>OX336388.2:809883484-810508484 GCA_946902985.2 Meconema thalassinum
AACATAAAAAAATAATCATATATTACCTTATTAATTGCCATGCGTTTATTTATTTATTTATTTATTTATTTACTTATTTACATAGGTCCCAATGAGCCTGAGCTCGCATTAGGGACAATCAAGTAACATTGTTACAGCATGGCATATATGTAATTTTTGTAACATTATATTGTTTAGGTTAATAGTAACTTATATTAGATTGCTAGTGACTAACTTTACAGAGATGATTCGGTATGATACATTGCATTGCTTAAGGCTATTGGATATGGGCAATTCATTCCTTAATAGGAAGTCTTTTGTTTTCCTCTTAAATGTTTTTATAGAGAAACGTTTCCTTATGCCTAATGGTAGCGAGTTGTATTCCTTTATTATAGAGGACATAATTCCTTTAGTTCCAAATTTAATGGATTGGGAATGGCTGGTGAATATTCGATTTACTCCTCTTGTTGCATGGGTAAAATGGATGTGTGTGTGTATCAATTTGTTTTCTAATTTGTATACAAATACTGTTGCTGACATAGCTATTTGTTTTTGCAGTGGCATAATTTTAGTTCTTGTGTATAATTAATTTGAGGGTGTGAGCCAATGATATCCAAAGATAGATTTTATAGCACGTTTCTGGAGTATCTCAAGTTCTTTTATCAGGTCCATCTTACAATACCCCCATATGAAATTCATGTACATTAGATGTGAATGTATCAGAGCAAAGCATATAGTTTTCAATTGTTGGCTAGTAAGACAGCTATATCTTAATCTGAAATTAATACCAGTTATAGGGATGATTTTATGTTTTACATTTTCTATATGATTTTCCCAGGTTAGTGTACTATCCAGTGAGATACCTAAGTATGTTGCCGATTTAACCATTTCTATTTCTTTGTGGACTATGTTGACTATGTTTGTGGTCTCAATCTTGTATGATGGTTTATGGAAGAATAAATATTTTGTTTTAGTGATATTGATAACCATTTTGTATGCTCTCAACCAATCCACTCACAGATCCGATTTCACTGACAATTCTACAATTTGTTCTCTTTATGGCGGATAGTGTTTAGAAAGTGGTTAGAACGAAATCGAATACGCAGTTTTTTTTAATTAATTTAATTATAAAGCCACATAAATATTGAATCTAATAACTTGACGGACAGATGTCGACATAGTGCATCCACTTCCAAAATCTTCTCTGAGCAAATAAAACATCCCATACTATAATCCCCTTAATCAATATGTGCAATAAAATAATAAGACTCAAACGCTGACCAAAATACATCCCATCACTCAGATAATTACTTGAACATTCTTTCATTTAGTACAATCGACAACAATCCCAAGCACAACAAACTACACCAAATCTGCTGGCAAAAGCAGAGACATGCCTCTTGGGGCTTACCAGCAGTTTCTAAACAACAATCATAAAACACCTAAACAATAAGGAGTCTCTGAATGAAAAACTACCCAAAAATAACAACAAAACCACTACAAGGAACCATTAATCAAATTAACATCAACACCATCAGAGAAGCCGTCCCCCCCCCCCCCCTCTCCTCCCACTTCACCATTTCCTCTTCGAGATCTAGCGTCCCAAACTAACCTTGATGGAATACACTCCACCTAACCTCAAACTTGGCGAGCGAGTGAGACGTCAATCTACAGCATCGGCGAAATGGTGATGGACATCAGCCCAGACTATGACCAACATCTCACTATCATGCCGAACTTAAGCTGAAAACAAATTTTTAATCTCAACCCTCACCCCCTATGCAAGCACTATCAAATTACCTAATTAAAAATCGACCACTAAGTAAAAGCATGATTTAACAAAAACGCTTAAATGTCGCAGTTAAATTAATAAAATCTACCTCCAACATTAGTCTACCATTCCAAATAAAAATAAAAATCCTCGAACTAGAGTACAAGGAGCCTGTTTCAAGGCACCAGACCAACCATTAGTTGGTTCTTCGCGCACTGCCTGAGGTTAGAACGGAAAGGATGTCAATATTGTCATGTTCTCAAGGTAAGTTCGATAGATTCGAGTTACTATGAAAACAATTCCGTGTCGTTTTACAGTGTCCATTACAATGCCAATGAGAGGACGAGCTGACGTAGGTCGTCGAAGTCAGTAAAATGCGCGGCGAGCTACTTCACCGTGCAAACCGCACTGATGACCAAAGAGCGACGGATAAATTAAATAGTCGTATTGGCATGTGTGATAACGCTCGACAGCGACTGAAAATGAGCGACAAGCGAATAGATTTAGAATGAACGAGTTCGTGAACATTGAACACAACGCTAACGAGCACGACACAATGAACATGAGCAATTGCGCTGACGCGATGCTCCTGTGAACCTGGATCGACAGATGACTGTATCAAGGGAGGAGCTTATTCTGAGTGTTTTTCCGAACGTAACGCAGAACTTCAAAAGCCATATCGATGCGACGATTATCAAAGGGAAAATACAAAGGAGGGGATGTTTTGATTCCGCGCATCCCGATGATTCCAACGGACGTGCCTTTTGATTTTAAACGGTTGCAATTCCCAGTGCGTCTGGCCTTGGCAATGGCCATCAACAAATCACAAGGCCAGTCATTGGAAGTTTGCGGAATTAGCTTGGAGTTTCCGTGTTTCGCGCATGGACAACTGTATGTCACGTGTTCGCGTGTCAGAAAGCCGTCATCTTTATTTATTTTACGTGCCGGAAAACGAAACCAAAACGAAGTTTACCAGAAAGCTTTGCATTGAATGTCAACTGCATTTATCTTGAATGCAAATTTAAAAACTCACACCGTACAAGATGTCGCTAATACGGGGAGTGTTCAAATGAGAAGGTACGAATCGATATTGTGGGTACAAGTTATTCGTTATCCAAAAGTAATCACCACAGGCCTGTGCACAGGTGTCCCATTGCTTCACTAGCCACAGGATTCCCTGTTCACAGAAGTCTTGTTGTTGTGACAGGAGCCAATCATGTATGGTGTCCTTTAGTTGGCGTTGGAATGGAAACGTTTTCCTTGAGATGTTTTCTTAACGGACTAAAGAGATGGAAGTCGCAGGGTGACAAGTCCGGGTTGTAGGGCGGATGCTCAAGTTGCTCCCACTTGAACGTGACCAATACACCTTGTGTGATGTTACACACGTGTGGGCGAGCGTTATCATGGAGCAGAATCACTCCCTTCGTGAGCAGTCCAGGCCGTTTGTTCTTAATGGACTTGCGTAGGCTATGGAGTGTCGCACAATGCACGTCACTGTTAATGGTTGGTCTCAAGGGAAAACGTTTCCAATCGGACGACGAACTAAAGGACACCGTACAGGATTGGCTCCTGTCACAACCACAATACTTCTGGGAACAGGGAATCCTTCAATGGGACACCTGTGCACAGGCCTGTGGTGATTACTTTTGAATAACGAATAAATTGTACCCACAGTATAGTTTCGTAACTTTTCATTTGAACACTCATCATATTATCGATCTGAATTCATGATGAAGAGTTAAAATCGAAGCAGGTGAAGGAGAAGTTTAATTGTATTTAGAACTGTCATCACTGACGACATGGCTACGGGCAAGGACATTCTACCGGCTCTTGATCTGGACTTGTTTTGTTTGGTGATTTGTTAAATTTTATCTTATATTTAATTTTTAATTGTTATTTAGTTGTTATTTGTACAAGCGTGAAGGGCTAGCATAGCTGTAGTTTGTGCTTTGATTAATAAATAAAAAAATCAATTTAAGGAGGAAAGTAGTTCACCAGGTCATCTAGTTCAATACAAAATATATCGGAATGGAAGCAGCCAAATTATGAACTTAGACACATACCGACAAGATTTGCATCGCACGGCTTTCATCACAAGCTATGTCAGAACCTAAGATTTCTTCAACCGGAAGAATTTTGCGTGTGCAAATTGTGCAATAAACATTGTGAGCGATATCATGCACAAAACTGCCCAAACAGGACAATCTCAGTAATAGGACTCAATCGCAAAGTGTCATCAGCAGTCTAGAGTAAGGAACTACCCCTAGTACTTATCAACATTGGTCGGTCCGGTGCACAGGTCAACAAATGTCCAGGATACCGCTTTTTTACATTTAAATGTACCGCGTTCGTTGCGCGTCACTGTACGTTGCTTGTGTGCTGGCTCGAGTATCATCAAATATCGCCGTTCGCCGGTTGCAGCTTTGTAGCCAGCGTTAGGCTTGACGGCAGAAGAGGGCAGGCAAGAGGGGAGAGGGGATGTGTATTTACACGTAGAACAGAATCGGAGCCAATCCTTGCCTGGCGAATTGTACTGCGCATGCTCCGTTTTATTTTCCATCTCCTGTCGCATCTGATTGACAGACGAAGAAGCGATGACCGCTAGCGTGCAGGAGCTACCGCACTATCTGTTGGTGAATTGTTGTACCAAGTAGAGTTTCATGCGCAGTTTGAAATGGTTTGAAAGGTTGTGTCTTAACGCTGCTGGTATAATAGCGCCACTGCCATTTGATTTTCAATGTGCATTTAAAAACCACAATCATACAGCCAACTGTATGATATTATATAGTCTATAGTTGTAACAGTGAATTCAGTTTCATAACATTTCTTTATAATTTACAGATTTTTAAGGTCCAGTAATTTGCAGAATTAACGCAGCCTATAATATATATCTTGTTGATCTTGACCGTGGCAAGTATTTTCACATTCCCCCAGGGGCTCACATCTTGTGGGCGTGGGTTGGCGACCACGGGGCCCCAGCTGAGTCCGGCATTGCTTCCACTTACTTGTGCCGGGCTCCTCTCTGTCTTCTTTCCTGTCGACCTCACTTGGTCAACTCTTGTTCTCTTCTGACCCCGACGGTATTAGGGTATCCGAGGCCTAGGGAGTCTCTTCCTTTCCCGCCTTAATTGGCCCTTGTCTAATCTTTTCTGATACCCTCCTTCTGCGAGGGGTCAGCCTTCTTTTTCTCTTCCTTTTACCTCCTGCCTTGTGCTCTAGGCCCTTAAGGAGGCAGGGTGTATGTAGCCCCACCACTTCTGGTGCACCCTAGAAAATGCTACACCCTCAGGGGCTCACGGCTGGTGAGTTCGGGAGTTGGCGACCCCGAGGGATTCCTGAGCTGGGTCTGTTTTCCCCTTTTGTCCCTTACCTTTGGGGCGGACCCTCTTCTCTTTCACTTTCCTATATGCCTTTCATGGCTCTCCTTCCTTCCAAGTCCCTCAATCCGCCTTCTCCGAGGGTTGAGGGCATTTCTTTTCCTTCTGTCCTTTTATTTGCCTTATTCTCCTTTAGTTTTCCATTTCTTCTTCTAGTATGTAGGTTAGTAGTTAGTTTTAGTTTTAAGTTCGCTTTTCATTTTCATCTTCACGATCACCCAAACCATCAGGGGCCGATAACCTAGATGTTAGGCCCCTTAAAACAACAATTATCATCATCATCAAGTATTTTCACAAGTGTGTTTCTAAAGTGTGGAATATTTGAGTGCGTGTGCATTATTAAGTATTTGATAGCTTATCCTTCCAGCTTGGCTTCACCCACTGACATAGCTAGGATTATTCCTCTACCGTCGGAAGGATGGTATCTGGGAGGCAAACACACTTTTTTAGCAAATGCAACTGGGGATGGTGACAGGTGACCGCAAACTTGGGTCTAATTCAGGGTCAAAGAAGAGTTTGAGACCGTTGGCCTGAAAGGAACCGTCCCGGTATTTGCCTAGTGAAAAAAATGGAAAACCACGAAAATCATTTTCAGGACGGCCGAGGTGGGATTCGGGATTATGATGGCTACTGTTCAGGATTTAAAAACTATTACATCGTCCCAACTTACTCTGCAAGAAAAGGTGGCCATAAAATAAGAAATGGGAAGACCTATTCCAAACCTGAATTTAATTCAAACATCCCTGTGCAAAGCGAAGGTTAGGAATCGCTTATTCCACGATGAAGTTATAGCAAGTTAGTATGAGTGGGCTTGTGGCTGTGAACTAACCAACAGGATGTATTGTTTTCCGTGCTTAAAGTAGTGCTACGTGCACAAAAAAAGAAAATCCCTCTCTGCACGCCGGAAGCGGAGGTAGATTTCACCGGGCAAAGAAAAATGCTTCGAATTCACTAAATTTGTCAATTGTTGTACAGTATACCTACGAAAGTTCCACATGTTTAGCATACAGCATCTTATAATACCTGAAACATTTTGCTCATCCCTGGGTGCAAGGGTGGGTCATATCAAATATTCTTTCAGACAAAAAATGTTGTTACATTTTGGAGGGGTATTGGCCATTTTAAACTGTTTTGATATTGTGCCTATTAATGGAGGTACGATTTTTTCTCTCTAAAAACTCCATTTTCCCCACCCCTTTGGTCAAACTTACGAAAATAAGCACTTGGCCTTTATTCGAAAAATAGTACGAACTTTGAATGGATTCAGTTTTTAACATACTATGAAAGTTATAGCAATATTTCACTTTCCCCCCATTTCCAACCCCTTGGTCCGATTTTGCCCGTTAGCGAACTCGACCGAGATTTTGAATGGTTATATTTTATGTAGGCCTATACATATACATTATATATTAACTTTTAAACTGACGGTGGTTTTGGGATCTGTGGGATGTGAAACGCGAAGATATGTCAATTTTTTTTTCGGATGTCGCAATGGTACTCTTTGCAATAGGTAGCTTTCTAATGAAATCTAACTAAAATCGACATATGTGAACAATCAAAAGCCTACATCAATGCAGAATTGGAATTACAAGTACTAGGAAAGTAACAAATCAGACAACACCTTCATTGTGCATTCAGGAGGGAACATAGAATAGCAAAATATCGAGGTGTCGAAAAACCAACTCCAAGTGCCACTAGATGCATATCTAAGCATAAAAAATAGAGTAACATTGTGATGACACAGTTATTTTGTATGCTTAGATATGCATCAATTTTTTTTTTTAAGAGTTCACACCCACAATTTTTCATCACCAGCCGCTACTAGTGCTAGGGGTAGTTCCTGACTCTTAACTGTTGATGACTCTTTGCGATGGTGTACCGACCAATGTTGATAAGTACTAGGGGTAGTTCCTTACTCTAGACTGTTGATGACTCCTTGCGATGGAGTACCGACCACTGTAGTTAAGTGCTAGGGGTAGTTCCTTACTCTAGACTGTTGATGACTCTTTGCGATGGAGTACAGACCACTGGAGTTAAGTGCTAGGGGTAGTTCCTTACTCTAGACTGTTGATGACTCTTTGCGATGGAGTACCGACCCCTGTAGTTAAGTGCTAGGAGTAGTTCCTTACTCTAGACTGTTGATGACACTTTGCCTTGGAGTACCGACCACTGTAGTTAAGTGCTAGGGGTAGTTCCTGACTCTAGACTGTTGATGACTCTTTGCCTTGGAGTACCGACCACTGTAGTTAAGTGCTAGGGGTAGTTCCTTACTCTAGAATGTTGATGACTCTTTGCGATGGAGTACCGACCAATGTTGATAAGTGATAGGGGTAGTTCCTGACTCTAGACGGTTGATGACACTTTGCGATGGAGTACAGACCACTGTAGTTAAATGCTAGGGGTAGTTCCTTACTCTAGACCGTTGATGAGACTTTGCGATGGAGTACAGACCACTGTAGATAAGTGATAGGGGTAGTTCCTTACTGTAGACTGTTGATGACTATTTGCGATGGAGTACAGACTACTTTAAATAAGTGCTAGGGGTAGTTCCTGACTCTAGACTGTTGATGACTCTCTGCGATGGAGTACAGACCACTCTAGTTAAACGCTAGGGGTAGTTCCTGACTCTAGATTGTTGATGACTCTTTGCGATGGAGTACAGACCACTGTAGATAAGTGCTAGGGGTAGTTCCTTACTCTAGACTGTTGATGACTCTTTGCGAAGGAGTACAGACCACTGTAGTTAAGTGCTAGGGGTAGTTCCTTACTCTAGACTGTTGATGACACTTTGCCTTGGAGTACCGACCACTGCAGTAAAGTGCTAGGGGTAGTTCCTTACTCTAGACTGTTGATGACTCTTTGCGATGGAGTACAGACCACTGCAGTAAAGTGCTAGGGGTAGTTCCTTACTCTAGACTGTTGATGACTCTTTGCGATGGAGTACAGACCACTGCAGTAAAGTGCTAGGGGTAGTACCTGATTATAGATTGTTGATGACTTTTTGCGATGGAGTACAGACCACTGTAGTTAAGTGCCAGGGGTAGTTCCTTACTCTAGATTGTTGATGACTCTTTGCGGTGGAGTTCCGTCCACTGTAGTTAAGTGCTAGGGGTAGTTCCTTACTCTAGACTGTTGATGACACTTTGCGGTGGAGTACAGACCACTGGAGTTAAGTGCTAGGGGTAGTTCCTTACTCTAGACTGTTGATGACTCCTTGCGATGGAGTACCGACCCCTGTAGTTAAGTGCTAGGAGTAGTTCCTTACTCTAGACTGTTGATGACACTTTGCGGTGGAGTACCGACCACTGTAGTTAAGTGCTAGTGGTAGTTCCTTACTCTAGACTGTTGATGACACTTTGCGATGGAGTACCGACCACTGCAGTAAAGTGCTAGGGGTAGTATCTGACTATAGATTGTTGATGACTTTTTGCGATGGAGTACAGACCACTGTAGTTAAGTGCTAGGGGTAGTTCCTTACTCTAGACTGTTGATGACTCTTTGCGATGGAGTACCGACCCCTGTAGTTAAGTGCTAGGAGTAGTTCCTTACTCTAGACTGTTGATGACACTTTGCCTTGGAGTACCGACCACTGTAGTTAAGTGCTAGGGGTAGTTCCTGACTCTAGACTGTTGATGACTCTTTGCCTTGGAGTACCGACCACTGTAGTTAAGTGCTAGGGGTAGTTCCTGACTCTAGACTGTTGATGACTCTTTGCCTTGGAGTACCGACCACTGTAGTTAAGTGCTAGGGGTAGTTCCTTACTCTAGAATGTTGATGACTCTTTGCGATGGAGTACCGACCAATGTTGATAAGTGATAGGGGTAGTTCCTGACTCTAGACTGTTGATGACACTTTGCGATGGAGTACAGACCACTGGAGTTAAGTGCTAGGGGTAGTTCCTTACTCTAGACTGTTGATGACTCTTTGCGATGGAGTACCGACCCCTGTAGTTAAGTGCTAGGAGTAGTTCCTTACTCTAGACTGTTGATGACACTTTGCCTTGGAGTACCGACCACTGTAGTTAAGTGCTAGGGGTAGTTCCTGACTCTAGACTGTTGATGACTCTTTGCCTTGGAGTACCGACCACTGTAGTTAAGTGCTAGGGGTAGTTCCTTACTCTAGAATGTTGATGACTCTTTGCGATGGAGTACCGACCAATGTTGATAAGTGATAGGGGTAGTTCCTGACTCTAGACTGTTGATGACACTTTGCGATGGAGTACAGACCACTGTAGTTAAATGCTAGGGGTAGTTCCTTACTCTAGACCGTTGATGAGACTTTGCGATGGAGTACAGACCACTGTAGATAAGTGATAGGGGTAGTTCCTTACTGTAGACTGTTGATGACTATTTGCGATGGAGTACAGACTACTTTAAATAAGTGCTAGGGGTAGTTCCTGACTCTAGACTGTTGATGACTCTCTGCGATGGAGTACAGACCACTCTAGTTAAACGCTAGGGGTAGTTCCTGACTCTAGATTGTTGATGACTCTTTGCGATGGAGTACAGACCACTGTAGATAAGTGCTAGGGGTAGTTCCTTACTCTAGACTGTTGATGACTCTTTGCGAAGGAGTACAGACCACTGTAGTTAAGTGCTAGGGGTAGTTCCTTACTCTAGACTGTTGATGACACTTTGCGATGGAGTACCGACCACTGCAGTAAAGTGCTAGGGGTAGTTCCTGACTCTAGATTGTTGATGACTCTTTGCGATGGAGTACAGACCACTGTAGATAAGTGCTAGGGGTAGTTCCTTACTCTAGACTGTTGATGACTCTTTGCGAAGGAGTACAGACCACTGTAGTTAAGTGCTAGGGGTAGTTCCTTACTCTAGACTGTTGATGACTCTTTGCGATGGAGTACAGACCACTGTAGTTAAGTGCTAGGGGTAGTTCCTTACTCTAGATTGTTGATGACTCTTTGCGGTGGAGTTCCGTCCACTGTAGTTAAGTGCTAGGGGTAGTTCCTTACTCTAGACTGTTGATGACACTTTGCGGTGGAGTACAGACCACTGGAGTTAAGTGCTAGGGGTAGTTCCTTACTCTAGACTGTTGATGACTCCTTGCGATGGAGTACCGACCCCTGTAGTTAAGTGCTAGGAGTAGTTCCTTACTCTAGACTGTTGATGACACTTTGCCTTGGAGTACCGACCACTGTAGTTAAGTGCTAGGGGTAGTTCCTGACTCTAGACTGTTGATGACTCTTTGCGATGGAGTACAGACCACTGTAGTTAAGTGCTAGGGGTAGTTCCTTACTCTAGACTGTTGATGACTCTTTGCGATGGAGTACAGACCACTGTAGTTAAGTGCTAGGGGTAGTTCCTTACTCTAGACTGTTGATGACTCTTTGCGAAGGAGTACAGACCACTGTAGTTAAGTGCTAGGGGTAGTTCCTTACTCTAGACTGTTGATGACACTTTGCGATGGAGTACAGACAACTGTAGTTAAGTGCTAGGGGTAGTTCCTTACTCTAGACTGTTGATGACTTTTTGCGATGGAGTACAGACCACTGTAGTTAACTGCTAGGGGTAGTTCCTTACTCTAGACTGTTGATGACTCTTTGCGATGGAGTACCGACCCCTGTAGTTAAGTGCTAGGAGTAGTTCCTTACTCTAGACTGTTGATGACACTTTGCCTTGGAGTACCGACCACTGTAGTTAAGTGCTAGGGGTAGTTCCTGACTCTAGACTGTTGATGACTCTTTGCCTTGGAGTACCGACCACTGTAGTTAAGTGCTAGGGGTAGTTCCTTACTCTAGAATGTTGATGACTCTTTGCGATGGAGTACCGACCAATGTTGATAAGTGATAGGGGTAGTTCCTGACTCTAGACTGTTGATGACACTTTGCGATGGAGTACAGACCACTGTAGTTAAGTGCTAGGGGTAGTTCCTTACTCTAGACTGTTGATGACTTTTTGCGATGGAGTACAGACCACTGTAGTTAACTGCTAGGGGTAGTTCCTTACTCTAGACTGTTGATGACTCTTTGCGATGGAGTACCGACCCCTGTAGTTAAGTGCTAGGAGTAGTTCCTTACTCTAGACTGTTGATGACACTTTGCCTTGGAGTACCGACCACTGTAGTTAAGTGCTAGGGGTAGTTCCTGACTCTAGACTGTTGATGACTCTTTGCCTTGGAGTACCGACCACTGTAGTTAAGTGCTAGGGGTAGTTCCTTACTCTAGAATGTTGATGACTCTTTGCGATGGAGTACCGACCAATGTTGATGAGTGATAGGGGTAGTTCCTGACTCTAGACTGTTGATGACACTTTGCGATGGAGTACAGACCACTGTAGTTAAGTGCTAGGGGTAGTTCCTTACTGTAGACTGTTGATGACTATTTGCGATGGAGTACA
The DNA here is from genome assembly GCA_946902985.2 of Meconema thalassinum. Classification (NCBI taxonomy): domain Eukaryota; kingdom Metazoa; phylum Arthropoda; class Insecta; order Orthoptera; family Tettigoniidae; genus Meconema; species Meconema thalassinum. Next base: position 809,894,965 of record OX336388.2, read on the forward strand.
GACCACTGTAGATAAGTGATAGGGGTAGTTCCTTACTGTAGACTGTTGATGACTATTTGCGATGGAGTACAGACTACTTTAGATAAGTGCTAGGGGTAGTTCCTGACTCTAGACTGTTGATGACACTCTGCGATGGAGTACAGACCACTCTAGTTAAACGCTAAGGGTAGTTCCTGATTCTAGACTGTTGATGACTCTTTGCGATGGAGTACAGACCACTGTAGTTAAGTGCTAGGGGTAGTTCCTTACTCTAGACCGTTGATGAGACTTTGCGATGGAGTACAGACCACTGTAGATAAGTGATAGGGGTAGTTCCTTACTGTAGACTGTTGATGACTATTTGCGATGGAGTACAGACTACTTTAGATAAGTGCTAGGGGTAGTTCCTTACTCTAGACTGTTGATGACACTTTGCGATGGAGTACCGACCACTGTAGTTAAGTGCTAGGGGTAGTTCCTGACTCTAGACTGTTGATGACTCTTTGCGATGGAGTACAGACCACTGGAGTTAAGTGCTAGGGGTAGTTCCTTACTCTAGACTGTTGATGACTCCTTGCGATGGAGTACCGACCCCTGTAGTTAAGTGCTAGGAGTAGTTCCTTACTCTAGACTGTTGATGACACTTTGCCTTGGAGTACCGACCACTGTAGTTAAGTGCTAGGGGTAGTACCTGACTCTAGACTGTTGATGACTCTTTGCGATGGAGTACAGACCACTGTAGTTAAGTGCTAGGGGTAGTTCCTTACTCTAGACTGTTGATGACTCTTTGCGATGGAGTACAGACCACTGTAGTTAAGTGCTAGGGGTAGTTCCTGACTCTAGACTGTTGATGACTCTTTGCGATGAAGTACAGACCACTGTAGTTAAGTGCTAGGGGTAGTATCTGACTATAGATTGTTGATGACTTTTTGCGATGGAGTACAGACCACTGTAGTTAAGTGCTAGGGGTAGTTCCTGATTCTAGACTGTTGATGACACTTTGCGATGGAGTACAGACCACTGCAGTAAAGTGCTAGGGGTAGTATCTGACTATAGATTGTTGATGACTTTTTGCGATGGATTACAGACCACTGTAGTTAAGTGCTAGGGGTAGTTCCTGACTCTAGACTGTTGATGACTCTTTGCGATGGAGTACAGACCACTGCAGTAAAGTGCTAGGGGTAGTATCTGACTATAGATTGTTGATGACTTTTTGCGATGGAGTACCGACCACTGTAGTTAAGTGCTAGGGGTAGTTCCTGACTCTAGACTGTTGATGACTCTTTGCGATGAAGTACAGACCACTGTAGTTAAGTGCTAGGGGTAGTATCTGACTATAGATTGTTGATGACTTTTTGCGATGGAGTACAGACCACTGTAGTTAAGTGCTAGGGGTAGTTCCTGACTCTAGATTGTTGATGACTCTTTGCGATGGAGTACAGACCACTGGAGTTAAGTGCTAGGGGTAGTTCCTTACTCTAGACTGTTGATGACTCCTTGCGATGGAGTACCGACCCCTGTAGTTAAGTGCTAGGAGTAGTTCCTTACTCTAGACTGTTGATTACACTTTTGCCTTGGAGTAACGGCCACTGTAGTTAAGTGCTAGGGGTAGTTCCTTACTCTGGACTGTTGATGACTCTTTGTGATGGAGTACCGACCACAGTAGTTAAGTGCTAGGGGTAGTTACTTACTCTAGACTGTTGATGACTCCTTGCGATGGAGTACCGACCCCTGTAGTTAAGTGCTAGGGGTAGTTCCTTACTCTGGACTGTTGATGACTCTTTGTGATGGAGTACCGACCACAGTAGTTAAGTGCTAGGGGTAGTTACTTACTCTAGACTGTTGATGACACTTTGCCTTGGAGTACCGACCACTGTAGTTCAGTGCTAGGGGTAGTTCCTTACTCTAGACTGTTGATGACACTTTGCCTTGGAGTACCGACCACTGTAGTTAAGTGCTAGGGGTAGTTCCTTACTCTAGACTGTTGATGACTCTTTGTGATGGAGTACCGTTCACTGTAGTTAAGTGCTAGGGGTAGTTCCTTACTCTAGACTGTTGATGACACTTTGCGATGGAGTACAGACCACTGGAGTTAAGTGCTAGGGGTAGTTCCTTACTCTAGACTGTTGATGACTCCTTGCGATGGAGTACCGACCACTGTAGTTAAGTGCTAGGGGTAGTTCCTTACTGTAGACTGTTGATGACTCTTTGCGATGGAGTACCGACCACTGTAGATAAGTACTAGGGGTAGTTCCTTACTCTAGACGGTTGATGACTCTTTACGGTGGAGTACCGTCCACTGTAGTTAAGTGCTAGGGGTAGTTGCTTACTCTAGGCTGTTGATGACCCTTTGCGGTGGAGTACAGACCACTGTAGTTAAGTGCTAGCGGTAGTTCCTTACTCTAGACTGTTGATGACACTTTGCGATGGAGTACAGACCACTGGAGTTCAGTGCTAGGGGTAGTTCCTTACTCTAGACTGTTGATGACACTTTACCTTGGTGTACAGACCACTGTAGTTAAGTGCTAGGGGTAGTTCCTTACTCTAGACTGTTGATGACTCTTTGCGATGGAGTACCGTCCACTGTAGATAAGTCCTAGGGGTAGTTCCTGACTCTAGACTGTTGATGACTCTTTGCGATGGAGTACCGTCCACTGTAGGTAAGTACTAGGGGTAGTTCCTTACTCTGGGTCTAGACTGTTGATGACTCTTTGCGATGGAGTACAGACCACTGTAGATAAGTACTAGGGGTAGTTCCTTACTCTAGACTGTTGATGACTCTTTGCGATGGAGTACAGACCACTGTAGTTAATTGCTAGCGGTAGTTCCTCACTCTAGACTGTTGATGACTCTTTGCGATGAAGTACAGACCACTGTAGATAAGTGCTAGGGGTAGTTCCTTACTCTAGACGGTTGATGACTCTTTGCGATGAAGTACAAACCACTGTAGATAAGTGCTAGGGGTAGTTCCTTACTCTAGACTTTTGATGACCCTTTGCGATGGAGTACCGTCCACTGTAGAGAACGCAAGGTCCCATGCGCTCCGCCTACTCTTCTGATGGCCTCAAGACATAGCCACACACATTATATTTAGAGTCCGCGTGCGAGTGAGTAGTGAAGCACAGACCATGGCAGAGCTCAACGCGCCATCGTTCAGGTGAGTCAGTATAATGCTTACAATGATACAACTAGAGTTTGCTAACGTAAGCACCTCTGAGAGTTAAGTGCCCCTTGTCAGGGGCGTATATACAATTTTTTCGGGGTGGGGGCTGGCTATCCTGGAAAATTATGAGTATTCTCAGGGGATTGTCTCCGCAAAATACCCAAAAATATCTACCAATATCTTAGAGCATATAACTTTGTGTAATTATTTTAGAGTTAATTGTTAAATTCTAAGTTTATATAGCCTACAATTAGTGGCAATACAAAATAAGTTGTAAAATACAACACACAAATGAAATTTTATACTTAATGAATTTTCTATTATGGCCTGTGGAGTGTTAATGGCAAATATCTAAATATTCGTCAATTTATTAAGCAGAAAGGTAAACATTTTTTTTTTTTTTTTTTACAAATTGATAATATATTTCTCAAAAGTATCGCTCTGTTGAATTCTCAGTTTTGCTTCACAAGGCTGAGTGTACCCCGTTCCAACCATGCGACCAGATTTAAAATTTCATGGCAGAGCCAGGAATCGATTTCCGACCTCCGGGGTGGCAGCCAAGAATGCTAGCCTGTACACCACGAGGTAGTCTAATTTCAATCTTAATATTGTTACGCTCTCTGCTGACTCGGTAGACGCGTGGGTTTGAGCCCCACCGTCGGCTATCCTTGAAATGGTTTTCCGTGGTTTCCCCCATTTTCAACACCAGGCAAATGCTGGGATGGTACCTTCTGACAGGCCACGGCCGCTTCCTTCCACATCCTTGCCCAGTTTCATTCATCTTCATCCATTCCATCTCTCATCCCGACGCGCAGGTCACCCACGGGCGTCGACTAGAAAGACCTGCACTCGGCCTCTCAGGAGGCCACACGACAAAACTCTGTACATAACTCCCCACATTTGTGTATACTCGACATAGGTGCAGTAAGTGTCAACCAACACGTGGTATCGGGTAGAACGAAGCCACCATTATCTAGGACATGTTGTGTTGTTTGCAATGGGACCATCACATCACAACGCCAGACTGAAGGCTTTGTAGAATGAGTGTTGTCTAGTAATCTTCTTCTTCTTCTTTCGAATAACCCATTTGGAGGGTACGATGAATCAACGTTGACTATTGTCCATTGTATTCAATTTCCGTTGTTTCCAAATTCCTTTCATCCTTCTAGAGTGACGATTTTTCTCCTCTTGAGTCCACTTTCTGCCAGTTGTTTGTTTCTTCCTTCCTTGAAATGCTGCCTTTTGAATAGCTTCTCTGAAGAGTGATCTGTTTGCTATTGTGTCTGTCTGAATTTTGGCGTTTGTCAAATCTTTGTCAATTTCAATGAACCATATGGGTTTGGATTTGTAACTATTTAATAAGTTTAATATCTGTTTAGTTAGTCTACTATTTTCCATTCTATAAATAATAATAATTTTATTGCAGCTAAACAGCCAAATAATACATTTATATCCACTATGTTTGCGCACCTGCGCCGTCAGTAGCATAGTCTTTAATGGCCTTTATTCTTTTGCTGCATTTTTTCTATATGGTAGCGTTCACATGTGTGTCGGCATAGTTGACATACACATGTGTCATCCGGATCATGGTATGCTTTATTTCTACAAATCAAATGGTGAAAACCATGAACTGCCAGACGTGTGAACATGTGCCTCATCTCAAAGCTAGCAGATGTCCACGCCCGGTCAACCATGGCCCTCTTTCCAGAAAATTCCAGTGGGATTTCTTCTCTTTTCCTTCTGAGTGTCGTTAATAGGTTTTCCTAAACTCCTGTGCTAGGTAAAATTAGAAGCGTTCTAAAGTCTTCAATTAGGAATATTTCTCGCGCGAGGAGGTAGACTAGCCGTGATTTGGTCGTCTTGGAAACTCCAATCGCTGTTTTTTATGTATAATGCTTTAACACTTTCAAGTGACAATAGATTCTTTTCAGTGAGGAAAGGCCATACGATTTCTATTCCGTATGTCAATATTGGCATTATTGTGTTTTTAAATAATGCCATTGCTGTCTCGAGGTTGAGTGTTCTTATATATCTTATTTCGTGCATCGCCCGAACCGCTTGGGTGTATTTTTAGCCTACTTTCGATTTTTGCAAAAAATGAAAGTAGACTTTTGAGATCAACACAGGGCGAAAAAAGTGTGTCTGTCTGTGTGTGTGTATGTGTGTGTGTGAGTCTGTGTGTGTGTGTGTATGTGTGTGTGTGAGTCTGTGTGTGTGTGTGTGTGTGTCTGTGTGTGTGTGAGTGTGTGTACTCTGAATGTCTGTCCCCCCTATCAATTCGAACACGGTGAATGCAAATTGAACGAAATTTGGTACAAAGGTAGCACTAGCAAAGGACACCTCAGTGTCATGTTTTATATCGCCGCCATCTTTACTAAAACTGAATGGCGGCCACTCAAACGTTCAAAACGTAAAATCAAATAACGACTAACCAAATCATCCGATCTCTACCAAATTTGGTAACAACATACCTTCGTATAGGATGCGTCTTGTGACCAAATTACAAGGTCGTCCGCCATACCATTTCAGGATGGCGGCCGTGCGAATTATGCAAACTTTATAATCCATATCATGGGACCCACCAGTTCCGATTATCGAGCCGAGAATCGTTTTAACTGTTCTAAAGGAAGAGGCACGTTCGAAATTAAAAGTTTATTTTGTAATACTATAGTGCAGACGTGATTTTAAAAAGCTGAACTGATTCAGTAATAAGACAAGATGGCAGCGGATATCTTGTGCCGGACTTATATTTCACTAATTTGAGTATTGCATGCAATATAGCGTACTGATAAAAAATAAATAAACTTTGTATGAAATGCTTTATATATAAATAATATACTCCAGTGATGAAATCGTTTAGTATAAATCATTATTTGCTAACAAGTTCTATGTAAGTCATTTTAAATAGAACGATATTCGTTGACACAATTAGCTCAGTGGTAGAGCGTTAGCCTATCGCTCAAATGCCTATGGTTCAAACCCGATCAGAGCTAGGTTTTTTGCTTGAAATGTTATATGTTTATTGTTTTGTAATGACTCAGATGTTTTAAAATTAAGCGTTATATTGTGCACATTATGGTGTAAAATATATATTTAATTAAAACATAATTCGCCAGCAGATTTACTCGGGACATCTAGCTGCCAAAAAGGTAACTTCCAGATTTTATTGAAAAGTTTCTTCTTCTGGCCGCTAGAATGCACTCGCTCTGTTAGGATTATATTGTTCGATATTTCACCAATAGATGTCACGACTAGTCTACGTGGGGATCCATTGATTACTATACCATTATCATTCTATGCGCATCGAATTTGAAGAATGACAAGATGATACTACGATACATTTTAACTTTTTATTTTAAAGGGTTTGTAACAGCCTATTTTGCGTTACTTGAAAATGTTATTAAGCGTTATATTGTGCACATTATGGTGTAAAATATATATTTAATTAAAACATAATTCGCCAGCAGATTTACTCGAGACATCTAGCTGCCAAAAAGGTAACTTCCAGATTTTATTGAAAAGTTTCTTCTTCTGGCCGCTAGAATGCACTCGCTCTGTTAGGATTATATTATCGAAAATATCCACATAGTTTGTATACACACGTCACTGTAGGGTCATGGAAAGATTTGTTAATTCAATTAGGGTTGTGAAAGCCATGCACAACCAGACGTGTAAAGACATGCCTCAACTCAAAGTTGGATGTTGCCCACGGCAGGTCGTAATAATAAAAATTATAATAATGTTATTGGTTTTACATCCCTTTTAACTACTGCTGATTTTAGAGACACCGGGGTGCCGGAATTTTGGCCCGAAGGGGATCTTTAAAGTGCCAGTAAATGTACTGACACGGCTCCCTCGCATTTGTGCACCCTCAAATGCCAGCTGACTGCGCCAGGATACGAACCTGCAACCTAGGGCCCAGCAAGCGAGAACGTTACCGCTGAGCCACGCCGCCAGTCCGGTCGATTATGTCTCCAGATCCATAACATTCTTGATATACTTCTTATCTTTCTTTCTTCAATGATGGTAGCAGTTTTTATCTAGGTTGTGGCGTTTGGTAGAGGTAAATCGTTTCTAAGGTCTTCAACAAAGAATAGTTCTATTATACTCTTTGATAATAACAACGAGTTATAACTATACTCATACATTTAGGAGAAAGTAGGCTATATGTTCTTTACTGAACATCTTGTTCTGTTACATGTTTTGTAAAGCATTTTGCACTTGTTTGTTTCTCATTACATCAGTTAATTTTTCACATTTCAAATATAACTCTCTATTTGGTCGTAACCTGCAGTATATGCTGCGTTATTATTTCGTTAGGTCCCAGTTTTTTTTCTCATAATTCGTCTTTCAGTCTTCTCTAATTTGTCTAAATTACCAAATCTTGTTAATTTCTGCCGCATACAGAGTTTCAGGTCTGACCACTGTTTGATAATGCCTTAATTTAGAGGTCCAGGATAAGGTCTTCTTATTATATATATGTTGTCTAGTAATCTGTTACAGAACACGATTGTGCCCATCATCAGGCGGGCAGTACAATATTTAAACAGCCTAGCCTGAAATTAATAGGTGTTTTAATTAAGCGATAAAACTCACGTTAGCAAAAAATGATGTGAATACATTTTATAAACATTTTCCGTGTTGAATATTAACAATTGCTCAAAACGTTTTCCACCTTACAACACTACTTTCTTTGTTTGAGGCTTTACGTCCTCTTCGGGTACATGTTTCGGACCTTTAAAATGGTCCTCCTTCAGCCCGGTTCACCAAATCTTAGTCTGTTATTTTCACAATTTTGGTGATCGTCATTAAAATACAAAGATAACCTATTAAAATACATACGATATATGGAGAAGAAAATTACACAGAACGATGGATGAATAGAAGTTTTAAAAGTGTTAAAAGTTATTTAAAATATAAGAAAACGTTATGACGATTTTAGGTGCGCTGTTCCATTTTTCCCTGTTTGATTTTGGTGCTTCTAGTTGTCCACAACGCCTGCTTACCAGCTCTTGATGGATGCAGTTGTCTGTTGGCACAGGCTAGAGTATCACCAATGCATCAGTCTCCATCATAACTGTGATTATATGGAAGCTACTGAGGTATGAGTGGTGCTTAGCAATGACCTTCAGGGCACAGTCCGTGTCTGTCGATGCCGTGAAAGGTTCTACTCGTAGGGTTGGTACTGCTGTGCCGACTCAGTGAGGAAAGCAATGGCAAACTACTTCACTCCTCACCTTGCTTAGTACGCCTCATTATAGTGCTCACTTTGGTTTTTGTGGGTTTCAGCCCACATAACCGATAGTGGCACTTTTTGAGGATCCAACCAGTCTCCGGGTTGAGTAACCAAACAAACAGTTGTCCACAATCTGCCCCAGGTTTATTCGTACAGAACAACAACTTGAGCACCAAAATCAAACTGCGAAATTGGAACAGCGCACCTGAAATCGTCATAACGTTTCATTATGTTTTAAATAACTTTTATCATTTTAAATGATCTTGTCGACTTCGTCGTTACGCTGGGGTCTAGCGTTACGTTACGGTAACGGGACGAAATGTACCTAGATGCTCTGAGGTGTGTGACGTCATAGTACCGCTTGGTGCATATGTTCCCCGACAATCTCTACTTCGTTAGTATAAGACAAAAATCCCCGATTCATGGATGTCACGGGTAATCTCGAGAACCACTGCATAGATTTTGATGCGATTTTCACCATTCTGTAAAGGATACCTCAATGAAAGATTCTGTAGAAAATAATTTATGTATGATCAAAGGAAGCCAAGCAGTAACGATTTCAGTGAAAAAGTCGAAAACAAACTTGGCGTCTGTGCGCTTCTTAAGCTTACGATGGGCAAACCGTTAAACAGATCAATATACTATGGACGTAAGAATTGGTCAGCATGAAAAGTTCTACAAAAAAGTCCGCGAGAGCATATCTCTATCTTCAATACTTCGCCCACTATACGTGTTTTTAGACTGTATGGAAGGGGCACGTCATCCAGCCATCTCCCTCCGCGTGCTTGACCTTGCTTTGCCCTTGGTTTGCACTTGCCGTTCGCGAGTAATTTGAAACAAGGTTAAATATTATAAAGCAAGATAAGTATTATGCAGATAATTTTCTAACATGTCAAGAGTCTTTGGCTTCGAGCAAAGCGAGAAGCCTCCAGCCTTTCTAGCATTTTTCAGCATTTGTAGCATTTGAAATGATACAAAGTCTAATCTTTCAGACTGACTGTCACCTTTTAAAACTTCTATTCATCCATCGTTCAGTGTCATTTCCTTCTCCATCTATTTTATGTATTTTAATAGGTTTTCTTTGTATTTTAATGACGAACACCAACATGGTGAAAATAACAATATCGTATGGCCTCGGATGCCGGGTGCAAGCTTTGTAATTTGGCACCCAGAGGGCAGCTTGCGTGTCGAATTTTGTTGTTCCTTGAAGCACTATGAAAGTCAAAGAGGTTAGATATCTAAGCTCGTTGACGCTATAGCGGTTTCTAGTAGAGAAAGGAGGAACTTTGTGTTGGCGGAAAATCCCTTGATTAATTCTGCCATTATGAACACGGCCTACTCAATTCATATGGGTTCTTTAACATGCCAACAACGTATGACATGCGTGCCGTGATTTTTGTCGCCATTCAAGAATTGAAGCCATGAATTCCAAAACAGCACAAGTCCACATTTTGACGCTATATGAGTTATGGGTATCACTGGAATCGTCTCGTCGTAAGCTACCACTTGGTAATCAGAACAGCACAAAATATTTGCTTTTTGAACCTGTATTTCAAGTAATGATAATCAAAACATCACAAGAGCATGAACAAATGCTGTTCTGACTCTAAACTCAAATACTTTAAATGAGCGCGCCTGACTTCCAGAACAGCACAAGTCCTTATCTCCTCTCGCTCTCACTAGGCAGAGCTGCTTTCGCATCAGCTGTTACGTTGTGTTCCCGCGTGAACTGTGGAGTGTTAATACTGAAAATATTATTGGTTTTTGTGTAGTGTTTTGTGAAAAAGAGTTGGAAAATGGATGACGATGGTTCAGATGGTATACCAGTTCCTAAACGGAAATGTGATCCCCAAAACTGGAAGAAAAACATTCTAAAAAAGAAGAGATTGTCTGGACAGGAAACAGGAAAGGATTGCAAGTAAGGAAAGAGCATGGTTTCAAAACCACAGTAGCAACTGGCGTAATATATTAAAACATATACATTTCCTAATATTTGCTTTATTTGTTCTAGATGTAGAAGACAATGCATGTCGGACCTCTCACAGGCTGCCAAGGACAATATAATAACACAGTTTAATAACATGGAGTCTAAAAATGCACAAGACAGGTATCTGGTTGGACTAGTAAGTGTAACCCAGCCAGGGAGAAAACGGTATCGGCTTCATGAAGCTACAAAGCCTCATTCAGCTGTTTTTTACTACAGAGTGAGTGATTTCAATATATTTTAATATAACATATAGCCTACTCAAAGGTTAATAATCAGATATTACCTACAAATGATCATTATCTATATATTCCCCTTTCGGTATTTTAGCAATGTTTTCAAGTAGTAATAAATCTCTCTTCTCTTTAGGTGAAAATAGGCGATTTCCAGAAGATAATGTGCAAGCAAGCCTTCATTTCATTACACGGGATCACTGCATCACGTTTAAGACGGATCACATCCCTGGTGTGTGAAGGAGTACTTTCTCCTGTTGACGAACGTGGAGGACGTCGTGAAACTTGGTGCAAATCTGAAAGTTGCAAAGACCAAATGAAGACACACATTATGTCGTATCCCTTCCGGGTGGCACATTACGGCAAGAGTGGCAAGAAAACTAGGTACTTGGCTTCAGACCTGAATGTTAAAACAATGTGGAAGATGTATCTACAGAAATATGAACCTGAGGCATATATGTGTTTTGATACAAAAGAATTCAAGCCTCTAATAAATTATGAATATTTTTTCCGCTACTATAAAGAGACTTTTAACTATCCTTTCGGACGTCCAAGGACAGACATCTGTGCACAGTGCGAACAGTTAAAACTCAAAATACAGTGTGAAAATATTGCTGCAGTGAGGGATGGTTTAAAGACACAGCTTGAATTACATAAACGTAAAGCTAAAAGTTTTTACACTGAAATGAAACAATGTGAATTCTTAGTCAAAGAGGGAGGAGAGGAATATGGCAAGTCAGAATGTGTGGTGTTTGATTACATGCAGAATATTCCCTTCCCATTCATGCCTATAACTGAGATGTTCTATGCAAGGAAGCTTTGGTTATATGTTATAGGATTCCATCGTATGTCGGACAATCAAGCTTTCATGTTTCCGTACACAGAACTTACAGGAAGAAAAACGCCAAATGAAACTGTTTCTTTTTTGGATCATTTCATCAAACATCACGTTGGCCCGAGTGTGAGGAACCTGTACATTTTCACAGATGCATGTACAGCTCAAAACCGAAACAACACTGTTGTCAAATATCTACATCACTTAGTGAAATGTGGACGTTTTGAATACATAAGACACGTTTATCCGACAAAAGGCCACTCCTATCTGCCCTGCGACAGAGATTTTGCTCGCATAGAGTTGAAGAAGAGGAAGCAGGACACTGTGTACACTCCTCAACAATGGATCAACATAATGGAGAAGAGTGCAAGTAATATACACATTGTTCACGTCAATCAATCCATGATTAAGGATTACAAAACCTTCTTTGCAAAAGTGAAAGAACCTGTGCCTCTATCTAAACATGAAGGAAAGTGGAAAGTCACATCATACAAGATCATTCAGTATCGCATCAATGATGTGACTGCTAGCACATCAGCTAGTGGACTAGTGACACAGACATTTCAATTTAAAGAAAAGCGTGATTTTGATTTGACAGCTTTAAAGAATGCCTACAACAGTGAAATTAGTTTGAAACCTGCGAAAGCAAGAGACATTTCGAAATATATACTATCCATTGATGTACAGCATCAGCCATACTTTGAGCGTCTACTTGCTTATGGAAACTCAGACAGTGACATTGCTGCCTCAGAAAGTGAAGCCTGGGATTCAGACTGAAAATTTTTAGGGTCATCTATTCACTGATATCTTTGTGAATACGATTTCACCAAAAATTTAAGTTTTGACATGTATTTGAGTGCAATTAAACAAACGTTAATAAAAGTAATATTAAAAAGAATTCCAATGATTTCCAAAACAGCACAAAAACACCATTTTCATATTTTTTTTACTCTGAAACTGTTCATAGTTTTAATGTAATATTTTGCAAGACTCAAAAGCCTTGTAATATGTATGTATAGAAAAAAAATCGAAGTAATAGCTTCAGTATGTTTAAAGATACACAAAAAAAATCGTTTATCTCAAAACTTTGCTAAGTGGACTTGTGCTGTTTTGGAATTCATGGCTTCAATTACTTACCACGGCCAGGAGCGAACCCGCAAGCTTGGGGTTAGTAGACCGACACGACAACCAATCATCTACCGTGGGAAGCACCAAAATGGTGAAAAAAACAGACAAAGATTTTCCTAAAGCGGGCTGAAGAAGGACATTTGGAATGTCCGAAACATGTATCCGAAGAGGACATAAAGCCTCAAACAAAGTAAGTAGTGTTGTAAAGTGGAAAACGTTTTGTGCAATTGAAAATATGTGTGTTTGATTAACTTCGCTTTTACCCTTATTACATCTTGTTAGTGAATAATGCTAATTATTTTCATTATAACAAGAAAAATGGAAATATGCGATATTACAAAACTATCACCATGTTCGGATTCAAAATCGTCTACTTTCAAATATACCGCAAAGTCATGAAGGCCTGTGATATAATTCATGTAATATTCCTTTCAGGTTAGGGTGTTTAAACATTTGTACTCCCCGCCTATTGTTGACCGATTGAAAAGCATTCTATAATAAACAATCCAGAAGGTTCTCCGAAGTGAAACATCTTGGTGCTGAATATCAAATAGTTGAACTAAATGTGCTTGATTTCTATTGCTAGAGGCTCGTTCCTGAGTGGCTGTGGCACTGGTCGATGCTCTTAAGGGGGATGTAACCGAAAATGCATGGCTGGCTTTAAAAATCCACTGAGTTCACAATATAAAACATTGAGAATTGAAACTTTGTACAGTTGTCGAATGGTCTTTGATCTATTACGTGGCAAGCAACGGCTATCATGGGAACCAGTACTGTCACAGCAAAACGTTCGTTACATCCTCGTATGTATGCACACTTTACAACATAACTACAAAAGATCCTGGCCTGAGCTTTCAACTAGTTTAAATATATGTCACTATATCTAACTTTATGTAGAATTATCCAAATACCGTGAAAAGTTTTATATTTGTGGTCATTTGAATTTTGGATTCTATAACCCTGAGTGAAAATATGTATGTTAATGCCTGCAAATTCTACAAATGGTTAAATAGAAGCATAATTCTATATAAATATGTGTATAATCACACAAGAAACAATCCCAGAAAATTTCAGTTATGTAGCATTAAGGGTTTCAGTGAAAATTGAACCTATGTGGTGGAGAAATTGGCATTGAGAAAACAAGATTTGAAAGTTGGATAATTATGTTCATTTACTCACATTTAACTAACTTTGTCTCTAGGTATGCAGCATCAGATATAAATTTATTTTAAAAATACTTCCAGTTGAGTAGTGAGCTTGAAATTTTTTCACAAAGTATAAAAGAGGTCATATATACAAAAAACACATATTTCAAATTTTTTATTTTGACCCCTCATCGGTTACCCCCCACTGAAGCTAAGCTATTCAGATACGTTTTAAGAAAATTCCCATAATTTTAAACTAAACTTTTAGAAGTTTTAGTGGTTAATAGAAAGCAAATGCAGCCAGCAGAATGGTTAACATACAGGCAAGAACATTGTGCGTTGACTCTACGTAGTAACTTGGATATTCGCTTTGAACACCTGTTAATGGTTTCTTCTTTATTGTTGACACATGTGTTCGGCCCTTCAGTCGGGCCTTCGTCAGCTTGGTGCTTCATGAACAGAATTACAATGTAACTTAACAAATTAACCACGCCGTAGAAGGCCCCAAAACATGTTTCATCAATTAAGAAGAAATTATTTTAGTATTAAAAGGTGTTCAAAGTGAATTTAATCTAGGGGTGTCCAAAATTGCTTTTGAAAAAAAAAAAAAAAAAAAAAAAAGCATTGCTTTGAGATGAGCCAGCAACTATCTCATAAATATTAACACTTGAATTCGCGATGCGCCCCACTCAATGTACCACTGTTATAACAAAACACATAACGTATTTATTAAAAATGCAAATTTTCAAACATATGTATTTCCTTTCTTCATATTTAGTTCTTGAATGGGGGCATAATTTTTCTCAGCGTTAGTGCAGGATATTTGTACTTAATGGTCTTTAATTTGAGACCTTGTCGATGTTTGATCCTGTAAAGGTATATTGAGACACGCGCGCCCTGCTCCATTTACATCAGTTTTGTGAGCATATTTAAGCATGGAACATCAAACACCATGCATTTTGTGAAAGTAGAAGAATTAAGCTTCCATTCGAAACAGACAAGTAGTTCCGTGACGAACTAATGAGCCTACTTTTCTTAGAATTTAAGATTCATGCCAATGAATAATCTATATATCAGAAATGAAATGTTACAATGGATCTATCAGCGCGTAAAATCATGTTGGCAACAATGATATGTATGTGTTGCTTAGAATTATTCTGAAATATTATGATCTATTATTGTCTGAATTTTGGATGAAATCCATTTGTTAATATAGAAGTTACAAGTATTTAAAATTTGGATCTATCAGTAGGCTTAGAATCACGTTGGCAGGACAGACATATGTCAGTTACTTCCAAAATAATCTAGAATGTCAGGGTTTAGAGCTGTTGGCATGCACTCTTTATGATATATTGGTGTTAGAAAAAAAATAGACAGAGCATTTATTAACAGTTGGCAGCCTTGCTGGCTCTCAAGAATACGCATATTCATGTCTGTTATGGTACCGGTACACATAGCACATACGAAATTTGGTTGAAATCCAATTAATAGTATAGAAGTTACATGCATTTAAATATTGGACCTATTAGCAGGCTTGGAATCTTGTTTGCAACACTGGATGGGCTCCAGAAAATTAATCTGGAATGTTATTACCTCTGTGTGTGCCAATTTTGAAACAGTTCGCAAGCATTACTTCTAAATATCCAACATAGAGCTCAAATTTCAATTTTGGTATTTAAGCTGTTGATAGCACTGATCCCATTTTCATATATGGCCGTGAGATATTCAGGTATAGATCTTTACTCATACCAAAGTTGGTTTTGATAGCTGGAGCCGTTTGCCGTTTAGGAGTTGATAGGGACACACACACAGACAGACACACATTTGCCCGGATCGATCTCATAAGTCTACTTTTTCCTCATTTTTACAAAATGTGAAAAGTAGGCTAAAAAGGTAAGCAATTGGTCCAAATACGTTATAGGACCACGTTAAGTAGCAGGTGTATGGCCACCGCGCGTTATCGATACGACCCGTAGAAATGTTTCCCGTCTGTATCTCTACGTTAAGCAGGACTTCAGTCTTTAAAGAGAACGTCTGGATGAATTGGGATATGACACTTGTTCCGAGGAGGTGATGAGTGAAACTGGAAATAGGCGTGGAGAGAAAAAAAAGTGGTCATCATTATTTCTGCCATTCCACCACACCTGGTGCCGCTCGTAGCGAGAAATGTATCTGTCATTTCTGGCACCACCATCCTACTCCTCTAATTGAACGTAGAAAGACGACTGTCACTTTCTATAACACCCCTTGCTCGGAGCTTGTTGTTATTATTGGCAACCATCCCAGCATTTGCCTTGAGTAAGAATGCAAAGCCACGCGAAGCCACTTCTATGATGACCCACCTCTTCTCAATACCCCACGAGGCTTGCTGCATCTCTCAGACCAGAATGCAATCGCCAGATCCCCATCGCCAGTTCCCAGCGAACATTGTTATAATTATTATTAGTGAAACTGAAAACAATCGTTCCATTCTCTTAGCAATTACTGTGCTGTTAAATATTATTAACTAATGAATAAGGCCCGGAAGATCATGCTCTATTAAATGAATAAGTATGCTAATTAGTGGTCAAATATGCAGTAGGGAATAACTACGGCAATTACGATCTCTCCGTATTCTTTAGCGTGTCTATTTTGAATATAAGGAAAATATGAACTGACGGACAGATAACTACACCTCTTATTAAATATCTCAACTAAGGAACAGTTCTAAATAGTAAGAAATTATATTTTATGGATCTTCAAGCGGTGTTGCCCATGAATAGTTATTTTATTATGATAATTTTTAAGTGTAACTGACATAGAATTTTAAATGCCATTGAAGCTTTAAAAACGAAAATAATTTACAATAATTACATAGTGAATGCTGAATAAAAATAACTGATATTAAAATTAGTTTAATTTCGTCGGTATGTAGATTCTCAACAACAAAAGTAATTGATATTAACTTGCAAAAAGGGATGAAGCGTACTAGGTATTGAAATAATTTCAGTATTATTCTGTGATAGACTCTCGGAGTCCGAATCGAAATATACGGCTTTAAGAATATGAGGTAATGGAAAACGCTTCAAAACAGCATTTTTAAAGTACAGTACTTGGACTGGGTATTCTCTCAGGATGGTTTTGATAGCTGCAGCCGTTTGCCGTTTAGGAGTTGATAGGGACACACACACAGACAGACACACAGAGGTAACTGATATGACTGATTGCTGGGACAAATAGATGGGAGCAATGGCAGGAGGGTACTCCCTATGAAGAGATAAAGGCTAAGTTAGAAACGAACACGCTAGATGAAGCTGTTGGCATGAGCAGACTCAGATGGCGGGGTCATTGGGGGGAGGAGAGATTACCTAAGAGGTTAATGAGTTCAGCTGTAGAGGGAGCTAACTGCTAATAGGGGATCATGGAGGTGACTTGTTTACAATCAGAGGCTTGCAGACTAGACTGGACGCTGGAACAGTCTCAAATGAGTTAGTTATTCAGGTTTTAAGAGGCAGAGGTCATCTGCTCCTAGTCTCTGTTATTATTATCCTTCTTCTTTCTTCGACCAACTAGCGACCACGTCAGTTCAACTGTCTTTTCTTCCGAGCTCTAACTGTCGCCCAGTGTTCCCGCATTCGTCTCCGGCGTTGTTCTTTTCTCTCTTGGGACCACGCCTTCCCTGTCTTCAGCTTCGGCTTTTCCTGGAAACCTTTATGCGTACGTTGATTTTCCTGAAGTGGAACACGCTCCTGGATATCTTTAGGGAAAATTTGCATTTCACGTAGATCTTTCTCAACTTCCGTGAACCATGCCCCTTTGGTTTTCTTATTTTAAAAGTACGTCAATATCCGTTTTGATATCATGCCTGGGCTCATTCGTGTCACGTGGCTATAAAAGGCAATCCTTCTTTTTCGAATCGTGTCACTGATCTTCTCCACGTGCTTGTATAATTCGTGGTTGTGACGCCTTCTGTGCTCGCTGTTTTCTTTTATTATTATTATTATTATTATTATTATAATTATTATTACTCACTCACTCACTCCGTTGGCTTCTCTGGGACGTGACGATCCCGTGCCGCTCTCACTCTGCCTCCATTTCCTCCTCTCCGGCGCAGTATTCTCCCATCCAGTAATACCCATTTGTCTGCAGTCAGAGATCACCTCATCTTGCCATCTACTGCTAGGTCTTCCAGGGGGTCTCGAGCCTTCCATCTTCTTCTCGTACACCTGGCGAACTATTCTGGCAGCGTCCATTCTGATAACATGCCCTGCCCATTGCAGCCGTTTCGCTTTCATGACGTCCACTACCCTGGGTTGATTGGTTAACTTGTACAGCTCATGATTTGATCTGAGAACACATCTTTGTGTTTCCTGGTCAAAAATGAGGCCGACAATTTTTCTATATATCTTGTTTTCGAAGACTGTAAGTTGGTGTTCCTCCCTTTTGGTCACACTCCATGTTTCCGCTCCGTATAGCAGTACAGGCCTGATGATCGTGTTGTATAGTTTTAGTTTTGTTTTCCTGGTCAAAAGTTTGGAGGAAAGTAATTTATGCAGGGAAAAGTAAACTTTGTTTGCATTCCGTAATCTAAATTTTGTGTTCAACTTGTCTTCTATTGCAGTCATTCATATTTACCCCAAGGTATTCGAAGTTTGGCGTGTTCTTAAAGGAAAAATTGCCTATATGAAGGTTGTTGCGTTGGTCTGTAGTCATGTTTTCTCTCTGTATGATCATGTATTCTGTCTTCTCTTCATTAATATTTAGACCTATTTTAGCAGCAGTTTCATTTAATTTCCTGAATAAAGCTTCAATTTCTCCTCCATTATTTCCTATTAATACAATGTCATCTGCATATGCCACGATGTTGTGTTTGTTATCTACTAGGTGTCCAGTTGCAGCTTCTTTGATTTCCCGAATTACTTTTTCCAGAACGATGTTGAAGAGAAGTGGGGAGAGCGCATCACCTTGTTTCAGTCCTGTTCTGTTTTTAAAACCTTCTGATACGGATCCACAGTTATTATTATTATTATTATTATTGTTATTATTATTATTATTATTATTACCATAATTATTATTGGAGAGTTCTTCCTGGGAGGAGAGTTTGAGAGAAACAGTCAGTGGGTGGAGAATGCTTGTCACGTCCAGCTTAATTTAGCGCACTTTGTGTCTACATCCTACGACTCTCGCGGTCCAATTACCCAATAGAAACACGGCCTTTGTGTCATGTTTAGGTCACTTGGCCTTGACCAACTCAACTGATTCACTGACAGCAACTCGCCATGACACATTAGGGGCTCACTGACCCTCACCCCGGGTCGTTTCCCGCTTCTGCCAAGAAATTTAATTGCGGTTCGTAGGTTGGAATATGTTGGGTTCGATTGTCACCTCAGCCATCCTAGGGTTGGCTTTCCGCGGTTTCCCACTTGTACTCCAGGCAACTACCGGGATGGTCCATAGCCGCTTCCATCCCAACCGGGGCGTGGTGGCGCAGTGGTAAAGCTGTATGCCTCTCACCAAGGCGGACCGGGTTCGATTCCCGGTCATTGCATGTGAGATTTTCGATATGAAATGCCATGTCCTGTGGTTCGGATTCCACGTAAAACGGAGGTCCCGTGGCTTATGATCGCGAGATTAACGGTCACGTTAAACTACAAGCTTCCTTTCCTTCCCAACCCTTGTCTCAGTTCCAAAGACAGACAGTATTTACAAGGAGCAAATAGCATTCTCCGTCACACATTGGTCAGCGATAAGCGAGATTCGTCCTCGAGGTTAACGAATGAAGCACGGTTCCAAACTGAAACTAGAGTAGTGAGTTTACTCCATGCTTTGCAGTCAACACAATCACATCGGCCATTTTCCTCAAGTTGCCACAAAGCGCTGCTAGCGTGACCTTGTAGCTATTAAGTTTCATTTGTTTTTATCGTCGGGTAAAGACCATTAATCAACTATCACAACGATATTGAAATTGAAATGTATTTATTTTAAGTTAATTGCAATTAGGACTAAAAGTCCTTTTAGCTGTCACTACTATACGAATTTATTTTATACGTGGTCTTAAATAAACCTAATTAGTCTAAATACTAAGGAAATAAATATATTCAGAACTGCTTTCATCTACTTAATCATCGCCGTCTATAATTCTCAAGCCGTGCTGTTGGTAGAATTGGCAACACTGAGTAGAGACCTTAAGTTCTATAAACACGTAAGACCACATGCTAAGTTATATTAATAAATATCGTTTATTTTGATATGACAGCATCTAAAAGCAGTTCGTACTAACTATTTCAACACCCATTAAATTCCTCGTGGTAAATCAGACCTGCTGAAAGTTGTAGAAGTGAGTATTTCCCGTATTAAGCTGCATGTGTAACCAATACCTGCTAATGAATTTAACCAACAAATTCTTCACTAATAATTCATTAAACTATTTCAGATTCCTAGGAGGTGTTGTGTGCCTGGCTGTAAGTCAAGTTATGGCAGCACTATTAAAATAACTGGTTATATCACTACGTTGTGATCACTACAGCGAGGTGGACTTTCAGTGCCTAGTAATTTAGTTTTGGTACGGTATATATCTTAATGTGGCCTCTATATTCCAGTACATTATGAACTGTACACAGTTGGCAAGTGCCTTTAGATAGATTTCATTAGAAAGCTACCTTTTTTAAAATTAAGTAACCAGTGGAGCATTATTGCTAGACTCACAACATTAAGTTTGGAGGCCTATTGTAACTATGTCTGTGGACAAAAAGTGAAGCATTTTTTTAATCAAAGGCAGTCTCTAAGTTCGTAAGAATAGTCTTAAATAGTTTTTCTGAGCGCGTCATTGACGGCAGTGAACATAGCAGCAAGAACAGGAAACTTCAGACATTGGGACATTGAGGTACCGTACGGCCTTTTATTATTACCTTAACGGGAATCGACAGTACATAGCATGATAATATGTATCCTTTGTGATATTTGTGTGTAGATTTAGCGGACGTTAAGTTCTCTGGTATTTTCGGAAACATTTGGCGTCAAAATCTATGTATTTTCGCAGCGTTAGGAATTACCATTTGCTTGCGCTAGGCCTCCCAGATGACAGATGGGCGATGTTGCCAAACCTTATGACACGGCTTAAGAATAAAATTGTAGTCGGCGATGACTTAATTAATATGAAGTAATATGCCTACGATTATGCTAATATATAGCCTATACTTATACATGTTTTAATAATTACACAGATAATAGGAGTGAGCCTCTGCCGTACTTCGCCCGGTCTTCAATTGCTGTATATTTGCGAGGCATTTACCACAAATGATTTTTTGCATTTCATTGTACGATGCTGAGGGATCTGCAGAGATGTAGCTGTGAATGTATTGTTCCGATCAGGCACTTGATTCATTTGAAGCTAGGATTTAGCCAGGTATGGGATGTATTAATTTTTTAAAATTAATTATCAATAGTAAGCAAAAAGTCGAGTACGACCATCTTTCCTTAAGCTTCAGCCAGCCAATAGTTTTATAAATTGACGTAATATGACATTGCTTACTAATGTTGAAGACGAAGCGTAGACATTAGGCTATAATATTTCTCCAAATTAATTGTGATTTTAATTGTACGTAGTTCTTATGAATATTAATGTAAGATGTTAATTCCTAGGAATATCCATGATAACTAACACATAACCTGTGACGATATTCGACTTAGTTACAATTTCGATAAGAAAACTATCAAAGGTGGCCACAACAATTTTTTTGTCAAAGAATTTATTCATCTGGGGTCATTTCAAGATTTCCATTGACCATACAGTGTTGCATATGGATATACAAAAATAAAAAATGAATATCCTTACAAATAATTTGATTAAAAATAAAGTTCCAAATACATTTTATTTTCAAACATTACACACTGAAGCTTCTCAAGTGGAGTTCGATGCCAAATCGAGATTTCTAGTCTCGACATCCGCCAAATCACAGCCCCACAAGCCGGCTGTGTTTGAGGACGAATGGCCCAAGGTAATGTATTAGGGGGCGGATGTCTACACGCTCTAATATGTCACCTGAGATCGTCTCAACTGTTGCCAAGGTGTTTGAAGAGTTATTTTAGAAAATGCGTGCTACTTAGCACATAATATATATTAGAAAATTGATTAATGTTGTCAGACGTCTGCGTTCTTGTAAGCTATCCAGCACACCAGGCTACACTCTTGACTTGTGCAATAAATAACAGTCGTGGAAAATATGTCAAGAGGAAACTCTTGAGGGTTCCAATTCATGTGCGAGTTTACTCAAGCGTGCGCTCTAAGATGGAGCCTGTTTTCATTCACACGAATCCCACAGCTGCACTGGATGTGATCCTTCATTTCAAAACCATTCGCTGTAGACACATTCGCTGTGGTATCAGGGCCAGTACCGCAGTGTACGGTGATACAATCTAGAGTTGCGATTACTATCTGGCACTATTATATAATCAATAAGCACGTGGCCTAGGGCCTAGTTTATCGCTGTGCCTGTCTCTAATAACCCCGGAGCGTCACACAACGCGACCACAGTTAGTTAGTTATTGTTGTTTTAAGGGGAGGAACTACGAGGTCATCTACCCCTCAACGCAACCACAGAAACAAGTCTTCCAGAACATGGCCCAGAGGTTGGCTGGATCTTCAAACACCTCCGCCGTAGTAATATGAACAGAATCCCTGGGCAGTCTATAATGAGGCATATTAGTCAAGGTGAAGTATGAGGTTATTTTGCTATTGCTTTCTTCACTGAGTCAGTAGAGCAGCATTTCCACAGATCCACCGTGGACATCAGATCTAGCCTGTGACAAGTGTAGGGGCTGCTCAGGATCATCTTCAACACAGCTTCTCACTTATTCACGTCAGAACTTCGCTATTCTTGTACAGTTTACATGTTCATCGGAACGTGACACGGAGCAAGGTCGGGCGAGTACGGCGTAAGAATATAGGCCTACAGGGTGATTTATAATTCCTATTACAAACTTCGGGGGGTTGTTGAGGGGAGTATGTAATTCACATTTTGATTAGGAAACCATGTCCGGACATGTATCGTTTCGATACTAAATCGGTCTGACTCGATTGCACATCTCCCACTTCACTACAGACACATATGCACTACAAGAGTTGTTCCACGTGGCGACCCTGCTGTTCATTGCAGCATGTTGTCACACACACGTCCCATGAGACCTAGTGCGTGTTCAATAACGTGCGCGGCCGCCAGAACGCGTGCAACAAGATCTTCTTCCGACTCGACAGGAGTCTCATAAACAAGGTTCTTCATGTGGGCCCACAGGAAAAAGTCAAGGGGAGTTAAATCTGGCGATCGTGGTGGCCACGAAATTAGACTACCTCGACCTGTCAAAGCGGACTGACTGTCACTACCGTTTGTAAACGAACAGACGACACATATCATCGGACTGCGGTCTCGTCCTCTACTCCGCTCTGACAGCATCACAACTGATGTCAAAGCGAACTAGCTGTCACTACGGTTTGTAAACACAAGACATACGTACTGTATGACATCAGGGGACTGCAGATGTTGCCCTCAGTCAATGTTATTTGCGTTCCGTGAATCGGGCGATGTAAAATGAAAGTGATCTTCAAACCGATTTGGTATCGAAACGATACATGTCTGGACAAGAGTTCCTATTCAAACTGTGATCTACTTAGTCCCCTCTACAACCCACAGAAGTTTGTAATAGATATTATGAATCACCCTGTATAGTATATTTATTTACTAGTTCTTTAATACGAGTAATAATAATAAAATTAGGCCCTACCAATTATAGTAATTTGGCGTACATCATGAAATATATCGGCAGAGATTCGGATTCAATTCCTCCCGTCCCCAAATCTTTCAAACAAGTCGGAAGTAATAAAATGCTGCATTTTGTTCTCAGGCTCTCTAGTAGAAAATGTGCTTCTCGGAGTTACTACAGAAACATGTCCTAAATATAACTGCTACAGGGGCATGGTTCATAAACCCTGATAGAGGGTCAGGTCTAATATCTTACAGACCTTTTAGATAATCCAGATGTGCATCACAGAAC
Source organism: Meconema thalassinum (assembly GCA_946902985.2). Lineage (NCBI taxonomy): Eukaryota > Metazoa > Arthropoda > Insecta > Orthoptera > Tettigoniidae > Meconema > Meconema thalassinum. The sequence continues at coordinate 809,918,694 of OX336388.2, forward strand.
ATTGTGGGAAGGCCTACATGTCAGGGTTGGAAGGTTTATGGCGGGTCAAGGTATGGTTATTGTTTGTGTTGTTGGTTCCAAACGCACGTGTTATTGACTCCGTGTTGAACATGTAACGAGCATTTCCATTACTGTAACGGCGTGACACATGACGTGGTGTTTCCCAACCAGGGATCAAGCACTGGTCACAGAACTTCGGGAGCGGGATGGCTCAGTGGCTTAGCTGATCGTCTTTGAACAGGACGACCAGGGTTCGAATTCCGGTGACAACTGGTTGAAATTTTCTCCTGAAAAATCACGTGCCGTCATGATGAGCACCTAGCCTATAGTTTAGTGGTCTATTATGTTAACCACCTGCTACGAGGACGATTTATGGTGTCGAAGAAGCTGATGGTTAATTTTTTTAGCCATATTTTCTTTTGTAAGTGTTAATATTTCTGAAAACCAGATATCGTCTCTTGACCTACTTGACCTCAGGTGATTTAAAAAAGGTTATTATTTTTAAATAAAAACAATTAAAATTAAAAAGTAAAACATATGACAGTAAAAATTACAATTAAAATAAATATGCTTGTAATAATTAAAAAATATTAATAATTATAAAATCTTAATTTTAAGATTAGAAAATAAATATCAACATTAAAATGTTTAATTAAACACAAATTCAAATAAATAATTTTCATTATTAGGCGAAAATAATTAAAATGAAATTTTAAAAAATACAAACGAAATATCTTCAATAATCTGCCCTATAAAGGGTTAAATTCAGAGCCAAAACCGAAATGAGCTGCTTTCTTCCGACGCTCTCAAGTTGTGAAACTTCACAATAACACAATAACTGCTATCAATAACACGAGAGGAGAAATTAAACTTCAACCGGAAGAGCAATGAGGACACTTTTCTTGTTCACCAACTATTCTTATCCCGATTGGTGCTTTAGTTTCTGAAAGACGTTGAGCACGTAGATGATTGCGACAGGTATTTGACTTCGTGCAAATTTCTTGGTTAAAACATTGGAAACAGGTTGAAATCTCGCCGGGAGACTTGACTAAGGCGGCCAAAGTTAGCTACAGAGCGCAGACTTGAGATGCGGCAACACGCTTCTGGTCCAACACTAACCAAGTGCAACTACCCAACAAAAGTTCTTATACTTTTTATGAAGTAACGTTTTCTAACCCCAGGATAAACGTACAGTGTGATGACGAATTTATGAAGAGTAATATTAATGGTAGGTTTTGTGCATCCTCGCCCGAGCGAGTAAAAGCGAGCGGACTTGTGAAATCCGATGCAGCGTTGCCGCGTGAAGTTGCAGTCGTTGCGGCTCGCTACGAACGAACACTGCTTTAAGTTTACTTTCAACCTTTGATTTTCTTCCCTCGTACAAATTTCATTTTCCATCACCTTTTCACATAAGGGATTTAGACCTTCAATGGCAGGTTTAAAAGCGGTTTGCTTCATAATTTGGAAATGTCTTACCAGGCCTACACAATTTTTACATTATTTACATATCCGTACAATATTTAATTCAGTCAGTATTCTTCGTCAGAAGAATCGCTCTGTTCCGATGAATCAGAACTGCTGTCATTCATGTCAATTATGACTGGCTCGAAATGAGGGATATTTTCAGACAGGCCATCTTTCTCCCCATAGTGGTCTTCAATTCTAAAAAAAAAACCAAAAAAAAAACCTGGCACTATACAGCCCATGACGGGCTAAGGCCGACCAAGCGACCGCTGCCCAGCCATTCGGCCTGCAGATATTGGGGTGACGCGTGATGAGCGCGTCGGGTCCCCTCGGCCGTTAATCTTGGTTTTCGTGATCGAGGCGCTGTCTCACTGTCAGACAGCTACTCAATTGTCCTCACGAGGCTGAGTGCACCCCGTTCCAACCCTCACGTCATTTTTAAAATCCCTGACGGAGCCGGGGATCGAACCCGGGGCCTCCGGATGAGAGGCAGGCGCGCTACCCCAACACCACGGGGCCGGCTTCAATTCTTTTAGCGTGTTTCCTGAGTTCGGGAGTAACAGTATCCAAGGCTTCTCGGCATAAACCATTCATTGATTCCAAACTTCTACCATTTTATAATATGTTAGCCATACTTGTTTTTGCTATTTTTCCTTTAACGTAAGCCCAAATTAGTTCAATTGGATTGAGCTCGCAATGAGCCACTGGTAACCAAACAAGCTTTACATCCGGTCGAAGTCGTTTGGTTAGTTGTTCCAGCTTCTTCACTGGAGTTTGAGAATAAGGCCTGGCAAGGACAATCAGCTCTGATTTAGTCAGCTTGTTGTAATTGACAACTCCAAGTGGTAGCGATATATTCTTTGATGTTATCCAGGTTATAACGTCAGGTTCCCGCCACGACATGTACGGGTTTTTAGTTGTAGGATCGACCATCCTATGATATGGGGCTTGATCTATAATGACTGCCAACCTTTGAGACAATGAACTCAGCACTTTCGTGAACCATTCTTCGTAATGAGTCGAGTTCATTTCGTTGTGGTAATCACCGCTCCCTTTCTTGCCGATAAAACAAAGTTCTGCGCCGTCAAGAAATCCTTCTTCACTTCCTATATGCAAAATTATGACGCGTTTTCCAGCTCCAGACGGTGTCTTGAAACCTCCACGCCATCCATAAACTTCCTGAATGTGCCCTGTGTATTGATCATAATTGTCGAAGTTCTTTTCCAAAGCATCAACCACGTTTTCTTGCCACCCATATTTCATAGTGAGGTTCTGTCCGCACCAGGTCTCGTCTGTAAAGAAAATCTTGTAGCCCTATTCTCGAAGTTCTCTCATTCTTCTCAGGAATGTATTTCGGGATGCAGCAACCGTCTCGGATTCCATTAGCACTGGTTTCCTGTTCAGTTTTTTGAATCGGAATCCCAAGCTTTTGACTACTTTCAAAAGAGTAGAAATTGACATATCAGGAAAACCGTCCATATTTTCTGGCAGTTTCTCGCGGAGGTTTTTAATTGTGGGGAATACCTTATTCATGTAAACATTGTGTATAGTTCTTCTTATTGTGCTCAAAGTAAAATCTTCGAGTTGGATTTTCGGACGACCTGGCCGCGGCCTCACACACTGCTTCTTTCATCTTTCTCCCTTGAAGTGGCTCCTATTCACTTCACTGATGACACTGATAATCCAAGACAATCTGCCACTTTCCGATATATAGGAAACCTCTTGTCCCCTAATTTTTAGCCTATTTTCTTTTATGAAAAAAAAATAGGCTTATGAGATCACCATTTGTCCGTGTGTCTGTGTGTGCGTGTGTGATTCGTGTGTGTGTCTCCCCCTAATAAAATCTAAACGGCTAGAGCGATTTCAATGAAATTCGGTAGGATCATAGCACTATTCCGGACGACCCTGACCATGCCCTTCAAATTTTGTTACGTCTCACCAATCCAACATCGCGGATGTGCGAAATATTTCACCAATATTCAATATATCCGATCATATTACCGATATCACCCTGGAATTTTGTACGGAGATAAAGGGCACTACTGGAAGTTCATCTATGAGACTTTCAAAAACCTGTTAAATACAAAACGAACATGGCGGCCAAGCGAAGTTGAAAGTTTTAAATAGACTTTTCTCGCGATTTAATGATCAAAACACAATTAAACTTGGTACAGCAAATTTTTATCCACATTGTAATGCACAGGTATCTAATTTAGTACAATTGTTTACATAACCTCAAGATGGCGGCTGTGCGATTTTTTTTATTTCTTGAGTCGTAATCATGCGATCGAAGTGAAAGTTTGAATAATGAACCTATGCAATAATTTTCCTTTAATGGTACATGACTTTATGGCCTATACATTTAACAATCCAACATGGCGACCATCCGAAATATTTAGACGGTTCTCAATTTCTACGAATCTATTACAGCAATCAAACTGAATTTTTTATGATCATAGGGGCTACGAACATAAGTTCACCTATAGGACTTTCGATAACCTGGTGATCACAAGTCCAACATGGCGGCGACGCGAAGTATACATATTCACATGGACGTTTCTCGCAATTTAACCACCCGAGTACAGTGAAACTTGGTACAGTAAATCCCTATACAATTGTTAATCCAATTGCATCTAATATATTTCAATTCTTACCAAAACCACAAGATGGCAGCTGTGCGAAATTTTAATATCTCGTTTTTACTTCTTGTGTCCTAATCATGTGATTGAAGTTTGAATACTACACGTACACAATAATCTTCATATAGCAGTACATAACTATAAGACCTACATATATTAAATCCAACATGGCGACCATCCGGAATATTTTGTCGGTTCTCAATATCTACGAATTTATTACAACAATCAACCTGAAATTATGTATGCTGATAGTGGCAGTTAGCATAAGTAGGGTCTATGAAAATAGGCTGTATAGTTCTTCACGGAACTACTTGTTCCCCCGCACTTCGAAAGAAACAAATGGCCCCGAAAACTAGCGGAAGTTCGTCCTCAAACAATGGTGGTCTCGAAGGCATTTAGATGTGACGTGATGTAGCCAATATGCAGTAAACAGGAACACTGAAAATAGCATGCGGATATAGCCAGGTCACTCGCATTCCATTACACAACTGCCCGGGACGAGAGTACCTGGCAACGCTGCACTCGATTTCACCAGCCCACCCGCTTTTAATCGAGGGCCAGACCGCACAAAATCTCCCATTAATATTACTCTTCATAAATTTGGCGTCACACTGTACGTTTGCATTGGTCATAGTTTCCGATAATTGCGAATGAGAGCTTCAAAATGAGGCCAAGTTTCCAGCTGTACGATTATCCTGGGCTGAGAAAACGTTACGCCAGAATAAGTATATGAACATTTTATTAGGCAGTTGAAAAAAATTAAAACTTGAGATTTGCAGTACGAATACTTGTGCCTATAAAATATACAATTTCATTACCCTCAGCCAAATAGCTTTCCATGTACTGTATATAGTTTTAAGTGAGCTGTTCCTAGAAAAGACGTAAAAAACCCAGACACTTTTTCATTCAATCACAAATTTAAAAAAAAATAACTTGAGAATAATTGGCTTATATAGTGTAACGCAGAATTAAACAAGGGAAATATTGGTATAACACATTGTTCAATAGGTCTGTTGGTTTGCTTGTAATTAAAGCCTAAACTCGAACATCCATAATAAGAAATCCGATGAGTAACAGTTCCTAGGACCTTTACACGATTCAATTCGTTAGAAATTACTTGGAGATCAAGATTCTAAATGTACGGTATATTATATTGAGTAACACCTTCATACAATTTGCTTTGTGGATTTGAACACCTGAAATATCACTCCTAATGTTATGGTGTTTGAAGCCGTTTTCAGTGTTGCCTTACTAAACGAAAGTTGATGTTTTTTCAGTCGGTCAACACGATTCTTCTCAAAATAGGTGGGTTATTCCCTATTCCTGAAAAAAGTACATGAGTACTTGGATGACCAGTTTCATCGTTAAGCGATCATCGTCAGATCCATTACTCTTAGGCCCTAAAAGTTATGTCAGAAAGTATGGGAGAAAATATTTACAATATGTACCCTAATTTAGTTGCAGTATTAGCTGAGATAATTCAACTCGTCAATATTTGTTAGTTGTGGTCTAGTTCACTAGTGACCGAGATAACTGCTCTCATCCGGACAGCGCAAGACTGTAGCCCGTACTGACCATTTAACTACAATCACATATTCACTCTAAACAAGCAAGTTTGGAGATTTATCACCACTTCCAGTATTATAGCGAAACATCATATAGACTACAACTAAATAAGGGTACATATTGTAAATATTTTCTCCCATACTTTCTTACATAACTTTTAGGGCCTAAGTGTAATGGATCTGAAGATGATCGCTTAGCGATCGAAACTGGTCATCAAGTGTATTTGTTAAGCTCATGGATTATGGAATAACCCATCTCATTAGAGAAAAAATCGTGTTGACCGACTGAAAAGCATCAAAAATTGGTTTAAAGTAATGATACGTTATATTGCAGTGTTAAGCTAAGCTCAAGGGCCGTTACATCAATAAAGAAGATGTCGAAGCCATTTAATTAGTATGTTCTCAGATCTAGATGATGAATACTAGTTGCCTTGGTAACCATACAGGAGGCCTAGATGATGAATACTTGTTGCCTTGGTAACCATACAGGAGGCCTAGATGATGAATACTTGTTGCCTTGGTAACCATACAGGAAGCCTAGATGATGAATACTTGTTGCCTTGGTAACCAGACAGGAGACCTAGATGATGAATACTTGTTGCTTTGGAAACCATACAGGAAGCCTAGATGATGAATACTTGTTGCCTTGGTAACCAGACAGGAGACCTAGATGATGAATACTTGTTGCTTTGGAAACCATACAGGAAGCCTAGATGATGAATACTTGTTGCCATGGTAACCATACAGGAGACCTACTCTCTCAGCCCAAATCATTAAGGGCGAGCTGCTTTGAGACGGCTGCTATAAATCAATCAAACCCGATCAGGCAGCTACCAAATGACTCACGATATGTGAACAGCCTGGTTGCGGGTTCAATTCCTGGCGCAGTGCATTGATATTGAACTCTTCCTCTTCTTAGCATTTATCCCGCTGAATTGTTGGGTCTGCTGTTCTGCACTTTCCTTTCCACTTGCAGCGGTCCTGTGCATCATCAGGAGGGACTTTATCCACATGCAGTGTGTCAAGCCAACGCTTCTTTGGTCACCCTTATGGTCTGCGGCTCTCAGGACCGGCTGGATGTTCTAATCCTGACGTTGAGCCCTCCTCCTTTGCACGGGCTTGGGACCGGCAAAAGCAACTACTGAGCTACTCACTTCACCCAGCAGGTACTGCAGGTGGAGTTATTCCGTGTGGCCTCCTGAGAGGCCGAGTGCAGCTCTTTCTAGTCGACGCCCGGGGGTGACCTGCGTGTCGAGAGATGGAATGTATGAAGATGAATGAAACTGGGCAAGGATGTGGAAGGAAGCGGCCGTGTCCTATCAGAAGGTACCGTCCCAGCATTTGCCTGGTGTTGAAAATGGGAAACCACGGAAAACCATTTCAAGGATGGGCGACGTTGGGGCTCGAACCCAGGCGTCTACCGAGTCAGCAGAAAGTTTGGCCCCATCACATAACGCTGTGCTATAGCGAGCGTAGCTACTGCGGTCGGTAGTTATTCAATTGACGTTGAATGATGCTTAATATATGACGCCCGTGTCAGTAGACGTTAAAGATCCCCTTCAGTGCTAAATTCAAGCACCCCGGCGTCTTTACAGCTGGAGTAGATAAAAGAGTCGTAAATTATTATTATTATTATTGTTATTATTATAATTTTCAATATCCTGTTACTCTTCACTCCACTCCACGAAGTTCCTTTCCTTGATGGCAAACACAGTGTTTTATTGTCGAAACAAGTTTTGCGTGAAGATTGGAGGATTGCCAGGGAGGAAATCAGCTGAGGCGGCTGGGATAAGATATCAGTGGCATGGCTGGATGGCAGAGGAAACGACCGTATAATAGGGGCGGTCCAACATACACTAGTGCCGATGTCTGGACGCAGACCTGCAGTATACAGCGTTTGCTTTAGAATGTCAGGGCTCCAATTTTCTTCGTTAGGAATCTGTTACACTGCTATTGGTAGAGAGCAGTTTCTAATTGCTGTTCCGATCTTGATGACGTGAGTACATTTCCTTGTCCATTACAGTTCAACATTGGACTGATGACCAAGATGTCCCAAGCCCCTGAAGTGAATTATCAACAACAACCACCGAGTCGGGCCAAGGTTGCATTGCTCTTGTTAGATACTGTACTGTAGTGTACAGGATAAGCAATAATAATGTTATATATTACAATAATTGGGAACAAATCTCCGCCTTTTCTTGGCAACTAATGGTGCTACGATGAGACTTTATGCACGTAACGCATTTCCCCAATTTACTTGATTCGTGTTTTAACATAATTGCGAATATTGTGGGCAAGCTGAGTGTCTGTGCTCCCAGGAGACAGATGGCCTGCCCCGCTGCCTGGCAGGTTGTGTGGTGGCTTCGGTGGCGTAGTTGGTAGCCCAAGATCGCGGGTTCAAACCCGGCCGAAGTCGTCGGATTTTTAGGAGCGTTAAAAATCCCTCAGTATGCCTTCCTACGGAGAGGAAGTAAAGCCGGCGGTCCCAAGTCATAGATTTATGGCAATAAAAAGAACCTTCCACTAGCAACACTTGTGGCAGCTAAAATTTGAGGTTAGTTTGATAACGCTATATTAGTCCCAACGTTCGGCGCCAGGTACTGACTGCAATGATATTTATAGCCACGTCCGCAGCTAGGTGTCGTGAATGATAACATTTGGTAGCAAATGTAGGGACTACTTGAAAAAATTAATCGTCTGCAGTCCTTCTACGTGAATCACAGATAACACACACTAATACAGCCATCACAATTAACACCGGTTATCAGACAAATTCTACACACACCTAAAGTACACGGGGCTACATGACCGCATTGTCGTAGTCCCTGAACTAAGTTAACCAACCAACCAACCAACGAACTCAATTACAGATGTTATAAAAATGAAAGATGATAGTGTCTGTTCAGATGATTAGCACTAGGGCATTCAGAAGTAAATGTCGTATGCTGTATGATTGTTGCGGAGCAGCACGGTCTTCTGTAATAATAATAATAATAATAATAATAATAATAATAATAATAATAATAATAATAATAATAATAATAATAATAATAATAGGCCTAATAACCTGAACGATCATGTGCTTATCAACAGTCGGTCAGTTAGCCAATAGTTAACGCAGGATATTGAGGAACGCTGCAGGCAACTGATGGCTTCACGGACACATTCGTACGAAATCAAATGAAGAGTTACACACGTCAACAATGAAAAAGAAAAAGTTGTTATTCTAGGGGCGCATCTCCAGAATGTCCGATGATCGACTCACAAAGAAAGTTTGCAATTTCGTGAAACCAAAGGCTAAAGTAAAAAATTGGTATGGTTCCAAAAATTTAATAAAGATCTTACAGAAATCGGTATTCTGGGGGGGGGGGGGGGTTAAGGTATGCAGAGAACCCACAAAAGAGAGGGGACTTCAGAAGATCAGAAGAAGGCTATAGAGATACTAACAAAGCAACACACAGATTGTTAACTCGTACTCCATAGTGGCTCAATTCGAAACATAAAAACAGCTAATAATAATAATAATATGGCCTGGGAGACGACATCCAGTAAGTTGTCAATGCAGGAATATCAAGACGTCAACCATATTTCACTGGGCCGAATTCAATGAAGGGGGAAACCAGTCGAGAGACAAAGTTGCTCATGATGGTGACGATTTCAGCTCGATCTCTGAATTCAGGCAATATGCGCTGCAAATTCGATGCTTGTTTTGCACTGCCCGGAACTCCATCCACTGATCAAAGTTTCGCTCAAATGGAAATCAAGTTGCCTTTGAATCACCAAGTGAGATACCGGAGATCGTTTAGGAGCCGGAGTGTCGGGAATGAGACTCCACTGATCCATTTAGAAGCTGGTATACACGAACTCACGATCATGAGACTCCTCTGATCCATTCAGAAGCTGGTATATACGAACCCACGATCATGAGACTCCACTGATCCATTCAGAGGCTGGTATATACGAACCCACGATCATGAGACTCCACTGATCCATTCAGAAGCTGGTGTACAAGAACCCACGATCATGAGACTCCACTGATCCATTCAGACGCTGGTACATACGAACCCACGATCATGAGACTCCACTGATCCATTCAGACGCTGGTATATACGAACCCACGATCATGATACTCCACTGATCCATTCAGAAGCTGGTATATACGAACCCACGATCATGAGACTCCACTGATCCATTCAGAGGCTGGTATATACGAACCCACAATCATGAGACTCCACTGATCCATTCAGAAGCTGGTGTACACGAACCCACGATCATGAGACTCCACTGATCCATTCAGACGCTGGTACATACGAACCCACGATCATGAGACTCCACTGATCCATTCAGAGGCTGGTATATACGAACCCACGATCATGAGACTCCCCTGATCCATTCAGAAGCTGGTATATTACGTATATACGAACCCACGATCATGAGACTCCACTGATCCATTCAGAGGCTGGTATATACGAACTCACGATCATGAGACTCCCCTGATCCATTCAGAAGCTGGTATATACGAACCCACGATCATGAGACTCCCCTGATCCATTCAGAGGGTGGTATATACGAACCCACGATCATGAGACTCCCTTGATCCATTCAGAAGCTGGTATACACGAACCCACGATCATGAGACTCCACTGATCCATTCAGAAGCTGGTATATACGAACGTCCTCAGCTGTTAATGTGGTCAAAGACAAGAAAGAGCTTGCGATATGCCTCACTGCAGTTTCCTCTCAATACTGAACCTTTTATTTTGTTTCCGGTAGTTTGAGGAAAACGCGTTTATGGGAATTTCTCAGAGGGGTAGAGCGATTATCTCCTAAACATCGGCGACTATAGTCACACCGCTCATCAGAATGCAGAAGGATTATCAAAGCCTAGAGAAATGATATATAGATAACTGAGTAGTACACGGTAGTTCTAACAGTGACCAGGGAAACCATCCACCACAGTTTGATCAGGGACCGTTCTAATTCAAGGGCCCAGTAGAAGCAGGAGTGGACTTCTTTAATCACTGAGCGGAGAGCTTGGATTACTCTGTGTCACTGTGACAATGGTATCTCTGACGGATCTCTGGTTGGTTCCTCAGTTTCGGGGCTGCGACAACGTGATCATGTAGCCCCGTGTACTTTGGGTGTGCGTAGAATCTGTCTGATAACCGGTGTTTATTGTGATGGCTGTATTAGTGTGTGTTATCTGTTTTAAGTCAAGTAAGGACTGCAGTCATTGAATTTTCAAGTAGTTCCTACTTTTGCCACCAAACGCCACCTACTGCTAGTTCAGAACTTGATTACTAGACGCCACCGCAGTCGGCTTCTGGCGACGAAAGTTGGAACCTAAGAGCGTTAATCAAATTTAACTTATAATTTAGCTTCACACAGGTGAAATTAGTGGAAGGTTCTTTAACATGCCATAAATCTATGACATGGGACCGCCGGATTTATTTCCCGTCCGAAGGAAGGCATACTGATTTATTTTTAACGCTCTTAAATAATCCGACGACTTCGGTCGGGTTTGAACCCGCGATCTTGGGCATAGAACCTCAGCAGGCTACCAACTACGCCACCGAAGCTACTGACGGATCTCTATTCAAATGAGCAATATTCCATCTCCACAGAGCGACTCTCAAACACACTGAGTGTGAATATGAGATGGCAAGGGGGTTGTCTTGTTGACGACTCCATATGACAGCGCAGTCCTTACTTCAGAGATTGTATGCTACAGGTTATGTTTTACGATGTTCAACATAAATAAACTACCTAGAAGAGTACACCAAACAAAACTTTCGCCCTAAAAACGAACAACGAATTTTCTCATTAACATTCAGCACGTGTAACATCTTTTTCACAGACGCGAGCCGATCATTCAAGTGCTCGACAGAGAATTCGCTCTAAAGGTCGCAGGAGCTAAGTAAACACTATTTCAGTCTGTCTGATGTCTGCTATTGTTAGCGAATAGCGTGGCGACACTTTTATACACGCGAAATGGATCGAGACGACTGGCGCCAGAAGATAGGGCCATAAATAAACAAAGACATTGCACTACTTCTGTAAGAATTACGCGTTCGAGATACAAGATCATAGCCACCAGTCGATTGCCCAGACTGTCAAGCATACTCAAAGCCAAGTTATGTACCCTCAGGGTACAGCAGGTGTAAATCTGCCACTGGTTTGGATTTAATGTTCCAGCTGATCTCTCACAAGCTCGATTATGAATGAATCGAATGACGAAGGTGGCCACGAAGGGACTTCAGAGTGACTCAAGCACCCGCAAACATACGTGCCGTCGTTCAACGGGATGGGTCGCTGGATGTCAGTATCAGGTTCTCGGCAACCACCACTAAAGGTGACCTGGCATTACGCCAGTATGTTCCTCCGCAACATTGGCAAGACTGGATCTCACCCCTTGCCCCAGACATACGTCAGAACGTGGCCAGTTCAATATACTGCTCTTGCTGCATGCATGTTCGCCGATCCCACTTCATATAGCATAGGTCCTAAAATAACGGTTTTTGAATGGTGGATGCGTAAACTACATCTGACTCGCACTCTCGTCTACAGATAGCGCACCACTCGCGTCTACAGATAAATAGAGGGAGCTGCAGAATGTCAGAAGAGCATTTATCGCTTATGCAGTTCGAAAGATATGCGCATGTTTAAGGAAATATTCAATCCTATTTTCACCGCCACAAATAGGCCTACAACAAATCGAAAATTTCTCAAACACATAATTATACCTTCGTATGTATCAACGAGCATAGCCTACATTTCATGTTTCACGTTTGTGTTGTAAACTGTTTTATCCCCTGCCTAAAAACTTAAAGCAACCTCCGTGAAAAACTAAATGCTACGTCCAGAGTTACCGGGACATGGCGACGAGTGCGTAACATTTGCCTCTTATATGCACTTTATATACGCCCCTGTTCTATGCCAGTGTGCATGTGTACACATATGTACTGTATTGACTTATATCAAACCAACAAGAATTGGCTTGTAATCTTACTTGGCTCTTAAACCTGACGAATATAAGGAACTAGAACTCATTTCTACGAGGATTCCGAATCTCTGGACGTGACTTCTTAATTCAATGAACTAACATAACCTGAAATCAACATTAGCTGCTTCCTCTCGTTCTCTGTAAACACGAGTGGCGCGTTATCTGTAGACGAGAGTATGAATCAGATCTAGCTCATTTTTCCACCAATAATCCGTTATTTTAGGGCCTGTGCTATACGAAGTGGGATCGGCTTCCTACATGTTCTGTGTTCTGGTGTTATCGGCAATGGGGCCGTGAACACGCTACGCGTCAAGACAAGGCTTGTTATGTTGAGTGCATGCCCTGTATCGGGATGACAGGCTTGACACCCTACCTGGGCGACTGGAATCCTTACGGTGAGTGTGCGAGCCCAGTGATATCTGTGTGATCTACAAGCGACCCCTATCACACTCAACCCACTGCTGGTAAAGATGACTGGAATCTTCACGCTGAGTATGCGAGTCCAGTGATATCTGTGTGATCTACAAGCGACCCCTATCACACTCAACCCGCTGCTGGTAAAGATGACTGGATTCTTCACGCTGAGTATGCGAGTCCAGTGATATCTGTGTGATATACAAGCGACCCCTATCACACTCAACCCGCTGCTGGTAAAGATGACTGGAATCTTCACGCTGAGTATGCGAGTCCAGTGATATCTGTGTGATCTACAAGCGACCCCTATCAAACTCAACCAGCTGCTGGTAATGATGACTGGAATCTTTACGCTGAGTATGCGAGTCCAGTTATATCTGTGTGATCTACAAGCGACCCCTATCAAACTCAACCAGCTGCTGGTAATGATGACTGGAATATTTACGCTGAGTGTGTGAGCCCAGTTATATCTGTGTGATCTACAAGCGACCCCTATCAAACTCAACCCGCTGTTGGTAATGATGACTGACTGTTGAACGCTTCATCAACTGTTTGTTAATATTGTCGCAACACTCATGCACTCTGGTGCCGTCATCTCACATAATGAACACATGCCCCACCGTGGCACGGAATTATGGGGGATTGACTTTATCTCTGGGCCTATAACTTCTCTTTCTCAATGAGTGGAGTGAACATTCAGTACAAGCCTCCTTTGCCATCAATATGGATTATGATTTGATTTTTCTCTTCCAGACAATCCAATGCCGACCGGAATGCCTGGGTGTGTGAGGAAGGCACTTCAAGACATTGTTACCAACTGTGTAGGAAATGCTCGCGTGCGGTTAAATATTCCCATGAGTTCTGCCAGAAGACCAGTCTCCATGGCTTGCAGTACCTAGGAGAGCATGAACGTCCTTGGCCGGAGAGGTAAGTCTGTGTCATTCGCCCCGCGTACCTGTAGTAACTCGTGTTGTTGTGGTGGCTGTGTGCATGCGCTGGGTATGGGAGAGAAGGATGTGTTGCTTGTGTTATTGGTTCGACGTCCCTTTTAACTGCTGAGGCTTGTAGAGATGCCGGGTGCCGCAACTCTGTCCCGAAGGGGATCTGAAACGTGCCAGTATCTCTATTTGTGGAATAGGAGCAGTAATTGCCTACTCTTCCTCTGCAACTTGGTTTTTATTTACGATTGCAAGTGTATTTAAGTATTATTTCCTTTGACTCTACATCATGCGCAATATCTAGTGTGTATCATTGTGTTGTTGTTGTTTTTGTTGCCACCTTGGAAGAAATAATGTTGTCAGAAACAATATTTGCACTCAATATTGAAATGTCAGTGTTATATTTTTTGCTTTCCAGTTGGTCAGCACTGCACTCTGTGTAGCCCAGTAACATTGGGGTTATTTCAGCTATTCTCTCAAAGGAGAGCCATGGATCAGTGGAAGGTAGAGGCTTCCATCGGCACCTAGAGGAGTTGGAATTAGCTTGCGACTGTTGTAGGCGTGATTTACGGTTATGAAACAGATATTTTTGTTTCTAGAATATAGACTGTTGATATCGCGCCAGGAGATGGCAGTTGGGATTGAACTGTAGATGTCTTCCCGCTGACTACTTGCTCCACTCACTCAGCATATTCCTTCTTTCACTGGCTGCGTGTCGTCTGCTGCGATAATAACCATTGGCATATGGGAAGCTGATATATTTAGGTTTGGAATAGGCGGGCCGCGCATGAACTGCCATCTCCTGGCGCGATGACAGTGCTACCTGGCTGGGGTGAAGGTTGGTTCCCCTGTCTCCCACATATCCGCAGAGAGGATCTGTGGCAGCACTTACAATGAAGAAAGAATACGTCAAAGACTATAGAGGACTAGAGACAGACAGAGTTGAATTTAACTATTATCTCTTTGGATCTGATTGCTAGTTTTCTGATTGCTTTTAAAAAGTTCTATTGTATTCTTGATCTCACTAAAACTTAATAAACACATTTACGTACGAGCAATACAGAAGTGGTGACCAGAACAATACCATATTCTGTGGTACGTCATGTCACAAACAGATGCTCATCGCGAAGATCGAGAAATTGCCAGGGTCAATGTTAAAATTCCACCGTTCTAGAATGCAAGCCCAACATTATGGTTTGCAAAAATTGAGTCACAATTTATAACTGCTAGAATTACAGCTATCAATTCGTTGTCGGCGTAATTAAAAGAAATCAGAACAACTAACAATCAGATCCAAAGAGATACTAGTTTTATTCAACTCTGTCTCTGGTCATCTAGGCCTATAGTCTCTGTTCATGGATTTGCTGTCATATTGCCGATATCGCCGTGGACATCGAAAGGGCGTTTATGTCGTTGAGGTGTACGCCATAATTACAGAACAAATATATCATTGTGTATCAGACGGCTCCTCCTTTCGCCTGTTTAACAATTATCGTAATTTGTATTAGTCTGTATCTCCGCTGGTCAAGGCCATCGCACGCGACAATTAGCTTGGCTTGTATTGTTCCCAACTGATGAATATCTCACTGGTGTCTGTCAGTTTTGCATGATCATAGTTTATGCACGAATAAAGATCATAAGATCATGTCCCACAATAAAATGCATTATTCTTATTTTGGCCCTTTGGCACTCGTCATAAGCTAAAATGGACGAAATATCGAAGTTTTCGTCCAGGACCGGACACAGCGTCTCAGTGCGAGAAACGATACTCGTTAGGACTCCGAAAAATACGTATTAACCTTTTTAGTGCCAAGGCCCGATATATCAGCCGCGGGAGCTCAATCCATCGACCCGGTTTTTAATAACAATTTTATTTGCAGCCACGCAGTGCTATCACGAGACCACGTGGGAATCTCTGGATATATCAATGCGTTTAAGTTCCGTGGATAACTGGATTCATGATAAGTGTTCTTTGAACATTTTGCCGTCAACTGACTTCCCGCTCGTGTTACGTTTGAAGCAGTGTTTGTATACGGAATCTATTTGATAGAATTACCTTAAACTCCGGATATCTAGGCTATTCGAAGTTCAAG
Source organism: Meconema thalassinum (assembly GCA_946902985.2). Classification (NCBI taxonomy): domain Eukaryota; kingdom Metazoa; phylum Arthropoda; class Insecta; order Orthoptera; family Tettigoniidae; genus Meconema; species Meconema thalassinum. Next base: position 809,934,810 of record OX336388.2, read on the forward strand.
AGTATTAACACGTAAATAACAGACGATACTATATAAAGTATGGAGGCTGTGAAAATAATGTAACGTGCCACCCCTGGTGGCACTTTCGTTAACTGGATTACGGTGGGTAGAAGCACAACACAGTGGTCCTTTTAAGGAAATAGTAGTTTTATTGCAGGTCTTAGCAAGTTACAGTTCACCACACAATAAACAGATACAAGCAATTAGTATCTCACTCTAGGTCCTATGTGATTAGGAACACTCCCCTTTCACTCTCTCGAGCAGCTGTCCGTTCACTAATTAGGCAGGCCTGTGTCCAGCCAGTCTGTCGCTCACCAAAATGCATGTACACTTCCTTGAGTACACAAACTACCGTTAGGCTACTTACGAGTCTGCTACGCACTGCTCCGCAGGCTCGGAAAGATTCTCACTGGGTTTCGCAATTCACACAGACTTCACTACAATAATCTCTGTCGCACTGGTATACACTCTCGCTCAAAAAACACTGTCACTCCCTCTCTGGCGAGGCCGCTTGTATAGCAGGCTGGTGACTCAGTGAATGCTTCTAGAACCGTCCAGGATTCACGGCTTCTCGAGATTTCCATCACTAGCTGGGTCACGAATATTCTAGACGGTCTCTTTTGTCCTCGCAGCCCCGTTGCGTAAGGCGCAGGTAACACACAAAGGCAGAGCATAGCCCGGGGCGGTTGTGACTCACGCGGCGAGGCGATGAAACAAACTCTCAGCCGTAACAATAATATTATAATTTCTTAATTTTATTTATTAATAATATGCTGAACTGCTATGCCCAAGATGGCGGGTTTAAACCCGGTTGAAGTCATCTGATAGTTTAAGAGCGTCAAAATCCTTCAATATGCCTTCCTTCGGAGAGGGGGGGGGGAGAGGTAGGGGGGGAAGTAAAGCCGGCTGACCCACATTATAGATTTATGGTATGTAAAAGAACCTACCACTGCAATTGGTGGTGTGTAGCAAAATTTGTAGGTTATATTTGGCTGGTTAGGAAACGCTGTATCAAGTTCCAAAGTCCGCCGCTAGGTGTTAGTGAGAGTAGCGTCTGGTAGCCAAGGTTGGAACTACTTGACATTGAACTGGTTGAGAGCCCTCGATCGTTCAATCAAAAGTACCCAGCTTATGGCCATTGGGCACGATTAATATATCATATCATTAATTAAACACAAAATTAATGTATTCTGAATGATACAATAACTAGCCTACGTTTACCTGCTGTGGATTTTTTCAAAATCAAAAACTTGGAATTCCACTAAACCTGGTTTGGCATTTTTATTATAACCACTCATAATAACTCGGCATCGAGAGGGTTAATGCCCTATTTCCCCGCTCGGGCCAGCCTAGCGCTGCATGTCCACTCCAGAACGGTATTTACGATAATAGCATAAACAGAGCTGCACAATACAGTCCGAGTTATTATTTCAGCTTTCTATAAAGCAGCAACCGTGACTTCGGTGGCGTAGTTGGTAGCATGCTGAACTTGTATACCGGAGGAGGCGAGTTCAAACCCGGCCGAAGTCGTCGGACTTTTTAAGAGCCTTAAAAATCCCTCAGTATGCCTTCCTTCGGAGGGGGTGTAAAGCCGGCGGGGGCATATCATAGATTTATGGCATGGAAAAGAACCTTCCACTAATTACAATTGTGAATTTAAATTATATGTTAGATTTCCTAACGCTCTTAGGTTCCAACGTTCGTCGCGAGGAGAAGAATGCGGTGGCATCTGGTAACCAAGTTCACAACTAGTTGTCGTTGACGGTGGCGTTTGGTAGCAAAAGTAGGAACTACTGTACTTGAAAATTGAATGTCTCCAGTCCTCACTTGAATTGAAAACAGATAACACACACGAACACAGCCATCATAATTAACACTGGTTATCAGACAGATTCTGCACACACCCAAAGTACACGGGGCTAAATGACCAACCAAGGCAGCAACCTCAATACCTAATTATTCTATTTTTCACAATTTGTTTGACCTTGCCAAAATAATTTGAGAATATAGAACCGACTTTGTCGTTTCCTTACTTTTGATCTAGTGATAAACCCGCGAGGCGATAAAGCAACCATTCAGTGTCATGGGGCGACAGTCACGGTCATAACGCACATCACAGTCCAAGCGACTAAAGCTATTCGTCAACAAGATACCAAGTAAACCCTGAGGTCCTTTCCGTTACGTTACATTTCGTTACCTTACGTTTTGTTACGTAGATTGTTGGACCACGCAGTTGCTCTGATAGTAGTGATAATAGTCGGGTTTCGTCAGCAGTGGTATTTGAGAGACCACCCGAAGACTGATCAGATCCTCTTGGTGCAACACGAGGGCGCCACTGGACGAGCGAGAAAACTCGGTTTTCGCTCCATTTAATACGAATGATGTGCTTTGCGTGTCTCCCGAGCGTGAAACTCGACTAATGAGGGAACACTCAAGACTATCAGAGCCGCTCCGTCCCTTGTGACCACACAGGCTCTGGAGCCACGGATATGACGTCACTGCAGCCAGGTCTCGTTATATCACTTTCAATTAGTTACCCAACTTGAGAATGAACCTACTGTTATAGCTGAACGCGTTAACACACAGGACTATAATCGGCCGTCATAGAAATGGTGCTCAGTGGTTTCCCAATTTGAACTCCAGAGGGCATCAACGCAGACTGATATCTAGAAACAAACACAATAGATGACCTCTACTCTTGGTTGGTTGGTTCCTTAGTTTAGGGGCTGCGACAACGTGGTCATGTAGCCCCGGGTACTTTGGGTGTGTCTGATGTTGTTGTTTGAGTCTTCAGTCTTTTGACAGGTTTGATGCAGATCTCCATGCCTCCCTATCCTGAGCTAATCGTTTCATCTCTACGAGGCCATCTGTTTAACATATTCTAACCTTGGTCTACCCCTACAGTTCTTGTCCTCGACCCTTCCTTCCATAACTAAGCTTGCTATTCTTGGGTGCCTTAGTACGTGTCCTACCAACATATCTCTTCTCTTCATTAGCAGTCGCCAGAAACATCTCTCCTCTCCCACTCGTCTTAATACCTCTTCGTTCGTCACCCTATCTACCCATCTGATCTTCATCATTCTCCTGTAACACCACATTTCAAACGCCTCAATTTTCTTTTCTTCTGCTGCACCAATAGTCCAAGTTTCTGATAACCGGTGTTAATTGTGATGGCTGCATTAGTGTGTGTTATCTGTTTTAATTGAAGTAAGGAATGCATACATTCGATTTCCAATCTTTTCTACCAAACTCCACCGTCAACGACTAACTAATTCTGCACTTTGTTACTAGATGCCATCGCAGTCGGCTCCTAGCGACGAACGTTGGAACATAAGAGCGTTAGTCAAATCTAACCTATAATTCGGCTTCACAAAAGTGTAAATCGTGGAATGTTCTTTATCATGCCACAAACCTATGACATGGGACCGCCGGCTTTAATTCCCCTCCGAAGGAAGGCATACTGAGGGTTTTTAACGCTCTTAAAAATCCGACGACTTCAACCGGGCTTGAACCCGTGACCTTGGGCATAGATGCTAAGCATGCAACCAAATACGCCATCGTAGCCACTAAACCTCTACTCTTCAGACAGCTGGCGAACCTCTTGCTCTTCAGGAAGCAAACACCTGTCATTGTCCTCACTTCCAGGAGGGTAAATGTCGCCATGGTACCTTATTTTAAGACCTCAAGCACCTTTACTTATCTCCAACTCTGAAAGTTTCAACACACACCCAAGTATACGAGACTGATGACAGAGGTGTCCCAAACCCTTAAAATGAATTAATAACAAACAACTGTGCCGAGATTGGCTACTGGTGCCATCTGTTGGGTGAAACTTGAAACCATCGCTTTACAAGGAGCAAATACTGAGGCTCCCAGCAATAGCAAACTTACTGTAGTTCATGAATTAAGAATCGAGGACGAGAACTGTAGGGGTGTAGGGTGTGGTAGCTATGTAGGGATGAAGCGATTAGCTTAGGAAATGGAGGGCTTTATCGATCCAGTCTACTTACTAAAGACTGAAGCACAACAACACACGTCAACAGCTATGAAACAATTGTCGAGGCATTGAAAACAATTTTGGGTTTGCAACAGGATGTGACCAAAGTGGATACCAGCTGGCAACAGTAGCACATTACTCTTATCCCTACTAAGTTTGAGTAATGTTCTGTCAGAGTGACTGAACGATATGTTTGCGTTGTATGAGTAGAATAATCCTCATTAGAGATTAATTCTGTCCTAAGTTAAATTTCCATTTCATTTGCAGTTCATTTTAATGACGACTGTCTTCCAGCGTGGGTGGGCGAACCCAGTCTGTGACAAGCCGAAGGAAATTAAAAAAAAAAAGAATGTCCTTAAATAAAAGGCACACTTTGCTTATGATTAACAAACCAAATACATAAATTCTGCAAAGAAAGCATTAAAGCAGCTTATGCTTTTTTTCACTAGGTACTTATTTGTGCGAGCAGACATTTTCAACGCTTTGCAACATTAAACTTGTAAGAAATAATTGTCAATGTTGAAGAAGCCATGGGATTGAGAACTTTGACAATCTTGCGTAAAACCTTGGAGGTTGCGAGGCAGCCGTGTCAGTAGATTTACTGGCACGTTAAAGATCCCCTTTGGGGCCAAAAACCCTGCACCCTGCCGTCTCTAAAAGCCATATAGTTAAAAGGGACGCAAAATCAATTGCATTATTACTGTATAAATCAGCTGAATCGAGGGTTGCTTAAGTGTATGACTAATTCGCATATCCACAGTTATTGAGGCTCGTAACACAGTATTTATAATTGAAGATTTTAATAGTGGCACAAGCGCCATTTGAAAATAAAGAGAGCTATCCCCTCTTCCATGTTCATACAAGTCAGCTTTCTCCATGGTACACATTGTTCTTCTGCAAAGAGAGTGCACAGTTTGGCCACTGTGAAGGCTCTGTATATTAACACAAACAGAATGGCGCTTGTACCAAGACCTTCAACTATTACAGGATAAGTATTGCTTATGTCTAAGCCAAACGTATTATTGTACACTGTGTCCAGGACATTACGAAACTCTGCTCCACTCACCAAAATAAGTGTATGGTGTCGCCATATCTCTGCTGCAGACTAAAATAGTACAGACGAGTGTGATTTATCGCTTCACAGATGTTCAGTAGTGCATTACTTTGATGGTTCTATCCACTTTCTACAATATTTTGACTTGAGATAAACACCTGTCACCGCCCACGCTTCCGCCAGACGCCTTCCATTGACCCTCTCGCTCCTCGTGCCGCTCTCAATGGAGTTATTGGCTACCGTGCCAGAGATGCGGGTTCCATTCCCAACTCAGTCCCCTGGGTGAAAGTAAGCGACTATGCTACTGTGCAGGTGAGGGTGCTCGTCCGGATATCTGTGGTTCAAATCCTGACACTGACAGAGTATCCTGCGTTCGTCCACGTTCACTACTATACTCTGTGAGCTGCCAGAATAGGATTGACAGTTCTCACCTCACCATGTGGTCAGGGAGCAAGGTTGCCAAACAGTTAGATTAACAAGCGATCACACTGTACCTAAGCTAGAGATACAGCTGACCAGGCACAGACGCTCGTGGGCTGTGATACTTCAACGCAGAGTATTTTGACATCAACTATGCGAACATGGATTGGTCAAGAGGCAGAGGGGTGATGACTTTTGTGGAACTTCCGGCCAAATGCCAATCCTATTCAGGCAGCTCCCCGAGTTTAGCAAGTGCATTATCTCTACTTCCGAGGAGACTATCCCGAACTTGTCCAGTGACGTCATGAGGTGGGGAATTAAGGTTATTGAGCAGGGTTTGAGCCTAGTTTCTCTGACGATTGTGGAAGGTATGTAAATGCTATTAGAGTCAGGAAAAATGCTCCTCACATCCCATTGGTCTCATTGGGTGAAAATGAACATCGGAAATGCTGGTTCCGGAACTGATATTACTGGTAACGTGGGATCGGTAACGATAAATCTCGACATTCTGGCTTCGGCAATATGGCGCTGCCTGAAAGCACTGAAGCTTGTTGTGTAATGATTCAAAGGAAATTGTTCATTCCGTTGACTGCAGTCTGCAATTGATAATAATCCACCCAATTTCAACGGTATAAAATTGTATTGAAGATATCATCTTAATAACATGTCGGAGCAGATTTTGCTCGTCAGTGTTCTTACGATAAGCCCTTGGTATTTAATGATAAAATATTAAATTTGAACAAAAGAAAACTCTATTTGACGTGTACATATTAAGATTGTTTTCTGTGAAACCACATTCAAACACTCGCTATATTACTAGAGTCCATGTGTTTTGTTGTAAGTTATTGATAAAGCTATAAAACAAAAACGAAAACAAATTCTAAGATACTTCCCCTACGAAGCATCGAACCCCAAACCTTTCGTTAATGAGTCTAACGCGTAACAACTCTTATTATAGGATAGAAAATGTCACAAAGTGAGTGAGAACGTTTGCGTTAGACACTTGATTCGCGTTATCTAAAACGCTCCTACCGGTTCGAATACTATCCTCTTGTCGGGAAAAACAAAATATAATATTCTCGTTCAAGAATAAGATGGATGGTTTTCCTTTCTTGTGATGGCTCTGAGCCGCCACTGCATCCCCTAGCCGCGGGCTCACATTGCATCATGGGTAGTGAGAGCAACATTACCTGTGAACCAACGACAATGGAGAATATCAAACGAGACCGGAAAGTACCGGTCACTGATAATCTGTCGGCAACTACCGTCGCACTCTTCACACTCAAACTGTCATGTGTGTGGCACTTATGGACGAATCAGTGAGGTGTTTGCACTGGTATGATTAATTGGTGTTGATTTCAAGCACAACATCAGAGTTGTTAGTAGCTAAAATTGCCTGGAAATTATCCAGTGAAACGTTTCGCAAGCATATTTTCACCATCGGAGCCAATTTTTGGAATATAGTTGCCTGAAAGACAGCTTCGGTGGCGTAGTTGGAAGCATGCTGAGCTTCTATGCCCAAGGTCGCGGGTTCAAACCCGGCTGAAGTCGTTGGATTTTTTAAGAGCGTTAAAAATCCCTCAGTATGCCTTCCTTCGGAGGGAAAGTAAAGCCGGCGGTCCCATGTCATACATTTATGGCATGAAAATGAACCTTCCACTAACTAAACTTGTGTGAAGCCAAAATGTGTAGGTTAAAATTGATAACGCATTATTAGTTCCAACGTTTGCCACCAGGTAATGCCATCTAGTAGCCAAGTCCGCAAGCTAGGTGTCGTGGACGGTAGCATTTGGTAGCAAAAGTAGGAACTACTTGGAATTATCGTCTGCAGTCCTTACTTGAATTAAAAAACAGATAATACACACTAATACAGCCATCACAATTAACACCGGTTATCAGACAGATTCTACACACACCCAAAGTACTCGGGGCTACATGACCGCGTTGTTGCAGCCCCTAAACTCAGGAACCAACCAACCAATTGCCTGAAAGAACAACCAGTTACAAGGTAGAGAAGAAGGTTCAACGTTTTCTTTAAATCTAATCCCGAGTAAGTAGGACATTATACTTTCATTTGGCTGTTCCCCGTGACGTCAATATTTCAGTTTGATTTTATTTTCAGGACTTTGTCATCGTGATTATCACTTTCTTTTGTGTAAGGATTATCTGGTAACCTATGTTATCATGGTATCGGTAGTACCGTAGTTTGTGCATTTGAACTGAAGAAGGTGGCAGTGGTCTTAAATTACGAACCATCCCGGAATTTACCTGGAGTGGAGGGGGATACCACGGAAAACCACTTCCAGGATTACCTAGATGGGAATAGAATCTCTTCTTAGTTTTTGCGTCACGAGCCTGAAAGTTCCCCATTCAAACCCTCATCTTAAAATTTCATTTTTGTTGTTGTTAATATGCATCACCGATACCTCAGAAGATGAATAACTCATGAAGTAGGTTTCAAAATGGTAATTTTGAATTAACGCATAACGCCGTTAAATTCGTCGAATTTCAAGCAGTAACGTGAACAAAAGCATCTATTGCTAACAGAGGTTTTAACTCCCAGCTGATTGGCAAACGCCCAATATGCCGTTCAAGGAATAGGTGGAGAGATAGAGTGATGGTGACCTACAGCTTCCCTTGGTGATGCAACAGACACAAGGAACGTGCCTCTCATGTCACTGGACCTCTGATTTTATTATACTCTTGTCTTCATTGTTATTTCATGGAATATCTTTTGTAATGGAATGTATATTCCATGCGTCCTCATGGTCTGTTGAATACAGTAAATGATGTTGATGAACGTGAACAGATACCAACATTCTTTCATTTAGGTTATGAAACGCTGGCATTTTATGTTGGAGTTGACCAATTTTATCATATTAATTGATAATTCTTTCATTTGTCAAGGACGTAAACGAAAGCACTTTAGAGAGATGAAATTTTGCGTGAACAAGATCAATATGCATTGCAATTTGCTGAACTTAACGCGACCAGATACATTTTAGGCACTATTATTAACATATAGCGTTTAGAAATATTCGCTAGTTGTGTATATTAAATTACATTCAGTTCTATGGGTAATGATGCGATAATGAGAAAACAGACTCTTGTGAACCGAACGAATCACATAATTTGAAGGACAGCTATCTATTGCTACTGATATTGTCTGAATTAGTAACACGCAATACAAATTCATAAACCATAAACTATAATCTGTAATAATATAATAAAGCTGAAGAGTGTGTGTGTTTGTGTGTTTAAACGCGCTAATCTCTGGAACTACCAGTCGGATTCGAAAAATTATTTTTGTATATGATAGCCAGATTCAAGAGGATTAGTTTAGGCTGAGTAGCATTATGCTACACCTCTCAGGTAACCATAAGGTTTGATTTTTGTTCGGTAAGTCGGAAGAACAAGCGATCCCGAAGAGCTTCAATAATACCTACAGTAAGTCTATTGTTGCCTGGCAATGTGGGCTGCATCACGTCACCCATACCAGTGTTCAGGTGCAGAATTGCGATCTGCTTATAAATTGCAGTCATGGGGACTAATTAGTGCAAAAAGATTTCTTAGGCCCCTTAAAACAGTTATCATCATGACAATAGTATGCCTCTGTATTAGGGCGATGGTGTTTGTGCAGTGTACTGAGGTTATCAGCTGCAATAAGCGTTGGTGATTTCCGATCCTTATCCTTGAGCCCTCCAGTTCTGTAGTAGTAGGCCTATTCATTATCATCCATAAAACAAATAAATCCACCGGGCGAAGCCGGGCACTACTGCTAGGGTATTTTATATATTCAGACAATTCGGATATTTTGCGTAGCACGATACCCCAATGTTGAGCTTGTCGAGCAAGTATGATGTAGGGGTAGCCAATATTTCCAAGGGGTAGTTGATATAACGGTCATCAGTAGCCTACTTTTGCGTGAATTAATTCAGGCAGCAATCTCATTTTTAAAAAGTTTGTATTTCTTTAGTTTATTTTGCACAATACTCAATACGACGGCATTAGCCGGTTTTATATTTTGTCGAACACAATGAGGAATGGTTTATATCCCGGAGGTTACAGAGGGCTTTGAATTGACACGTGCGTCGGCCTGAGTGAGCCTGATTTTTTAAGTCGACACTGTCGATAATGCTGAGAAAAAGGATTTCCGGTATTATCGAGAATTAACGGAGTTCCGGTAGTATTGAGACTAGAGATTCTCACTCAGTGAAGAGACCTGGAGGAACGATACCAGCAATACGACAAGTTACAATTTACCCGGCTATAAATGCTACAACTCTCCAAGGGCTTCCTCTTCAGGCCCAAGGCCAGCACAGTAAATCATACTTACTTTATGATGGACAGCCACAGTACTAATCTGCTTCTGGACAACAATTATGTGTTGATTCCCAAAAATTGGCGAACAACTTGAAACCCTAGTGGGAGAGAAATCAGAAAGAAGCCCTATTTATACGTCCAGTTACAAAATTCAATGAAAACCGGTTGTCTCACTTTTCAACCGCCAATTGCGCTTGAGAATACTGTACTCCCGCTGCACACATGTGATGGTGAAGTAGCCGGGAATCTAGGCTGGAAGTTCCCCAAGGTAATTCACAGCAGCAAAAGTACGCCGTAATGATATAAACTATGTATTGCCATTTGGAGACCACACGGAAAGAACGGGGTAAGTTTATTTTTTTCTGAAAATGAGTTTACGGCACATCCTGGTGGCCAACCATCGTCACTAGAGTTCAGCTGCAATTAATCTAATATATAAAAGTGAAAGTCTGTGTGTGAGTATGTATATTTGTTCCTTATACAAATCTACACCGTTCCACCAATGACAACCAAATTTTGCATACGCATAGTTCGGAACCCAGAAGAAACCGCTGGCTGCATGAATTTTCGATAGTCTTTCTCATTCTTTTGATTTCGGCCTTTTGGCACTCAAGCAAAGGCTAATAAAGTCAGAAAATAAACTCATGAAAAGCGGCTTCGGTGGCGTTGTCGGTAGCATGCTGAGCTTCTATGCCCAAGATAGCGGGTTGAAACCCGGCCGAAGCGGTCGGATTTATTAAGAGCGTTAAAAATCCCTCGGCGGCTTCGGTGGCGTAGTTGGTAGCATGCTGAGCTTCTATGCCCAAGATAGCGGGTTCAAACCCGGCCGAAGCCGTCGGATTTTTTAAGAGCGTTAAAAATCCCTCAGTATGCCTTCCTTCGGAGGGGAAGTAAAGCCGGCGGTCCCATGTCATAGATTTATGGCATGTTAAAGATCTTTCAACTAATTACACCTGTGTGAAACTAAATTGGATAGGTTAAGAATATAAACAACGCTCTTAGGTTGCTACGTTCGTTGCCAAGAGCCGACTGCGGTGGCGTCTAGTAGCTAGTTCTGAACTAGGCCTAGTAGTCGTTGACGGTGGCGTTTGGCGGCAAAAGTAGGAACTATTTGAAAATTCAAAGTTGCACTCCCTACTTGAATTAAAAAACAGATACACACACTAATACAGTCATCACAATTAACACCGGTTATCAGACAGATTCTACACACACCCAAAGTACACGGGGCTACATGACCGCGTTGTCGCAGCCCCTAAACTAAGGAACCAACCAACCAAAAATCCCTCAGTATGCCTTCCTTCGGAGGGGAAGTAAAGACGGCGGTCCCATGTCATAGATTTATGCCATGTTAAAGAACCTTCCACTAATTGCACCTGTGTGAAACTAAATTGGATAGGTTAAGAATGTAAACAACGCTCTTAGGATTCTACGTTAGTTGCCAAGAGCCGACTGCGGTGGCGTCTAGTAGCTAAGTTCTTAACTTGGCCTAGTAGTCGTTGACGGTGGCGCTTGGCGGCAAAAGTAGGAACTATTTGAAAAATTCTAAGTTGCAGTACTTAAATTAAAAAACAGATAATACACACTAATACAGTCATCACAATTAACACCGGTTATCAGACAGATTCTACACACACCCAAAGTACATGGGGCTACATGACCGCGTTGTCACAGCCCCTAAACTTAAGAACCAACCAACCAAACTCATGAAAGAATGGTAAGGCAGGTCGTTTCCATGGCAATAGTAACTCAAGACGAAACTACCAAGGCCATGCCACTCAATTTTCCCCACGGCAACATTAGCTCAAGCTATGACCACGAGGTTTCCATCTATCTCTGTAACAGGCCATGGCACTCCATTTACTCAATGGTAAGAGTAGGTCAAGACATTAACACCAGGTTTCTATCAATCTCTGTAAGAGGTCATGGCACTCCATTTACTCAATGGTAAGAGTAGGTCAAGACATTAACACCAGGTTTCTATCTATCTCTGTAAGAGGTCATGGCACTCCATTTCCTCCATGGTAAGAGTAGGTCAAGACATTAACACCAGGTTTCTATCTATCTCTGTAAGAGGTCATGGCACTCCATTTCCTCCATGGTAAGAGTAGGTCAAGACATTAACACCAGGTTTCTATCTATCTCTGTAAGAGGTCATGGCACTCCATTTTCTATCCAAACCACGATAAGAACATCAGGAATCTGAACGCCTTAAAAATCTGAATACGTATTTTATAAATGTTATTAACAGGCGTCGTTGTAGAGAGTTAAGATTAAAAGAGAAATACATTGGCTAACCCCGCATGTGGCGTAACGTTACAACAGCTGGAGATTTCATCACGAAACTTAGTATTAAGATTAAATTAACCTAAATTATTCTGTTGTTATGATTAATTTATAGGCTTTGCGACATCATAGTCATACAGCCCAATAAACTTGAGTGTGTATGGAATATTTCTGATAACATATGTTACTGTGATGGCTGTAGTGGTGTGTGTATTTGTAATTCAAATGAAGATTGGAAAAGAGGTTGCAGTGGCCTTCAGTTAGGAACTATCCCGGTATTTGCTTCGAGTAGAAGTGGGAAACCAAGGAAAACAAATACCAAGTTTTGCTTTGGGAGGCACAGTGTAGCTCATTCCAGCCCTTAGACCAGAATTAAAATTTCTTGACATAGCCGTTAGCGTGATATTGCAGATTGTTCTATGTTCTTATTCGGGTTATATTGTAATTGGTAATTACCCTGCTCTATGACTATGGTAATTTGTAATGGAACCGGATGTTAAATTATTAACATGTTAATAACATAATTAAACTACTAAACGTTCAGAATGTTTTTCCTATGTTTATGTGTTTACAGTATATTACTTACTGACAAAAGTTACTGAATAGCCCAATGTTATAATTTTCATGAGTTCTAATCACACCGTATTCCACTATAGCATTTTAGAGATTGTTAAGGATAGAGTTTATAGAATGTATTTCTTATCTTACGAAATACTTTAGAGGCTAAGGTAGCCCAATGTGTGCAGAATCTAAGCATTATATTTGACAATATACTGGGATTATACTTCGCTTAATTTACTTTAACTTGATGTGGATGAGATCATATGCAATACATTATTCTTACAGCAATACTGTTCGTTAATATGCTGTTACGAGTATAGTACACACTGACCTACGTACAGGAATAAGTCATTTGTCAATATTCACGTAATTTGTGCGGGGTTAAAAATCATAAGTATATTTGACTCCACAATGTTGACTTTATCTTCCAATCATTGAATAATTTAAATATTATTTCCTAACAAGAAGGTAGTTGCTACATTTGAAAAATAATAGAGATAACTATGTGAACACTGCTATAAGACGTCTTACTTTCCACATTAAATAAAAAATAAACACTATCAGGAAAGTAATTGTGAGACTGAGTTCTCGAGAAATTGTGTATATACATCCCCTTTTACTATTGTTGCATGCTCCGCTACGTTATTGTATTCCACTGTACTTTTCGACTAGGTTTACAGTGAGTTAATATTGCACTTGAGTAACACGAGAGTCGAGGAGAACTCCAAACTCATTTAGGGGCAGAATGAATATACTCTGCGAAATATATTGCCATGTATCTTTCTACAACATATAAAGACACCTCCCGGGCAACGCCGGGCACAATACCTAGTTTCAAATAAAGCGGAATGTCCCCGTGATACAGAGGTTTTATTTTTAGTGGAAACGGAAACAACGTCCCATATCCTCTCACATTACATGTACTTCCTTTATAAGATATACATTTGGTAATAATCTATACTGCTTACCCTCAATTGGGGTGTTATAAGAACCGTATTTACTTTAGTGCTGAAAGTTTAAATTCGCTCTCCTGACAAGTTTACATAACGTGACTCACCCCGTTTTTACCGTCGAGTCTTCATTTGTATTCAATGTTTGTCAATTCCATTTCACGGATTTACATCCATATCCATTGTGGTTGACTGAAAAGTCTCACAATGGGATGGGACTGTAACTGTGGACACGATATTTTAGAGAATTGGAATTTATAAGCTGCCACGAAATGTTGTGAATTCACCTACGCACAAGCGCCATCTTGACCGTTTAAGATGCTCATCAATGTAACATTGTTGTCTGCCACCCAGCAGCGTTAGGTCAAGCTACATTGCTGCAAGTTGGGCGATATGAGATTATGATTGCGGCTTTCCCAGGCATTCTTTGGGATGGTCAGACACACCCTAGTACATGAGGCTAATGCCAACAGCAAGAAACACTGTGTGGTGGTATGTGGAGAATAGGCACAGCAAATCACCAGGTTGTGTTACTTACGACGATGTCTTGCCGGAACAACAAACCGATTTGTTGAAAACTTCATAACATTTTATACATAGTATGCAATTATGACAGAGACGCTCAAGAATGTGAGGGGTAGTGGAGATGAGACAGCAAGGTCAAGAACACGAATATCTAATAACATTCCTGAGTAAAAATAAAAATTGTAATGTATAAGTATAACATTCTTGATTGAATAGAACATAACCTCACATTGTCGAATTGGTGAGAGTAGCGGTTGTCAGAGGTAGATTTACTGTATTTTAATGCTTGTCGAAACACAACATCGAAATATAAAACTAAAATATACTGTAGCATTCTGCATCGGATATTAGGATCCAAAGGGCACAGTCCAATGTTAATCTCAGCCAATGAGAGAAGGACACCTTCATAGCTCGGAAGAAAAGAAAATCACCTTGTCGATTGACATATCTGACATTCGATTATCCTACAGCATTGGGAGATTAAAGAATCGTGGGATGTACTCACGAGACATTCGGGAGTAAAAATGGCGCGAACGAGGCTGGATGAGATATATGTAAATTCCAGACTCACGTAAAAGGAGGGAAAATAATAGGGATGGCTGAAAATAGCTCAGGAGCAGACTCGGCCACCACCAGACACATTTTCATGTTTTCCTCTTTAAGTTCAGACAGTAAAGATATAATAGGTCTTTTCCCAGTGTGAAACCTGAATGTAAAATCTCTACTAACTCGAACCATTGACGTGTTAACCTTGATTGGCGAACTTCAATTTCATGTAGTCTGTTGGGTACCAGATAACCACAGCATGAACAGGAAGATGTTTGAGCTCTTGGGTGGTGGCACTCTAAAACGATGCATTACAAATCCAGCTAATACCTCCAAGTCACTATTTCTTCTGTTCGACAGTGTACATTTGCTGAAATGTGTAAGGAACAAGAAGTTCCGTGATGAACTAAAGAGCCTACTTTTCTTAAAATAAAGTTTCATGCCAATGATTAATCTACAGTATATGAACCTATCTAGAATAATGACGAAATTAAGTTGGTAATATCGAAATGTCTAATTAGTTCGAAATATATCTGGTATAATGTAGTCTAATCGAGCATTACAGTTGGCAGCCCTGGTGACTGAATATATTCTTAGTTCCATCTCTTAAGGTACAGAATTAAAAAAAATGGTTGAAGTCCAATGGACGTTACATGCAGTTAGACATTGGATCTATCAGCACGCGTAAAAGCATGTTGGCAACAATATCATGCGTGTGCTGGTCAGAAATAGCCTAATCTGAAATATTATGATATCTTGTTGTGCCAATATTGGACGAAATCCATTTGTTAGCATAGAAGTTACATGTATTTTAAAATTGGACCTATCAGCAGGCATAGAATCATGTTGGCAGCACTGACTTATATTAATTATTCCAAATTAATCTAGAATGTCAGGTGCTATTCGTGTGCAAAGTATAGGGCTGTTGGCTTGCATACATCCTGATATATTGATATTAGGTTAACAAAAATAGAGACAGCATTTATTAACAGTTGGCAGCCCTGATTGCTCTTAAGAATACTTATAGTCATATCTGTTATGTTACATATAGCACATACGAAATTTGGTTGAAATCCAACTGATAGTATAGAAGTACATGTATTTAAAAATTGGCCCTATCCGCAGGCTTAGAATCATGTTGGTAGAACTGAAGTATATAAGTTACTCCAAAATTAATCTAAAATGGCAGGTACTATACGTGTGCATAGTTTAAAGCTGTCGGCGTGCATACTTTCTGATATATTGGTATTTGGATAAAAGAATAGAGAAAGCAATTATTAACATTAGGCAGCCCTGGTGGCTCTTAAGAATACGTTCAGACATATCTGTATATGTACACATATTACATACAAAATTTGGTTGAAATCCAATGATAGTTTAGAAGTTATAGGCATTAAAAAATTGGACCTATCAGAAGGCTTAAAATTATTTTGGCAACACTATCATGTATGGCCTCCTGGAAATTAAACTGAAATAGTATTATCAATATGTGTTCCAATTTTGGAATAGCTCCCATGTATATCTTCCAAGATATCCAACATGGAGCTCAAATTTCTAATGCGTTTTTTCAGCATTTGGTAGCACTGACATCATTTTCAAATATGGACGTGATATATTCCGGTATACATATTTACTCATACTAAATTTGGTTTCGATTTCTGCAGCCGTTTAGGAGTTGATAGGGGGACACACACAGACAGACAGACACACATTTTCCCGGATCGAACTCATAAGTCTACTTTTTCCTAAGTTTTGCAAAATGTGAAAAGTAGGCTAAAAATTGGTTAAATCGACCCAGTCAAACTTTTGTCATTCCCAACACTGAGCAGACAATTCCCAAAATAGAGAGCATGCTACATGTTACTGAAAATGAATCAACTTTTCAGTACACAAATGTCGAGGCTAAGCTATCAGAGATCTATTCCATTCTGAAAAGAATATGATTCTAAAACTTGCTCCAAATTTGTCTAGAAAGGCTTTGTATCCCACTGCTATAGAGAGACAGAATGTTGCTCTTGCCATGAGCTTATTTGATGCAAAAATTATAGTGGCATTGGATATGCCTAAAAGTGAGGGTGTTGCTATTTCTGATGAGACTGTCCAGTTATTGAAATTAATTTCAAAATGGTGGACAATTTCAAACGTTCAGCACCCAATGAAAGGAAAGTACAGCCGAAATGATGATGAAAACTTAATTAGTGGCCCCGATGATATCAAGCTTGTCTTTTTGGAAACTTTGAAAACATATGTTGACATATGGCATAGCAAAACCTCACACATTGAAGGAAAATTGAGCAATGAAACGTTCTTAGCATTTACCCACACACTGACGGCAGTTGTTCAGCTATGTAAATATATTTTAATACATATAAGTGGTCCTACATCCTGACAGCTATGCTGCAGACAGATGGCTTAGAAAGCAGGTTCGGAGCATACAGAAGACTAAGTGGCTGCACATATAATGTCTTGGTAGAACAAGTGCTAGAATCTGAACGGAGACTCAAAGTATTAAGTTTGCTAAAATTCAGTCGGCAAAGTTAGGGGAATTTGGTATGTTGGCTTTCACGGCCGGTGAATTAAAACTCAGCAATTCTTCTAGGTTTGTGCCGTGTCTTGTGTGGGGTTTCGACTAGGACACCAAGCTGTCTCATCGGCGGGCTCTTGGTGTCCCCGCCCGGACCCCCACAGGAGTAACAAACTGCGCGCTACCTCCCTTTATATAGAGTGCAACTGCACTACATGACTGCGAGAACTAAAAGCTCAAGCAGCCTGAACCTCCCTATGAAGGCTTCCAAAAAGATGGTATATTGGCTTTCACGGCCGGTGAATTAAACCTCGGCAATTCTTCTAGGTTTGTGCCGTGTTTTGTTTTTTAATGAGTTTTAATTCACCGGCCGTTAAAACCAATATGCCATCTTTTTGGAAGCCTTCATAGGGAGGATCAGGCTGCTTGAGCTTTTAGTTCTCGCAATCACGCAGTGCAGTTCCACTCTATATAAAGGGAGGTAGCGCGCAGTTCGTTACTCCTGTGGGGGTCCGGGCGGGGACACCAAGAGCCCGCCGATGAGCCAGCTTGGTGTCCTAGGCGAAACCCCACACAAGACACGGCACAAACCTAGAAGAATTGCTGAGTTTTAGGGGAATTACTCTCAAGGACCTGACAGTTACTTTCAACCAATGAAAAGTAGTCGAGAACCTTGATAAAATTCAGTCTGCCCTGGATGAAACACCATTAGTGTCGACTCCGCTTGAAGCAAAGAGGATTGTTTGCTTTGCTAGTTACACGAGCATGAATGTTTTGGCAAAGTTGGTAAAGATTGGAAAGTGCACTCGGTGTAAAGAAGTGTTACAATCCGAAGAAGATTTAATCCTTGATTGTGACAAGAAGCTCCTGTCTTACTTCAGTGAACTTAACAGGGCATGGAACAGTGATTTTCCCAATTGTGTCATTTTCCTTACGTCAAATTACCGCCGTGTACGTCATGATTTCGTATTATCCAATAGCAGCAGTCGGGCTTCTGCGGCCGCCATGTTGTTTCTATGTTCCGGTCTGAGTATTGGAGTCGGTCTTGCTATTTGCTATTTGAGTGACACCACTCTCTCCACTCTCTCTAACGGTTCCATTTGAATGGCGCCACTCTCTAGCAATGCAATTGGAGTGTCTACATGTTGTCTCTGTTTTAGAGCCTGCTGGTTGCTGGTCATCCTCATCAGCGTCGCGTGCTGTCTCGTGGTCATCACCAAGCAATGGGATAAGTGGCAGAGTTCTCCTGTCATTGTCACCTTCGCCGAGACATCAACCCCGGCCTGGGAGATCCCCTTCCCCGCAGTCACTTTCTGCAGTGAGATGCAGTTCAAACAGTCGGCGTTCAACTACACGGATCTGTTCACAAGATACCGGTCTGAGAACATCACTGAAGACGAGTAAGTATCATAATAATCAAAAGCAAATGTCGGCTGATACTCGTGTCAAAGTATTCATTTCTCTCCTGCAATTCTTCTTCAATATCCATTCAGGCATGGAGGTGTCTTTGGTGGCTTATCGACCCAATCCGGGGCACCTTATAGAGGGTGGAGGTCGTAGTTGAGCTTGGCGTACTTTACGCCTCTGGCGTTTATCTTCAGCTTGCCTTCGATGTTCACGCTCAAAATGTGCGACAGCAGCTGCAATAGTCGAGCGCTAGAGAGGAAAATCCTCCACAGTCGTACTCCAAGTACTTGGTTCAATGCCCGTTTCCTCAAGGTCTTCTTAATTTGGTCCTTGGTTGGTTCCTCAGTTTAGGGGCTGCGACAACGCGGTCATCTAGCCCCGTGTAGTTTGGGTGTGTGTAGAATCTGTCTGATAACCGTTGTTAATTGTGGTGGCTGTATTGGTGTGTGTTAACTGTGATTCAGGTAAGGACTGCAGATATTCAATTTTCAAGTAGGTCCTACTTTTGCTACCAAACGCCACCGTCAACGACAACTAATTATGAACTTGGTTACTAGATGCCACCGCAGTCGTCTCCTGGTGACGAACGTTGGAACCTAAGAGCGTTAATCAAATCTATCCTATAATTTAGCTTCACACAAGTGTAATTAGTGGAAGGTTCTCTAACATACCATAAATCTATGACATGGGACCGCCCGCCGGCTTTACTTCCCCTCCGAAGGAAGGCATACTGAGGGATTTTTAGCCCTCCTAAAAAATCCGACAACTTCGACCCGGCTTGAACCCGCGACCTTGGGCATAGCATGCTACCAACTACGCCACCATCAACCTCAAACGTTGTATGGTCATAGAGAATTAATTTCTTGTGTCTTAATTAAGCGATCAAAGTGAAAGCTCTAATAATGTTCATAATTATACTGTATATGACGTACATGTAAAAACAATCCAATATGGCGACCATGAGCAATCGAACTGAAATTTTTCATGGTTATAGAGGCCATTAATTAAGTCCATATAGGCCTATGTAACGTTCATAAACCTGGTAAACACAAAAACAATATGACGGTTAGGCAATATTCAAATATTTCCAATTAACTGTTTTGTTGTAGGCTATTGCATTTAAACAATCGAACAGAAGGTTTGTATAATGACTCATAACAATAGTAATAATAATGGTATATTGGCTTTGATGGCCAGTGAATTTAAACTCAGCAATCTTTCTAGGTTTGTGCCGTGTCTTGTGTGTGGTTTCGCCTAGGACACCAAGCTGGCTCATCAGCGGGTTCTTGGTGTCCCCGCCCGGACCCCCACAGGATTAGCGAACTGAGCACTACCTCCCGCTGATGAGCCAACTTCCTGTTCCTAGGTGAAACTGCACACAAGACACGGCGTAAACCTAGAAGCATTTCCGAGTTTTCTTAATAATAATAATAATAATAATAATAATAATAAGGCAACCTGCCTAGGGGAGGGAAAACCCTGATAACAAACCTTAACTGCAGTGTCTGATCCGTAGCGGGCGGCTGCAAACAGCGTCTGTTCTCCATGTTAGGAGCGGCTGAAGATGAACACCTGGCTGTAGGTTAAAAACGCACCCACCCATAATATGGAGAAAACAAATTTAATAATTAATGAAAGGCCGCTGCCTGAGGTTCGTCAGGGCATGTCTAGAGTCGGCGATGGACATGACAGCAAGCGAATCGTCGGCGGCAGGATGCTGATGAGGCGGGCTCCTGTCGTACACGAAGATACAGTCCAACAACTACAACAAAGCCAACCAACGTCAAGTGCTTTGCCTGCTGAAAGTGCTGTGCCAGAACCACTTCCGGCACTCACCCAAGCAAGCCTGCCAAGAAAGCGCTTAAAATGGTCAATCGTAATGAACGAGACCATAATGCGCATTTATTATAAGGTGACTCGCATTGGAACAGAACTAACAGGATAGAGGCAGAATGAGTTCCATGAAGCATATCCCGAACTCCGTGTGACTGAACAGAGAGTGTCAGACCAATATAGGGCGATAGTCCGTAATAATTTAGTGCCAGTAGCAAGACTGAATACAATCAAGCAGGAGGTCAGAAGACTGTTTGATTGTGATCAAGGAACTAATCTGGAGAGTGAATTAGCACAAAAGCTCCATGATCAGGAACAACATCAAGAATAATACAATGAGCCAGTCAGTGGCATACAGCCGGATACACATCATGAAGATGAGTCACATACCAAGATTTTAGCAGATGAAATGACGATGGCAATGGCTCAGTTCGATGGAACAGACCCAATGCTTAGACCTGCCTTGCCTCGAGTAAATTCGTCCAGAAAGGTATCAAAAATTTTAAATATCATGAATCAAGCTATCCTACCCAAACACTTGATAGATGTGAATGACTTAGAATCTCTTCACACTGTTCTGTACTGTGGGGCTGTCACAGTTAACAGAACTATGGGCATCCAACTGAGAGAAAGGAATAATTCCTGCAGTAAGAAATGTGCTCCTGTTACTCCTAAGTGGGAGAGACGTCTGATAGGCAATACCGACAAATTGCGAACAGATATTGGCCGTTTGACTGAGTTTATCAGAGGAACGCACACAAGAAGACTGGTGCGACTCTGTAAGGCAATAATGAGGCGGTCCAAAATCCACACCGACCGAGATGATCCAAACACAAAAGCCGAACAGTGTTTAGATACACTCAAACAGAAACTTACGTTGTTAGCGAACAGACTTTCCAGATACAGAGCCAGTAGGAAACGGAGACAGGACAACAACTTATTTATCAAAGGCGAGAAGAAATTCTACAGAGCACTGAGTGAAAACCATTTATCCTTAAATGCTCCTTATCCAACAAGAGAAGAAATTGAAGATTTTGGAGAAATCAACTATCCAAAGCCACCAATTTTAACTCAGACTCCCATTGGGTTCAGGAAGTAACAAACATCTCTAAAGAATTTAATCCGATGCAATATGATCCAATAGCATCCACTGAAATTCCTTCCATCATTAAAGGTCTTCCTAACGGGAAAGCACCTGGTTTAGATCAGATACAGAATTACTGGTATAAGAAATTCTGGTGCATATACGATCTTCTGTCTACTCTGGTGAATGAAGTTGTTGCTCCTCCACAGAAGATGCCAAATTTCCGTACACAAGGTGTAACACATCTACTTCCGAAAGACACACAAAATATGCAAGATCCTGGAAAATGCCGTCCAATTACATGCCTTCCCACGATGTATAAGACCATCACGTCCTGTCTTAGTAGGAGGATATATGCTCACTGTGAAAAAAATAACATCATAACAACATAACAAAAAGGATGCACGAAACGGTCCAAAGGGTGTAAAGAAATACTTATCATTGACTCAGTGGTTTCTAACCAGGCCTTTACCAATAACAGAAAATTATTCACGGCATATACTGACTACAAGAAGGCCTATGATTTCGTGCCCCATGATTGGTTGATCCATATTTTGTCAGTGTTTAAAATTGATCCTCAGATTATATATTTCTTGGAACACGCCATGGCAACGTGGCGTACAGTAATGTGCCTTAGTACTACAAATGGCAGTATTGCAACAAGTATGATCCCAATCCACAAGGGAATATTCCAAGGAGACTCCTTGAGCCCATTATGGTTCTGTCTTGCGATGAACCCACTATCAAACCAACTTAATTCAACAAAATATGGCTTCAGTATCAAGAAGAACTCGAGGGAGCTTGCAAAGCTCAACCATCTCTTGTATATGGATGACCTAAAGCTATATGCTGCCACCAGAGCACAGCTAGAGTTTCTGTTGAAGATAGTGGAAACCTTTTCACAGGATGTGTAAATGGAATTCGGGCTGGAGAAATGTAAAACGCTGAACGTTATGAAAGGCAAGCTGCAGGAAGGTGTATATGAAACAGCTCAGGGCCAGCAGATTGCAACAATGCTCATTAGCGAGACCTACAAGTATCTGGGAATGAAGCAAGCCAGACACATAGAACACTCAGTAGTGAAACAAGATCTGACGAAGGAATTTGTCAGAAGAATTAAGCTTGTTTCTAACACCAGCCTCAACAGTAAAAACTTGGTTAAGGCAATCAAAGCTTATGCTGTCTCTATCCTTAGTTACTCGTTTGGGATCATCAAGTGGAGTAAAACGGACATTGCAAGTTTAGAACAGAAAATTAGAACATCACTGACCAAATCACGAAAACACCATCCCAGGACATCTGTGGAACGAGTCATGTTTCCGAGACATATGGGTGGGAGAGGAATTGTTGATATAAACAACCAAGTAGCTCGACAGATCTATGAGCTAAGAAAATACTTCTGCTCTGTATCGAACCATTCGATGCTGCACAAGGCTGTCACAGAAGCAGATGATTCAACTCCACTACTCTTAAGTCAGCAAGAGACTCAAATTCAGGTGCGCAGTGATTTGGATGGATTCAATGCCTGGTTGTCCAAGCCTCTTCACGGAAGACATCCCAAAGAAGTCATCCAAACTCACGTCGACAAGCTAGCGTCGAACTTCTGGTTGATTTCTGGGCAGATGTTTCCTGAAACAGAAGGCTTTATGATGGCTATTTAGGACCAGGTTGTCCCCCCGAGGAACTACCTAAAGTTCATAATCAAGGATGCATCTGTGCAAGATGACCATTGCAGATACGGTTACCCAACATCTGAGACTGTTCAGCATATTATATCAGGTTGTCGCCATTTTGCAGGGAGAGAATATAGGAAGATACATGATTTTGTTGCCAATATAGTACATCGAGAATTGGCTATACAACTCCAACTGCTGAGTCAAGAGAAAGTGCCGTACTACCAATATGCTCCTGAAAGTGTACTGGAAAATGACAGCTTTACGTTGTACTGGGATCGCACTGTATCGACAGACCGATCAGCTGTGCACAACAGACATGATTTAGTTCTTGATGACAAATGCATGAAGCACACCACCTTCATAGATGTGGCGATCCCAAACAGTGGCAACATACTAACAAAGCATGTTGAAAAGCTGTCAAAATACACAGAGCTTTCAGAACTGATAAGGAAGCAACGGCACATGGCACAAGTCAGGACAGTACCTATTATTATCTCCAGCACTGGCATGATTCCCAACAACTTAAAGGAATCGCTCACGGCATTGAAATTAGACCCAGGAAATTTTCAAACTGATGCAGAAAACAGTCATACTTTCTACGTGTCGCGTAGTAAGGCTGTTCTTGGGCAATCAGGCCTGAAGCAGTGAGGGAAATATGATGCTACTACTCAATGCAGTCACCAAGAATTTGCTCCTTGTGATATGTATGGTATCTGGGATTGTAAATGTTTTCTTTCCAGCAAATGCTGAGAATGTGTAAGCGCATACGCAAATAATAATAATAATTTATTTATTTATCGTATGATGAATATATGTACAATATGCGCACACACAAGTTCATAAAATCTCATGGTTTTAACTGCTTCAACTGATGATTGATGAACGTCCATCAACGTTCTATGGAAAGCTCGGAGAGGGCAGTCAGCGACAATGTGATGGATTGACTGTAAGGAGGCGCCACTGCAGAGCTACACCAGCTCCATTTATGCAGTGAACACGCACATGTGCCTTTTCCTGTGCGAATCCGATTTAAGATCCTCCATTGGCGTCTGGGAAGACCAAATCCATGTAACCGTACAAAAGGGTTCACTACCGGTACTAGGTGTTTATTGGTTACCGAAGAATGCTCCCACTGGATTTTCCATGAGTTATTTACATTAAAGGATAATCCTTCAAGGTTAATTGCTGTGCGCCATGGTGGTTTCCTTGACTTCAAACGTTGGCGTACTATTTGAGTAATATCTTGATGAATGGGCAAATAGGGATTCTGATGGATTTTCTTCCATGTTTTTAAGAGTGCCTCTGATCTTCTCCAGGCTGGAGGAGGACTGTTGCAGAGGACAGGCAGCCAAAGTGTGTTCGAGCTCCGAATACATCCTGTAATTATACGCATTGCTTGGTTAAGCTAAACATCTATTTTCCTTGTGTGAGCGCGATTAATCCAGGTTGAACAGCAGTATTCAGCAACAGAATACGATAGGGCTAAAGCAGTGGTTCCCCATGATTTACCTGCAAGTTTCTGCAGGATATTATTTCTAGTTTTGATTTTAGCAGCCACATTTGAGAGATGTTGTTTGAAAGTCAGGGATCTATCGAATGTTATTCCCAAACATTGAGGCAATCTACTGTATGGCAATAAACGGCCTCTGGCTCTGACTTCTGGTTTATAATTTGACTGCACGTTGTGTAGATGGAATGCCGATATGACTGTTTTCTGGGAATTTAAGTGAAGGCACCATTTCTCGAAGTATACAATAATAATAATAATAATGATAATAGAGTCCCAGGAATAAACCTGGGAGGAGTCATTGTGACTCTGGCAAATGGGAGTGAAATGCGTCGTTGCTAACATCTGCAACATGAACCTATTGGATTCACCAAGAGAATCCAACTTAGCCTCTTTCACTCCAACTCCAGCACGTAACCTACACGAGGTGCCCCTGTTAAGTCGAGCAACCCAGTGGAAGGTTGGGTAACCAATCCCAGCGGGAAGCTGGGTCGACGAACCGATCAGTGCTGGGGGTCTCCCAGGCTTGAAGCCTTGGTAGTATAGAGAAGCCAGAAACACCTTGAGGCAACCTATAGGGCTAACAACCTTAGTTGCAACATGGATGCGTATGCGTCCAAAACAAACTCAAGTCAAGTGAGTATGATGGCAAAACATTTCAACATTTCTTTTACCCCCAGGGGGTAAGTCTTCGGATAAATCCCTCGTCGTGAAACCTGCGATGAACGAGTCCCATTCGGATTCTGGGGGAGACTCGATATCATGCGAGAGACGAGTCGGATCGTCTCGGTGTATTCCAACCAGTCAGAAACTCAGAACCAAATCAAAAACCTTTCTAACAACGTTCAACATTAACACCCTTACACAAATTGGCAAACTGAAAACTCTCACCGACGCACTACATGAAAATCAGATATGTAACATTGCCCTACAAGAAGCACGTTACCCAGACGAAGAGACTTTCGAATCTGAAGGTTACCGCTTTTTCAAGCGCAGAGCTCAAAAGAGGGTCCTCAATGGATCTGTGATGCTTGGAACAGCGTTTGCTGTGAGAACCAGAATCCTTAAGTCGGTCGAAAATGTTGAGCCAGTTAATGACCGATTATCCATATTAACAATCAAATGCGCCAACAAAACCTACAGCCTAGTTAACGCACATGCCCCCACAAATGACAAGAACAGATCTGACCCGGACGAAGTGGTTAACTTTTGGGACCTACTGGATAGAAAGCTCACCAAAATTCCTAAACACCATGTTAAACTTCTCATGGGGGACTTCAATGCTCAACTTGTTCGAGAACACAAGTATAGGAAAATCATTGGAAACTATCCTGCCCACAAAAGAACCAATCAAAATGGCGAGAGATTGGTCTCCATTTGCGAAAACCATAACTTGCAGATCATGTCGACACACTTTCGCCATCTTCCCAGAAAGCAGACAACATGGCGATCTCCTGTCGACGCCATCGGAGAGTTTCAAATAGATCACGTCACAATCTCTAGGAAAAACAGCCCTGAGATTATGAATGTTAAGGTTAAAAAAGTCATAAACGTGGCTTCAGACCACTATATGTCCATAATTAAATTCAAACCGGTCCCTGCAAACACCAACAAGACGCCCAAACAAATTATTCGCTTCGACACTGATAAACTCAAACAGAATGTAACCGAGTTCCAGGAAAAGGCTCGACCAATCGACTGTGACTTTAACAACACAAAAAAAAAAACGCCTGATCGAGGCTGCCAAGGACATTTCTGAAATTAAAAGAAACAAGAAACATGCCTGGTGGAATGATACATGTGTTTCAGTTCTCAAGAAAAGGCTCGATGCATGGAAACAATATTACTCAACAAAATCGCAAACTGATTGGGAAACCTACAAAGCCCAACGAGCCCAGACAGCTAAAGTGATCCGAGCTGAGAAACGTAAATATGAAAAGTCACTTATTGAGAAGATCGACCAAGACCTTAAATGAAACAACACCAGAGAGTACTACGGAACGTTCAAAAGGAAACTTAAGGGTTACAAACCTCCGTCGTTATGCTTTCAGCGAAAGGACGGTACACCGGCGACCTCAAATGAAGAAAATTGTACCATCCTAGCTGATTACTATAAGAATTTACTAAATGTCGATCAACCCAAAAATCCCATCAAGACCGAGGAACCCATTCGCAGATGCCCAGAATCAAGACCACCTAACAAAGACGAAATCAAGCGTCACATTGCTTGACTAAAAAACAACAAAGCGCCCGGGGAAGACTCTGTAGTTGCAGAACTTTGGAAATATGCTCCCGAAGAAGCAGTTGAAATCTTGCAGAAGCAAATAGAACAAATTTGGAAAAATGAAATTCTACCAGAAGATTGGAAAACGTCCTTGATCCATCCGTTACACAAGAAAGGCAGCATGAAAAACGTCAACAACTACAGAGGAATATCTCTCCTACCGGAAACATACAAAATTCTCTCACTTGCTATCTTGGAGCGGTTAGAAGCCGAAGTCGAGAATCAAATAGGAGAATACCAGGGGGATTCAGAAAGGGTCGTTCAACTGCCGAACAGATCCACAACCTCAAAACGATCATTAGATATTGCAATCTCAGGTCCAAATCGTACGTATCAGTCTTTGTGGACTTTAAGAAGGCTTACGATTCGATAGACCGCGAAGTTCTGTTGAACATCCTCAACGAATTCGGGGTTGACCTGAAACTGCTGGCATTAATTAGAGCCACCCTAACTGAAACGAAATCCAAAGTAAAGTTCCTGGGATGTCTGTCGGATTCCTTTGTGGTCAAAACGGGAGTCAGACAAGGTGACGGGCTCTCTCCAATGCTTTTCAACTGCGTCCTCGAAAAAGTCATTCGGACCTGGCGAACAAAATTATTAGAAACTGAGTATAGCCCTCTGAGAATGGGAGCAAAATTCAAGGGGATCATAGTCGACTGTCTAGCATTCGCTGATGACATCGCCATTCTGTCGAACGACGTAGAAACTGCTAAGATGCAAATCGACCTTTTAAAAGAAATCGCTGAACAAACTGGCTTGCAGATATCATTCGAAAAAACAGAAGTAATGACCAACATCAAAGACGCCCCAGCAAAACTGCAGACAAAATACGGGAAGATCAACAGAGTGGAAAAATTTAAGTACTTGGGAGAGATCATCATGAAAAGTGGACTGGACAAAGAAGCACTCAAGGAACGAGTACGCAAACTCAAAATAGCCTATCAAACATCGCGCTCAATATACAACAAAAAATGCCTGTCCAAAACTACTAAACTACGTCATTATGAAACTGTTCTGAAACCAGTAGTTATGTATGCAGCCGAAACCCTATCCCTAAATGCTAATAAAAGACTCCTTGAAGAACTGGAGAAAAAAGAGCGCAAAGTCGTCAGAGGTATAATGGGATTAAATTACAAGAATGGTTTCCACTGTAAAAAATCCAACATGAAGTCTAGAGTGAAATAGAGAAAATTTCAGAATCGATCCGAGAAAGGCGGGCACGGTATTACGGTCATCTCAAACGAATGGACGGAAACAGGCTGACTAAACAGATTTTTCATTTCTTTGACTCCAAACCCAAAACCACAATGCCCTGGTTTATGAATACCAAAGACGACCTCATAATGCTGCATCTAAAACCCGACGACGCCTTCAATAGAGATCTCTTCCGCAAAAAGATACTGACCAATGGGCTAACCCGAGACGAGACACCGAACCCGAAAAGAACACAAGGTACCACCTGGACAGCGGAGCGCAAGATGCCCACTCACAGAGAATGAGGGAATTCTGGGCTCAGAGGAAGGCGAAACAAATTGCCAAGTGTAGCAAGACTTAACGTGGTCCTAGATGGCCTCAACGAATTATATATATAATGATAATAATTACGTAACTTGCCTTTCGTAAGTTATATAAGCCATAACTGTGTGTGTTTGTTGCCTGAAGTGACTACGATGTTTGATTATTGAGTTGTGAGTTTGGAAATGTCGCTTTGTACTTTATCACAATGAGCTAATCCATCACACTGCTAATGCGTTTAATAGGTGGGAGAGTGGAAAAGACTGGTGGAATATCTGACAATAGGCTATTTATTTCTTCACGGAACTACTTGTTTAACACATAATGAACATTAGTAAATGCTCTGAGTTGATTACTTAACTCGTATTTTGCTATTGTACAGGGAGAAAATAAAGTCGCATCCCATCGCCTCACAGTAAATACGCAAACTTTATGAATAAGTGTTTAAGTATACACAATAAAGTACGCCAGGTCGTGTGCAACATCACAGTTTGTGGGGAGAATTGCGCCACTAAACTCAGGGGGGCGTGGTGGTGCAGTGGTCAAGCTGTTGGCTTCTGCAAGTGAGATTTGCGATGTGAAATGCCATGTCCTGTGGTTCGGATTCCACGTAGAAAAGAGCTCCCGAGGCTCATCATCACACGATTAACGGTCACGTAAAACTACAAACTACTATTTCAGAGTCACTCATTTCCATGCTGATTCAAGACTTGCATTTACTGTGTTTGATTAAATACAATAAGTTAAAAAAGTGTTATTCCAATACAATCCCAATTTACTGGGACATGCGAAAAAATAACATGACAAATTACCTGTGATTAGAAATGTATTTCTTATGGACTAGAGGAGGTGGGATGACGTCAAGCGAGCATGTCCAAGACAAAGCACAAACGGTCTCTCTCCTCCAAAAACAAAAAGCACGGCACAATCATGCAAAGTGTGCCAACTGTTACAGCATTAAGCTCCCGAGAAACAACAGCGAGGGCAAGTAAATAAGTATCTGCAATTTAGTTCTAAGTGTCGTTAAGTTGGCTGTATGGCGTTGTGTGCTCACCAGCCACCAGATGGCACCGTTGTCCACGTCTGTGGTAGGTTTCAGCGTTATCAGATGAGTACAGCTGCGCTGTTGCAACGTAGGGATGGCCGCGCCATTCTCCGTTTTGCACCAAGGAAGAACAGAGTTCCGTAATCCGTTTCTTGTGGTCTGGGGGCGAACCAGGAGCGGAAATTCTTAGACAAACTATAAAAGGAATTGCTAATATGCGTTGAAACATGACATGCTACAAGATTGCAATATGGACCTGCAGCAAGTGCAGAGATTGGAGGTTTGAATCCTGGCACGGACAGTGTGGGGTTTCCCCGGGTTCCTCCACACTCTGTCCCCGTATTGTGCTGAAAGTTATCCAGCACCTTGTACTTGTTTCCTTGTAAACATTGTCTGATAGTCCGAGTGACAGCCCTAATGCAGGCTACACATATAACACTTTAGTGTAGCGGGTTGCAGCAGTTCAGGCTGTAATAAATTGATTTCATAGACTTATTGACTTGCCTGCGTATTTATTATATTATCCACAATGTTACGAGACTGAGAACTGACGATCCCATGAACAGCCAGACTCCCTGCACCAACTAATGTTGCTGTGATGAGCCCTGAAGTAGAATATTGTAAACTAATAAACAGAAATGAGCTATGAGTTCTCTGGAGACTATGTCAACACGTTATCAGTAGACTAACACTGCTGCAGTTCTACATTCTTACGATCATCTCAGGAAAAGTGCGAAGTGCAGTGTTGATAACTGCAGCCGGTGTTAGAGCGGCCAAGGTCAGGGAACGTTGCAAGTAGAGTAGATGTGACTTAGGTTTAGCCTTTTAACTCCTCCCGTCAAAGCGGGGCCAAGTATGAATAATTAGTTCCCTTATGAATCATTGACTAATCTAATAAATGAATATCAGGAATTTTATCTAATCACAGCTGTCTATCGTCACAACTGTACCATTCTTTCGAGCACTTACTTCTTTGTGTGTGAATTATTTTTGGCCACTTAAAATCTCCGGCTCTTCATTTGATTACAAATACTATCAAGGAAAGAAAACAGTGTTTTAATAAGAGGTTCAGAATGGCTCCAGTTACACTGACGTCATGACGTAATCTCATTTGTTTTATGTCTATGAACCTTCATTATAACTTAATTTTTGTAGCCTCACTGAATAGATAGAGCTGTTGTGTTAACCGTCCTGTGATGTGTTCCAGGCTGAAGACGCTGAGCTACACCAATCTGCTGTGCGATACGAGGCTGATATTCAACTTTGTCAACGCATCAGTTGACGACGGCTTATTTGAACACTTTCTCAACGTATGTTTCATTCTTGGAAATCCATAACATGATTTGTGAGGAACGTACCGTGGTGTAGTGGGTAGCATGCTGAGCTTCTATGCCCAAGACCACGGGTTTAAACCCAGCCGAAGTCATCGGACTATTTAAGTGCGTTAAAATCCATCAGTATGCCTTCTTTTAGAGGAGAAGCAAAGCCGGCGTTCCCGTGTCATAGATTTATGGCACGTAAAAGATCCTTCCACTCAGTACAATAATTGTGTCAAGCTAAATGTAGAGATTTGAATCCATTCTTTTTCAGTGTTGCCAATACAAAATTGTAAATTTGTAGCTCTTCAGTCGGTCAACACGATTAGATTATTATTTGTAATGATCTAATTAATACATGTTATTTCTCCCAGGAGTGCGGTTAAATGTTCCCCGCCCATGCATTGGCACAATCGTGTTGACCGACTGAACAGCTACAAATTAACAATGAAGCTAAATTTTTAAGTTATATTTGATTAACGCTCTATTAGTTCCAAAGTTCGCCGCCATTTCCACCCTTTAGCGGTGGCATATAGTAGCCAAGTTCACAGCTAGGTGTCGTTGACGGTAGCATTTGGTAGCAAAAGTAGGAACTACTTGAAATTGATCGTTTGCAGTCCTTACCTGAGTTACAGATAACATACACTTAT
This sequence comes from Meconema thalassinum, assembly GCA_946902985.2. Lineage (NCBI taxonomy): Eukaryota > Metazoa > Arthropoda > Insecta > Orthoptera > Tettigoniidae > Meconema > Meconema thalassinum. Next base: position 809,966,313 of record OX336388.2, read on the forward strand.
ACAGCCATCACAATTAACACCGGGTATCAGACAGATTCTACACACACACACACACACACACACACACTACACGGGGCTACATGACCATGTTGTCGCACCCCTAAACTGAGGAACCAACCAACCACATTCTAGACAACTTTGATCGTGTCCGTGATAAACACTGTATTTTCTCTTCTCAACTATTCACTCTGTGATAAAGGAATAACCGTTACTATGTTACGACATTTATTTGATGACGAAGGAGAAAATGTTTGTGGTGATTTTATATTTTTCTTTCTTGACTTACTACCGTACTGGGCGAGAGAACAGTCTCAGCGATAAAAGCAATGCAGTTTTGACATGACGTCATATAAATTGTTGGAATAGAGTGACGTTCGTGAAAGAGTGTTACAGTGAAAGGTGATGATATCGTTTTATCTCTCTTCTGCTGTAACGCTCTCTCTCTCTCTCTTCAGTGCTGCGCTCGAGTCTCGCTACTGTCGTTTTTGGATGTCACGGGTCAACCTCTGGATGTATTTTGATGTAGTTTTCACCATTCTGTAAAGGATATCATGAGGAAGAATTCTGTAGAAAATAATTCATTTATGATCAAAGAAAGCCGTGGAGTAACGATTTCAGTGAAAAAGTCGAAAAAAAAACCTGGCGTTTGTGCGTTTTTTAAGCTTACGCTGGGTAAATAGTTAAAAATATTTATATACTATGAGTGTAAGAATTGTTCAGCATGAAAAGTTCAACAAATAAAGTCCGAGAGAGCATCTCTCTATCTTCAATACATCGCCTACTATAAGTGTTTTTTACGTTTTCATTTCCTCAAACAATTTCCATTTAAATACTGAGGTGACAGTTTACGAGCTGACTAGGGCCGAGTAAATCACCCCAGTTACAGTCTAGCTAGCAGGCGAACATATTACCCCAGATACCGCCAGCAGCAAACTGTCGAGTCGTGTTGAGTTAAAACTTCAGAGAAGAGTGGTTGTGTTTGGAGTTTCCCTGGAAGTGCAACTCGGCTTTTCTTAATTTCACCTGTGGACTTCCCGTTCCGCAAAATACATAATTAAAATATATTTTGAGCGTTTGACGGATGTCCCCCGTCCACATAAGCCCGCATCTTAATAGCTGCTGAGCATAAGACTCAAAACATCTCGGGGATTACGGGCAAACAACAAAAGTTGTAATTGAAAACAAAAGCTTGGCTGTTATCCAGACGAACACTGCAGCAAGGATAGAAGGAATTTGTTCAGAAATCATGAATGTCCACAATTTTTCTTTAAGATAAAATGTATCAGTTTAATTTATCCATTCAACCATCCTAAAATAAATTTAATAAGTTTCCTCAGGGCGAAAGCTAAATCACAACCAGGAATAAAGGACACTCTATCGTTCCCCCTGGGACCCTGATCTAATTACGCATTTTTCAAATAAACTTCAGTTACCTAATTTTCAAAAAATCAAAAGATTAATAAAATATTTAATTATTATTTGAAAATTCATGAAATTTGTAGTTCATAATATTCAGTTTCCATTCAATACACTATCTATAAACTTCATGATGTGCAGACAATTAGTAGTCCGGTCTGACACCTGAATAAACTTATTTACACTTCACAACACCATCTTCATATTTCCAAAAATTAATTTCATGATCCAATCATAATATATCGTTGTATGTCAGGAAAAGAAATTCCAAGATTTCTCATTATTATTACGGTAATGCCATTAAATGCTATTCGGCTTAATATCAATCCGTCTTTTTTGTTATATTTATAAATCAAAAGTAATTCAAATTCCAATATTTCCACACATGGAATCTATTGATCATTAGGCCTATTCAACAATATTGTTGATTTAATATTATTTCCATAAAGAAATAAATTTATGTTTGTAACTCTGGGTGCAACTCCCAATTATTATTATAAAATTATTTTAATTTAATTATGGATCAGTTATAATATTTTATCAATTTTATCGGAATATGAGGTCCGCATTTCCTGAATGCCCCATTCCTCTAAGCACAATATTGACTTCTTTCTTTACATTATATTATAATACGGAAAGGTTTCCAAAATATAAATCATTTTGCAAGATCAAAGCATTGAAAAGAATATTTGTTATAGGTCAGAGCAAATGAATGTAGAATATCGAATTCTACTGATGACATTATCTGGATAAAGGCGTGGGGTCGCTACCTCGGCAAAACCCTTCTTTTTGAGCAACGTGAGGTTATCATCCTCCAAATTACCAAAATTTTTCATATACATTAATATTTATAATTCATTATTTTCATACACCTAAATTCCATTCAGCCTTATTTGCTGTATATAATGGATTAGAGCAATTGCTTGTGGGATACAAATGCCGTCCCAATTTAACTCATCAACCCACCAGATATATCGCATATGTGTTATAAAACAAATGTCTTCCTTAAATATTCATATTTTAATCAATTGTCATCATAACAAACTCCCCTAGTTGATACAAATGGCTCTACACCAAAAAACCTTCCTTTACGAAAATATATTATTATCTCTCTAGATAATTCCAATGTGAATTAATCCATAATTCATCGTTAAATCTTCCGATATTACTGATCCTTATTCGATTATTTGAACATCACATAATTGTTCAATATCACCCTTACATTTATTATTACTAAATATTTTCAACAATTGCAAAAGATAATTAATTACCATGTCAATTTTCATATTCAATTTTCAATAAGGTCTTTGAAATTACCATAAAGGTCATTCCTTAATAAATTATGTCATTCCCAATTTATGACCATTATACATTTCCATTACGAAATAAATCCTTAATCACATAAAAAATCGAACTCATTTTACTAATATCGACTATTTGGTATCATCTATGGTGAATAAAATCCAATCAAATAGTAATTATATTTAACTGACCATCGCAGCAACTAACTATCTAAAAACGACAGTCTACATTTAACTATGCAACAAAATTATGCACCGAACTGTACAACAATATAATTTACGAAACTCCCAGCTAAATAGAAAATATGGATTCCTTCAAAACATACCATCTTCCAACGATATGACTCATCGTGGATATGCTATTATTCAAAAGTATGAAAGAAGGAAAACACATCACAAGACTCCGGTAATTATGCTTCAGCATGATTCAAAAATCATTCTTGGCTTAAAATGATGACTCCTATATGGTTGAATGAGACTGCAATTCACCAGTACTAGGTACTAAAATGTAAGATGTTGCTCACGTCCATTACAGATGTTCTAAAGTTCTCCTGTGGCTGTAGAATGCCCATGAACTAGGAATGTGGCCCCACACGTCCAAATTTACTTGAGTGCTCCACAATGACGGTTCGATTCATGGTATTACTCAAATGTTCAAAACGGCGATTAGTTACCATGATTTCCTGTGCGGTTTCTTTTAACACCATGGCTTGTGCTATATAAAAACTCGTCACAAAACTTTCCGTGGTTTGACATCTGTCACCCGATATTTACCGATCCGAATTAAGTATCCGTTGATCGTATAAATGTTCACGATAACTTTGCTTATAATCTTTCTGATAACAGCGCAGTACTCTGACACACCTGTTTAGCCTATATTTCCAGTTAAATCTGCTAACATATAATCTAGAAAAAATCTCTTGATTTCCTATCAGGATAAGGAAGATTATTCCGCTGGACACGATTAGCATAGATTTTATGCTGGATAAAGTTATGCTCTTCACATAATTCGGATTAGGGATCAGTTCCAGGCCGTAGACTAAACTATTCTGTGAGATTGGGTATTACCCAACACAACCCTGCACACACAAGAGTTGGCCTCACCTATAAAATCTATAATTAGAGAACACTGAAACAGTGTCTCTTCGTAGGCTATTTTTCGGCTACAGGTCTGGTACTCGTAATAAAGAATTAAATTCAGCTCGCGCAACTGCATGAATACGACTGACTCAAGCTCTTCTAGCCGGTGTTCAACGCCTCGCCTCACACGTGCTGACTCATCTATGCGCATCGCTGTTCGCGCACACTTGGGTAGTCACCGCGCTCTATAGTGGTATACCTAAGCTTCTCAAAGCGCTCTCTTCAAAGATTCGAAATATGTGGTGGAGGAAAACAACTCACATACTTGGTTATGGGCACTCCCTCAAAATGGGCACAATACGAAGCTGAAATTTCGCAAGAGCGACAGTTTAAACAAATCAGTCCGAGAACACGTTGTCACGCTCAAATATCGCCGCGCATCGTAGTTGCACACACCCAATAATTTTCTAAGGACCTTCAAAGACTAACGACAATGTCTTCATTCTGCTGTGTTATATTCCCTATAGCAACATTTGGATTTGACTTAATCTGGGAAAAGTAAAGACACGATTCATGAAAAGAGTTATCATTAGCTTTGAGACTAACGTATGGGCTGCTGAAGGAGAGTTTTTTCATTGAGGATATTCGAAATCAATGATATCAGCCAAATAATCAAGCCTACGATCACACCCTTCAAATCCTACAAAGGAAGGGGAAATGCATTTGGAATTAATTTTATTGAACTGACGCAATGTTGTTGGTTGGTTCCCCAGTTTAGGGTCTGCGACAACGCGATCATGTGCCCCGTGTACTTTGGGTGTGTGTAGAATCCGTCTGATAACTGGTGTTAATTAATTGTGATGACTGTATTAGTGTGTGTTATCTGTAATATAGGTGAGGACTGCAAACGATCAATTTCAAGTAGTTCCTACTTTTGCTACCACATTCTACCATCAACGACACCTAGCTGTGAACTTGGCTACTAGTTACCACCACAACCGACACCTGGCGAAGAACATTGGAACTTAATAGAGCGTTAATAAAATATAACCTACATATTTAGATTCACACAATTGTAGTTAGAGGAAGGTTCTTTTACATGCCATAAATCTATGACATGGGCCCGCCGGTTTTACTTCCCCTCCAAAGGAAGGCATAATGGGGGATTTTTAACGCTCTTAAAAATCCAACAATTTCTGCCGGGTTTGAATCCGCGATCTTGGGTATGGAAGCTCTGCAAGCTACCAGCTACGTCATCACAATGTTAACGGACGACTGGATGAAGCCAAATTATGAATTAAGACACTTAATGATTGAAACATTTCGATCTGATTTTTTTAGAATGCCCCCCACCCCCTGATCCCCCCTCTCCCGTCCTATCGCCCCCAACACACACACATAAAAATATTCACTTCAGAACATTTGTCTGTGAGTAAAATTGATACTTACGACCCGTGTAAAATGGGTTATCAAATAATTTTAACTGCTCTGGACATCCTGGGCATTAGTTCTGTGCACTTGGGTAAGTATTGAATGTATCCCGTAATGTACAGTGGTAGTGTGTAGCAGATGACCTCGTTGTTGAACACCACTGTAGTAGTGAGTAGCAATATGACTCACTTTTCCAGATCACGCTGCCCCCGCAAGAGATGATCGCGATCTGCCTATGGAGAGGTTTCGACTTGAACTGCCGAGATATCTTCTCGCCCGTCGTCACTGAAGAGGGAGTCTGCTACAGCTTCAACAACCTCGCGAGCAACGAGCTCTTCACCGATGATGTGTGAGTCTTCTCTTACCTCACTTCTTGTTTGAGGGACGTTCCAATACCTTTCCTTATTGCTATGTTGCAAATCTTAAAGGGGCACATTGGAGCCAAAACAATACCGATTTTAATATTATAACTGTGCCTGTCATAAATCGTGTACAGCAATTACACTGACCGGCAAAAGAAATAAACGATCACTTGAAAAATTCAACATTACTGTACTTTCATTCAAATCGTAAATATGAACGGTATACGTCTCGTACAGTACATACTGTTGTTATAGCATGGAAATAAAGTTAAATTGGTTTCCTGGACGCATTACCATTCATCACGTCACTGTTTCCCTTAACAATAGCGATTCTTTGACATGATGCTGTTTCCCGCCGAAAGATGTGCGCGCCATCGCTGTCGTCAACAATTCAATGTATTTTTTTCTTTTGCCACATGTTGGCATAGGAAAAGATCAATACAGCCATATCCTCAGTTGTTCTTGTGCAATTCAGAAAGGAACATGCACTTGAGGCCTGAAGATGTTGCCAGGCCAGTTAGTAGCTCTGATCGAAAATGATGGCGCGCACATCTTTTCGCGGGATGCCGATGAATCGCTATTGTTAAGTGAAACAATGCCATGTAAAATGATAATACATCCAGGAAAACAATTAAACTTACTTCCATGCAATGAACAGTAACTTATGTACTAGGCCTAGAGCGTTCATATTTATGATTTAAATGAAAGTAATGTTGCATTTTTCAAGTGATTGTCTTTTTCTTTTGCCGGCCAGTTCATATACATTTCCAAGGAAACACACATCTTGCTATTAGAAGCACTGTTCTAATTTTTTCAAAAATTAAAATCGTAACTACAGTGACTCACAATGAAAGTGGTACAGCTATCCAGCTTTAAGGGACTGGAAAGATACAAGTCATTTCAATGATTATATCCAGTGATTTAGTTGGAAAAGAATATTTACAGGAGCTCACCTTATTAATTCAGCAATTTCCAAATGGACTCGTATTGGGTGTCAAAATCAGCGGCCTCGTGTTTCCGACAAGTTGTTTCATCAGCTGAACGTCTCCCCTTTCGTAGCCATGACTTGACATATGGTTGTGGGTTAAATAAATGCACAGGAGGTCCTACGCTGATTATGAAAATAAGTCCGCTTGATCTTTCAACCAGCAGCCTATTTCTCTTTTCGGTGTGGATCTCATTCATGGTACTGAAAGCTCTTTCAGCTTCTGCTGAAGAGATGGGAATGGTCTGTACTGTCTTGATTAAAGGCATCAGCTCCACTGGAATTTCCTTGGTCTCGACATACTTTCTAAAAGCATTAATGTACCTCCTCTTGTCTGACATGTGGAAAAAGTCACAAAGGTTGCCGACACTCTCATATCCATAGGAGATAACCAAAGTAGAAGTGGAGGGCCAATTATTTTTGTATAGTACCTTTGAATCACTGATAACTTTTGTCATTCTCTCATGTCTCTGCTGACTAGAGCTGGAACCAAGATGAGATGATGTGGACACATTTTCCATAAGCCTGTTATTTAAATTGTTCACAAGACTTCTGAAAAACTGCTTTCTGTCAATTTTTACAACTTTTTTAGAATCATGTAATCCTATGTTTCTAAACTATTTGTTTTCTGCTGCTTTAAGAACTGTTCTGTAGTATTCTCCAGAAGCTGAGTTACACATAGATTCAAACACTTTTATAGTGCGCTTGATTGCATTTTGAGCCTCTGTCAGACTTGTCTCTCTTTTCTGCAACTCTAATGACAAATCAGCTAACTCAACAAGAGCATCATACATACCAGTAATTGCAATATTTTCTAGAAATTCTACACAAGTTAACATATTTTCTAGACCTTGGAATTTTGCCCTTTCTTTGGAGTCTCTCTGGTGGTCATTTTTGGCCTCACTAAAATGTTTTACTAGAGCACTGTAGTTTTCCCAGACAGCTTTTACAGTTCTCTGGCTTGAAACTACCCATCTTATTGTAAATATTTTCCCAATCTTCTTAAATCTTTGTTCCAGTGAAGCAGCACAAATGTTGAGTTCCCTTTGATTTTTGGGAGACATGCTGTATAAAGAATACAATTTGTCAAAGAAAGAATGGAAATGGTTAACACCTGTAACTTCATTCCTTGTATCAGAAACGGCCAATTCCAAGCGATGGTTTAAACAGTGCCAGATTACTATATCTGGAAATAACTTTAAAAACTGTGCTCCAACTCCATTTTTTCTACCTAACATTACAGAGGCCCCATCACATGCTAGACCAACTAAATGTTCTGCCAGAAAGTTTTCATTCATCCCATATGAAGAAAGATTCTTCAATATCTCTCGAGTAATAACATCTGCTGTAGTTGATTCAAGTTCTATCAAGTCCCAGAAAAAGGAAACAACTTCAGAGTTATCTGAAAGAGCACATCTCAAACATAATACTAACACAGATTTGTTGATTCGTCAATCATAATACTGATTTTCCTCTGATTTTCTGTTATAGATTTTGCTATTTTATTTCTCATTTTCTGTGATATGTGTTCAATAATATTAGCACAACTAAAATTTGTATGAAGAACTCGTCCCACATCTAAACCATTTAATTGTTGAAGTTCAACATAAGCCTGTAGGTCTACGAAGGGTCTATTTCTTTTCGCAATTGAGTATGCTGTTCGAAATACTCGAACGGTGGTTTCTAGGTGTTTGACATTCATAGTGTCCAAGCAACTTTCAAATATCTTTTTATTGGATTCTGATTTTTGTAACATAGCTTTTTTGTGAGATTCTGAACTTTTGTGCACAAATATTATTTTCCTAAGGCTTGTTTGTTGTTGATTAATATTATTTCTGTTGGGATGAACCTTGCATTCTACCCATACTTTCATTAGCTTATGTCCTGCCCATTTAGAAACTCCTAATCCTAATTTACTTTCCTCTTTACATATATTGCAGCCTAAATTTTTATTTCCTGCAAATAACCACTTGTTCTCTGACAGAAATAACGGTACTGAGACTCGTTCCAACAGTCTGGAAAATCTTGTTTTCGGTAGGTGGGTCCTTGAATTTCACAGTCGATGGTAGAAGGTGTAGAACCATAACCTAGTTTCTCCCTTGAATCTGCATCACACGTTTCAGCAACATTTAACCCAGGGTCTATCTCTATACTCACGTCTTTAATGAAACTAATGTTCTCGGAACTCCATTCAGTTTCGTTTTACTTGAGCCATCACACACCTTTTTAGTATTCTTTGATTCTTCATCTTCATCCCCAGCACGTTTTTTTGAACCCAGCCACTTAAGTAAACTCATTGTCACAAGTTGTGACTCACAACTCACTTTCACAGTCACTGGAAAACTTGAAAGGTACTACGGGGCAACTGATGTTCATTAACTGCAGAGAGATTATGTAATATCTGCTTCACAGCAACACATCGAGCAAAACATGAAATAAAACTTGGATTCACACAAACATAACGAGCGGAAGAAAGTTGTTGTGCTCACTTCCCGCTCTCCGTATCCAATAGCAGCGTAGCCAACCTTAGAGAACCAGAAAAACACCCAGGAGTGTAAAAGCGACCGTATTTTATGAACATAAAACCGTAAGGTTCGATATTAGTCCGCTAGAGTACACCCGTGACGTTTCAGCGCTATGTATGGATTATAAACGATTATCTTACTGAATGTTAAATTGGTTCGTCATTCTAAAGCGGGAAGATATTTTCCGGAACGGCGTTCCGGCCCGTTCCGGTCCAACTAAACCACTGATTATATCGACATAAAATGGAAAACACTGAAACAACTGCAGATTGCATGCCACAGTTAAAGTGGTACACTGCCATTCTGAACCATGCATACCTTCGTTATGTGCATGCAGTCAACTAATCCTTCAAGGTCGAACGTCTGTGGTGCTGTGAAAGCCGTTCATTTTCCGTTACCAAAGGGGTAAATCTCTGTGTTGTAAATCACTGAAAATATTTATTAGAAGCCTCGTGATAGTTCTGACTCCATCTTTTTATTACATCATACAAGTTGCCTAAAACCAAAGAGCATAGAATACACTCCCAATTCCCAACACACTCCCACCTTGAAATTGTGAGACCAATTTCTCTATAATTTTTTTTGACAATTTCAACAACAACAAAACAATACATTAAGTTAATTTCTCATTAAGAAAATGTCTGTTAGTATTTTACATTTGGCACTACTTTTCTCCCACTCCTAGTTGTATACACAGACTTAGTCTTGGTAATCTCTGAGGATAATTTGGGCTTGCACACAATATCTTCTGGGCTGCCAATCTCCAGGGTGTATAGTCTTTCTATCGGACGCAGTATTACACCATTCTGTGTTGTTAGTTTTGCTGTACGGGAGACACCATCTCTGCCAGGAATCAATTTTAAAATCCTTGCCAACGGCCATTCCACTCTTTTCACCTTCTCGGATCCAAGCAACACTATGTCACCTTCTTTGAGGATTGTTTTCTTCTTCCCCTTTGGTGTCTGAACAAGTTGGGAAAGGTATTCTTTTCTAAAACGTTGTTTGAACTCTTGAAGCAGGTGCTGTCGATGACGTAAGCGAGACTGGAACTTGCTATTTTCGAGCTGGTCGATGTCTGCCATGCCTTTCTCTCCAGCGTCTTGTAGAAACATTGCTGGCGTCAATGGGCTCAAATCTTCTGGATCCTCTGAAATATACGTTAAAGGTCTTCCATTGATAACAGCCTCTATATCACATAACGATGTCAACAGTTCCTCGTAAGTCAAAACGGATCTTCCGAGCATTCTCCTCAGCATTTTTTGGATTTGGACGTACGTACCAGGCACTCCCACCATCCTCACCACCAACATGCTGTTGGAGGATTGAATTTCCGCTCAATGTCTTGATATCCAGAAGTATTCTGTAGCCCCTGGTGATCTAAGCATTTTAAGGATCTTGCAGTACCAACAAAATTTGTTCCATTGTCCGAATAAATAACTGAAGGACGACCTCTTCCGGCGGTGAATCTTCTTAACGACAATACAAAGGCGATAGTACTGAGCGATGTTACTAGTTCAAGGTGAACGGCTCTGAAAACAGCACATGTGTAGAGAGCAATCCACACCTTCGACCCGTCTTTTAGGAAGAGAGGTCCAGCCATGTCAATACCAATTATTTCCAATACTCGTGCGTCTTAGACTCTGTCATTCGGTAGAGGAGCTGGTTCAGATTCAGAATTTTTAACTTTGTTCCGTTTGCATTGTATACATCTTGAAACCACTCTTTTAATATATCTTCTACTCTGCAATATCCGAAACCTTTTCCTAATATGGGTCATCAAGAACTGTACTCCAGCATGGCAACGCAGTCGATGTTGTTCTTCTATGAACGCAACAACCAGCTCATGACTTTTGGGTAACAACAGGGGATACTTGAAATCCAACAAGTCGTTTCTCATTAAAATCTTCGTTTTTACACGAATAAGATCCTGCTCATCTCTGGTAACCACAATGCCGTTAATAATGCTGCCCTCTTGTGGAAATGATTCCTGCTGAAAGCTTGTGATCAAATGTAATTCTGCGTTCTTCATTTCCATGTAGGTCAGTGATCCAGTACGCTTTGTGTTCTCTTTTCTTACATTGTTGCAGAATCTCAGTATCCAAGCTCCGACTCTCAATCTTTGCGAGTAAGTCAAGTTCCTAGCCATTTCCAAGGTTGCCATTGTCACAGATGTACTTAAAGGCTCCTTCCTTTTCTCTAACATAATAACTTGATCATTATCTTCGTCTTCCGCTGGAACAGATTGCCACCGGTGCATATGATTTCTTAACCATCCTGGTCCTTTCCACCATTGAGATTATTTTAACTGTGAAGGATACATCCACGGGATACCAAGTCAGCAGGATTATACATCCCGAGTATGTATCTCCAGTCCTCAGGCTGCGTCAGTTTTCTAATCTCTTGAACTCTATTTCCAACGAAGGTTCCCCAAGTCTCGTTTCGTTTTATCCAAGCCAAGGCTGTTGAGGAATTCGTCCATAAATACCGGCACTCTCGAACATCTTCGAAGTGTAATGACGATCTTACTAAGGAAGTCAACCTGCTTCCTATCAGACATCCTAACAATTCCATCCTTGGAATGGTAATCGTCTTAAGGGGCGCTACCCTGACTTTGGCTAGCACCAACTCAGCGGAAACTCCATCTGGTCTTTCCGTTCTCAAGAAGATAGCTGCCGCATGAGCATGTTGAGTGGCATCAGTAAATGTATGAAGCCACCAATCTTCTTTATTCACTGCACCACTTGTAACTAAACGAGAAACCTTTACCTTCCCTAAACACGGTACTTCTGCGCAGGCCCGACGAGAGGGAGGGGCAAACGGGGCTGCAGCCCCGGGGCCCGGTCTTGCCAAGGGGCCCGTAAAAGTAGAAAACCCCAGAGTAAACACATTTACACAATTTTACGTATTTGCCAACAAATTTGACATTTTATTATATTCAATGTATCTGAATAAATTGAATATGGTACAAAATACTATAGTGAGAACATGTAAATAACCGTTATCTTCATATCTTTGCAGCGGCCAGAGAAATAGTAAAGTTTCCACTGTTTATAGGAAGGAAAGTTTCTAAATAATATTTCAACTAAAAGCCGCTAAGTTAAGCTACATTTATGAACATTCGCAAAGTTCAGTAGCCCACATACGATTGAGAAAGGCGTTGAACTTGTTCTAGTGATGAGAGAGAGAAAAATGTTCGGTCCGATACAACAGAAACGACATTTGAATGAACAAAATTAGTACGTTCCAAAAAATAGTAAATAAAAAATTCAAAGTTTTTTAGTGGGCCTTAAAAATAAAATTGCAAATTTGGTATTTACACAATATCACGGGGACGAAACAATATGGAGGGGGCCTGTAAGTCCTAGCCCTAGGGCCCGTACTCCCTCTCCACGGCCCTGCTTCTGCGTAGCGTTTTCGAAAATCACTAGATATCAATTCAGGTAATGGCGTATCCCAACTCGATCTTCCTCTCGTTTGAGTTGGTTTGCTTGCTGCTTCAACTTTCCATGCTTCCCTCAGCAACAATTTGAATGGAAGCAATGCTGGCGAAAGGAATAGCTCTCTCTTAGTGACATCTTCTGGTAACGTTGTAAGCTTTGAGTTTATATGACATCTCAACGTATCCGCTCTTCTATTCCATTCCAGACCTAGGATTTCCGTAACGTCTGCTTCTCTACCCTCCTTATCGTCCCTCGATACATCTTCCATGGTACTCTCCCAATTTCTTAGCTCCATGTGTGCTTCTGCCAGTATTCTAGTACTTTCAATACGGAACCTCCTGTACTCCTCTATAGAAACTACCGAGGTCACACAGTTGTCCACATATAGTGATTCCTTCTGTTTGTGGGCTGTTCCATCGTCTTCTCCATGAACATTCGATAGGTGATAGTCTAATACTGCACCTAATATGAATGGGCTGCAAGTCATTCCAAACACTACTCTTGCATGTCTGTAGACCTTGATTTCTCCAAGTTGTTTATCCTCCCACCATAGAAAACAGAGGTGCTGGCGCTACCTCAATCATATGAAACGCCTTCCTTATATCAGACGTTACACCAATCTTCTTCTCTCTAAATCTTATCAGTATTTCAGGGATCATTTGCACATAGTTTTAGGTCCTTTCTCCAGACAGTCATTGAGAGACACGCCTGCCTCTGTGATGCATGAAGCATCAAACACCGGTCGCACTGGGGTCGTCAAACTGTTTGGCTTTATCACCGGTCGATGTGGTAAAAAATGGCATCCCTCATCAGTTAACTCCTCAATGAACCCTTCTTCCTTCCAGCTTCCGAGCAGTTTAGTGTAGACGTCAAATAAGTTGGCTTTATTCAGCTTGTCGGTGGTTGATCTAGTAGTCTCTTCTCTGCCGTGTGTCTGTTCGAAGGAAGAATTGGGTGACCTTCAATCCAAGGGAGATTTACCATGTAGCGTCCTTCATCAGGTTTTCTTCAGTGTTTGGAGAAGATTTTGTTTTATTTTCTGATTTCGCTGTTCAGTTGATTGCACTTCAACTGGGTCTTGAATTGCAATTATTTACAGATCCCACAACTTCCCAATGGAATTTTTATCTTCACATGCCATTGAAATTGTGATATTCGCAAAATTTCCTTCAACAGTGTTGTCACATCTCTCACCTGCTAAAGTCCATCCCAACTTCGTTTCTATCGCTGTGAGTCCATTCGCTAAAGGTACAACATTTCTTGTGATAATGTTACTATACACATCTATGCCTAAGAGCAATTCTATTTCTGGACAGTCATCTCCAATATCATTAATCCATATCCCATTCTTTTTAAGTTCCTTCATCAGTACCTCAGATTTGGAAATTCTTGGGATTAACTGACAGATTTTAGGTTGATCTCTTACGTCTACTTGACATTCAAATTTTCCTCCAGGTCTTGTTAGTTGTATTCTGTATTTCTTGTGGTTCACTGACGAAGTGTTATTTCCCCCGAAGAGTATATGAGTGACGGTTTCTTCATCACAAGGTTCCAACCCTAGTTCCTTTGATGTTTTTGTAACAAATATGATCGCTGTGAATCACTGTCTAGGAAAGCTCTCACTGTATTTTGGTTGGTTGGTTCTTAAGTTTAGGGGCTGCGACAACGCGGTCATGTAGCCCCGTGTACTGTATTTTGTTTATATTTCCCGCTGATGTTAACCATCAATGTCTGTAGTACAACTTGTTTTACGCAAGGATAATTAGCAAGATCGGACGTCGTCAACTGATCCGTATCTTCCTTTCTCTTTGACCCTGAATAGTCATCTATTGGACTAAAGTACAGGGATAGGAGGGTGATATACAATCTATACAGAAACCAGACAGCAGTCATTCGAGCTGAAGGACATGAGAGAGAAGCTGGTATTCAGAAAGGTGTAAGGCAAGGCTGCAACTTATCACCCATACTTTTCAATCTTTACATTGAACAAGCAATGAAGGAAATTGGAGAAAAATTTAAAGTGGGAGTGAAGATTCAAGGAGAAATAATTTCAACTCTGAGATTTGCTGATGACATCGTCATCTTGGCCGACAAGCCTGAGGATTTGAATGAGTTTTTGAATGGTATGGATTCCGTCTTACGGAAGGAATTCATGATGAAAATTAATAAATGTAAAACAAAAATACTGGAATGCAGCCGAAATAAATCAGTAACCTCTATAGAGATCAAATTGGCAGGTGAAAAGCTGAAGGAAGTAGGAAACTTCTGTTACTTAGGAAGCAGAATAACCAGTGATGGACGAAGCAAAGAGGATATAAAAAGTAGGTTGGCTCAGGCAAGGAAAGCCTTTCTACAAAAAAGGAATCTGTTGACATCGAATATAGATTTAGGTATTAGGAAGTCACTTTTGAAAGCCTTTGTCTGGAGCGTGGCGCTCTATGGAAGTGAAACTTGGACTATTGGTGCAGCAGAAAAGAGGAGAATTGAAGCATTTGAAATGTGGTGTTACAGGAGAATGATGAAGATCAGATGGGTAGATAGGGTTACAAACGAAGAGGTATTAAGGCGAGTGGGAGAGGAGAGATGTTTCTGGCGACTGCTAATGAAGAGAAGAGATAGGTTGGTAGGACACATACTAAGACACCCAGGAATAGCAAGCTTAGTTATGGAAGGAAGGGTCGAGGACAAGAACTGTAGGGGTAGACCAAGGTTAGAATATGTTAAACAGATAGCCTCTGATGTAGGATGTGGTAGCTATGTAGAGATGAAACGATTGGCTCAGGACAGGGAGGCATGGAGAGCTGCATCAAACCAGTCAAAAGACTGACGACTCAAACAACAACAGTCATCTTAGGGCACATAACCGTTACGTGCCTATTACTACAAATCAAACCTTGTATATTCATCTTGCAATACTTTCATAGATGATTCGCCCGTAAACATGTGTAACAGAGTTTTTTCTCTTTTACTTTCGCAGTTCTTTGATCAAGTGTCATAGTCTCTGTTTTGAAACAATTCTCACTGTCGTGGAATTTTTCACAGAATATACAAGCTTTGGAACTATTATTGAAAAGCGCCGCTACCGTTGGTGAGTTTGTTTTACCTTTCGTAACATCTTCTCCGATCTGGACCTATCTAACCTCTTGTCATGTTTTTCTTGGAGTTCTAGGCTACCAAATCCTGCCTGGGCCAGGAGAATTTGTTGTTCGTTTTGTACTTCAGATTTGAGAAAATCCATTAAACAATCTAGTGGTGATGTGGGTCGGTCTACCTGGGTTTCATCCTTTTCCCGCTCTTTGACTTTTCTTGAGAACTGACTTCTTTGCCATGATCTTAGTGTTTCCTCCGGTCAGCTGAATTCTACTAATGGAAACAACCAAGTAGGCTACTGGGATCCGCACATGTTAGATTTAGAATATTAAGGTAGCGTAGGTGAGATTCTAACTTGATAAATAAAGTCGGCAGAGGGAGCTTGTCCTTATGCATGGCATTGGAAATAACTAGTTTCAACAATTCCCTGGTGTATATTTGTAGTAGTAAATCGTCCCTACCAAACCGTTCTTTCAGAGCTTGTACAGCTTTTGGGTTGTTTTCGGTCGTTTGGGGGTAACTAAGAATGAGTTCTCGTGGTTCTGTTCCTGGTTCCATCGCATGAACTAAATACTGAAACTTATCACTTGCGTGTAAGCTATCGTCGTCGTGAATCTTTTGGAATTGCGTCCAAAAGCCTAGCCATTCTTTCAGCTCGCCGTTGAATCTTTTTAGTTCTATTTTGGGAAGTTTAAATGATCTTCGTTTCCCCTCTTGACTCCCGATGGTTCTTCCATTTCCATTAACCTCACCTAAAACTAAGTCATGTGCTCCAATCTGTGACAATATATCCTCAGCTTTTATTTTCACTACTTCGAATTCGTCATGGTATTTGTCGATAATCTCTCACTCCGCGAGTACAATTTCATCTTTCTCGTTATTATCTAACAAAGCACCCATTATATTAGTATCTGCTACCTGCAGTTCGTGAATTAAAGCTTCTAAACGATTTAAATACGATCTTAGCAAAATCACATCAATAGGAGTTTCTGCAACTATAATTGCTTTTATATCATTCATCTTCTTACTATGAGACTCCCTGATAGGCATCCTACCGTTTTTTAGCTTTTCCATTTATAAGTAGGCCTACCGGTATTCGTCATTTACTCTTCGTAATACCACGTCGGGTTTCACCACTTTGTTGTAAATTACTGAAAATATTTATTAAAAGCCTCGTGATAGTTCTGACTCCATCTTTTTATTACATCATACAAGTTGCCTAAAACCAAAGAGCATAGAATACACTCCCAATTCCCAACACTCTGCGTGAAATAGAATTGTGAATCGCAGAATATCGTTAATCGCTTTCGTCAGTACAGTAGAATAGAGAACAAAGACAAGAGTATTTGGAGAAAAATATTCACTGCAGCAGAGGAGCGATAAATTCGACGTCAAATAAAGAAGAATCCCGAGTTGAGTGCACCGAAACCTGCCAGGGAAGCAGAAGTTGTATGGAAGAAAACAGCCTGCCCAGAATACTTGAGGAGAGTCCTTCGTAGAGAGCATTTTCATGGTCGAGTAGAGCGCAATAAACCACATATCAGCAAGAAGAATAACTTACTGCTTTCCATTAGTCAAATGATTTATCTGCGTGATGTGTGGCAAACTGGACCCTGCTATTCGACCATGGAAATACTCTCTACGAAGGACTCTCCTCACGGTTTCTGGGCTGGCTGTTTTCTTCCATACAACTTCTGCTTCCCTGGCTAGTTTCGGTGCACTCAACTCAGGATTCTTCTTTATTTGACGTCGAATTTATCGCTCCTCTGCTGCAGTGTTGTCTTCAAATACTCTTGTCTTTGTTCGCTATTCTACTGTACTGACGAAACCGATTAACGATATACTTCGATTCACAATTCTTCATATCTCACGCAAAGATTTACCCCTTTGGTAATGGAAAATGACCAGCATTAGCAGCGCCACAGACGTCCGACCTCTGTCACGCTCCATGTTGATCTACGCAGGGTTAGTTGACTGCATGCACATAACGAAGGTACGCATGGTTCAGAATGTGTGAGCAAGTCAGGTTTTGGGCAGTGTACCACTTAAACTGTGGCATGCAATCTGCATTTGTTTCAGTGTTTTCCATTTTATGTCGATATAATCATTGAAATGGCGTGCATTTTTCCAGTCCCTAAAAGCTGGATATGTAATTGTTTGTGCCTCTAAATTATTCTTAGATTGTTAGATTGTTTTCGATTTTTCTTCATGTTCTTTGCTTGATGTTATTAAAACGAGCATCTAACTGATGAGATCCAGTGAGCAACGCAGTGTTTTATTTAATACACGTCACATGCCCAGCATCATGGGTTATACAAACATTTTTGCTCATCCTGCGGTCAGGATGTTCGTTTTATTTGAGAAATAGAAACATATTTCATCATATGCGAAACCAACACGACAACAGATGTCTGGTGTGCAAATGTTTACGTCTACACAACAAGGTAACATTAATTTGGTACATAGGAGCCAAGTCTTCTTAATCACATCATTTGTGTACATCATTCTAACTACGAAGGATTCAGGAAAATATGTAACCAGTACTATACAAGTCATAATTCCTTCCCTATACATTCCTTAACCTTAAAATGGGTGAAATTTCAAAGCTTGGTAAAAAATAGCAGTAATAAAAGACAACCTAAGTATAATTGAGAGGAACAAACAGTAATGAATGAAATAAGCAGGGTTCCCAGTACTTTTCATGTAGAGGGAACATTCATTTCCAATCAAACGTCGGTTTGTACTAGCTGTACCACATTCATTGTTAGTCACTGTACTTTATCCATTTTGCAAAATTTGTTCCTTGCTTGGCGCTGAACTTCATGTTTATGGGAATTTTAGGATCTTGATGTCCTTAATGTGTTTGTTAAACCTTCAGCTGTAATTCGAAACTCGTACAAACTGCTGTGGCTTCAATTAGTCCTTTTGTGAAACGATAAAAATTCTTTTTTAGTTTGCACAGAATAACACGTAGTTCCGTGGCGAACTAAAGAGCCTACTTTTCTTCAATTTATAGAGACCATATATCAACAGTTGGCACACCTGGTGACTCTAAATATATACTTAGTTCCATCTCTTAAGTTCCATAATGCGCATGCAAATTTTGGTTGAGATCCAATTGATAGTATGCACGTTACATGTATTTAAATATTGAATTTATCAGCAAGCGTAAAATAAGGTTGGCGACACTGCCATACATTGGATGCTCAAACTTAAATTGGAATATTATGATCAATATATGTCCCAATTTTGAAATAACTTCAATTACTAGTATTGTACCCATCTGATGGGGACAGGGGGTCGAACATATGATATTTTAGCCCATAAAAAGAAAAAATATCTATAAGACTTCGGAGTTCATATAGCAAGCTGTGAGGCAAGATATTGAAGCCAGAAAATGACTCAATAGCGATAACGCCAGTTAATCTGAGTTACGATGCACAAGCCGTGCGTGAATCACCGAGCAAGAGTTAGTCAGATGGATGACGCAGGTCAGAGGAAAATTTTATGCTTGTAGTTAGGCCAGGGATTCACCGCTGGAGCATTAAATTGGCAACGATGCATTGCAGCCCAACACTGTAATGTTGTGAAATAACCTAATTTCTTGGAAACCACGAAAAATTATACAAGTTTTGGCACGCTAATCGAAATAACTCTGGGAGTTAGAAATTTAGAGAGTATACACATCTTTAATAAATGCACAGGAGAAAAGTGCCGATCTAAGCCCTACGTCATTGTGGGTGGGACAAACCAGTCTCTCGGAGTAGGAGGCAAAAATAAAGTACACCCACGTACTGCAGGAGCACTTTTAATTTTTATAAACAATCGCTATGATCGATTTTTGGAAAACGAAGTGAAAATGTAACGATTAGATCATGAGGTATAAATAGGTCATTTTTCTACAGACTTACGGCGTCTGGTTCAAAAGTTAATTTTGAGAAGGACGGCCAAGTAATCTTTTTTGTGAGCTATGAATAAAGAGCGGGGCCGGGAGCCAGAAGGTATTCAGTCTTAACAACCTGAGGGCATTGCGCTGTTTCACCGCTGGAGCCCAGTCAGCATTAAATTGGCAACGATGTATTGTAGCCCACGGACTTCGATGGGAGGTCATGCTGATTCACCAGTACGAGTCGATATTACGCCAAGATACGAAGTTGGATCCGATCATGGGCCAAAGCAACATTATTCAGTCTTCAGTGTCCATTGTGGCGGGACACGCTGGATCAACCATAATTCAATCTTAGTAAGGCTGAGGGCATTGCGCTGTTTCACCGAGTATTCAGTCTACAGTACCCTCAGTCCGCAGTACACGTCGTCACGCCAAAGATACTAAGTCTTCAGTTAGTCAGTACGGATAGGGCTTGACTCTACGCAACAAGTACAGTACATCGAACATGGAAACCTCAATGGAGGGCCATGTAGTTTCAATCAAGTTATAGGTCTTCGAAATCGCAAGTACGTTAGTTCGAGACCACGCAAAGTCGCAGAAAGCAGAAGGAGCTTCACAAACATAAAGTTGTGAGTATAAAACGAACAGTACGCTACAGAAGTGAATGTTAGATCTGGTAAAGCTGCAGCACGATAGCTAAAAACAAGTATCGCTAGTGTTAGCACAGAATAGGATATCATGGTCTTTGAAGGAAAGTTGTTGAGATTATAGGGCCGTGCAGCGAAAGTGAAATAAAATACGCGTTCATGTATAACTAACTATACGCGCAGTCAAAAGTGAAAAGTACCGAACATTGCAAAACAAACAATTCGAACAATGTTGAAGTCAGAAACAGTTCGATAATTATAAATATTCACAACAAAACGTTGTTGTAAGAGAAGCCAGTTTAAGTTAATAAACCGGTGTGTTTAAACCGTGGAAAACGACAGAACTTTGATTCGAGACCTAGGGGTCAGATCCAGAAGTCGTCGCAAGGCAGATCGTACAGATAGAACTAGGGGAGAAGTCGTCATCTAGGAACGAATCGAAAGTCACCGCTCGCGTCCTGAGATACGACAAAGACAATTACACGTGTAATCGGCTGTAAGTAATATAAGTGAAAATAGGACAAAACCAAAGGGTTAACACGTATGAAGTGTTATATAGTGAATTAGTAAAGAGAAAAATACGTGTGAAGTGTAACAAAGCAATTACCGGTATTCAAAGGGTTATATATTTTTGTGTTAAGTGTACCCAAATATTGGGAATATAATGTGTCATTGTGTAAATATGAGTAGTCAAGTGAAATTTACGTGTGTTATGAGAAGGTTGATCATGTTGTACCATATTGTTCGTAAGATGTGCTAAAAGTTACGGCAATATGGGTGAAATCTTTCGTATCGGTGGTCCATGGTTACCGGATGACTGGTGAGTACCCATGATTTGATATTACATTGAACCATTGTGTACCCAAAATTTGAAATGTGCCATTGTGAAATCTTATGTGCAAAGTGATGACAGTGAAAGTGTCTTTAGTAAAAATGCTTTTGCGAAGAACGGCCGGAATTGTGAGATCTCGTAATGAATTAAATGTTTCATAAGAAGGAAAGAAAAACCCGAATGCACGCATGCAATTAATATGTTGATTAAAGGGAAGGAACCAAATTGTTGTTAAAGTAACAGCTGATTTTATAGTGAAAAATAGTGACGGTTAATATACCAGTAAATGTAATAAAAGTTGAGCGCAACTTAGTGAATACAGATGAGCTGATAGGCAAATAATAAAATAAAAGTTGAAATGTAATAAAATAAAAGTTGAAATAATTGAATGTAATAATCAAAGTAAATGATTAAAATTATAATGAAGCATGGAGGTTGAAATATACTGAAAATCCACAGCCTGCTTCCAGTCTCCGACCGGGTCAGGAATGGAATGAATGAAGCCCCCATCTAGCGACGAGGATATGAACTGTGCCGGCTGCCGAGGCCTGACGCACTCCTCTGGGGCAATGATTAAATGAATGACAGATGAAATGAAATGATAGTGGAGAGTGTTGCTGGAATGAAATTTTGACAGGGAAAACCGGAGTACCCGGAGAAAAACCTGTCTGCCTCCGTTTTGTCCAGCACAGATCTCACATGGAGTGACCGGGATTTGAACCACGGATCCAGCGGTGAGAGGCCGGCGTGCTGCCGCCTAAGCCACGGAGGCTTGTGAGGTTGAAATATACTAAAGTAATTAAATGCGGATGACCTTATCGAATGAATAAGTAAAGGCATAAAGGCCTAATTAAAGTAAAATGAAATAAGAACGGACCACGGTATATGAAGTAATGTGAATAAAGTAATGGGAATAATGTAATATGAATAATACAAGTAGGTTCGCTATCCTGGCAAGGTTACCGAACTGAAATGAGTAAATAGTTGAATATCCAAGTGAAATATTATTGTCGCCAAATAGGCTGGACCAAATGTAAGCTCAAAGTTGGGCTCTTTAAAGAATGAAGTTTATGTGCGAACAGGACGACCACTGAGACTGTTAGGGGCGGGCCTTAAACGTCAATATATTTTATCAGAGTGACAGTACTTTCTCACTGCTGAATTATGTTGATATTGGTAAGTCTGAGTGGATGATTATGGTTGCGGACGACCGAATTATGGTGAAATAATCCTAATATCGAGTTAGTCTGGCATAACAACTGGACAAGGCATTGTGCGCTTGTATCAGATTGTATATTATTGGGTTCCCACTGCAGTCATTATTTGGAGCCAATGACGGGCTAAGAATACGTACGAGGTAAAAATCCCGACAGCAAAAGAACGATCCTTCAAAAATAATGTACACATAAACATGAATACGCTAATTAGACTGTATGCAGTCAGTAATGAAAGAATATGAATGAATTGCTTGGATTTTCAATGTGTGATGTGGCCGGTTGTAGAGAGAGTTTTAAAACATATGGTTTGGGGAGTGTTATGCTAGGTCAGAATGCAGACGACAAGCCCATGTTTGTTATTGTAGGAAAGGCCGCTCGCTTCGCCTTGAGACGGGGAGGGGAGCTAAATGAAGGTCGCGCTAAGTGCCGGCTGGAGCAATAAATATGTCACTGAACGAAAAACAGTAACGTAAATGTTAGATCTTGTGGTTTTATATGAATGGAACAAAGTGAAGCAGAAGTATATTCCTGCTAATAACAATTATTATGTGCGGAGAGTTCCTCCCGGATAATAATAATAATAATGATAATTATAATAATAATAATAATAATAATAATAATAATAATAATGGATTTATAGGAAAATGCAGAAATTTGGTGCCTTGCTCTAAAAGAAGTGGAAACGGGTTAAGAAAAATCACTAGAATTGGACTCCACGGAATGCGAGTTCCCTGAAGTCAGATTCTTAGGGGCACAATGGTTACAATGAAACTGTTTACAATTGAATTTGTTGTAATGTGATGGTATCATGGTAGTGTATAATAAATAAAATGTGAGAGATGGTTTGTGGTTTGGAATATGTGGAGAAGAAAGAGATTAATGTAATACAACTAGAAAGGTTTAGGACCTAAAGATACTGCTCTACTTTTAATTAGAACTCATCCCGCGTCCTACCATTGGTTCTACTTTTTTGTGGAACTGTTGTTGTGAATGGCCTGGACGGCGTTACCGGTATCTACTGAGTTTAACCCGGCACCTGTCCCTCATTTGTTCTACTTTTGCGTAGAACTCGTGTTTAAAGTGCTTGGTGTTTTATGAAGTACTGCGGACACGTCTAGAGAGCAATTGACGTACAGGGGAACCGGGGGGAGGAATACTCACCTTGCTTACCTTAATGTGGCTTAGTAGGCCGCACGCTTGCTGTGCACCGCCTCCTGCTGGGCAGCGTTCGGTGGAGATCTTAAACTAGGTTCTAATCTAAAGGGACGGGCTTCTTAATCTAAGCGAAATAAAGAGATACTCATTGGACTGTTCAAAAAGGGGGTTTATTGAGTACTAGTGGCGATGAAAAGAGGGGAGGAGTGAAATAATAAAATAGGGGGGAAAAGGAGTCTAGCAGACACGTGTTCACTCACCCCACCGAAGATCCCGGTCTGTCATGGTGTTGGTGGCGTTGGGACCCGATATGGGGCATCCCCCATACCGGTCCGTCGTAGCACAACTCCGATAGAGTGTAAGACTGTAAGACTGTAAGAGAGGTCCACCAAGTCCAAGAGCTGGAGAGTGGCCAAATAAGAGAGCGCGGCACGTGTCCGTACCTTCTACATATAGGCAAAATGTGCATTGTCAGTTTACTCTGCAGTATCTTTGTAGTGTAATGCCCGCTGTGTCCTGTCTAACCTGCTTGCTGTTAGACCTTAGGGCTATGACCTGCTGCTTACTTCGCAGTCGTGTTGCTATGTCGTTATTCCCGTCTTTTACGTAGTTATTTTTAATTAGCTTTTATGTAGATATAGGCACAGCCCTTGTATAAGGGCAGGGGCTGGAACAAGTCGCCTCCCTGTTTTAATAATCGTCCTCGATTATTGGACTAGTCGTGGGGGTGGAAACTTTTCTTTTCTTCTTTCTTCTTCTTCTTCTTCTTTTCTTTCCTTTCGTCGATTTGAATTTGCTTTCGATTCGTCGTATCGTCCTTCGTTTCTCCTGGTCTTCTTCGTAGATGGGAGGGTGAGCGAAATTGTGCCGTACTAAGAGGTGGAAGGCGTGGCAAGGGGTTTGGGGTGGTTTGTTATACAGGCATTTCATAGCAGATATTTCTCTGTATCTGTCTACATCCCATATTGCATTATTGACATAATCTGTGTTGCCTATTTGGCAGACTTGAAAGTTGCATAAAAGTATTGACATTGTTTTAGTAAAATTGAAGGAAAAAATGGAATTTCAGCGGAGATATAAAGTGAAAGAAATGAAGTTGAAAGATATATCTTGCATGGAATCGCATAGGAAATTTAAAGTATGAGCACCACACTCGGATCTGTGCGTGACTTGCGTACGACGTCATCAAGCCGAGCCCTGCCGTGAGGGTGCATGCATAACCGTAATTTTCCTACGATGGAAAATGATGCTGTAAGGAGCTTAAGTAATAGCGAGCCCTCGTGAGCTAGTACGCAACCTCTGTAGCGTGTGTAAAAAAGGGAGAGAAAAAAAATAGTGTATCGTATGGGCTACTCTAGGCCAAGTGTTGCTGCGAGGGTGCGCTACTATGATTAACCTCCTTACCACGTGGGGATGATAAAAGAAATGAAAATTGTAGAAATATCCTAGAAAACGTGAAATTCCGTCAAAGTTGCTTGATTATGTGCTTAAAAATGTAGTTATGGTATTAAGAGAAAAAAAAATTAACATTGAAGTGTTGGAAAGAAATAGCTGAAGGCTCCTGCCTAAATCGGCTGACAGTCTATTATGGTTTGTAGGTTTTGACTGTTTTAGCTGCCATGCGTGTTGGAACTTCGGTCTTGCGTCACGTTCGTCCGGGTAGCATCCTGCATTAAGGGCCTACTGGGGGATTACAGGATTGTACATCGTATAACTAGTCTGAAATCAGAAATCACTCTTAACGTTTTGTACAGAGGGATTGGTTCACCCTGGTACCGTTAATTTTTCACTGTAGTTCGTTACGTCGTGCGAGGTAGTCTCGTTACTTAATGTCTGCATTATGACATATATGCTAATGTTCTTATAAACTAACGTGCAATGTGTATTCGTTGACATATTGGCCATTGTGGTCATTCACTATACCACGTCCTATATGCGTCGTTGCAAAACTGCAACATGCTTCCTTAAGCATTTAGCTGCGTAGATACTCTTATATTTCGTAGAACTTGAATCATTTATATTTGTAAAAAAAAACTTCCTTATACTTCGTCGTAGACCTTTGCTATAGCTGAGAATTAATCCTTAAGTATTACTTTTGCACTTTCTCAGCGTGAGTTAAGCGACGTATTCGCTTCTTAATCTATAGATATGCAAACATTATGTAAGGATACTCGCACTACGTGTATTCTCGATCGTTAAGCTTAACAGGATTATCGTTAAAATGGCGACTGTTTCGTCGGAAAGTTATTGAAATTGGAAATTATGTATTGCCTCTACGGGCGAACTAGGGAATTCTGTGCACTGTATAGAACTTCAGGAAATATAAATTAACACGATAATATGATCTGAAAAAAAAAGGACATGTTATTGACATGTTATAATTGCCTGTAAAAAATAACACTGTTGATGACATGGTATTAAGTAAGCCTCCGTGGCTTAGGCGGCAGCACGCCGGCCTATCACCGCTGGGTCCGTGGTTCAAATCCCGGTCACTCCATGTGAGATCTGTGCTGGACAAAACGGAGGCAGACAGGTTTTTCTCCGGGTACTCCGGTTTTACCTGTCAAAATTTAATTCCAGCAACACTCTCCACTATCATTTCATTTCATCTGTCATTCATTTAATCATTGCCCCAGAGGAGTGCGTCAGGCCTCGGCAGCCGGCACAGTCCGTATCCTCGCCGCTAGATGGGGGTTTCATTCATTCCATTCCTGACCCGGTCGGAGACCGGAAGCAGGCTGTGGATTTTCATTTTCATGACATGGTATTAAATACCTTTTGTTAAGCTTGCCACGTTAGATAGGGGGGGGGAGGTGATTTACTATCTCATTTAATTCTTAATGCTAAACCTAATATTACTGCCTTCCCTTGGCTGAATATACTATATACATGGGGTAAGGGGGAACCACATGTCTAGACAGGGGGGAAAAGCTCTCGAAGGGGGGGGGGGGCGACATATATATATATATATAAATATTAAAGGTATTTCTTAAATATTTAAGCTCTCTCGAGTGTATCCGCAGCCATGATAATTTTTAAAGTGTACCTTCAATGAAGTGGCTACTTTTGCTCCTTAATAAAATGAATGGGGTTGTATCTTCAATGAAATGCCTACCTTTGCTCCGTAAGAAAAGTAATGGGGCTGTATCTTCCCTGAAATGATAATCTTTGCTCCGTAAGAAAATTGATGGGGCTGCATCTTCACTGAAATGGTAATCTTTGCTCCATAATAAAATTAATGGGGTTGCTCTATATTGAATTACTAATAGTATGCCTGAGTTGCATAGTTTTATTCATGAAATACATTCTGTTGCCTTCGTGTCGTAGAAAATACGGATGCGTATGAAGACGTATTTTAACCAAGTGGTGTGCTATACGCAGGGTGGTATCGGAACTAAGAGAACCAGGAGGACTTCTTTTACCAGTGGACCGGCGAAATACGTAACACGGTATGGGGCCTTAAGTACGTATAATAATCCTAGTGACCGTCCAATTTGCAATGTGGTATCGGTAACCCGAGTGACTACGACTGCAGATTGTGGTTTGGGAAAACTACAAGTTCTCTGTTCAAAAGGGCTTATCCAGTTGACCCATACGTATAGTGGTGTGGTTTACTCTTACATAGCCTTTTTAGGTATTACCTCCGTATCGAGTGACCGCCCACGCGCATTGTCATCCTTGGTATATGATATATGTGTAAATTGCATCCTTTTCCGTCGCAAAGAATCGTAATACATTGAAAAATTATGAATTTATCGCAAATAATCGTAATATATTGAACAATGATGAATTTATCCCAAATAAGCATAATACATTGAAAAAAAAAATATTAATTCAAATTTACTTATTAGTTTCAGCGTATGTGTAGTTTCCTTTTCAATATTGGTCACTCTTTATATAGAAAATCAGCAAATATATCCAGCGGTGTAGTTTCAAATTACCTACTATGCTATAATATCATAAAACGTGTCACTATCTCCTCATGTTAAACAGAATACCAAAGAGATATCGTCTGTTGGCAGACTGTCCGTACTTCGATACAGGACGCATCCCAACGGACGTTAAATCCACGATGTATTAGGTTCATTTTAATATAAATATCTCCTAACATCTTATCAGAATACTGTAAAGATATCGTCTGTTGGCAGGCTGTTCGTACTTTGATACAGAACGCATCCCAACGGACGTTAAATCCACTATGTATTAAGTTTAATTTAGTATAAATATCTCCTAACATCTATCAGAATACTGTAAAGATATCGTCTGTTGGCAGGCTGTTCGTACTTCGATACAGAACGCATCCCAACGGACGTTGAATCCACTATGTATTAAGTTTGAATCGACCGCCACAAGGTGTAGAACGCGGTGGGACTAATTCCCCGAAAGTATTAGAACGAACGTCATCTACGTGAAAGGGGTGGCTATTTCCTATCAGTGTTCATTAGCGTTCTAAAATATGGACTACTTCTTACGTGTTCAGTGGGTTGGCTAGGTCCCTGAATCTGAAATGATAGTCCTCGGTCGCCGATTGTCATTATTATACTGACCAATATACCTGTAACTAATTACTTCCCTCTGTGTGTGAAGTTTCTATTTTAAGCATTTGGTTTGCGTAAATTGTTGGCTTTGGGCCAAGGTGTGGACAATAATCGTATTTATTAATGGCATTTGTTATCAACGTAGGTGTGTTAATATCTCCTTTATCTCTTCCATGCTTCCCTTATCTCAAAGCGAGGTGCACTCTTGGACCTGCTGCAAGATATCAATAACGTCGTTTTCTCGAGGCTGTGCGAACCCTTGTGCCAGCTTCAATATATTTATAATATATTTTTTCAACTTCATTTAAAAACACTTAACACTTATTACTAATATACTAACGATGATACTCTTGATAACAATTGTCGTACGTTGCGATGTTGCCCTGCTGTGCCCAAGTCCGTGATTACGCGTGAATGCTATATTGATATCGCCGTCCATTTGTCGGCGTTTTCATAAATTCCTACTGGATTACTTTCTCACCTATGTTACTTCCTGAGGGAACGGTGTCTTCTTTGCTAACTGAATATCCTGTTTGAAATGTACTGCTGGAAAAAGAATTCTACCTTAAGAGTGTACTCTACGCTTACATCTTTAAAATCATTAGTGCAATTTTCTACTATCGCACGCTTCGCAATACGTGAATAAATGTATGGAAAACAAAAAGAATAAAGGCAAATTTATGCAAAGTCATCTGACGTGTGAGTGAATAGTGCCAGGAATTGAACTCATGGTGTCTGGCTTCCGCTCGAGTGCGTCTGTACGCTGAGCTAGCAAGACAGTGTCGGGTTTAATATCCTTGCCCGTCGGGCGGTGTGCTCAGCACGTGTCTGCCATATGGCATAGTTGATTGTGTTGCAATGGACAAATAAGCATTTCCTCTGGGGTCGGATTTCATAACATAAGAGAAAATGTAGAACGTCTTGACTGAATGCGTGTACAAACTAATTAATGCAGCACCTTGCAGAAATGTGATTGCAAGGTCTCCTAACTCTATGTAAGCATGTAACCAATACTACCTTCCGCTAAGTTATACTAAAATGGATTCAGAAGAAAATATTATAGCCTACAATCATATACAAGGTATAGTTGCACTGATGTAAAAAAATACATAGTTATTTACTCATTCCAACTTATCCTATGGGATATCACAATCTTATTCCTAATAGAGCTTCATTGTGGGGGGGGGGTAATCTGAAATAAGGAGCAATTTTCTGAATAGAGTAGGGTAGTTATCAATATCTCTTCCTACTAGGCTTCCGTTAATATTCCTAGTGACTTATTAGATAGGGGTTGTTAATATTTAAATTGCTTGGTGTAAGAGGTGTCTGTCGCGAAATATTAACAGGGTGGGGGTGGGGATTATAATTATTGTGTAAAAAAATTCCTCTAAATTAAT
The DNA here is from genome assembly GCA_946902985.2 of Meconema thalassinum. Lineage (NCBI taxonomy): Eukaryota > Metazoa > Arthropoda > Insecta > Orthoptera > Tettigoniidae > Meconema > Meconema thalassinum. Next base: position 809,995,618 of record OX336388.2, read on the forward strand.
CTACTCAAAAAAAATCCTGCTCGGGGGGATTTTAATTGTCTCACTCGCTGTAGTGAGTACAGGGCCGTTTCTTGCTAGACTTGTTGTTTAATATGGAGGCGTTTAAAATGTATTAGTTACTGGGGAGGGTTTGGGTGGGTACCAAAAATATTATTTGACCCGTACTTCAAAAAATTTTCCTAATTTTGGGTAACTTTCGCTTGGCTAGTATGAGGTTTTAGGGATCTTTCCCGCAGAGGTGCGTTGTCTGCACCCCCTTAGGCGTTGTCTTACGACAACGTCACGGTACCCCGCGCGCCTCTACCATTTGTTCTATTTTTAATTAGAACTCATCCCGCGTCCTACCATTGGTTCTACTTTTGTGTGGAACTGTTGTTGTGAATGGGCTGGACGGTGTTACCGGTATCTACTGAGTTTAACCCGGCACCTGTCCCCCATTTGTTTACTTTTGTGTGGAACTCGTGTTTAAAGTGTTTGGTGTTTTATGAAGTACTGCGGACACGTCTAGAGAGCAATTGACGTACAGGGGAACCCGGGGGAGGAATACTCACCTTGCTTACCTTAAGGTGGCTTAGTAGGCCGCACGCTTGCTGTGCACCGCCTCCTGCTGGGCAGCGTTCGGTGGAGATCTTAAACTAGGTTCTAATCTAAAGGGACGGGCTTCTTAATCTAAGCGAAATAAAGAGATACTCATTGGACTGTTCAAAAAGGGGGTTTATTGAGTACTAGTGGCGATGAAAAGAGGGGAGGAGTGAAATAATAAAATAGGGGGGAAGGAGTCTAGCAGGCACGTGTTCACTCACCCCACCGAAGATCCCGGTCTGTCATGATGTTGGTGGCGTAGGGACCCGATATGGGGCATCCCCCATACCGGTCCGTCGTAGCACAACTCCGATAGAGTGTAAGACTGTAAGACTGTAAGAGAGGTCCACCAAGTCCAAGAGCTGGAGAGCGGCCAAATAAGAGAGCGCGGCACGTGTTCGTACCTTCTACATATAGGCAAAATGTGCATTGTCAGTTTACTCTGCAGTATCTTTGTAGTGTAATGCCCGCTGTGTCCTGTCTAACCTGCTTGCTGTTAGACCTTAGGGCTATGACCTGCTGCTTACTTCGCAGTCGTGTTGCTATGTCGTTATTCCCGTCTTTTACGTAGTTACTTTTAATTAGCTTTTATGTAGGTATAGGCACAGCCCTTGCATAAGGGCTGGGGCTGGAACAATACAGCCAAACGGAGGCATTGTATACTTAACATAAATGTCCTTGGGTCCACGCCTAACAAGGCGGAGATTCAGGGGAGAATTACTTGAGAAAACCCGTGCTTGAAGTGTGTAATATATAAACATTAAATGAAAGAAATAATGTAAAATATAATGAAATTGTTCATTATGGTATCCATAGTGAATGAAGGAAGATATCATTACGAATGAAGGGTCATTATTTACATGATTGGTGATAATTTTTACACAATTGTTTGTTGTGTTTTGATTTGTGTTTTTATGATTTTTAGCAAATTAAAGTAGTAATTAAAATAGACCGTTATTGTAGTTATTTTTATAGTTTGTACTTCCTTATGTTCACATTCTGAATACATGGTCAGACAGTGGGATGAATGGTACATGCCCTGACCTGAGCTAGTTCGGATGATTACCTGTATTTCCGCATATCAGACGGGTACAGTATATAAGTTAAATGTGATTCGATATTAAACCTTCAGCACGCGCATAATCATGTTGGCAGCACTGTCGTATATCGTTTACTGAAAATTAACCTACATTTGCAGGTACTATATGTATGCAAAGTTTAGAAATGTCTGCATACTATCTGATATATTGTGATTAAGATAAAAATGTATAGAGTGCATTTTTCAACAGTTGGCAGTCCTGTTGACACTAAAAATTGCATATTTATATTTGCTCCGGTGCGCAAATCTCATACCAAATTTAGTTGAAATCCAATTGATAGTATAGGAGTTACATGCATTTAAATATTGAACCTATCAGCAGGCATATAATCATGTTGGCAACACTCCCATGTATGGGCTCCTGTAAATTAGTCTGATGTAATATTATCTATATGTGTGTCAGTTTTGGAATTCCCATGCATATCTTCCGACATTTCCAACATAGACCTCAATTTTGAATTGTGATTGCTCAGCAGTTCGTAGCACTCACTTCATTTCCAAATATGACCTTGCGATATTCAGTTATAGCTCTTTGTTGTTTGAGTCTTCAGTCTTTAGACTGGTTTGATGCAGATCTCCATGCCTCCCTGTCCTGAGATAATGGTTTCATCTCTACATAGCTACCACACCCTACATCTGAGGCAATCTGTTTAACATATTCTAACCTTGGTCTACCCCTACCTCTATAGCTCTTTACTCATACCAAATTTGATTTCGATAACTGCAGCCGTTTAGGAGTTGATAGGGGGAAACCCACAGATAGACAGACAGACAGATAGGCGGCGGACGGACAGACAGACACACATTTGCCCGGATCGACTTCGCAAGTCTACTTTATCCTCATATTTACAAAATGTGAAAATTAGGTTAAAAATGAAATAATAGCTCTTATTAATGAATGATGTGGAAATGTGTGGTGGTTTAATATCATCATATGGAACATGTATTCGTATCCCAGCTAGTTCATGGTCTTTCGAGCTATGCGACCACATATTCAGGATTTGAATCTGTCCGGTAACTACTCTACTTGAAAGAAACAACAAATTCCTTAATATATCATTTAATGGTATTATTCATGGTAAATCACAACAAAACACAATAATATCATAATTACTGTCCCATAACACGAAAACAAAATTATATGTGAGTATCTTCTCATAGAGTTTGGCGCTCTTCCGCACCCATATCTATCCTAGATATCCTAACACTGATACTCTTCGACATTGACGAGCGTTCATAGTGTCTTTCACATGGCAACATTTAACATAAATTTGCATATCACAACACAAATTACAATTGAATAATCATTATGTGCAATTATTAAAATACTTGTCCGTTTTGAAACGGAACATTTACCTTGAATAACATTCATTTCATTATCTTATTCCTTGCTTAACATGCGTTGCTTTTCCGCGCACATCATTTTCCTTTCCCATGGATTTCAAACGCTGAAGCGATATACCTTCCCCTCCAAAATACACATAGTTATTGAATTTTTAGCTTCACCATACAACAATCTTCTGGGTCTGGTCATGTCATTACTATCATTACAAACGTGTCATATCGTTAAATTATGCTACCCATCTGAGTAAATTAACATAAACTAGGTAATTACTCTTTGCAAAATGCATTTATTTATTAGGTGCAGTTAACATGTCCTCAGACAATAACTTGGCCAAATCTTACCCGATTACTTTGATCCAACATTCCATTCAAATGTATTTAATGCATATAATTCATTTGATACCATAATATCAAGCATATTTCAATTACTTTCAGAGATAACGAGATTCTTCAGTGTACCAGTACAACCTTAAAAGAACAAATAAAAGGGTCGCGGTCAATTGACTCCCCTCGGTGTGAACACACAAAAGAGTCGTCAAGTTCCACCCTCTTCAAGATGGCTACCCGGTCGGCTGCCCTCATCTGCCTTCCTGACCGACATTCTACTAGTAAACAAACCTGGCCATGTGCCCACCCTTGGTGCAGCTGTCTCAGATGAACATGATGGGACGTGACATTATGAAAGGAGTCGATCCAAGTATTTAACACCTACACTTAGGGTATCTAATGGGCTCAATTCGGCTCCTAATTAATATTCATAGCTAGGGATGGATCTCTAATAGTTTCACCGTTTTTATGGATGTAATCAGTGACTCTTGGACCCGTACCAGCCGAGTTTCAAACTGTTATCTCGCGCTGAACGGGTACGAATATATATTAAGGAAATCAACTTGTTTCCTATTCGAAGAAATTGTCTTACCTCCATGGGTAGATCAATTATTACACTGGCTTACCTAGGGTGTCTCATTGTTTTCCCTGGCAGCGAAGACTCTGCTAACAGTGGGTTACAGATGGCATCTGCCCCAACTCTGTTGCGAATATACATGAATGCTCTGAGGCGATACCACATCGTTGATTCGAAGATTGGCCTACCAGATTCATCAACGCGTGAACTATTTTGGATGGTCCCTGCAATTATTGACGCAAATCTCTTGATTCTACGTTACATGCTCGCTGGTAGCGGCTAAAACAATATTTATTTTAGATGACTCGATTCATAACGCACTCATGTCCTCCATTCAATTAATTATAAACCAAGGCTTTACGTAGCTCTAAAACATGTATTAATTTACTGGCACTTACATTAACTACCTTAATGGCTCTCAAACACAACCATGTAGCATATAACATTATTTAATACTTCAATGACACTGAAAAACTCTCTTTATCTCGCTATTATATCTCTCTTTCTCACTATTCATAATAAAACTGTATCCTTTAATTGGATATGACACAATTTGCACGTTCATTAGGCATCAATATGCCGATTTTTACATTTATTATTGACATCGACCTCAGATTATTTATTATTATTATTAGTTAACGTTACCGTTACTTTCATCAACATCTTACGCCTAAATGGTCGTACGTTTATCATCCTCAAAGCAATACATTTATTAAAATACGAGGGATGTGAACTCGTATACACATGACTGCAAATTCTTAGTATTTGAGGGAATGACATTGTTGTATGGTGAGCTCTTAAATCATATTAACATATTTGGATGGTACTCACTTTCATTTGTGCTGGATTTATCCAACACGACAGCAATTCACCCACCATTTTGCTTTTCTTCTAAGCCATCATAACACTTTTTACATAGAACATTGAATATGGTTTGCACATGATAATTACATCTTGTAATACTGGCATTTTACACTTTGAAACACTATACATTATTTTAACCCACAATTTTAGACACTTTTAATTATCACTTTTATCACTAACTATACAGGTAATTTACGCACGGAGCCTTGCTGGGCTTTCCACTATTACATGACTTCAGAGATACGACGCTGCAAACTTCTGACAACCGCCTGTCTCTCCCGAAAGTCTACCTCGAGTACGTGTGCTCATCTCCCATCTCCTATAACTCCTATCTTCAATCTTGTAGTGTGCTGCTCAATTATATATCACAAATACTTGTGATGCCTTCCAGGTTCCCGTAATCTGTAGTATCTGTTACCATTACATATGATACTTTAGAGATCATAACTTTTCCTGTGAATAACTTCATTGTCTTTCAAAATCGTACTGCAATATCTCTACGCTGTAACGATTACTAGTCGCGTATACTGCCTGCTTATATGTCTGCCGTATAATGTTTATTATATTACTGCAGAATTACTTGTACTATGCTGCCTAATGCACCTTTCATTGTTCATCACAAAAGATTCTGTTCGTACGACTTGCATAACGCGCGCACTTTACCGTGTGGCTGGACAGCATGTCGTCCCACAAGTTCAGTAAACGAAGAACTGAACTCTCTTCTCCTTTCTCCCCCATATAAGGATTTTTGACGAAAAGTAGTCCACTTGCATCTCAGGAGATACTCTTTTTTGAAATATCGCTTTTACTGACAAGGTAAAGCGTGATTCTTAGTCGTCTTTTCATGGAGGTTCCAGATCCACTTGCGTGCTGGCAATTCTTTCGTTCAATTAATTAAAATTAATTTCTTTCCTCCATGGCGTGGTAACGCTATCTTGGGTGAATCCCCTCTTGCTACGAGACTGACCAAGGCCCCTCCGCAGAATGAGTGTGAATATGCTCAAAATCACATACAGGCCTTAATTTAGGAGTGCAGATACTCCATCCCCTCTTCTCTCGTCTGCCTTGTTGAACGGGGGTTTTCATGGTCATTATTCACTGTCTTCTCACTCCACTGTCGCCAAGAAATAGTTCGCTGGCGTAACGTCTGCTCCTCCCACTTTTAAATCCAATCTATTAGCTGTCAAGTTGGCTCTGTTTCTGTAGTTCTTGCTAGCATGTTCATATATTGGCTTGCAGTTTACTCAATATTCCAACTTTTTACTGCCTAAAATTCCCGTTCTGGACGTGGAATTAAGCTTTTATTATTATATGCTGTTATATCTGATTGCTCCTTCGGTTCACTGTGGCTGTTCCCCCTCGGAGATCAATGGTTAGATCCTTAGGAAAATCATGGATCTGATCTTTCCTCTATAGAGACCCCGGTTCGATGCCAGTCAGCCGTGTCCCAGTGGGCACAATACCAACGTTAGAAAACGGAAAGTCTAAAGATTCCTACAAACATAGGAGATATGAAGGGCAGGGCAAAGCAAGGAGCAAAGTTTCTAAGGTGGACAAACATAGTTACGATTTGAATGTTGAACATTTAGAAAGTTTCTTTTAACAGCAAGATGTGTGTGTTTTACAAGATTTATGACAGGCACAGTTATAATTTTAACATGTGTATTGTATTGGCACTTAAGGCTGTATGGCTGTATGTTGGGTGTTAGAGGAGTCGGATGATGAAGTCATGGTCCAAATTGAAGGCGAGATTGATAAGTTTGAGTAATTGGATGGTAAAGCAATAATGGTCGGGACAGCGTTACTCTGATTCTATGTAAATATTCGTAATCAAATGTTTGACGCTCTTCAGTCGGTCAACAAGACTGCACCCAAAAGAGATCGTCTCCCAATCCTGAGAAAACTACATGAGATTAATAAATACACCCGGATGAGCAGCCTCGATCGTCAAGCGATCATCATCAGATCCAACACACCTAGGATACAAAATCTAAGTCTGAAAATATCCACAATATACACTCCTACCCAGTTGCAGTACTTGTCGAGATAATGATACTCGGCAATATTTGTCAGTTGCGGTCCATGTGATCCCTGCTGAGACGCTGGAAGCGGTGATGGACCTCCGGAATTTGCCTCTTTGGAGTGAACTAAATAGCCAATTCTGACTGCATTGCACAGGTCACCCATCTGGCTGAGTCCCGCACGGTCCTGCTGAGAGCAGTCAACTAATCTCATTTGGGTGCAGTGGTGTTGAGCGACTGAAAAGCGTCAAATACCATAATGTAAATATTCGTCAAGTATACACACACTCACTCGGTTGGCTTCTCTGGGACGTGACGATCCCGTGCCGCTCTCACTGTCTGCCTCCATTTCCTCCTATCCAGCGCAGTATTCTCCCATCCAGTAATACCCATTTGTCTGCAGTCAGAGGTCACCTCATCTTGCCATCTACTCCTAGGTCTTCCAGGGGGTCTCAAGCCTTTGATGTTCTTCTCGTACACCTGGCGAACTATTCTGGCAGCGTCCATTCTGATGACATTCCCTGCCCATTGCAACCGTTTCGCTTTCATGATGTTCACTACCCTGGGTTGAATGGCTAACTTGCACAGCTCATGATTTGATCTGAGAACCAATCTTTGTGTTTCCTGGTCAAAAATGGGGCCGAAAATTATTCTATATATCTTGTTTTCGAAGACTGTAACTTGGTGTTCCTCCCTTTTGGTCACACTCCATGTTTCGGCTCCGTATAGCAGTACTGGCCTGATGATCGTATTGTATAGTTTTAGTTTTGTTAAAATTTTGGAGGAAAGTAATTTATGCAGGGAAAAGTAAACTTTGTTTGCATTCCGTAATCTAATTAGGTGTTCAACTTGTCTTCTATTGCAGTCATTTATATTTACCCCTAGGTATTTGAAGTTTGGCGTGTTCTTAAAGGAAAAATTGCCTATATGAAGTTTGTTGCGTTGGTCTGTAGTCATGTTTTCTCTCTGTATGATCATGTATTCTGTCTTCTCTTCATTAATCTTTAGATCTATTTTAGCAGCAGCATTTAATTTCCTAAATAGAGCTTCAATTTCTCCTCCATTATTTCCTATTAATACAATGTCATCTGCATATGCCAGGATGTTGGGTTTGTTATCTGATAGGTCTCCAGTTGCAGTTTCTTTGGCTTCCCGAATTACTTTTTCCAGAACGATGTTGAAGAGAAGTGGGGAGAGCATGACCTTGTTTTAGTCCTGTTCTGTTTTCAAAACCGTCTGATACGGATCCACAGTGTGTCACATTGTTCACTGTCTCCTCCATACACATTTTGACCAGGCTGATGAGTTTCTGTGGGATTCCGTATTCTGCCATGATTTCCCACACAGTTTCTCTGTGGACTGAGTCATAGGCCTTTTTCATTCATTCATTCATTCATTCATTTATTTGCAATGGGGGGAGTGTCCCCCGGTGGCAAATTGGATATACATAACAAATAAATAATTATACATAACAATTCAATAACAATTATACAACAATTAAACTGGAGTATTTTTCACAAATAGTCAGTCTTTTCAAAAACACACCTATATGTATTGGAAAAGGCTCTAAGACTGCGGCAGGTAGAGAGTTTCAGTTATCAATGGCACGGTTTACAAAAGAATATTTACCGCTAATAGTTTCAGAGATATAGAATGCCGGTGAAATATTTCGCACATCCGCCATCATGTGGTTATGTAAACAATTGATCCAAGCTAGATGTCGGTGCGTTACAATGTGTATAAACATATACTTTACCAAGTTTTATTGCGTTCGGTTGGTTAAATCGCGAGAAACGTCTATTTAAAAGTTGCAACTTCGCGTGGCCGCCATGTTGGTTTTGTAGTTACCAGTTTTTCAAAAGTCATATAGGTGAACTTCTAGTAGTTCCCTTTATCACCGTAAAAAAATCCAGGGTGATATCGGGAATAGTTTCGGAGATATTGAATGCTGGTGAAATATTTCGCTCAGCCGCCATGTTGGATTGGTGAGACGTAACAAAATTTGAAGGGCACGGCCGGGGGTTTTCCGATTAGTGCTATGAACTTAGCGAGTTTCATTGATATCTCTACAGCCGTTTAGAGGATATTAGGGGGAAACACACACACACACACTCCTCTCTCTCTCTCACACACACACACACACACGCTCACACACACGGACACACGGTGATCTCATAAGTCTATTTTTTTTTCCAAATTGAAAATTGGTTAAAAACGGAGGATTTATTATATCTTTATAAGATAAGGGACGATGAATCAATGGGAATCGCACGCACCTCTTATTGAATTGAAAGTAATCTTTTCCTTTATTTGAACAAGACCAACTGCAATCCTCAGACCTTAATGTAGAAAATACGTGGTTGCGATAAATGCCCTCCCAATAGCAAAGATCATGTCATCGGGCTTGTCACAGTTCGTGTAAATTATTATTTTAACTCACTTAGGAGCATAAAAGATATCACCAGACGAGACTGGGTTTCGAAGAAATATCCTTCAATAATTTAGACTTACCTGAATTAATACACTGTAGACCAAGATTCTTCGTCTTCACCCAAAGGCACAGCTGTAATAGTCTCGCTCTATTTGTGGTTGAATAGGAAGCTTTTTGGTGAGTTATCAGGGTTTGTATTTACCTTCTGTAATTATAGATAAATATTAATAGCAAGAATTCAAAAAGATTCGGAAGTAGGAAAGAGAAAAGTTCCCCGGGTACTGACGTATCCGCACGTGCAGAGTAAGTGCGTACACAATCAGATTAAACCACGATGAAAATAGTTGCCTAAAATAATTGAACCAACGCCATAGAGATACAACTCAATTAAGAGGCTCTCGTGGAATTGTCTAAAATCTTGGGTAAAACATCGCATCGAATTAGTTGATTGAAACATGCATGGAAATCAACGTGTGGATATCGCAAAATATGGATATTACTACACGCAAGGGACACGATGATACGTTACGATATAACCCATCAACCATTCGCTTCTACCGTTTTGAATAGATGTACGCTGGAAATAGTTGATATAGTAAAGTAGATAGACAAGCACCATCTCCCTCTTACGGAATTATCGCGGCACATCAGCTCGCAATGTAAGTACATAGTTGGCAAGGTACTCATAACACTTTATTGCTCACATCACTACTAAAATTAACTTGCAAGCTGTAAGAATCACAAAAGTATAAATAATGTCGGAACACAATAGAGTTCACTGTTTTGCACAGGGGGGGGGCGTGGTGGCTCAGCGGTCTAGCTGTATGCCTCTCACCAAGGTGGTCCGGGTTCGATTCCCGGTCAATGCATGTGAGATTTTCGAAGTGAAATGCCATGTCCTGTGGTTCGGATTCCACGTAAAAAGGAGGTCCCGTGGCTCATGATCTCGCGATTATCGGTCACGTTAAACTACAAGCTTCCTTCCTTTGTTTTGCACAGCGTAAACATCTTCCTCAACAAATAAAACAGAAGTTCACTGTATTATTTGGCGTGTATACAACGCAGGGTAGAACTTCTGCCAGGCCGGTGAGGATTTACGGAGGCACAATCCCATGTTGCTGACCGTTCAACGGTTTGGTATAGACGTAGATGCTCATTAGGATTTCCCTTTACGCTCTTAAGTGAAGCATTACTGAAGTGTAGGCTACTATTCTATTGTTATATTGTCACTAACTAGGAAATCATTGCGGTGTATATTCTTGAGTCACTTGTATTGATGCTATAGTCCTAGGTGGCGTAGTTGCTAGCATGCCGAGCTTCTATGCCCGAGGTCGCGTGTTCATACCCGGTCGAAGTCGTCGGAATTTTCAAGAGCGTTAAGAATCCCTCGGTATGCCTTCCTTCGGAGGGGAATTACTGCTGGCGGTCCCATGTCATAGATTTATGGCATGTAAAAGAATCTTCCACTAACTCCAATTGTTTGAAGCAAAAATGTGTAGGTTAGATTATTTGATACCGCTGTATTAGTTCCAACGTTCGTCGCCAGGTACTGGAGCAAGGAATTGCAGCAAGATATCCTCGCTGAAATCTACTCCAAAGAGTATGCTTACTCAGCAACGACACGTTACGGGAGCTTTTTTGACAAGTCAGCTTGCTCGCCTCCAATAACTTCAACCGCCACTAGCAGAAGGAGAGTTAGTATTTGCAATTGCACGCCAATTGCCAACTGAAGTGAGAAAGCATTTAATATCAGCCAATGTAAATACTCTGGAAAGTATGGCAGAGATCCTCAGACGTTTGGACCATACTTGTATAGTGTTTATCGCCTCTGGAAGTAACAGCCATAATCCACGCTCCAGACCAGAAAATAGAGAGATGCACACGGTACTAGTCGATCAGACACATCAAACTGATCAGAGCCACGGGAGTAGGTCCCACTAGAACAAACTACAGGTATGAGCCAGGTTATAGAAGACCAAGGGAAGGAAGGTATTACCAGAACCGAGTATGGAACAATGGACAGCGGAGGACCGGATACCATCAGAGTAACAATGAATACCGAAGAAACGGATATTATAGTCGAGAAAATAGAACCAACGGGGAAGGATATCGTCGATACCAAATTGGAACGACGATAACTTCAACCGGCAACAACAACAGCGTTCTCAAATCCAGCAACAGCAATAACAGTCACAAAATAGAGGATGGAGAAACAATCAGAATGTATAGAGGTACTAAAATTATCGTGAGAGAGAAAGTTAGGAATACCTTGAGGACTTGAGAAGAAGGGAAAACAGAAACACGCAAACCCAAAATCAAGCTCGAGAGAGTGACGAACCCCAACCTTCTACCAGCAGGGAAGCCCAAAACCAAGATAGTGGCTGTGTACAAAAAACGCCATTTTTGAAAAGAAAGTAGGGGAGCGTAGAGAAGAGATCACAATACCTAGGTATGAGATCACCATCAACGAGTTGTACCAGGTTACAGACGAAATCCTACTGTATGAAAGAGAGGAGCCCAGGAAAGGAAGAGTAGCGATGCTACCCATTATTCACATAGAGACGGAATGAGAAAGTCTCAGGACATTGGTAGATACAGGTGCTACGGCATCCATTCTGTCAGAAAACTGCTATAATAAATTAAAAGAAGGAAGGTCTATTGTTGCAATGCCAGTGTCAATAATTAAATTCCGTGGCGTCTTTAATGACAAGACTATGAAGTGTAAAGTTCAGGCATTGATGGAATTCTCCATAAACGAACATAAGTATGAACAGATTTTCATAGTATTAGACAAGATTAGTTTTGATGCAATACTGGGTATTGATGTTATAACCAGAACAGGAGCGATTATTGACATAGGAAACGGGATTATCAAATTTAATGAAAGTCATATTTGTCTACGACAAAATGCACCGTCAAGGACGACCTATGAACTAACGAGACAACCATTTTACATAGAAGAGTTACGTATAAGAATGTTACTGCCTTCTACAAAGCAATATCAGTTAATACTGCAAGAACTTCAAGAGAAGAAAGCCAACATCTGGATGGATTTCTACCAAACAGATGCCATGATGACCTCAGAGTGGAGGAATTCTATGTATGAACTTCGCCATTTCATGACACGTTTCGCTGTTCATGGTTTTCATTTCAAGCTGTGCTGCAGGAAGGTATACCACAACCCAGACGAGAACTGTAGGTGTGAGTTGTGTGGAATGTCGTGTGAAAGATATCACGCAAAAGTTTGTAGCAAGAGAACAGTGACATTAACAGAATTCTGTACATGACTTCATTGTGTGCAATTTTAATTATTATTGTATTTGACCATTGGTTGCAATAAATATCATTTTGAGAAAGAAGACTCAGAAAAGCAGGAAAATGAGTACCTCATTGAAAATGATACGAGGCACGTCCAGAAAGTAAGTTCCGTTAGGTAATAAAATTAAATTGTGTACAGACACAGAAAAAATATTTATTGCACAACATTCTACACTTCTTAGACTACTTTTCCACATAACTGCCGAACTTTTGCAGGCATTTGTCATAGCGTTGCACAAGTTTTTGGATACCTCCTTCATAGAAGTTTGCCGCCGACCCGTAAACGAGAGTAAAGACACCTCTGTAAGATATCCTACCGTTTGGCCACAACTGTTAGGCAAATTGCGTGCTTACCAGGAGAATTGCGTATGTTTAGGAGTTCTCCTGACCACATACGCAATTTGCCTAACAGTAGTGGCCAAACAGTAGGATATCTTACAGGGGTGTCTTCACTCTCGTTTACGGGTCGGCGGCTAACTTCTATGAAGAAGGTATCCAAAACTTGTGCCACGCTATGACAAATGCCTGCAAAAGTTCGGCAGTTATGTGGAAAAGTAGTTTAAGAGGTGTAGAATGTTGTGCAGTAAATAATTTTTCTGTATCTGTACACAATTTAATTTTATTACCAAACGGAACTTACTTTCTGGACGTGCCTCGTATTAAAGAAGAAAGATTGGAAAACATAGTAATGGAGATTGAATCTGCAAAAACCAGCTCAGTATGGACTGAAAGACTATCATGAAAAACTGGAAGGGTTAATCCACGATTATACCGACATCTTTGATGAGAAACCAGGGTTAATCAAAGGATTCAAGTAGGAAATTAAGCTTACGGATAACACTCAATTTCAAACAAAATTATATCCCATCCCGGAAAAAAAATCAGGCAGAAGTAGCCGAGCTTATTATAGGCAAGGAAAAGACGGCATTATTAGAAAACAAGCTACTCCGTATTTAAACCCCATCACCGTTGTGAAAAAGGTAGATGGAAGCTTAAGAGTATGTTCAGATGCCAGAAAAGTCAACCTCTTATTGGTTAAGGAGTACGACAGACCACCTAAGAACTACTGAGGAAATTCCGAGGAAAGACTTGTTTCTCAGTAATAGATTTAACTGCGTCTTTTAACCAAATCGAGCTTACTGAGGACAGTAAACGTTACACATAATTCCTATTTAACCAGACTAGTTATGTCTATTTCGGGGTCCTTTTAAAGTAGCAAAAGTACAGTATATGGGGACAATTGTTACTTGATTGCCAGGATCAATGATTATCGCACAGTAGGAAAATTCAAGAGATTTTACCCTAAAATCCAGTAAATAGGATAAATTCAAGTTCTAGGTATATGAAATGAGGACTACAGTAAACTAAGTACATTCTATACTTTATTTAAGAGTCAGAAGGGGAGCTGAACTCGAACTTATGAGAGTCAATGGAATTGCACCAGGCTAGATTCGAACTGTGTCGCGTGACAATTTTACGCATGGATTTGAAGTCCTTATATGAGTTACTTTTCTCAGACACTAGCATTCTGTTGTGTATAAGAAAGCATTTAATGAGTTGTGAGGGAATATAAAAGCTTTTATTTGAAGCCAGAATGGAAAATTTCATGTCGAAATTATTTCAACCAAGGGAAGAGGACTTGAGGATGATACTGGATTATGACCTTTTCTGAGTTTTAGACGGTCAGAAACTGGTTCTACAGAGAGAACTGCGACCGCGAGAGACTTGCACTCGGCACGTGACCGTGTAAGAGTAGTGGGATGACAGGGGAGCTGCACCACTTCTTTTTGAACCCTCCTCGTATCGGCCCCGAACCTGATATCTCGCTAACCAAACATGGGATTTCAACATAAAGGGGATCCTAGCACTCGTAGTGATGTCCCCTACTTTCCTATAGGCTCTTTATTTAATTAAAAGACCAAAACTAAAAGGTCATTCGCGAGTAGTGGGATAGGGTTGGATTCCTCAAGTCGCGCTCGTGCTTGAATATGTATGGCTATGTTGGGAAAGGGTTAGGTGGTGGGGGAGGAGTAGGGTTGAGTGAGGGGTCGTTTAGATGGTATTTTTCCGCTCTAGGTGATGGTGAGGTTCATTTTTAAAATGGATGGAATTGGGAAACGCTATTTGGGGTAAACATGTTGTTTTTGGACATTTTGGCGATGAATGTTTTTTTATACGCATGCGCACTTGAGGAGTTTTGTAAGAGGGCGGGCTTTTTAAATGATGATTTATAAATGAATGTTTCTTAATGAGTATTGAAATAAACCCCAAAAACTAATGTCATGGGCTTTTTACTATCTCGCTAACCAATAATCGGATTTAAACCTATGAGGTGACGTAGGACTCGTGGTGAACTCTCGTTTTCTATGGACGGGGTATATTCACCCCTAAATAAAAACGTGGTAAGGTGGGGGAGCTGCTTTCAAAAGCAAGTTGTGAGCCCCCGCGACCTTGGAATGGAAGATCCATGCTAGGAGGGCGTCCTTGGATTCGTTTTTTTTCGTCTCGTCGTGCTCTTTACGGGAATGTAGGTGTCGAAAAGGTGAAGATAGGGTTTTGGGTCTAAAATGCGTTTTTCACATTTTTGCCGATTTTTGGAAAACGGGCCATGCTAGTAGGGCGTGTTGGATTCGTTTATTTCGTTTCGTCGTGCTCTTTACGGGAATGTAGGTGTCGAAAAGGTGAACCTAGGGTTTTGGGTCTAAAAATGCGTTTTTCACATTTTTGCCGATTTTTTGGAAAACGGGCCATGCTAGGAGGGCGTGCTTGGATTCGTTTATTTCGTTTCGTCGTGCTCTTTACGGGAATGTAGATGTCGAAAAGGTGAACTTAGGGTTTTGGGTATAAAAATGCGTTTTTCACATTTTTGCCGATTTTTGGAAAACGGAAAACGTGATGATGACGTGTGTGAGAGTATTTTTTCGTTTCAATGTCCTCTTTACGGAGATGTAGGTACGGAAAAGGTAAAAAGCTGGAAACATGGTTTCCGTCATTTTTTTCGAGATCGTTGTGGAAAACTGGGGAAAAAGTAAAAAACCAGATTTGAAGTCACGTTATGTTATGCGCTATGATGTTGCTAAAACACTTATGCATTATTATTATTTGTCTTGGCTGGTCAGGGCTCACACGCAGAGAGAGAACTTGCTTGATGCAATGAGAATTGAAAGCATTGAAGCTGACCCACGGCGATCCAGACAGACACAGGTCTTATCATCGTACGTGCCTCGCAGCAGAGAGAGATAAGAGGCAGGTGTCATTATACAGTGTGCGGATTTATACTGTGTATGTCATAGCCTAGGTTCATTATGGACTCATTATGCAACGCAAAGTTTGAAACAATGAGTGAGTGTATAACATTATGATAAAAGATTGGCAAGGGCTCGAACAAAGCGGTTATTGGACATGAAATAAACAAAAGGGTGGGAATAATGAAAGGTCATATGATACATTTTTTTTTGGAAATATTTTTTTTTTCTAAATAATTAAATAGGGTTTTATTACAAAAAATTATATTTATTGACCCATGAATTATACGTGGAAGGAAAACATAACCACTTTACAAAATATTTTGCACCTTTGACTTTAATTACTCGTTCAATGAGATAATCGTTGGGATATAATGTTTTTTGCACTTCTTCATAATAGAATCGTCCCTGAACGGGTTGACCGCTCTGATCTTCTAAGAGATACGTCACTGGTTGACCTAGCTTGACTTGGCGAATTTTAAAAATTTCTGTCGACCATTGTGGAGCATACGATTTTGAAAACACACTTCTATGTTTACTGATGCGAACAAAATCTCCAATTTTAAGGCGATGTCGCCTTGGGTCTACCCTTTTTATAGGGTTAAACAGTCTATTGAGTCTGGGTAGGTTCTTGGTGACGAGGCGAGGTTTCATGCCGATGGTGGAATGAATGGTGTTGTTGTAGCGAGACACAAGTTGAGGTAACCAGTCTATCCATCGATAGGAACCATGTATTGTAAACTCTTTCCACATTTAACTTTTTAATGTTCGATTGAAGCGTTCAACTACACTAGCTTTGAGATTGCTATAGGTGGTGTAATGGTAAATATCCTTAGATTTGAGAAAACTGGAGAAATCCTTGTTGAAAAATTCTTTCCCCTGGTCGGTTTGTAACAAGTGAGGTTGACGTTTTGATTGATCAATAATATGTTGAAAGGCCTTTGTGACTAAGACACCAGTTTTATTTTTTACTGGTTGAACAAAAGCCATTTTGGAATAGACATCAATGACAGTCAACATATAGCGTACACCGTCGTTAACGTTAGAATAAGGTATCATTTCAACCAGGTCTGCCTGTCAAAGTTCATCGATTCCTTTGGAAATGACACGACGACGTTCATAAATGCGTCGGGCTGGTTTATGCAATTCATGAGCAATGCCCACTTTGATGGGGGATGGCTTATAAGATAATTTTAGCATCTCGGAGTTGTTGTTCAATGTGGGCGATTTCCGCCTCATGTCCAGTGTGACCAGCTTTTTTTGATGCATGAAGCAAGTATAAGCGCTCTACTAACTGATTGGGATTATTCCAAAAGGTTATATCTAGGTAGGGTTTTAATTTCTTAAACCTTACACCAGAGGCAGAGTGATGTTTTTGCTTACCAAAGATGTTGGCAATGATGGTTTTATATTTTTGGGATATATTGGCATTGACCTGCTGAGAGGATTTATAGTTTCTTTTGTGAGCGTTGGTGTCTAATAAAATGGATTTATATTTAACAAGGTCCTCGGACGTAAAATCTTGTGGCGAGGGGGTGCGAGAAAATAGCAGCTTTAACAGACCTGGTGTTAATTTATAGTTGATCTTTTTAATGACAGCTTTCGTACGAGCAAATTTAATGGATGAATCCCCAATTTTAAAACTATCATTCTCATAGCGAACACCATACGTGGTATCTGTCTTTCCAATAAATAGAAGGGTCAGATATGGTTCAGGGTTGCCCCATAATGTTTGATTAAAATGTTTTTGAGTTGAGCTTTATTTTGAGGGGTTGCCAAGACTTGTGAAAACGGAGACGATGTGGAGGAAGACGGTGTTGCCGCTATGACGGAAGATTTTTGTTTTGTTTTTAGAAACTGTTGAAGGGGTGACGATTTCTTTTTTCTTTCAGGACTAAATACGCTTTCGCTTTCACTTTCACTTTGTTTATGTTCTTCTTCTATTTTTCCTGTTCTTGATGTTCTTGTTCACTAACATTAGAGGAGGAGGAGGATTTTACCTGTCGTGTGGGATCTGTTTGAGTAAATTTTGAACTTGTTATGGGTTTGGTTTGAGAGGTAGCAGCAGCAGCAGTAGCAGCAGAAGCATTAGGTTTGAATCTCATGGGATCAACCGATGATGGAACATGTTTTATCATGGGTAAAGGATTGACGTTTTTCAAACGTTGCAATTCACGAAATTTTTGTCGAATCGTATTTCGTGCCTCAATAATACGCTGCATGATTTCAACATGTTTCTTGTACCCTATGGCGTTCGCCATGGTAAAGGTAAAGACACACTAACAGGAAATGTCCAACCCTGGGTCTTTTTAAACAGAAATAAAATGATCAAAACCCAAGCGATAACGTCCCTCACATCGTTCACTCTGTTTATTTATGACCAAACAGGCATGGGGATGATGGTTCCAACACGAAGCACACAATTGCGTGAAAGCTGTAAAGGACATATCCGGATTCACATGATCTTGAAAAATATGATAGAGATTTCTAGAGTCTTGGCGGAAGAGAACGATGAGATTGGCATTGTCACGAATCAACTGTTTGGGGATTTTGAATAGGTCTGAGCCAGATAAAAACAATCCACTTGTTTATGGCGTCCCATACTAAAATACTCTTGAATAATGGCCTTTCGTTGAGTGGCAATATCATCAAAAATTATAATGGAATCTGGTTGAATGCGGTCTGGTTGAATGACATCTTGAGGTGAGGTGAATGTAAAATAGCCCATGGCTTCTTTATTTAACGAAGACATAATTTGTTCCAGATACACGTACAGAGGCTGGTACAAGGATTTGGCAAAAATATAAATATTTTGAAATCGTAGGCCATGAGGCGCGGTAATAATGTTCAGCAAAACATTGGTCTTTCCACAACCCGAAGGCCCTACCATAATACAACGAACGGTAGATGGGAATAGGGTGCCATGACGTTTAGGTTCGCACACGGACAGTGATAGTTCTGAAACCAAATCAGAGACGGGCAAAGCATGGGGTTGTTTCATTAATTCCATTGTGTCGACGACTGAGTTATTTTCATGTGTGTATAAGGTTTATATATATATAGATAGGCAAGCGGTGAGTAGGATAGGTTAGTTAACGTCTATCACCATGGACGTGTTTGGGAGAGCTCGTGTAACCATGGCCACGGCCGCCTCTTTGTCAAAACAGTCACGAGAGGTGGTAACAAAAAGCTATGTCGATCGCAAAGTGCAAAGTGTCTATCACATGGCCCCGAGACTAACCGCTGAGGGCTATTCAGCCAATCATCATCGTATTATTGATGTGCAAGATCCTCGAGACGAAAATGATGTCTGCACGAAACGTTATGTGACCTATCAAATGAAAAGGCTTTATAAATTTGTCCCATCTGTATTTTTAGTGTACCTGTCAAATCAAAAACTGGACAATGACAGAAACCATTCCCCACCACCACTACCACTGGTGAATGATGATCTTACCTATATGCTTGCTTCCGGTTTAAGTCGTTATCGACTGCATTATGATGGTGTAATTCATATTAAATATGCCATGCCTGATGAGAAACATTTAAAAATACAACTAAACGGTGATAGAGTGTTGGCCCACAACCATCAAAGAGTAAATGTGGGAGATGAATTATCCTTTCATCTTATGCTTACGTTTGAGGAAAAGGAAGCTGGGAAAACGGTGAATGATTTTCCGCTTTATATAGAATTGGAATATACTGCTATGAAATAAGGTTCTCTACGTTAGTTGTTATCGAATGTTTGCTGTGAAAGGTTCACCAAGTAGCAGCATGGTGAAAAAAAGATATGCTATGGACATGAAAAAAACAAATTTCAAAAAGAGAAAAAAGCCAGGTCGGAAACCAAGTCGATCTGCCTCACACCCAGTGTTAAAACTTAAAAAAACTTAAAAAATCTGAAAAGAGTGGCTATTGAAAAAGCTTTGCAAGCGGTGCGATTGTCTACATCTCCGAAATCGCAGCATCATGTATCGATAAAAAGAAAAGGAAGAAAGAAAAATCGTGGGCGAGTCATTCCTGTTGCTAAGCGTGGGGGTTTTTTGCCGACTTTATTTGCAGGGTTGGCAGCTTTGGGGTCCCTTTTGGGTGGTGCCAGCGCTGTAGCGAAAACCATAAAAGCCGTCGAGCAAGGCAAGCAACAACTCAAAGAAAGCGAGCGACACAAAGCTCCCATTGCGATGGGAGCTAGAAATGGCAATCCTTTAAAGCCAGTCTTTTATCCACAAGGTAGTGGCCTACCGTCTAAGAAAAAAAAATGTCCATTATCGATAAGCACTTAAGGCAACTGCCTCGTCATGCCATGACCCATGAAGAAGTGGGAAGCTATGCCAAACAACTAAAGATTTCCCATTTTCAAGGTGTATTTATGCGAAATGAATTACCCAAAGCACCGTGGAAAGAAGAACGAGTCATGATGAATTTAGATGATGATTCAGGACCAGGAACCCATTTTGTAGCCTATGTGAAACAAGGTTCCACAGTATGGTACTTTGACAGTTATGGAAATTTACCACCCCCGATCGAGTTGCTACGTTATTTGGGAAACCGGGTAAAGATATTCTATAATGTGAATCGTCAACAAACCTTTGACAGTCAAGAGTGTGGCCGTTTGAGTTTACATTTTTTATATAAGAGGTCGCGTTAAGCCAACAGTTTCATTATTATGAATGTCAACGCCAAGACCTTTACCGTGCACAGTCGCGGGCCTGAAGTGTCCCTGGATTTCCCCCCCCCCCATTGAATTGCAACCAGAACAATCCTATGTGCTAGGATTAATTTCTTTGGAAAGTTACAACAGAATTTACAATATTCAACTGGATATTAATAACAAATTTTATTATGATGATTATATGTTGACACTACCCCCTGGAGGTTATACCATAGACGATGTGCATGAGGCCATTAGTGTGTCGATGATAAAACAATTTGGTGTCAAACCATTTGCGGATGGGACACACAAATTTGAACTTACAGCCAATATAATAACTCATCGCTGTCGTATTTTATCTACGTTTAACATTGACTTTGAAACACAAGTTCATTCTATTGGTCCTTTATTAGGATTTAAGCCAAGAGTGTTGGCAGCTCAGCAACCCCATGAATCAGATTATCCAGTGAAATTCATCGAGGACCATCACATTTCTGTAACTTGCAATATTATTAGAGACGTATTTACGAATCAAGAACAAAGCCATTCCCTGTATGATTTTATTGTCACCTTTCCTTGCGGCTATATTATTCGTGAAAACCCTTCAGTGGTTCTATATCATCCTGTGTGTGTCAGTGATATTAGTAATATTACCTTACGCTTAGTGAATAGAAACCAACAACTGATTGCTTAGGACGCCAACACCCCTGTGACCTACAAGTTGGTTTTAAAGACGCTATGAAATTTATCCATAAAGCAACAACAACGTCTACGAGGTCGGTTAGTTGCCCCCCGTGTATGAAACGGTTGACACGAGTAAACCGACAACGCTTACAACGCATTGGTTATACGCTACACCCCAATCATGAACAAAGAGCTGTTGCAAGTGTTAAATCCCATACAAGTGGAATATGGCGTCGTGCGCATTGATATGCATTCCTATCAACCTCAAGCAACAGGACTGAATAACAATGACGAGATTCAATTCATCATTAACAATCAAGATATTTTTACTCTACCTCATGAAAGTGTCCTTCAAATTGAGGGTAAATTGATGAAAGCAGATGGCAGTACGCCCACAACGTCTGCGTTGGCGAATCATGGTTTGGCTTTTCTGTTTTCTGAAGTACGTTATGTGATAAATGATATTGTCATAGATATGACTCGAAATGTGGGCATGACTAGTCTTATGAAATTATATCCATCCTATAGCGAGGAGGAAAGTAAAACGCTTTCTATGGCAGGATGGTGTCCCAACAGTAGCAATAACTGGCTAGTTCATACCGATGGCACTTTTACAGGCTTTCTACCCTTAAAATTACTCCTTGGCTTTGCCGAAGATCACAAGCGTATTATTTTAAACACAAGACAAAGTTTGTATCTGGTGAGAGACCGCAGTGATTATAATGCACTGAAAGGAGCCTCTGACCAAGTGATAGACTCAAAAATTCAACTGCTTCGATTACTATGGAAAGTGCCCCATGTGACGCTATCGGATCGTAAAAAGCTAAGCATGTTAAATTTGGTGCAAAAAGATAAAGCCTTGCCTATCGCCTTTCGAAGTTGGTGTCTGCATGAATACCCCTTGCTACCTACCACTGACACTCATAGTTGGAGTGTCAAATCGGCTCGCTCTACCGAGAGACCCCTCTATGTTATTATTGGTTTTCAAACCAATAGAAAATACCAACAAAGCAAAGATGTCACCTTGTTTGATCACATTCACTTGAGAAATATACGACTATTTTTAAATAATGTTTGCTTTCCCTATGGGGGGTTGGAACTCAATTTTTCAAAAAATAAGTTTGGTCCCCTTTATGACATGTTCGCTAAATTTCAATCGTCTTATTATGAAAAACAGGATTGTCCTATGTTGTCGCCACAAGGGTTTAAAGCAAAAGCACCACTGATTGTTTTCGACTGTTCGTATCTAGAAGAATCTATGAAAATCACCACCATTGATTTAAGGGTAGATTTTGAAACACAAGAAAATGTCCCAGACCATACCAGTGCCTACTGTTTGATTATTCATGCTAGACAAGTGAAATATCATCCTTTGTCCAATTATGTCACCAGCATGTAAGCCATCTGTGGTCGAATGAAAAAAAAGATCATCATTCATAGGATTGATAATAAGCGTCTGCATGCACAGTATCTGTTGCGTTCTGGCACTGTGCGCACATACGACAACAACAAACATCATGTGTCCCTCAATAAGCAACAGCAACAACAACAACAACAACGTGACAGACAAACCATGGAATTTAAAATGTGAATTTAATCGTTTGAAAACTTTTGAAACATGGACAGTTCCCTTTATGGATTGTGGAGATTTGGCTGCGAGCGGATTTTATTACTTAAAACGTGGGGATGTGGTCAAGTGTATTTTTTGGAACATTGAAATTGGAAACTGGGAAATAGGGGATCGACCCTTTAGCGATCATCAGCGATGGAGTCCATCCTGCCCTTACCTCAATCGCTATGATGTGGGCAATATTCCATGGAGTTTGAATTATCCTGTTATTGTACCAGACCCTGCAAAACTAGGAGATACCTGTGGACCGTATGTGCAAACTATTCATTTGAATGCTGTTCCAAATTAAGCCAACAAACTTTTTATAATAAAAGTGTAAATGTTTTTTTTGTTATGAATAAAACCTCAAAAAATATTTAGCTGTTGTTCAATTCATTTGTTCCTTATTTTCCTAAAGTTCTTTGACTTTGCATTGTTAAATCATGGCATGGGTTAGTTGTTGATTAGACGTCAATGAGGTAACAAGTAAAAATAAAAAAAAGCATGATGCGTACACTCATCGTGGATTGTCAGGGGTTTAAAATTGCAGACAACAAATTTATATTTAAGGAAGTGGCTTTTATCGATTGTAGTACGTTTTGGGTGTCTAACCCTATTCATTTGGTGTTTAAACCTCCCTATGCTTTCGAGTCGCTTAGTGAAAAAGATAAAAAACAGAGCCAATGGATTGAAAATCATTTGCAGTTAGCATGGAACAAGGGTGATATTTCTTACAAGTATCTTGACATTGTCATGAAAGCCCATTTGTCCTCGGCCAATGTCTTATTTGTTAAAGGGAGTGAAAAACGCCAGTGGCTTCAACCATTTCTACCCTCTCACTGTCAATGTATTGACCTTTTAGATCTGGGTTGTCCATCCCTGCAAACGCTCATGGACACTTGTCCTTGCGACAATATTCAGAATAAAGCCTTAGCGCATGCATGGCAATTGTTTCATTGGCTCACCACGAGTGCATGTTGGGAGTTGTTCAATAATATTAAAACTGAAAGTTTATCGTCCAATGATAGCAGTGAGACGTGTACACGTGAAGTGATAACATCAACGTTATAGACATGGACGCCACTACAATCGACAAGGCTATTGGAAAATTCTTTGTGTGCAAGAAAAAACTGATTAGCTTTACACAACATGAATTATTAGCACTACCTAAATCATTTCTTTTTTATGTTGCTGCCAACGCTGTCAAAGAAATTTGGGAAAAGGCGCCTGCCGAGTGGACTAACGACTCTGTATTGAGTGAACTACAACCATGCAGTCATTTTTCCCATCACAAGCAATTAACCATGGCAAAAATACCTTCCATTCGACAGTGTGACACATGCCAATTAATGAAATTATATCATGGTCATAAAACTCAGTGTAACGACATTGTTACATCATTCCATGGCTGTCATGCGGAAAACAACCACCACCTACCATGCTCGTCAGCAGCCGCCGGCAAACAACAACAACAACAGCAAGAACAAGAAGAAGAAGAAGAAGAAGAAGAACAAGAACAAGAAAAACAACAAAAAAGTGTTTTTCACCGATTGAAACCTCTATGTCCCAGGTGTACTGGCCCTGGAATTATTGATAACATTATTAAAAACTTACCATTCGAAGCTCACTTACCTGCTTACAGCTTCTGCGGCCCTGGTACTCGTCTTCAAGACCGTTTGAGGAGAGGGGATATGGGAATCAATGCTTTGGATCATGCATGCCTTAATCACGATAAAGCCTATGAAAACAGTGATCCCACACTAAGACGCATTGCCGACAAAGTCTTGTTAAGCATTGCCAAGCAACGATTAACAGCTTCAGATGCCAGTCTAGCAGAACGAATGGCAGCATTTATAGTGATTGGTGCTATGAAGAGCAAATTACTTTTATCTAGATTTGGACTTTAACGTAATGAATTTATTTTAAAAAAATGTATAGTATCACTGTTATCATGACAAAAAAATAAATAAAAAGACGAGAGTCCATGTTGTGTTTTTTTCCATTATTATTATTCACTCATAGTTTCATCATTATAATTATAAATAAAATGAATAAAATGTCATAAATGACAAACAATAAAAAAGGGACAGCAGTGCATCGTTAAAAAATATTACTAGAGTTTAGTGCTTTTCAGTCGGTCAACACGAATGTACCCAAAAGAGATGGGTTATGCCCTAATCCTGAAATAAATTACATGAGATGTTTTATTAATCTCATGTAATTTATTTCAGGATTAGGGCATAACCAACGAGCTAGAGAAAGGTATATAGAGAGGCAAGGAGCCGCGTAGCAGCGCTCTGGGCGGAGGCAACCTGAGTTAAGGCGGCCATGATTCAGAACGTCGTCTGACAAGAGCTTGTTGTGATTGTTCGCGTTGAGCTGGAACACGTGTTGAATGAAATTTATTTAAAAATACATTGACCATGCCATCAGTATGTTCGTCATTCAATTGTACGAATAGAAGTCATAAGACAACAGGAGTGTCGTATTTCAGGTAAGAAATGTCGTCCAAATTCATAAACTAATGGGGTAGACTCTATACGAAAACGTGATGCAGCAGTTTAAGTTTGTGTGATATTTACATTTCAGATTACCTTTGCAGACCAGGAAC
Source organism: Meconema thalassinum (assembly GCA_946902985.2). Taxonomy (NCBI): domain Eukaryota; kingdom Metazoa; phylum Arthropoda; class Insecta; order Orthoptera; family Tettigoniidae; genus Meconema; species Meconema thalassinum. Next base: position 810,020,981 of record OX336388.2, read on the forward strand.
AAACAAAACAATGGGTTTTCAACATGAAAAGCAATAAATGGTACCCCACGAGATACAGCTTAATTTGTTCTTTACACTTTGAAGATAAATATATGTATGTAGCAAATGAAAGGCGACGTCTACTAGCTAATGCAGTACCTACAATGTTCAATTTTCCTGCACATCTGCAGAAGAAGCAGGCCTGTAGATCTTCGCAGAAGAAGCGTAGTTTCTAGGAAACTACAGAACACTCGCATTCAGATACGGTAGCATTGTTGCAGAAGACCTTGATATCAGTAGGTAAATATATTAGGCTGTCTTAAAATTTAAGCAAAGATAGTTGTGAGCCATAATAATAATTACGGTAATAATAATATCGTATGGCCTCGGGTGCCGGGTGCAAGCTTTGTTATTTGACACCAAGATGGTAGCGTGCATGTCGAATTTTGTTGTTCCTTGAAGCACTATGAAAGTCAAGGAGGTTAGATAACTAAGCTCCTTGACATTATTGCGCTTTCTAGTAGAGAAATGAGGAACTTTGTGTTGCCGGATAATCCTGAGATTAATTTTGCCATTATGAGCACGGCCTACTGAATTCAAATGGGTTCTTTAACATGCCAACATCGTATGACATGCGTATCGTGATTTTTGCCGCATTTCAAAAATCACTTACCACGGCCAGGAGCGAACCTGCAAGCTTGGGGGTTAGTAATCCGACACGATAACCACTCGCCCACCGTGGCAAGCTATAAAATAAAATATATTGTTCAAATATCAATCTTCGTAAGCCAACGAGGTATACTTTCTCTAGTTCGTGGTTTTGAACTAATTATGGGAAACGTAACAGGCTTTACTAATCTTTTCTTTTTTTTCTTTCCTTCTTTCATTCATCTCAGAAATTTAAGATGGAAAGCTTATTTGCGATTCCAGCAGAAAGATGCCAATATACGGTTTGTTTATTGATTTCTTACGTGTGATTCCACTAGCAGAAACATACGTGTGGGGACAAAGTTCTGTATTGAGATACTTATTAACACGCAGATTGAGTCAGGATCACTTAGAGCTAATTTTTTCTTCTATTCGCTCCAGAAGTGGGAATAGAAATAATCCAAATGCAGTACAATTTAATTCAGCTAATAGGAAGTGTTTAATTGCGAGGGTACGCCCATCCATGAATTCCAACTGTAAGCCTATTGAGTGTGACCTACTTGTGATAACTGCAAGCGCAAATATTCTTGGTGTCAATGGGAAGGACGATACTATGCTGACAGACAGATCATGGTTACTGTGCACATTATAATTCACCGAGCTTGTATGTAGGAAATGTTGTTCATTACATAGCAGGAAGTGTCGTTCGCCAAGTGTCTAAAAAAATGTGTTTTGAATGCCTAGGAGTGCTTTTATCAGGTCAAGATGTTCGGAAAGAAGGAGTGATTGAAGAGAAAGACGTGAAAGAATGCCCTTTGAATCCATCAAATGATGTAGTGAAATTATGTAAAACAGCTGAGAGTGTCATCAGGCAGAATGAGTGTATGTTGCGAAAGAACACGAATAATCTCATGCTGAAGTTGCCGACAGATGTCTATGATATGCTGCCGGGTTATCTGTTTCAGAAATCTGACCATCTATTTACAGCTACTGAACCTGGGGAAAAGCCTCACCATGCTTCACTCATGGAGCGAATTGTGAAACAGTATTATAAATGCAGGCTTCACACTTCTGCAGAAATACAGCTCAAGGTGAGAGGTCAACAGGTGCGTCAGTTGTACACAAAACGTTTTCTTTTTAAAGAAGAATGGAATCATGCAATGTACTGTGCATAAGCAACGTAGCTTATTGTCTTGTAAGATGATTGTGTTAGTTTTCGTTCAATGTACAAATTAAATTGTCAGGCCTTACGTAGGCCTAATCTTACGCCTCGTTAGTCACGCCTCTCCCTACCTGCCTCCCACCCTCTTGACAGGGTATATCATGGCGGCTGCCAGTTCAACCTTTTTCAAATATGGCGGCGCCATTTCCACTCTATATACCTTTCTCTAGCTCGTTGGGCATAACCCATCTCTTTTGGGTACATTCGTGTTGACCGACTGAAAAGCACTAAACTCTTGTTTACTTAGGCAACACTGAACATATGGCTTCAAACACCACAACAAAATATTACTAATTGTAGTAAATCTATTTTTCAATCACAAACAATAAAAAAGGACAAAAGTCCATTATTTTAACTAATAGTTTCATCATTATTATTATAAAAATTATATATACATGGTAACTGTACTAAACCTATTTTTTTAAATCACAAACAATCAAAAAAAGGACAAAAGTCCATCATTATTCATCAGCTTCAAATGCCAGTCTAGCAGAACGAATGACAGCATGAAATCTTTATCTACTCTAGAACCAGTTTTTTTTGTTAAACGCTTATTATTGAATAAAATAACATGTTACTAGAATTTGATCATTATAAATTATAATCATTATAAAAAAATTGCTTAAAAATTGCTATAAATGCTATTTTAAATCACAAACAATAAAAAAGGACAAAAGCCCATCATTTTAACTAATAGTTTCATCATTATTATAAAAAATTATATACATGGTAATTGTACTAAACCTATAAACAACAAAAAATCTACCATTAAGCATAAGTTTTGAAAATTTATTTTTATTATTATTTATCATGGTAAACGTTGAGCAACAATTAATAAACGTCAAACTGTTGAGCATCAAAAAATAATAATTTTATTTTATTATAGTTATTAAAGAGTAGGACATGAATAAACAAAAAGTCACGGCTAGCGTACAATGATTATTCGTTTTCAATTTTTACAAAACGAACCATGCATCGATTATTTTTTCACCCTCATAAATTAAATAGACAGGGTGAATACTGGAATTGACATCTTCCATGACATTATCAGGTAGGTTATTAAATCGTGTGGGAAGAAATGTCTCAAAGTCTTGACAAATGCAAAGAGCTCGTTCACCAAATTTGGTTTTCAGGTTTTGAATTTTATGTATGCGAAAGGGTGTTTGCGTAGGCAATTCACTAATTTTCTTGCGTGCAAAGCCACAATCTTGACCAATGGCGTTCAAGGCGTCCATGGTTGTCCATAACCAAAGAAAAGAGTGTTACTTTCTAACACTCTGGTTCTTATATTACAACAACAATAACTTTGTACATTAAAGTGTGTTGTTGTTTTTTTAAATCCTGAGTGTTTATGACCTGAAGTTGTAGATAGATAGTATTGGATAAAAATATAATAATAATGTTTGTATCATTTTTTCAGTCAAAACATACATTTGGAAATTATTTAATAGGAAATGTTTTATCAAAATTAAGTGTGAATCATTTTCAAGATCTCTCTCTTGGAGGTAAATGCATGTCTCTGTTGTGAATGGGAATTAGCCTATCATTCCCTTGTCGAATGACTTGTATTCGTTTGCTCTGTTGTTGTGCAAATTCACACAACATTCTGTTAAATAAATAGTATCAACAGATACTAAGAGCAAACATCTGAATGCTGTAGGTAACCTATAAAAGGCAAAGTTAACACGCTATGCATTTAATAACCATGTCTACATTCAACAAAACAAAATTCAAAACTACAAATTTAAACCAGTGTGTATGTGTTCATCAACGTGAATACATGATAAACTAAAACAAACAAACAAACAAACAAAATAGACAAATGTATTCTAAACGTCAAGTATGCACCTGAAAGCCGAATGTAAACAAAAAAAGCGATAATCATGATATGATGTTGTTAGTTTCTAACAAATCTCATTCTATGAGGCGAATATTGATTGATAGGTAAGCCAAGACAAAGTTGGCGAAATGCTTGTTGTCGATACGAAGTGATTCGTTCCTCAGCAGGAAATTTATAAAAATGAAAACAAAACATTTGAGAGGTTATTGGGAAATAAACATTAAACAGGGGTTTGGTACATATTGTACACCAGAAATCTGCAAAATGATCCTCGTCAGCTAATTTAACAATCACTTGATTCATGGTTAAACCGTACCATGCTTTATAAATCACTTGCGTGGATACATTATTTTCAAAGCCAAAATTTAGCATACATGATTTACAAAAGTGATGCCCTGGGTCATGAAACAAATCATCATCATTATCATCACGATTCATGAAGCTGTCATAAAACGTGGTATCAATGCGTACTTTCGTGTTTCTATATTCTGAAGGATAGGCCACACGTTGAGGATTATGAGATATCATCGTGGCATATTCATTGAACGTGGTGTGTTTTGTGACGATAAAACATTCTTCACCGTGGCTCATGATTGAATCTGAAAAGTAGTCGTTGCCGTTTACTAAGTGAATAAATAAAAAAAAATACAATGTACTATATACACTGTCTGTCCCCTAAGTCAATGGCAAAAAAAAAGCAAAATACAAATAAATAACCATCTGTCTGTTGACTTCTTTAGCTGTAGGCGGCAAACATAACATGCAACAGGTTAAAGAAACAATTTCTGTTCAGATATTGGACTGGTGTTGTTTTCAAATATATCACCACTCATAACTCTAGCCATAAGGTGAGGGATTGTGCACAGTAAAAGGAGCAGATTATTATTATAATTCTTTTGTTCTTGCATGAGACCTACTAAGCCACACCCTAGTTGGCCTATTAAGCTGTGCCTACTGAGAAAGTGCACTCTTTGCTGAAACATGAAGCCTACTAAGCGACAACAATGGTGAGGGTGGCTACTTGTTTTTTTTTCTAACCTAACCTAAAGAAGTCAACATGTTTTTAATCTAGCCTGTGCACAGTGAACCATGCAAACGTTGATGCATGGCTCTCTTTATGCGTTGACAGGCAAATAGCACAAGACATACAGTTTATGTACAACTATTTACAGGCATTCACACATCCATGCATACACCCATGCACACAGGTTAAAAAACAAAAATTATATGATACACTACAATGTTTTATTTTTATTCCGAGGCTCAAGATGGCATCTCGCATTTGATAGCAACCAAACCAAACACTTGCCGTGTTGTACAACTATAGCTACAACCATTACTGGTTGTAACCAAATGGGACGCTTGTCATCATATCCTGACACCACTGTCTCTTGTCGTCCAACAAAGCGAGTGTTTGTTTTCGCTGCTTCATTAAAAATAAATCATGATTTTTTGAGAGAATCCTAAACTGACTATGTGCCATGGCTGTGTGGGTCTGAAGGACATGTAAATAATCATCCACACAGAGATGTTTAACCACATGCTGGCTAATCCCTTTGGCTCGCATAGATTCGCATCGTTTTTGTTCAGACGGGGGATATCGAACACGTTCTTCTCACTAAACGAGGACGTGTCAAACCATTTTGGGTTTCGTTTCATAACGACATACGGATCACAGTCATGGATATGGTAAATAAAACTATCCGTGTCTGTATATAACAAGGAAATGGTACCAAATCGCTGTATTGCAAAACCATAATGGAATTTATACATGTGCAATTTTGAAAAATCTAAAATGACTTGGCCTAAATAGATAGGCTTATTCATGACCACTTTAGTTTTGGCAAGTTCAATAGTCAGTAGATCATGATCAATAATGTTTAAAGATTTGAAATTTGGTTTTGCAATATATTTTTGAGCCCCCCCAATGTCCATGCCATGTATTGACCAACTTAATGTCCCTATATTGCCGTACATTTTCCAAACTCTTGCCATAGATACAATTATTCATCAGTTTAAAAAAATTGATTTGAAATGGTTGAGTGGCACTTTGTGACTGGTATTTAAATCCATGTATGGTTTCAACCACGGTTTCTGACAAAAAGAAATATCTCTATGGATTTTTTTTCAGGGTTAAGCCCTGGGCTAAACATTCTACCAGCATGTCAATATGCAACACATAGTGATTTTTATCATACAAGGTACCCATCAATTTCTTATGATTGCCCTTACTCTCGGGCGGCACCATTTTCTCTATGCAAAAGAGGAAATCACCATGTCGCTGTCTGAGATGGGGGGGGATAAGCTAAGTCGCCGTCAAGAACATACCCTACGTCCTGTTGCTTGCTAGCGCTATGCACATTAAAATCTTTAATTTCATCCTCAGACAGCCAGACAAAGTTTCTGTACGGCAGTGGTCGACTCATAGCGTGACCGTATAAATTGTTTACGTCGAAATACATTAGATAGGATTCTGGTTCTTCGGGACAATAATCAGGCATGTAATGATTATTTGCCTTGGCATGTCGCTGATTGAGCGATACGAATTCTCCACGAATCCCTTTTTCCATCATGAGTAACATATCGGGATCCGTCAGTAAATCAAGCTCAATGTGGGTAAATTTGAGGGCGGCGTCCCAACTTAACCCAGGACTGGTATAGTAGTGGGCGGGGTCAAGGCCATAGATCGTGTGACATAGCTGACGAAACGTTTCAAAAACGTCGGTCAACAGCAACACGTCTAATTTTAAGTAGTGCATAGCATACTGGCCCATGGTTTCTACGCCAAACACTCGCCAAACATGCTTTGCGTGGGCATAGTCTTCTTCACTGAAGGTGCTTTGTGTTAACTGAGAAAATAATTTTTCTCTTGGCGGCAAAGTCGTTTCTTCAAGCACCTCGTAACTTTCCACATAATCATATGGAAAATGGCCTTTACGAACACACAATTTAAATTGATTTGTATCCGTAAAGTGGGAATGGGTATGTTTCAACTCATCTTCGCTTAAGCCTTTCACAAGACTATCCAGCGAACTAGACATAAACTTGAATGAGTCGAGAAAGCGAATGCTCATGCTTCCTTTTCTCCATGAAAGTGAGGTAAAGCTCTCATGGTTCTTAGCCAAAATGGTGAATTTGCTCTTATCTACATGAGCAAATTGTTTTACAATTAAGTGAAGGTCATACCGGGAGAAATTGTGTAAGAAGACAGGGAGGAAGCGAGGTGTAGAGTACTTCAAATTGCATTCGTTATGGGCAGCACCTCTAAAATGCCCTGTCCTGTGGCAGTGGTCTCTTACTTTTTTTTTCTCCGCCTAAGATTGGCTTTTCACATATGTGGCAGGTGGTGGCTTGATCATATTCTCTTTGCTGTACATCATTCATCTGAATTGGTACAGGGTTGTTCAAAATAATTTCTACTTTGCCTGCTAAAGCCGCCATTTGATCAACAAACCACTGCGCACAATCCTGACCTTTATGACTTACATACTCACATTGTGAATTATCATAGTGACAGACAACATAATAGGCTACAGCAAAAGGCTCATGTTTCTGCACTGGATAGGTTGAGCTTGTATGGGGGCTTGGTTCACATCCCTGAATGGGAACAGTAAGGGCCTCAAAATCAGCGTAAACAGTAAATGGTACCATTTCTTGTTTATTAGTGGCCTTAAATTTTAAGACTGCGTCATTCCCTTCGGGCAAGACTAGCTTTACTGCCGTCTGTCCTTCACAGTCTTCTGTATGTCGTTTCAAAAGTTCAACAGTTCCAAAATACTGAAGGCAGCGCTCGCAAATGTGTTTTGCACACTTATAATTGGACAGTTGACTGCCCACCAATTTACTTAAATTCTTTATCCAACAATAATGGCTTTTATCCTCATCAGACAGAAAAAGCAGGTGAATGTGATGTTGCTTTACCTGTTTGGTGGCATACAAGGGGCCCACAATATTGGATCCGTCGATGCCATACACCATAAAGGAGAAATTTGGATTATCTTTCTCAAATAAATGAATTTTATCTAGAGGCATGGGAAATGAAACACGCTCGAGATTGAGAGTTTTTTTCATGTGGTTAAACACAGGGTTGCAGACAGCTCACTATACTCCATAAAAAGCAGTAATCGTCTTTGTTGCGTATGTTGATCACTGCCTTTCTCGAAGCGATAAAGCTCGGTGTGGCAATATAGCTACTTCCTGCATTCAATGGATTGTATTTACAAATATTGATTTGCAAATAGGCAATGCTATTGAGGGCCAAGCCACTGGGACCCTGTTGCAACTTATCAAATTTAGAGATAAGCGCTTGAATAGCTTTCTCCTGATACCACGTTTCCAAATTATCGGCAATCAGTACTTTCTCCATTTTTGTACAAAGGTTGAAGGTGTGTTTCTCTTCAACATTATTTTTTATCAATGTAAATTCACATAGTAGTTCAAAGTTTATTTTTAAAGCGTAATGCAATCTTAAGCCTTGTTCACATTCACTCAAAAAATGGGAAAACATAATTCCACAAAATCTTTAGGCGACAGACAGTGAATCGCATTGTAAATTCGGCCTGAGCATACTCGCGTTTTGAAACATTTGGCCAAAGGCTGCCACACTAACACTTCACTCTCTGATATAGACATGATTATAAAAATGGACAAATAAACGTGCAACCCTTACCTTAAAATAGGTTAATCCAAAATCTGCAATTCCAAACGACCACACTTATCGCTTTTTTTTTTACTGACTGGCACACAATCACGTTCACAAGTACACAATGGTTGTAGCAATTGCGCCCCCCAGCAGGAAATGATCACCTTCAAGGTTGCTGTAGTTTTAGTATCAGCGACAAGGTTTATCTTGTTTTTTTGTTTCCAATGATTTATCTGAAAAACAAACCAATACAATCCGTTATTAGTCATGGTTATCTACGTTAAACATGTGCATTCATTCATTCATTCATTCATTCATTCATTCATTCATTCATTCATAAGAATTGCTAAAACAAATGGTTTCAAGTGTGTACACATAAATAAGACACTCACTCGAAAATAACAAGGTCATTTACAAAGAAAAGAATTAATCTATATTCATACTCCATACATATCTTCATTCTGAAACAATAATAAATACACACAATAAGTTTATAAATTTCCGTGAAATAAATGACATACATTTAACAACAACATCAACAAAAAAATGAAACAACATGTACTCACCATATAATGAATTATAATGCTTTCAGCAAATGTGCTCTTTGCCGCCACTATCACTGTCTGTGTCATTGTCTCTCTGTCAGCTTTCCCAGACTTAATAACGTTTTTTTAAAATCTGCAACAAACGAAATCTCCAAAAAATACCATCAGTCACTAACTTACTTTTCATGCATACACAAAATAACAATAAAACCAATCATGTCATAATTAACAACAATGAACCTACCTTAGTACAAGTATGGCCGCGGTTCACGTAATATTTTACAAAGAGCATAAGGCACTTGCATCCGTCACCTTCAAAGATGAACACGAGAATAATGAGTCTCTCTTACCCTCAGAACATATATGTCTCCTCAACAAAATGCAAAGTTAACACACTACTTTTTTTTGTTCCTACGAGTAGGATGTCATGGAGCGCACAAGTCAGACTGATTCTCACAAGCTTTTGCAAACTCTGCATGAGTGTGCGTGGGAATTCAATGATCAGCTTTTCGACAGAGCTGTATGTCCTTCATCGCGATATCGAGTAACACGTCTGGGTCAGATAACAGCAACCTGCATGCGAACAACAGGCTGTTATCTCTCTCTGCTGCGAGGCACGTACGATGATAAGACCTGTGTCTGTCTGGATCGCCGTGGGTCAGCTTCAATGCTTTCAATTCTCATTGCATCAAGCAAGTTCTCTCTCTGCGTGTGAGCCCTGACCAGCCAAGACAAATAATAATAATAATAATGCATAAGTGTTTTACCAACATCATAGCGCATAACATAACGTGACTTCAAATCTGGTTTCTTACTTTTTCCCCAGTTTTCCTCAACGATCTCGAAAAAAAAAATGACGGAAACCATGATTTGAGCTTTTCCATACCTACATTCCCGTAAACAGAACAACGACACAAATACATCGACATGCCCATCATAAAAATCGCCTCATTCGTTTTCCAAATAACGCGAAAATGAACAAAAAAAAACACCTTTTCCATAAGAAAACCATGTTTCCAGCTTAATACCTTTTTCATATCTATATCCCCGTAAAGAGGACAATGAGACGAAATAAATACTATCGCACACGTCATTCTCACGTTTTCCGTATTCCAAAAATCGGCAAAAATGTGAAAAACGCATTTTTTGACCCAAAACCCTAAGTTCACCTTTTCGACACCTACATTCCCGTAAAGAGCACGACGAGACGAAAAAAACGAATCCAAGCACGCCCTCCTAGCATGGCCCGTTTTCCAAAAATCGGCAAAAATGTGAAAAACGCATTTTTAGACCCAAAACCCTAAGTTCACCTTTTCGACACCTACATTCCCGTAAAGAGCACGACGAAACGAAAAAAACGAAACCAAGCACGCCCTCCTAGCATGGCCCGTTTTCCAAAAATCGGCAAAAATGTGAAAAACGCATTTTTTGACCCAAAACCCTAAGTTCACCTTTTCGACACCTACATTCCCGTAAAGAGCACAACGAGATTTAAAAAAAACGAATCCAAGCTCGCCCTCCTAGCATGAATCTTCCATTCCAAGGTCGCGGGGGCTCACAACTTCCTAAGTAGTGCAGCTCCCCCCCTTACCACGTTTTTATTTTGGGGTGAATATACCCCGTCCATAGAAAACGAGAGTTCACCACGAGTCCTACGTCACCTCATAGGTTTAAATCCGATTATTGGTTAGCGAGATAGTAAAAAGCCCATGACCTATTAGTTTTTTGGGTTTATTTCAATACATATTAAAAAACATTCATTTATAAATCATCAAGAGTTTAGTGCTTTTCAGTCGGCCAACACGAATGTACCCAAAAGAGATGGGTTATGCCCTAATCCTGAAATAAATTACATGAGATTAATAAACCACTAGGATGACCAGTTTCGATCGTCAAGCGATCATCATCAGATCCAATACACTTAGGCTATAAAATACATGTTTGAAATACAGGTGAAAATATTTACAATATGTACAATTATTTAGTTGCAGTATTGGTACTGCAACTGTCAGTGTATGCTATATGCAGTATATATGTTAGGTGAAATGCTAAATGGTGATAGCTATCCGGAGATTGTACTTTAGAGAGATTATATGGTTGTAAACTATGGTTAAACTATAAAATTTTTAGGCTAACTACTTATCTGATTGTCTTCCGTACTACAGCTATTCGCAGTTTTCGTGCTCACTTGAACTCGCTGTGCGGTTGACCGCACAGCGAGTTCAAGTGAGCACGAAAACTGCGAATAGCTGTAGTACGGAAGACAATCAGATAAGTAGTTAGCCTAAAAATTTTATAGTTTAACCATAGTTTACAACCATATAATCTCTCTAAAGTACAATCTCCGGATAGCTATCACCATTTAGCATTTCACCTAACATATATACTGCATATAGCATACACTGACAGTTGCAGTACCAATACTGCAACTAAATAATTGTACATATTGTAAATATTTTCACCTGTATTTCAAACATGTATTTTATAGCCTAAGTGTATTGGATCTGATGATGATCGCTTGACGATCGAAACTGGTCATCCTAGTGGTTTATTAATCTCATGTAATTTATTTCAGGATTAGGGCATAACCCATCTCTTTTGGGTACATTCGTGTTGGCCGACTGAAAAGCACTAAACTCTTGTTTACTAAGGCAACACTGAAAATATGGCTTCAAACACCACAATATAAATCATCATTTAAAAAGCCCGCCCTCTTACAAAACTCCTCAAGTGCGCATGCGTATAAAAAACATTCATCGCCAAAATGTCCAAAAACAACATGTTTACCCCAAATAGCGTTTCCCAATTCCATCCATTTTAAAAATGAACCTCACCATCACCTAGAGCGGAAAAAATACCATCTAAACGACCCCTCACTCAACCCTACTCCTCCCCCACCACCTAACCCTTTCCCAACATAGCCATACATATTCAAGCACGAGCGCGACTTGAGGAAACCAACACTACCCCACTACTCGCGAATGGCCTTTTAGTTTTGGTCTTTTAATTAAATAAAGAGCCTATAGGAAAGTAGGGGGCATCACTACGAGTGCTAGGACACCCTGTATGTTGAAATCCCATGTTTGGTTAGCGAGATATCAGGTTCGGGACCGATACGAGGAGGGTTCAAAATGAAGTGGTGCAGCTCCCCTGTCATCCCACTACTTGTGAGAGAGAGGGAAATAGACGGGGCAAGTTACTATTTGACCGCAGATAACAATGGATTTGCCATAACAACTAACAGCGAATCAAAATTGTTTATACGTCTGAAAGAATAAATTATCATTATAATTTGAAATTTATTTAGCATATGGTACCTATAAAACACATCACAATACATATTATAATATAACTATAATTAAACAGCATGAAACAGAAAGAAAATAACTATATACAAGTCTGAACTCAGATAAGGGTCACAATGTCAGATTTGCAACCTTTATGTAGTCAATGCATTTGTTATAGCCATCAGGAACTCAACTGAAGCCCCAGAGAAGGCAGTTAGTGGACAATATTTTGTGATATGCTGAATAGTTTGTCTATCATCACCGCAGGTACATTTCAGAGATGGAATTTTCCCCCACCTGTGAAGAGAGTTCGCGCATCTGCCACAATTTGTTCTTATCCTATTTAGGGTGGACCAAATTCTTCTAGGAAGCTCAAAACCTGGAGGCTTGGTTGTGATGCATGGCATAGTTTGTTGTTCCGGTGAGGCAGAGATCGACCAGAACTGCTTCCAACGGGCAGTCACATTGAACTCACTTTCAACGAGCCTTTGTGCAGTAGTCAGAGAAGGGTGGCGTGAGCGAAGTCTATTCCTACTAATATCAGGAAAATCATGGTGCACAGGAAGATGAGGATTTTTGCAGATGGCGCTGTACACCTTCATAAGTCCATGTTCTCGTCTCATACTTGGAGGTGGAATGTGACTTAACACTGGCAGCCAATATGTCGGAGTACATCTAATTGTTCCCGAGATGATGCGCATAGTTTGGTCGAGCTGAATATCAACAAGCTTAGTATGAGCACTATTCATCCAGGTGGACGCACAGTATTCAGCTACTGGATACACCAATCCTAGGGCAGAAGTCCTAAGTGTAGAAGCAGATGAACCCCACGTTGTACCACACAGATTCTGTAGAATATTATTTCTAGATCTGAGCTTAGCAGCTGTTCTGGTAAGATATTCTCTGAAACTCAGAGTCCTATCTAAAGTAACTCCTAAATATTTGGGATATTTGTTGTGTGAGAGCAATCTATTTCCAAAATAGACATTCAGTTTTCTATAATTTGAAATGATTATTATAAACAATTATCTTACATCAGATGACAGAAAATAAGAAATTATTTTTTTCTGTCGAAACAAAATTTAAGATTAATCGCCGATATAGAAGATCTTAGCATAATACTAATGTTACGAAAGGACGGAGGCTAGGAACGCCATTTTTTAGCGTGAGCTAAGACCAGAAGACCGCAGTGAGAGAGCAAGCAGGATCACTCTTCATTATTATTTGGTCGAGGCAAGACGTCTCCAGGGATATACTTCTACAGAAGATTGCCTAGATTTGTCAGCGAAGGGAGATAGGTAGTTTGACCGGAGGAGACCCATCGTTAGTAGCCAACTTGAGGTTGAGCCCCGTGACACATTATACTGCAGAATATAACAGAGAAGACTTCGAATAGCTGCAACTCAAATAAGCAGTTTATTTTAACGGAAATAGTACAGCAATATATAAAGAACATTATTACAAGGTACTGAAACTCCACGCCATGTATAAAACTACGACAGTATTGGTATACAACGAAGACTCTGATATACAATGCAGATATCATTGATATACAACTACGATATTACGGAAATACGAAGAAAGTATTCGACGAGAAATATACTTCAGCTATAATACTTCAGAAGTATTTAACATGATTTTTCAAGGCAGTCAGAGGGGACATATTCTCTGCAATCATTCTTTTGAGATTGTAAATAAGCATTAAACACCATGATGGAGAGTTAGTTTACACTGATATGTGTGAGATCCAGAGTGAACCATAGCAACCATGGATCTAAACTGCAATACCATCTGCAGCACACAGAATTCACTAACAATGCTACCGAAACATGGAATTCTTATAACAAGCATTCTCAAACCAATTATTTCCATCATATACTACCAGAGAGCAGACGATTGAAGAGACATTCGACTAGGTCATCTGACCACGAACCGTACGTGAATCCAAGCCGTGTCAGGCTGAGAAGAAAGATGTTAGGCGCTGTGATGTGCAGTCCATCCGGTAAAAGCTACCGTGAAACGAGGAGGCAGACGATTAGCTCTGCACCTCTGCCCGCCCGCAAGACACCGTTATGCAGGCACGAGCGTGCGCATCGATGGAATGTCGGCACGCTTAATTGGAATGCAGGCATGAGCCAGGAGGAATGCAACCGCATTTCATCGCTACAACAACGCAGGTTATGCTAAATGCAACGCAGATCAAGGTAGACAAGTGCTTTGTTATATATATTTAGTAGTTATCCATGTTTTGAGGGAATTCAGTGCTGACCAGCATATTTTTATGTAGACGTTTGTTCATAAGCCATGTTGTTATGTTGCTATTTTCATGTAAATTCACAGTAAATTCGTATACGTCAATGAGTTTCGTTTTTTACGTTATAGATGCTTCATTTTAAGGATTTCTTGTTTATAAATTAGATTTTCATGTCAGAAACTTACGATTTTAGATGAATCCATCTTATTTAGAGTGGAATATTTCGTTCAAAATGCTTCGTAAATACTTCGTACACAAACGCTTCGTTCAAACGCTTTGTTATTATATTTTGTTTATTAAGTCTATATGTATTTTATATATGCTACGTGAAAATTGTTTAGAACAATATTTTCCAAGTAAAACGGTATGTTTTAGTCAAGTTCGTCATTATAATTAAGAATGATATAATTCACATTATTGTTAAATATACTATGAAACCACGTAAATGTCAAGAATGTTTTGAAATCATTAGACAAACATTGTAAAACCATTTTATGAGAATTAGAGCAGTATTAAGCTCGTGATAATATTGTCAAGAGATATTTGAGATAGAAACTCAATGGAAGTGCATGAATTAGACATTGTGATAGTCTATTTTAAGATTTGAAGATTACATTGATGAAACTAGAAATGAGAAAGAGAAAATAAAATCATTATTGGTATATAGTTGGAAACAACCCAATGAAGGAGTTGTTTTATAACTATTTTAATAACAGTGCAGGTACAAGTTCATGAAATAAAGACAAGGTGAGGCTGTACATGAACCGAAGGTCCTAAAGAAGACAGGAATGTTTAATATGAATTTATAATTCAGTGTTATTGGAAAGAGAAAGGGAGGATATGTTAGTATTTTTATTACACAGCGAAGACATGCAGATTGTAGACTCAGAAAGTATATGTTATTGAAACAAAGTTTATGTTTGGATTTAAAGAAACTAAGAGCGAATATTTGGAAATACAGGATTTATAATAAGCTGTACAGAGTTAATTAATGTTTGAGAATTGGAACAAGTAGAGGAATGATATTGCACGATGTGTGTATAAGCGATAGACGAGATGTGAAGTTGTTACTTTAAAGATACTACACATAGCGGTGTGTATTAAATAAGTCACTGATTCTCTTACACTGGGAGAGTGTATTCGAAATGGTCATTAGGATTTTGATATTCCGTGCAACGACGTGATGTGAAAGAAATAACTGTATTAGAGGGAAAGTAAGCGTATTTGCGACGCACAGTTAAGCTTGTTCACAATTAAATGGAAGTATATAGTTATTGCTACAAGGCAAAGTGATGTACAGTGTGTCAAATAAGTTATTAAGATTTTTGAATGTGTAGATATTTAGGCGAGGAAGTGAAGGTCCAATGCCACGCAGCTAGAACGATTTTTATTATTGTAACTGAGTCAGTCTTGCATAGTTTCATATTTATCGAATTTATTAATGGATGTAACATTTTGGAACTGTGATTAACTTAATCGTTCGTTACGATCCTTCACATTGACATGACAGAGTATTTTATGCTCACAAACCCAATAGGTATTTGTGATTGGAGGAAGGATAGAGAAAGCGTAGATGAGGAGAGGATCTGTAAGAACTGAAGCAGATTATAGAAATATATCGTGCTGGACGCGATTTGTAATTAATGTAAATATTTTAATAATTATCATATTTATTTATATTACGTTCATTTAGATTTGGAACTGAAGTTCAAGGCAAATAAACATTATGTATTAAATCGGGGAAGTTTTGTATATAAGAAAGTTCAGTAGAGTAATAGATTACTCAGAGACCATTGTAATTTGATAGAGAGAGGTCTATCATATATATTATTTTATTTATGTCGAGTTATATATATTTATTTCATTGTGATACAAGGGACACTTTGTAGTACTGTCCTTTTATAGTAACTGACCGACTTCTCATTTAATGATCGACACGAGAAAGTTGGTGCCTGATATGCTTATTTTACCGTTCACCCTTGAGATCCAAATTTCTCGTATTACCGATTTTTTAATTTTTAGATTTCATATGTAGCTAGTTAGTAGTACTCTCTTATGTAGTGTATGAGTCGAGGATTCCCTAGTCGTTCGCCTAGTAGGGAATTGTGGATTTATCTAGCTGGGTATCAACGTACCTGCAATCCATACCATTTCAACGGATAATAGGGGGAGACTTTGCGGAATTCGGGAAGAGTACTTCAACATCTGCAGTAAATGACCCAATGCCATCGGTCGACTGAACGGTCATCACACGAACGAATAATTCCATATTAGGCACATTATCATATATTTACATACGATTGCAGCACATTAACGCGAACTGAACCATACAGACATACTGAAGACACTCATAACAGATGAGCGATAGTTTATCCCAACGTACATCAAACGAAACTAATATTTTATCCCAGCAACGAACGTAAACAAACAATGTGTCGGGCTTCGACGTACGCCATTTTCACACTTTCGATACCTGCATTGAGGTATGACTTCGATCATAAATCTAATAGATGGCTGATGACGTTACATTGTTGAGAGCAACATCTCGATCAGCTGACTGTGATGAACTGCGGAACACTGAAAAACTACACGTGATGATAGAATTGGGCTATTTAAAGTGAGTTCTATTCATTACTAAGCCAGAATGGTGTATTACTGTGTCGCGTATGGATGTAAGGAGACGTTTAAAAAGTATCGGGCATTTCTTTCCATAGGTAAGTTAATTCATTGTGAAATAACCCTAAAATTCTTGACTTAACTACTTGCATTTCTTTAGCCTACGTTTCCTCTTAACTCCAAAACATGAATGAAAAATAATTAAACATGTAAATTTATTATTATTATTATTATTATTATGTATTATAAATTATTATAATGTGCCCTATCCCTTATTCCATTGAAGAGACCTGTATTTATGCTCGAAGGTATCAAGTATTTACATGTCCATAGAATTTTTTCTTGGTGTTTTGTTGATACTGCTAGTAAATTCATCTCTGAACATAAAATTGTTTTATGTCCCTATGCTGGATTAAATGTAGTGTGGACTACGCAATGCAGTCGTCAACCCTGTTCAGTTTCAAACTGCAGGTTATGCTACAGATGTGACGGTGTAGTCTTCGGTAATAAATACGCTGAGGTAAGAGTCTATTTGTCATCTTATTAAACGTAAGGACAGTGCGTTTGGTTGAGGAAATTTTGAGATTTTTGAAGGATGCCTTACATCCCTAAATTAGTCAATTCCTCGTAGAATTTCAAAGTTCTGGGTTATTTTTGCGAAGGTTTCTATGATTCATGGAAAATGGAATATAAAAGGAAACAGTTCATTGAATATAATGTTTTCCTTTGTAGAAAATGTAATGCATAATTGTTAAAAAGCAACGCTTACTAAATCAATAGACGTCCTTATTTCCATTTGCCCATGTTGTTTTGTTCGCATTCATAAAATACGGTACTGAAGTGGAAAGTATCGCTGAATGAGAGCTCATTGTACGATAACATTTTCTAAAGTATCGGTACTGAAATTAGCCAAAATACATTTTCTAATGATGAAAAGTAATTTAGGAAATGATGTAGTAATTGAACTTGTTGGGAGCCCTCAGGCGTGCAATCAAAAATGACAAGCTACACAAAAACAATTCTGTTCAAAAATCAGTATGCCTAATTCAGAGTTGGATTTGTTATTAATTATTTACAAGAGGGGATCCTTGATCTATGAGTATTACGGAACACGACAGCCACTTTTAACACCACATATGTTACATTCTTTACCGCTACCTTCCGGTACGTAAAGAAACATGCGATGCTTTCCCCAATGCCGTATAAATTACGAAAATGTGCGTTTAAGCCCTCATTAAAAAGCATTTCCTCACCTACTCCAATCACCTTCCATTGCGAGTTCCTTGTTTACCCTTTAGTCAGCTGATCCAGATGTTGCTCTCACGTCACAGTACAGGCGCATTGTGCCCTCTATTGTATTTATGCTCGAAGAGATCTGAGTATTTAGCCCAGGAATTTTAGGTTTTAACCTTGATTTTTTTTAGTAAAGCTGAAAATTGGCACAGTTGTCCTATTTGATGTTCTTAACAACATATTAAAAGTCCCCGGTCTCCCCGTGTCGACTTCCTCGATTTCCAGCCGTTTGAACTCCTGGAATGCTGGAGAAGTAGGTGGTGTCGCTGGAATGCGCATTGTAAGCGAACGATTTGGCTTAGAGTGCTCTAACATGGCTTAAATTAAAGGAGAACAAATAAGCTATAAGTTAATTCCTAGGTTGGCATGTTAGCAATACTTCCGGTCTAACAGGAAACGAAAAAATGCCGCGAAATTTAAAAAAAATGTGCCAAGTTTTTCTTTTATTGATGTTTGTTGGCAAACTATTACGAATATCGCAGACAAGTTTTCTATAAAAGTTGTTGGCGATAAAATAAGCTTTAATTTGATGTATTTATAATCTATGTCCACATTGTAGTTCCTGAGCTTTAGCGGTGTAAACAAAAGATTGTTACATCATTCTCTTCTCCGTCTGCGCTAGACACACACTGCGACCGGGACGCGCTCTGATTTTGCAGTGTTATATCCGACAGGAGCTTCCTTTCTCTATGATAAAAGAAGTGCTTCCACTCTTTTCAAAATATTTCACGCTTAAACCCACCCCTCTCAAAAAATCCCCCTCTCCCCAAAAATAATTGTTTCTTTTTCAATTTTTTTGAGTGTTTTTAATGAAAAGCACCCTTTTTAGCCTATTTTCAATTTTGAAAAAATAGGCTTATGAGATCACCTTTTGTCCGTGTGTGTGTGCGTGTGTGTGTGTGAGGTGTGTGTGTGTGTCCCCCTAATAACTTTTAAACGTCTGGAGCGATTTCAATGAAACTCGGCAAGTTCATAGTACTATTCCGGGCGACCTCGACCGAGCCCTTCATATTTTGTTACGTCTCACCAATCCAACATGGCGGCTATGCGAAATATTTCACCAGCAATCAATATCTCCAAAATTATTACCGATATCACCCTGGAATTTATTACGGTGATAAAGGGAACTACTAGAAGTTCACCTATGCGACGTTTGAAAAACTGGTAACTACAAAACCAACATGGCGGCCACGCGAATTTGCGACTTTTAAATAGACGTTTCTCGCGATTTAACCAACCAAACGCAATAAAACTTGGTACAGTATATGTTTATACACATTGTAATGCACCGACATCTAACTTGGTTCAATTGTTTATATAACCACAAGATGGCGGATGATCGAAATATTTCACCGGCATTCTATATCACTGAAATTATTAGCTGTATCACCCTGAAATTTTATACGGAGATAAAGGGCACTACTGGAAGTTCACCTATAACACTTTCAAAAACGGTTAACTACAAAACGAACATGGCGGCCAAGCGAATTTGAAAATTTTAAATAGACCTTTCCCGCGATTTAATGCTCCAAACGCAATGAAATCTGGTACAGGAAATGTTAATACACATTGTAATGCACTGGTATCTAATTTAGTTCAATTGTTTACATAACCTCAAGATGGCGGCTGTGCGAATTTTAAAATTACGTCAGAAGAAATAAAAACTTAATCAAGCGATCGAAGTGAAAGTTTGAATAATGAACCTACGCAATAATTTTCCTTCAATGGTACATGACTCTATGGTCTATACATTTAACAGTCCAACATGGCGACCATCCGGAATATTCAGAAGACCATCCGAAATATTCAGAAGACTCTGAATATCTACGAATCTATTATAGCAATCAAACTGATTTTTTTATGTTCATAGGGGCTATGAACTTAAGTTCACCTATAGGACTTTCAATAACCTGGTGATCACAAATCCAACATGACGGCGACGCGAAGTATAAATATTCACACGGTCGTTTCTCGCAATTTAACCATCCGAGTGCAGTGAAACTTGGTAGAGTAAATCCTTTTACGAATGTTAATCCACTGACATCTAATTTATTTCAATTGTTTCCATAACCACAAGATGGCAGCTGTGCGAAATTTTAAAATCTCCTTATTACTTGTTATGTCCTAATCATGCGATTGAAGTTTGAATGCTACACGTACACAGTAATCTTCATGTAACATTACATAACTCTAGGACCTACATATATAAAATCCAACATGGCGACCGTCCGAAATATTTAGTCGGTACTCAATATCTACGAATCTATTACAGCAATCAAACTGAAATTTTGTATGTTGATAGTGGCAGTTAATATAAGTAGGATATATGAAAATAGGCTGTATAGTTCTTCACGGAACTACTTGTTGTTCATCTGATCCTAATTGTAAAAATAATTCAATTTCGCATTTTGAGTTCACCCCCACCCCAATCGACATCTCTTCATTCTATAAGGTGTTCTCGGTGCGTTTTTTACGTGCTTTATTGAGCTAGGTAAACAAAATTAATGTTTTAATATGTAAAATATGTAACCATTTGTGACTTGGCGATCATAAATTATTATTTAATGCCATTTTAAGGAAAGCAAATATCTTAAGTAAAAAGTAGTGCGAATATCGGAGTAGATATTTCTGCTTAAAACTAATACAGTTTATAATGTATTATTTATCAAATAATTCAAATAATTTTTGTTACAAACCAATTTGTAAACGAAAGAGAATGTTAATTTTATCACAGAAAAGTAAAATGCTGTAACAACATACTGAAAATAATATATACCTGCAAATATATACGCACTGAATGCTGCCGGCATGCGTCGGACGTTGGCGGCAGAGTGGCCAAATAGAACGAAGCAGTAACAGTCTGTCTTGCGATAGTCCTTCCATACAGATGCACACGAAGCTCGTTTAGAGAATTGAAGCCCTTTCCGTTGAACAACTCCAGAACAAATTTGTCTCCAGCTATCTTGATATCTTCCTTGGATGCGCCAGGCTGATTGAAAACTTCGACAGTTTTCCGAATATCTTCGTTGTTTTTGAGAATGCCCCATGGACGCTTCTTCCCTTTGCTAAAAATAGCCGAAGTTGTGTCACATCCACTCACGGCATGTGCAGATAGCACAAAACTTTTCATCTCGCAGATATCTTCTTGAATGTTTGTGACAGGGAAAATCTTTCCAAGAGATTTTGAGTTTCCAGGACTGTAAAACTGGATGTTGTTGTTCTCTCTTGCTTTTGCCAACAACATGCATAGGACATCAATGCCTGGCACTATAACAGTAACAGCATGATCTTCGGCATCTAGACACAACGCTACGTCGGCAATTAGTGTATCTGCGTCCCCTGTCGCCTGACGAACAGCAACTCCAGCATTTCTAAGCTCCTTTGTCAATGTAGAGATGAACCGTCCCTTGTTTATGCTGTTACTTAGAAAGTCTGCCTGAGAAGTGGAAACCATTGTGTTGGAATCGAAGACGATGTCTATGGAGGTCCGCTTCCCCGCACGGCATGCCTGCTCCTGGTTCTTCGTGCTTGGAGTGTGATCGTAGTTGCCAAACACAATGGTAACGTTTGAAGGATAGTGCTTGCTTATGTACAACTTGTAGGACTGGATTATGTCACCAAAGGTTGCAGGTCTTGGCCATACCTCGGTATGCAAAGCAGACCTCCATCAACGACTACTTTGCGTTGTTCTTCAAAATCTTTGGGGGCTTCTGAAGATTTGAAAAGGTGCTGAAGTGCTGACTTGGCTGTTTTTCTCAATAAGGATGAATTGAAGAGAGCTGGAGTCGTCAGTGCAAGCTCGTACTTCAAGAACTCCACGATATCCGCTTCCGATGTCATCACACATATGATTCGCTTGAAAAGTTGGTGCGGGTTGACCGGGACGATGTCATCACGAATTTTTAGTTGGCACCCAACAGCTGACAAAGGGACTACGCGGCTTTTTCTTGCGAGCTTGAGACCCTCAAAACTTTTCCCCACCATTTGTTGTATTGCTACCTCACCAACCTCTCGAGCCTTGTCGCAGTTGATGCTGTTGTCTGCAACTACGCCAGTGGAAAGCGATTGAAGACTTTCTTTATTTAAATCCCACGGAGAACGATCTTCTACCCAAGGGCGAAACACTTCTGCGTGGCGGTTCTCCAGCTTCCACCGCGAGTCTCACAACTCAACGTGCTGTTCCGAGGATTTTGTCTTTATACCAGACACATATTTTACAGTTTCACAGATCGGGATGCACAGTGGAAACGCCGAGACAAAGTGAGCCAGTGCGCTATCGTCCACTCCTCGTCCTCTTGTTAAACCACCATGTGATTTCATAGGCCGCATAAGATCCTGTTCTATGGCCATATCTGACCATATTCCAGCCCAAAAATCATGCGAGCGTCGGATGGAAAAGTACCCGTTCTTCGTGAAGTTGATGTATTCGTCCACGGGCATCTTCTGATCTAACTTAAGCATTTGATGCAGGTACGAGTAGGCTGACTTAGCGTAGTGAATATGCTCTGCAGCGTGTAGGTAAGGCAACATCTTCGATACGCAATACAAATGGAGGTTTCAATTTGATGTTCTTTCTGCCCGAATAAACAGCCGAACGATTTCCACTTGCCTGTAGTACTCCGCCCACAGCTTCGCTGTCCGGCTATCTTCTGACAGAGTCTACATCTTGTATTCCATTTACGCCATGACCCGAGTTACAACTTGATCTTCGCATACTTCTTGCGGTGATAGTTTTCCTTCTAAAACCTTTTAAAACACAAACAACGCCCATCGGATCGTCGAGTGGCTTCTTACGCAAAATGCAGTCTTCAAAAATCATTTTTATGACAACACAATAAATAACACTTATACGGCATAACACACATCGGCCAACGACCAACTCTTTAAAAGTTAGAAACAAAAGAAAACAAGAAGCTCCACCAATTCGACGCATCAGATCAATGCATCGGGCGAACGCGTCAGTTGGCCGCTGAGAAACAACACAAACACGGGCTGATTCAGGTCGCGCACCATTGTTTAAATCTCTGTACCTCGGGAACTATTACTTGCACATCAATTATGAATACATCAAATGAAAGCATATTTTGTCGCCAACAACTATTATAGAAGACTTGTCTGCGATATTCGTGATAGTTTGCCAACAAACGTAAAAAAAAAAAAAAGAAAAACGTGGCACTTTTTTAAAAAATTTCGCGGCATTTTTAGCCTACTTTCGATTTTTGCAAAAAATGAAAGTAGACTTATGAGATCAACACAGGGCGAAAAAAGTGTGTCTGTCTGTGTGTGTGTATGTTTGTGTGTGAGTCTCTGTGTGTGTGTGTATGTGTGTGTGTGTCTGTGTGTGTGTGTGTGTGTGTCTGTGTGTGTGTGAGTGTGTGTACTCTGAATGTCTGTCCCCCCCCTATCAATTCGAACACGGTGAATGCGAATTGAACGAAATTTGGTACAAAGGTAGCACTAGCAAAGGACACCTCAGTGTCATGTTTTATATCGCCGCCATCTTTACTAAAACTGAATGGCGGCCACTCAAACGTTCAAAACGTAAAATCAAATAACGACTAACCAAATCATCTGATCTCTACCAAATTTGGTAACAACATACCTTCGTATAGGATGCGTCGTTTGAGCAAACTACAAGGTCGTCCGCCATACCATTTCAGGATGGCGGCCGTGCGAATTATGCAAACTTTATAATCCATATCATGGGACCCACCAGTTCCGATTATCGAGCCGAGAATCGTTTTAACTGTTCTAAAGGAAGAGGCACGTTCGAAATTAAAAGTTAATTTTGTAATACTATAGTGCAGACGTGATTTTAAAAAGCTGAGCTGATTCAGTAATAAGACAAGATGGCAGCGGATATCTTGTGCCTGACTTATATTTCACTAATTTGAGTATTGCATGCAATATAGCGTACTGATACAAAATAAATAAACTTTGTATGAAATGCTTTATACATAAATAATATACTCCAGTGATGAAATCGTTTAGTATAAATCATTATTTGCTAACAAGTTCTATGTAAGTCATTTTATATAGAACGATATTCGTTGACACAATTAGCTCAGTGGTAGAGCGTTAGCCTATCGCTCAAATGCCTATGGTTCAAACCCGATCAGAGCTAGGTTTTTTGCTTGAAATGTTATATGTTTATTGTTATGTAATGACTCAGATGTTTTAAAATTAAGCGTTATATTGTGCATATTATGGTGTAAAATATATATTTAATTAAAACATAATTCGCCAGCAGATTTACTCGAGACATCTAGCTGCCAAAAAGGTAACTGCACGCCGACCTACTTATTAACTTCCAGATTTTATTGAAAAGTTTCTTCTTCTGGCCGCTAGAATGCACTCGCTCTGTTAGGATTATATTGTTCGTTATTTCACCACTAGATGTCACGACTAGTCTACGTGGGGCTCCATTGATTACTATACCATTGGCATTCTATGCGCATAGAATTTGAAGAATGACAAGATGATACTACGATACATTTTTACTTTTTATTTTAAAGGGCTTGTAACAGCCTATTTTGCGTTACTTGAAAATGTTATTTGAAGTAAAGAACAAAACGATTTCACATAGTAACTGAATTCAAGCCGTTGGTGTTAGTTCAGGTTATTAATTACTACTTTTATTTCAGGCAAATAGCAATCGAAAATATCCACATAGTTTGTATACACACGTCTCTGTAGGGTCATGGAAAGATTTGTTAATTCAATTAGGGTTTTCGATTCCCGGTCAATGCATGTGAGATTTTCGAAGTGAAATGCCATGTCCTGTGGTTCGGATTCCACGTAAAAAGGAGGTCCCGTGGCTCATAATCACAAGATTCACGGTCACGTAAAAGTACAATCTTCCTTCCTTTTTTTCAATTAGGTTTGTGAAAGCCATGCACAACCAGACGTGTAAAGACATGCCTCAACTCAAAGTTGGATGTTGCCCATGGCAGGTCGTATATGTAATAATAATAATAATAATAATATTAATAATAATAATAATAATAATAATAATAATAATAATAATAATGTTATTGGTTTTACATCCCTTTTAACTACTGCTGCTTTTAGAGACACCGGGGTGCTGGAATTTTGGCCCGAAGGGGATCTTTAACGTGCCAGTAAATGTACTGACACGGCTCCCTCGCATTTGTGCACCCTCAAATGCCAGCTGACTGCGCCAGGATACGAACCTGCAACCTAGGGCCCAGCAAGCGAGAACGTTACCGCTGAGCCACGCAGCCAGTCCGGTCGATTATGTCTCCAGATCCATAACATTCTTGATATACTTCTTATCTTTCTTTCTTCAATGATGGTAGCAGTTTTTATCTAGGTTGTGGCGTTTGGTAGAGGTAAATCGTTTCTAAGGTCTTCAACAAAGAATAGTTCTATTATACTCTTTGATAATAACAACGAGTTATAACTATACTCATACATTTAGGAGAAAGTAGGCCATATGTTCTTTACTGAACATCTTGTTTCGTTTCCTGTTAGAACGGAAGTATAGCTAACATGCCAACCCATGAATTAAGTTATCGCTCATTTTTTCTCCTTTAATTTAAGCCATGTTAGAGCACTGTAAGCCAAATCGTTCGCTTACAATGCGCATTCCAGCGACACCACCTACTTCTCCAGCATTCCAGGAGTTCAAACGGCTGAAAATCCATGAAGCCGACACGGGAAGACCGGGGACTTTTAATATGTTGTTAAGAACATCAAATAGGACAACTGTACCAATTTTCAGCTTTACTAAAATTTTTTCAATGTTTTGACCGATTTTAGACTAAAATTCCTGGGCTAATTGTAGTTGGTCTTGATTTGAATCTGACCTTCTTTTCAACATGTAACATAGAGATCGATTGTAACACATGACAAAGAGTAAGAACACGCAAATCCAAACATCATATCAGTCTGAGCGTTCAAGCGACATCAACTCCATCTACCTCAATATTTTGAAACTATTGATGGTCACGACAGGATTGCAGTCCGGATAACAAATGAGGCGCTACCTACACAAACCTGCGTTTCTGTAATTACTGTAGTTTTGTGGAACATTCGTCCCCTTAAAACAGGGAGTTGGGGCCACAGAGTAGCAACAATGGAATTGGCTACTTGAAAATCAAGTAATGTAAAAGTCCTTCCTCCAACAACACGCACCAACAATGTCGTCACTCGACCTGCGAAGAGCTCACGGTTTGTGGGGTTTGAACACTTATAAAAGAGTCCAATCCGTGAAACAGGTCGGTGGCAGGTAGCCGCCTATATCCTCGACCATCAGCGTGGCCACGTCCAACAACTGCCGCGTGTTGCCTTTAACTGGCCCTGCGTACCGACAATTGATGGGTGTGCTCATCTCACCTCGAGGCTCCCGATAAAATCTGAGAATTTTTGTGGAACTGGTAGACAGTGCGTGATTTAACAGTTCCGGCCGAATGCATAGTTATACTCAGAATTAATTGGTAACTAAGAAGCGAGTTTTATAACTTGAGCACAGAGACGGCCTTCACCCAGAACTTTATATTCGGTGCTGATGGCGAAAGCCCGAAGGCCTATTACAATTCTTGCTTGAAACGGCCGTAAATGGGTCTACTCGAGTGAACTATATTTCCATAAAGGGAAGGTTGTTGGAAAGATATTTACCTGACCGCAGGAGTAGACTCGGCTCCGATCTTCTTGGTCTTGTTTAAGATGGTTAAAATGTGGAAGTAGGATAGTTTCGTGCTGATCATGACGAGTAACGTAAACTGAACGGTGAGAAAGCCCAAGAGCAAAATAACTTAACTCCGCAAAGGCCAGGACAAACATATTCTCACGACGAGAATAAGTTTTACCGTACCCACAAAGGTTTATCCTTATCGTCACTCCCAAACCAAACATAAAACTGGAGAAAGATAGGTGGACTAACTACCAAAGTAAAACACAAATGAGAAGAATGATGCTTGGACCAAATGTTTACGGTATTTACATTTGGAAACGTAGCTCATAGCGAGCGGGAACATGGTTACAGAAAGGCAGTACGCTCATAAGGAACGAAAAGAACCTCCCAAGGTTTGGAAAGGAAAGGACGTATTGAGAAAGTAATAAAAATACACTGGCAGCTTAGAATAGGAACAAACGAGACACGAGCACATGGGTTGAATCAGTAAGAGTGCATTTAAATGGAACAAAAGAGGTGGTGCGAAGAATATCGCAATCTTACTCACTAAGGAATGCAACACAGTGGTACAAAGAACATAACATAAGCTTGCTCGGGAAGAATAGTCTAGACTTAGCATACCTGTCGCAGCACAAACATAATGGCCAGCAGGTTCATTGCGACCACGAACAAACACCACGGAAGATACACCAGCGTCGTAAAGTAACTAAAGTACAGGTCAGTGACAGGACACATTACTCGGTCATGTACAAGAGCTCGAATCCAGTCGATAACCACAGACAAGCATGACAAAGATAGAAATAGAATTCAAGTTGAAACTACGCGTGTGAAACCAGAAGGGTTATAGCGAATCACTCTATTTTATGTCAACCTAAGTTAAGTATAGCAAAACATAACTTTCTGCATTTCTCACAAACATTAAAAGAATTTAAAGGAAATCAAACAAACCTGAAGATGCATATTAAAAATTTTTCTCAGGGAAATCAAAATGAAAATTGAAAAAAATATCAGTTGAGCTTACAAGTTTACTTTTCTCGTTATTCATTATGTAAATAGAACGGGTTATTTGACCAAGCCATTATATACATTTAAGAAATAGCAATCAATGATGAGCATATGTGATCACTCTTCCTGCTCTGCACGAGTTTGTTATCGTATATCCACCTGTCTTTCTACCGACAGCAGTGGCTACGCTGGCTAAAGCGCAGCATTAGGTCATGGGGCCAAGCTCTCTGCTGACTCGGTAGACGCGTGGGTTCGAGCCCCACCGTCGGCCGTCCTTGAAATGTTTTTCCGTGGTTTCCCCATTTTCAACACCAGGCAAATGCTGGGACGGTACCTTCTGACAGGCCACGGCCGCTTCCATCCACATCCTTGCCCAGTTTCACTCATCTCCATTCATTCCATCTCTCATCCCGACGCGCAGGTCGCCTACGGGCGTCGACTAGAAAGACCTGCACTCGGCCTCTCAGGAGACCACACGAAAAAAACCTGTCTTTCTAAGATTGTAATAATATACAGTAATTCAATAATTGTAAATTTACAGGTTAAAAAGAAGTAGGAATTGGAAGGAAAGTTGTAACCCAGAGTACTCACGCGTGGTAGCAAAACTGAAGGAGACATGGAGGAGAAGATATTGAGATGCACTCCAACAGAAAATGAAGAAAGAGAAGCACGAAAGATGGCAGACATACTCGCACAATTAGGCTCGCACACAAACATGCTAACTCAACTTGATGTAGCGTAGCACACGGAAACAAATAATAATAACGAAATAAAACGTTAACTCGACTATATGTACGAGATGATACTTCCTCCAGAGTCGCGGGAAGGCTTTAGGATGAGTGGCTCACATGGCGGAGGGCAGGTTACCTCACGTCGGGCGGGAGACAGGAACACCAATACGAAAATATAAAACAAATAGACAGTTGTAATTGGCCAATAGTTGTCTCGCTATTCGAAACAATGGAATTAACGGACAAACATGATGGAAACAAGAGGTCAATTGAAATAAAATATATTATTATCAGGTCGTTACAAAATTTAATAAAATAATAATTAAAATCCTCCCAAATGAAACATTGGATGGTTCACCATCCAAGTCTATAAAGCGTGGAGCCGTTCGTAGTTATGGGAAATACACAATAAGTTAGTCCAGTAAGATGGTGAAGGAGGGTACATGATCGCAGTGATACATGTCATTTGGCTTAGAATTTGACTTTTACCCATAGCTATATGTGCCATCTCTCAGCATTATGGGGGTGCCATCTTTCACTTCAGTAGTTCTGGGGCAGATGACCTCGCTGTTCCGTCCCTTGTGACGAGCATTATACAGCTGTTTCTTACTTCCAGGGTGCAGGTGAACTTCTCCAACAGTCCTCCGACCAGAAACTGGAGTCCAGAGAATGGTTACAGTCTGAAGAAGGATGACCCACACACTTACCCCAGGCGCACAATGTCGGCAGGGATTGCGGCGGGTCTCACAGTGTGGGCCGTCAGCCAGGATCAGGAGGGCGACCCTGGGTGCAGGATCCCAATGGAGGGATTTAAAGTAAGGCCGAGTTGTATATCATGACTGAAGCTATAGAGCTCTAACAAGTTCGCGTTCTGGGGGCGGTTCATTGCAATTCATTGTATGTGTGCCTTAAGAGATTCTAGACTCTAACTAGTTCAGACAATCGTGTAACGTTGAGCTACTGGCTCAATTTAGTGTTGTTTGATTTGAGGGGCATTTAGCCCCGCCTATTACAGTGTGTGTTTGTGTATATCAGGTGAGCATTTGGAAGGGGGCGGCCGTGGCCGTGAGTTAGGAGCTATTGCGGCATTTGCCTGGAGTAGAAGCGGAAAACAACGGAATACTACTCGTACCTCTAGGATGGCTGAGGTAGGAATGGAAATCGAACCTCCAAGGTGAGAGCCAAAAATGCTAGTCACTCCACCACGAAGTGGTCTCAGTTTGGTTATTCCGGAGAACGAATCTGCTGCCTATCACACGTTGCCCCTTGGGACGCTCGACCAGCTTACACGTGTTGTTCCGAATCAGCGAAACCACATCTTCTGACATAGCTTCGATCCCCGCATGTGAGTCATCCCCGGATATAGCTTGGGTCACTGTGATTTCAGTGACGTTAGCCACTTCCCTTGGTCGATCATCGTAATTCTTGCAGGGACGCACAGATTTCCCAGTTCTAATCAAACGAGGCCGTTCGCTTCTTCTCCTAGGTGGCACTGCTTGTTGCTCATCGGGTTGGACCTCTGGATCAGAATCGCCGTCAAGAAAGCCTCCAAGCTATCGGGGAATTCCCATCGAACAATATCAGGTCGGTTTTCTGCCAGCACTTCGTCTCTCGACATCAGCTCGAATTCCAATTCTTGGAACGGATCCTCTGGTTCAAAGCGATCTGTGTCCGGAGAGTCACGCGGGAACAGATCATCGACTGATTTCTCAGGCACGGTCATCTCCTCACTAAAAACAACGTCTCTCGTGATCTCGATCTTTTCGTTTCAGGAATACAGATCCGGTAAGCCTTTGATTGCTCCGAATATCCAACAAAAGTTCCCTCTTTTGGGCGAGGGCTAAACTTCCCCTTCTTTGGTTTTTTTTCCAGGAAGAACACCTTGCTCCCAAAGTCCTTGAGGTAGTGCGCAGTCGAAGTTCTGTCGAACCAACACTCAAATGGAGTCTTCCCGTTTAACGTTTTGGTTGGATATCGATTCCTCAGATAATTTGCGACGTTGATCGCATCCGGCCAGAACGTCATCGGTAGGCCAGATTGAAGGAGTAAACATCGTGCTGCCTCTTCAATGATCCGATTTTTCCTCTCGGCCACACCATTTTGTTCAGGCATATACGGTGTTGTAAGTCGGCGCCCGATCACCTCGGATATGGATTGTCCTTGCGCTTTGCAACTAACCTCAACAGTCCATTCTGGTCGAAGACTTCAGCCTTCTCTTTCCCGAAAATGATCGAGAAACCACGGTCAGTCATCTTCGAGACTGATAAGAGATTGGTCCGAATCTCAGGAACGTACAAACTCTCATTGAGAGTAACGTTGCAAGTTTAACCATCTACACTTGTTGAAATTTTTGCGGTTCCTCGGGCCTTTATCTCTGCGGTTGTGGTTCATTTTGCCAGAACCACAACTTTGTAAACACAGTTGCATCACCGCATAGATGAGACGTGCACCCGCTGTCGAGACACCACTGGTCTTCGACACGTCGCGATCTGACACGTATCATGTTCCTCGACTGACAAGAGTGACGCGTTCAACAGCTGGTTTTTGTTGACCTTGACATTGCAGTCTGATGCTTTATGTCCCTTGATTCTGCATTTCGAGCATTTGAACGGAAACGATTTCTCCTTGTCAGTCTTACCACCGGAATTGCCGTTGTTTTGTTTTGATGTTTCGACTGTGGGTTCCTTGCGGAACCTTTCTTCCTCACATACATGGCGCCTTGATTTACCATCAGAGTCGACGAGGCAATTGGGGCATCGTGTTCTTCGATTATTTTCGTACGTAGATTCTCAGGCTTCGGTAGATCGTCCCGGCTCTCGATGGCAATTCTGAAGTTTTCAAAACTAGCCGGCAAACTGTACAGCATCATGATGGTAAATTGGTCCGGGTTGATAACTACTTCCATGTCAGCTAACTTATCGACACAGTCGATGTAGTTGTTGAGGTGCTCACAGATGTCGCCACCTTCAGTTATCCTTTTCAAGGTTAGACCCTTCAACAACGTGGCCTAGCGATCCAGCCCCTTCGACTGAAACGTGCCCTCAAGAGTTTGCCATATCTCGTTTGATGACCTGTAGCTCTTCACCAAATTCAGCTGGCTTGGTCTGATGGACAGGATCAGGTCTGACATGGTCTTTTCATCTGTAGTCGTCCACTCGATCACTTGGGCTGCATTGTCCTCACCCGGTTCGGGTTTGACGATCTGGCGGCTGACATACCCCACGCTTCCTTCTTTTAACAGTATGGTGTGCATTTGCATCTTCCAGGTGTCGTAATTATCGCGCCCTAAGGACTCGATAAGCACCACCATTTGAATTCATTGTCTCACTTCAATCATGCCGCGTGTCAATCACCGAAACACTCACGATTGTTTACAATTTTCTGTGTCGCGTGTTATTGTCCGAAATACTCACAACCGGCCACACACTTTGCGTCGCGTGCTATTGTCCAAAACACTCGCAAAAAGGCCTAAGAAATATCGTGTCGTGCGCTTTTGTACACAACTCTCAGGATTAGCACGTTTTCTCGCGTCGTGTGTTATTGTCCAAAACACTCGCGACAAGCCAAAAACTCGCGTCGCGTGTTATTGTCAATACACTCGGGATTGGCTTTTTCACTGCTCACTGACGATCAATCTTACAATATTCGAGAAGACGGTGTTTGTTCGTTCTCACTTCGTTGATTTCCAGATGCTTCTCGAGAGAACAAGATGGCTGCCAACTCTACCCGTCCTTCTCTATGTGTGTCGGTTTGATCCCACTAAGTTACCTGGTTCCAGTTTATTTAAATCCGCGCTAATTGCCCGGGCCCATAACCTGTTAGAGGTTTTAAGGTGGCAATGAAACGTAATGCTCGATTAAATGTTATTGAACTGATTTATTCATCGCAAAATATAAGAACTGATTAAAAGTGTCGTTGCCGTGAGCATATCAAAAACGAACTGAAGGAAAACGTCGGTTGAGGGCATCTGTGCTCCTCCCGAGCAGGGTGGCAGTCAATGGTGAGGGATGTCGATTTCACCAACACATTCCAGTATGGGTGCACACATCAGCAAATCACTCCATTCTTTAACTTCGATAAACACAGATTTAACGATACTTCATTTGCAAGATAAGGGTAGGATATAAGATAGACTTGAAATAAATGGAAATTTACATCAACCAAAAGATAGATGCTAATCATGGTCTAAATGAAACTATGATTTACAATAAACCCCTATTATTAATGATTTTTAATTTTTCCCGCTATAAACAGACAAGATTCCATCTACCATCAAGCTCCGATTAACTACCTTAATCTGCCTTTATAGCGTCTTCGTTGGCGTAATTGGTAGCATGATGAACTGCTGTTCCCATGATAGCGGGATCAAACCAGGCCGAAGTCGTCGGATTTTTAAGAGAGTTAGAAACCTTCAGTATGCCTTCCTTCTGAGGGGAAGTAACGCCGACGGTCCCATGTCATAGATTTATGGCATGTAATAGATCCTTCCACAGACTAAACTTGTGTGAAGCTACATTTCTAAGTTAGATTTCGTTGGAACGCTCTATCAAAATTCCAACTTTCACCTCTAGGTATCATGGATATCTGGTAGCGAAAGTTGGAACTACTTGAAATTGAACGGAACTTGTAGCTAACCTTATGGGTGTCCGCTTGAAGCAGCTACAGCCTCTGGCGAGCCAAACATGTCCTCGGACACTCCCGGCACTAAAAGCCAGAAGATAAATAAATATTATTATTATTATTATTAATAAATAAATAAATAAATCTGCCTTTATTACTTCATTCTACTAAACCTTATTTTTAAATAACATAATATATACTATTTGTATATTTATTAAAGCATACCGTCAGTCAACAGTAAAACATCTTTCTGCTTTTGTAATTTCAAATTTGTTATTTGGATTTGCTTTTAACACACCGAGTCAGTTTTTCCTTTGCCTCGTTAAATAATCAATTTCGTTTCATTTTAATCTTGACCCACTTAGATGAACGTACTTTTAACAACATACTCTACATTTCAACGCATGATAGGTAACATAATATGTGGTTTTCTAAATAAGTAGAGAGCAAACAACTTAAACAGCGCTACAACGGTTATCGAAACAACTAAACCTCATACGGTTTCTCCTTGAAGCGTTCACTACCACTCAGCTTCCTAGATCGTTCATTTTCAGAAATTATCATTTTATTGCTCTGCATACTCTTTATTGTCACATGATGTAGTGTTCTGTTTAGAATGTGCATTATTAACTGCTTCGATATTTCCAATCATTTTTCTTGGCCTTAACTAGTAAAGTGTTATATGCGATTTAAATTGCATGTGGATTACGTAGACGATATATGCACATTATGTTAACCAAAACTCATAGATAGCGAACAAGTAAGAATCATCTGCAATCATTTGGAGGTTAGAACAGTCTATACCTAAATACTTTACTTTTATCATAACACTCCACCTGGAAGGTGACATTTCATATGAAGACATATTTCGGCAAGTCACTAGATGAATAACTCATACAACTTACATATACAAGTATGCTTGAGTATTAGTGTTAGTATATGTTCTTCCGCACGTTGTGTTATTAGTGGATTAGATAAAACAACAGAGTGGACAATAATCTTGAGAATTCGACTGATTTTTAATAGTATTTGTTACATTATTTCTCGATTTTTTTCCTACTTGAAACGACGATTTACATACAATTTTACACATCTACATTCTACGAACAGAGAAGTCTCCTGTAACTATAATATTCAAAATATTAATAGAATATCAACATAGGCTGTTTTCAGGTTAGGTTTCCAATTGCATGTCAATTAAAATATTTTAAAGTTTTAACTTTTTTTAATTTAACTCTATTTCTTGTAAGGATATCCATTTTTAGCCTACTTTTCACATTTTGCAATAATGAGGAAAGAGTAGACTTATGAGATCGATCCGGGCAAATGTGTATCTGTCTGTCCTTCTGTCTGTCTGTCTGTCCTTCTGTCTGTCTGTCTGTCTGTCTGTGTGTCTGTCCCCCCTATCAACTCCTAAACGGCTGCAGCAATCGAAACAAAATTTGGTAGGAGTAAAGATCTATACCTGAATATCTCAAAGCCGTATTTGTAAATGATGTCAGTGCTACCAATTGCTGAAAAATCGCAATTGAAATTTGAGCTCCATGTCGGATATCATGGAAGGTATGAATGAGAGCTATTTCAAAATTGGCACTCGTATAGATAATAATATTTCAGTTTAATTTCCAGGAGGCCATACATGGCAGTGTTGCCAAAATTATTCTAAACCTGCTGATAGGTCCAATTTTTAAATGCATATAATTTCTACACTATCAATTGGAATTCAACCAAATTTCGTATGTGCTATGTATTCATAAACAGATGTGACTGAGCGTATTCTTAAGAGCCACCAGGGCTGTCAACTGTAAATAAATGCCCTCAATTTATTTTATCCAAATACCATTATATCAGAAAGTATGCAAGCCGACAGCATTAAACTATGCACACGCATAGTACCTGACATTCTATATAAATTTGGAGTAACTTATATACGTCAGTGCTACCAACATAATTCTAAGCCTGCTGAGAGTTCCAACTTCAAATACATGTAACTTCTATACTATAATTTGGATCTTAACCAAATTACGTATGTGCTGTGTGTACTATAATACATATGACTATGCGTATTCTACAGTGTAACCAGGGCTGCCAACTGTTAATAAATGCTGTCTCTATTTTTGTTACCCTAATATCAATATATCAGAAAGTATGCAAAGCAATAGCTCTAAACTTTGCACACATATAGTACCTGGCATTCTAGATTAATTTGGAGTAACTAATATAGGCCTACGCCAGTGCTGCCAACATGATTCTAAGCCTGCTGATAGGTCCAATTTTAAAATGCTTGTAACTTCTGTATTAACTAATGGATTTCATTCAAAATTGGCACAACAATAGATCATATTATTTCAGATTATTTCTGACCAATACATGCACGACATTGTTGCCAACATGATTGTAAACGCGCTGTTAGATCCAATGTTTAACTGCATGTAACGTCCATACTATCCATTGAACATCAACCAAATTTTAGGTTTTGTATCTTAAGAGATGGAACTAAGAATATATGCAGTCACCAGGGCTGCCAACTGTAGTGCTCTATTAGGCTACATTATGCCAGGTATACAGTATTTCAAACTAATTAGAAATTTCAATTTTAGCAACTTAATTTCGTCATTATTCTATATAGATCCATATAGATTAATCATTGGCATGCATCTTATGTTTGAAGAAAAGTAGGCTCCTTAGTTCGTCACGGAACTTCTTGTTTGACATTGTTAACTGGTTATTTAAGATTTAATATCATTGCACGCTAACGATGGTCTCATTGCAATACCGAAACATGTACGTCGCTTAATCTTTTATTAAGCAACTTCTCCTGGTATTGATAAGGCGGATGTTCAATTTATCAATCAATACGGATAATATATATTTACCATTATCAAAGTGGTTAATGTGTATGCATTCTGTGTTTATTGTTAGGTGAATACAGTTGTGGGTTCCATGAAAGGGAACAAGGGAGTGGCCATGTCCAGCCCTGCTCTGTGTGACATGGCTGATCCATTATAGAACATGAGTGCTGTTAACAGTTTCCTTATGTCTTATAATTCATATTTCCCAGAAGAAGTAGAATTTCCATGTTCACTGTACGATTGGCTGTCTATAGGCATTAGTCCCTTTGCTGTTAGTTAAAAATATGAATGGTAGGCTACGTTTCCTCGAAACTACAGGCCAATCAGCCTCCTTTCTATAATTTCGAAACTTTTCGTAATGACGCTGCTTTCCAGGCTCAACTCATTCATCAACGACACCATTAACGATGAGCAGTTCCGTTTCCGTAAAGGCCATTACACGGTTCAGCAATTACTCAGTCTGATTGAAATCATCACGCGCGCCTTTAACGAACGACGTATGACAGGAGTTTGCTTCTTAGACATCAGTCATGCAATTTGATAAAGTCTGGCACAGCAGATTGCTATACAAAATGAAGCACAAGGGACTCCCAGATCACTTACTGAAGGTCATCAATTTCTACCTGAGGAAACGGAAATTCTATGTCCAAGTAGATGACGCCCGATCCTCCCA
Organism: Meconema thalassinum; assembly: GCA_946902985.2. Taxonomy (NCBI): domain Eukaryota; kingdom Metazoa; phylum Arthropoda; class Insecta; order Orthoptera; family Tettigoniidae; genus Meconema; species Meconema thalassinum. The sequence continues at coordinate 810,057,844 of OX336388.2, forward strand.
GAGGAGGGTTAATGCCGGTGTGCCGCAAGGTAGTGTTATAGCCCCTGCCCTTTTCTACATATATGTCTCTGACATCCCCAAAACTAACGCTACCAGTCTCCACTTATATCCAGATGATACTGCCATCTCCACCACCTCTTGGAGAGGACATAGAATTGAATTCATCCCCCAGGTCGCTTTAGACACCTTAGAACCCTGGTTAAGGGATTGGAGAATTAAGATTAACGTTAAAAATGTTCTGCCACGCTGTTTACCAAAAAACGCAAACATACTGAAGTCCAGGATCGTCATTTCTTTGGCGAAGTAGTCAGATGGCAGACAGCTACTAAGTATCTGGAAATCACGCTTGATCGAGACCTTACTTTCGCTCAAGAAGTCACTCAGCGCGCAAACCAAGCGAAAGCGATTCAAGCCAAGCGCTAGCCTTTACTTAAGTCCCAGAGTGTATTAGATGAATTTAGCAAGCTCCTCATATACAGCACAATTATGCGTTATGTTTTGGAATATGCCAGTCCTACAAGGGGGTATGCTGCTCCCTCCACTATCAATAAACTTCAGGTTGTCCAGAACCGTGCGTTGCGAACGATATCATGAGCCCCATTGTACGTTCGCAATGCTCAGTTGCATACAGACTATAATCTCCCGACCATCCCGCGGGGAATACACAGGCAGTCAGTCAAATTATACAGGACAGCCAGACACAGCACAAACCCTCTCATATCCAGACTGGGTGATTACCAAGCTAGGGGCTGCCGCCATAAGCGCCCCCGCATTATTATAGAATAACTTTCTAAACAACCTGCTACTATAGCACTCCTTTAATTCTTCTACAACCTATATTTAAGACGATCCTCTATATTCTGATCTTTTCTTCTTCCAAGAAACTCTTACTTCTACTATCTCTTTCTAATTTCCGTATTTCCAGTGTTCTAATGCACTAGGTCACATTCTGACCAGTTTGACACACATGGTAATCACCCAATCACCCTCTTTCAATTGCAGTAGGTCTAAACCCCCTAGACAAAGCTCTTAAGGCCGACAGGCTAAAAACAGTATGCTAACAGGTTTGCGTGGTTCAGCTCAGCTCAGTACGTCTAACAGCTTGACCAGCTGCTATTGTCTGAATATAATGGTGGATCAAGTTGGACTCATCATCCCATTCAATAAGATACCACTCAGCTAGTGCGCACGCGCTGTGCAACTTGAAACAGAATTTGCTCACCATTGAAATGATGTCGAGTTTCTGGTGAACTTTCGCTCGGACAACGACCTTTATTGGGCTCAAACCACAGTATTTTGTTATGATTTTCGTAAGTTATTGTAGCTGAACATAGCATCTCTTGTTCCAGATGGTGTTGCACAACCCAACGGTATTCCCAGAAGTGAAGAAACAGTTCTTCAGGGTGCCTTCGAACCGGGACATAGTCATTGGAGTACATCCCAAGATCATCAGGACCACTCGGGAACTAAGGAGCTACCCGCCCAAGCTGCGTCAGTGCTTCTTCGAGAGCGAGAGGAAGCTTCGCTTCTTTAAGGTGTACACTCAGGAGAACTGTAACCTGGAATGCGTCACCAACTACACCCTGGGCCTGTGCGAGTGTGCGCAGTTCTTCATGCCAAGTGAGCACTTGTCTGTTATCTTAGGAAGCATTCCGACATTTTCTGTAGTGAATGTAGGAAATCGCGGAAATGCGCTTTTAGGATGGGTGTGGTGCATTGGCGAAGCTGGAGGGGAATCCTAGATTCTTATAATACCCATTTCTTTCTCAAGGAATTTAAATTGTTGTATTTTTCATTGGCTTAGGCATATTAAATCTCTAGTTTTTGGTATCATTCTCTGTAGCCACAGTGGGATTGACGCCAGGTTAGCAACAATTGGGTATAGCGTTACTGTTGCGCCCATAAACGAAAAAGAAAAAGCGCGGGACTGAGCAGCCAGTGAGTCTCCTTTGAAAGAGGTTCAAGTCTCTGTGGGTAGAGAAGGCAACTGCGCATGCGCCAAGCGGAAGGTCGATATCTGACCAACGCGGAATTTGTCAACAGAGAACCTAGGCTCCAAGAAGCGTATTCGCGAGGCTGGCGGTATTTCAACGCGTGCATGTTCGTTTGTGAGTTTTAAAACATTGATCAGTGTACTGATTTAATAGTGTATTTAAAATCAAAGCCATTTTCTTCGTTGTGCTATGAAGAAAAATGTGCAGTGAAAGAGAGAAGACCAAACTCTCATTTAAATACTTTACAGAGTGATAAATATCAGTCACGTAAATTCCAGTCTCAGTGGTATGACCAGTATGAATGGTTAACAGCAAGTGTAACGACGGGCACGATGCATTGTTATGTTTGTGTTCTGTTTGGTGGCGATAGTAAAGAATGAAGTGAAACTGGAATTGCATGTATTAAAAATTTTCATCGTAGAGCACGAAAGCACCAAATTTCTAAGAAACGTGTTCTTAATTGGGAACGATATCATCTTCTGGGACAACACAAAATATAGCAAGCTCTATCAGAGGCAGCCTGGCTCTCGAATCTCAAGCACAATGAAATGGTGAGTCGCAATAGACGATATCTTGGTAGACTGATTCAAGTCATCTGCTTCTTAGGATAGCAATGTGTCGCGTTTTGAAGACACTAAGAGAGTGATCAGTCAGAAAATATACGCAATCACCTAGAAATATTGGCCATGCTTGCGCAAGAAGAGCAGTTTGTAAGAGAAAAGTTGGAATCCTTATCAGGGTTTAAAAGTACTTCAAGTGAGATTCAAAATTAATTAATCGAATGTGCAACGTTAGTAGTGACGGAAACAATTCAGAAGGAATTCGACTTGGCGGAATTTGTGTCAGTGCAGGCAGACGAAACACTAGATGTTTCTTGTAAATCACAGGTGAGCGTTATATTTCGTAACTGTGTGAACGATTCAGTACAAGAACGGTTTATGGGATTCTTTGATGTATCAAAAGACAAAACCGCCGAAGGGTTATCTACTGTTATCTTGAATGTGATGAAAGAGAGTAAAGTTGACAAGAAGAAGCTAATCTGCCAAATTATGATGGAGCTTCAGTGATGGCAGGTTCTCATGGTGGCGTTAATGCGTTAATTAAACAGCAATGCCCTAATGCAATGTTCATTCATTGTTAATCTCAGTAGAATACTTTTCTATGTTTTGGATATTGCGTAATCGCGAGGACATATTGCATCATCAAGACGTCATCTGATAGCCATGCGGATGTGAGCACGTGCAGCGTGCACGTGCACATGTTAGCGTGGGAAGAGGTCGACCTTTAACCGCTTGATGCAGATAACCTTTGGGAAACCGCTTGAAGCAGATAACCTTTGACTTATTTATGCGATTGAGATAAAAAATTAATGGGTGTTGACGTCATCTGATACCCATGCAAGTTCGCAGCTGTGCGAGCGATCACGTGATATGTCTGCAGTGTTCGCGTGAGAAGTGGTTGACCTTTAACGTCATCGGGTAAGAATGTAATCTTTGACTTCTTTAAGTAATACTGATAAAAATATAATGAGATGATTGCGTCAGAAGCTTGTTTTGTAGCATTTGGTTTCTTGAGTGTAGGTGGGGGTGAAGGATATATAAATGCATGTGTGCGTGGATGAGTTTAACTTCTACGTTTGCGCGAAGAGAGTGTGTGTGTGAAAGAAATAAAGAAAGTCAACGACGAGGAACAAATTGTGTGTGTGATGGATGTTCTAACGAAGTTCAATAACTTAGCCACTTGCGTTGAGTATTCTAATAAGAAACTATCAGAACTAAAAATTGATTTACCGTATGTGGTCCAAATTATTCGGGCTGTGGAGACGAGATTTGGAAGAAAAATAGTGGTGGACATTATCATTGAAGGTGAAATAACAAGTGTATTTCTATTAGCAGCATTTGCAAAACTAAGCGCATCAGAGATCGATGAACTAAACTCACTTAGAGGCAAACTGATGTTGGTGTATTTGGGGTTGAAGAACCGCTCACATCAAGTTGTTTTAAAACTGTACATTTTTGGTGAGTATATATATGCAGATTATATATGTATTGATTGATATAACGAATGATATATATATTTAGTTGCTTATTATTTCTTAATTTGTTTATTTTTTTCAGATTATCTAATAACTAATAAAAGGAACAGCAAAATGAAGTGGAAAACTGTTAATTTTCTGAGTGGACTGAACATCGATCACTACCGGTAATAGAGTATCATCGTGTATGCTTTCATCAGTCTGAAGAAGAAGAAGGAGAAGAAGATGATAATGAGGTGAGTCATAATGAGAAAGAAGCTTGTTTTAACAAAAGGACATCTTCGAGTGGAATTTCAACATTTTCAGTCTACGTTACTAATGTTAGCAAATCAGATGATAGTCAGCGAGAAGTGACAGAAACAGTTCTAAGATTTTTGTTACAAGAATTATGTGAAGATGAACATTTTATTTGTTTCTTCGGATACAACACATTTGATGAGGTTTACAAAATTGAATTTTCCATCACTTGTTTTGAAGTAACAAAATTGAATGAGTATAGAAACAAATTGCTTGGTAAACTTCAGGGCGAATTTCCCTTTGAAGGCATTCATTGTTCGCTGGAGATTACAGGCAGCAATTTATCTCAATGGCTTGAATGCACTTTAAAAGATTATAGGTTTATGGTGAGCCGATGTTACAGCAACTGCTGGTGGTGTATTAACAACAGTGCAAATTGGACACTTGCTTAGACAACAATGGCAACACCTCCTAGCAAACGTAGAAAGGTTGATATTGTAATACATAATAATAACAGTGAAAATATAAGAAACCAATTGGACAATGCATTTGAAAGTGTTTCTAATTTTAGAAGTGAACTAAACTGTGCTATTTCAATATCATACCAAATCGGGGAATACATTCAAACGGACTTGATTGAGAACAGTGATGAGTTGATTGAATGTTGGAGAGTTATTAGCAACCACATATTGCAACAAGCTGTGAATTGTGAAGAAATTACACTTCAAATAAAGGATGAATCTTTCTTAAGCTGTGAGTTAATTGAAACGGCATTCAATTCTAGAGTGTACACACTTGCAGTTTCAAATGTTAAGAATGAGTTTTTGGATCCCCGCGAATTTTTAGCAAATGCTAATATTTGGTTTACAAAGTATGTTAAGAAAGCGTTAACTGTGCAAGCTTTAAAGGTGAATTCAGTTTTGTGTGCACAGTATGTGCTTCGCGACATATCAGAAACAAAATATTTTGATGTAAAAAATAAAGTAGTTTTCGAGTATACGGATGTAAATGAATTTTATAATAATCATATCATTGAAGGTACATTGACAAAAATGAGCGAATTTGAAGCAAATGGCTCTGGGTGGGCTTTAGAAAAAAATTCATAGTTTGAGAATTAATATAAATAAATATATTGGATTTCAAGTAGGAATGTCCAATACTAGTAGATTGCCTGATGTAATAGTCAATAAACATGCAGTGCTAAATTTGTATGATACAAAGGAAGCTTGTTTTGCGTGGAGTGTGGTTGCTGGTTTGTATCCAAAAACGTGAAACGTGAATCATCTTTCTTCCTATCCTAATTACAGAGATGTTTTAAATTTAGATGATATTCCAATTCCAATGCAAATGAAATATTTAAACAGGTTTGAAAATCAAAACAATATTTCTGTGAATGTGTATGGAGCACAATATGACGAAAACAAATGGGTGTGTATGGGAACAAACGAAGTAAAAGGAAAAAAAACATTTACTATTGTACCTTTTTATGTATCAGATAAAGTATATGAATGGAGTGAGGACTTATTGATGTTGCAGATTGGAAACAGTGAAAGTTATCACTTTTGTTTAATTAGAAATCTCGCTCGCCTTGTGCGTTCAAGCGTCACTAGCAATTGTAGACGGATTTATATATGTAGACGTTGTTTGTCGTATTATTCTCTTGAGGATGAGTTAAATGTTCACTTTGCAGATTGTAAACAGTTTCCTAATGCAAAAAGCAAATTGCCAACTGACGAACAAAGATTTGTTAATTTTACAGAATTTAAATTTAAAGATAAAGTTCCATTTATAATTTATGCAGACACTGAATGCGTTTTGTCTCCTATTTCCTCTTGTTTTCCAAATAGTGGCATTCCTAACTCTACATTAACCCATAAACATATTCCTTACAGCATTTCTTTATACTTTCATTGTAATTTTGATAGTGATTTGTGCAGTTTTAAACTCTTTAGGGGAAATAATTGCATAGAATTGTTTGTAAAGGAACTTTATAGTATTGTAGATAAACTTCAAACATATTATTTTGTCAGCTAAACCGATGTTAAAGATGACGGAAAATGAAGAAAGATTATTTTTGTTAAGTAAAATTTGTCATATTTGCGAGAAACCGATTGCAGATAATGAACTCAAAGTACGCGATCATTGTCACATAAATGGAAAATATAGAGGAAGCGCGCGCAATAGTTGTAATTTAAATTACAAAGTAACAACGGGTCTGCCTATAGCATTTCATAATCTAACGGCATATGATGGACATTTTATAATTAAAGATATTTGTGAGAAACAAGATGGTGAGGTGTTACATAATCCTGGTCATATAAGTTTGTTAGCAATGAATATGGAACGTTATAAAGGGTTTACAAAGCATGTAGGGAATAAGAATGGATTCATTTAGTTAAGATTTATCGATACATATAATTTCTTGTCCTGTTCACTAGATCAATGTTCATCTTCGTTAAGTGAAGATTCAAAGCAAATAACTAGACGTTATTTTAATGATGATGCACAGTTTCGACTTACTGCGAGAAAAGGCGTGTTTCCGTATGAATACGTCGCAAGTATGGATGTACTTAACGAAACTAAATTACCTGAAATATCCACGTTTTATAGCAGTCTTTATAATCAAACAATATCGAACGAGGAGTATGAGTTTGCTCAATCGGTGTGGGAAACGTTTTCCTGTCAAACATTAGGAGAATACGCCGATTTGTACTGTATTTAAAAGTAGACACACTTCTTTTGGCAGATGTCTTTGAAAATTTTAGATCGAATGGCATGGAGACGTATGGCATTGATGCAGCTCATTTTTACACTGCTCCATCTATGTCTTGGTGTGCAATGAAAAAGATAACCAATGTTCAACTTGAATTGCTTCAAGATATTGATATGTTACACTTTTTTGAACGATCTATTCGAGGAGGTAATGTTCAGTGTATAACACGACATGCGATTGCTAATAATAAGTATATGAAAACTTATGATGAGAAAAAACAAGAGTCCTACATAATGTACTTTGAAGTTAATAATTTATATGGATATGCTATGATGGAATTTCTTCCAACAGATGGCTTTAAATGGGTTGCAAATGTTGAAGGGTTTAATGTTTTAAATATTGATGATACTTCAGAAATCGGATATATCTTGGAAGTAGATTTGAGTTATCCTCAAGAGTTACATGACAAACATTCAGATTACCCTCTATGTCTAGAAAAGTTGACAAAGCTAATAGCTACCCTAGATAATAAAGAGCGTTATGTTTTGCATTATAGAATGTTAAAGCAATGTATTCAACTAGGAATGAAATTAGAACGTATTCACAGATTAATCGAATTCAATCAGAGTCAATGGCTAAAACCATATATTGATGTGAACACAGAGAAACGAAAACAGGCAAAAAATGATTTTGATTTTTTTTATAAATTCATGAATAATGCAATTTTTGGTCGTTCACTGATGAATGTGAGGAAGTTAAGGGACATCAAATGGGTTACCAAATGGCATGGAGCCTATGGTGCTAAGTCTTTAATAGCTAAGGCTAATTTTAAACATAGAATTTTATTCGATGAACAATGTATGGTCATTGAGATGAGCAGACTAAAGATTTTTCACAATCAACCAGTATATGTTGGTGCATCTATATTAGATTTGTCTAAATGTAAAATGAATGAAGGTATAATGAAATACTGTAAGGAAATGTTTATGGGTTAATGTAGAGTTAGGAATGTCACTATTTGGAAAACAAGAGGAAATAGGAGACAAAACGCATCAGTGTCTGCATAAATTATAAATGGAACTTTATCTTTAAATTTAAATTCTGTAAAATTAACAAATCTTTGTTCGTCAATTGGCAATATGCTTTTTGCAACAGGAAACTGTTAACAGTCTGCAAAGTGAACATTTAACTCATCCTCAAGATAATAATATGACAAACAACGTCTACATATATAAATCCGTCTACAATTGCTAGTGACGCTTGAACGCACAAGGCAAGCGAGATTTCTAATTAAACAAAAGTGATAACTTTCACTGTTTCCAATCTGCAACATCAATAAGTCCACACTCCTTTCATATACTTTATCTGATACATAAAAGGTACAATAGTAAATGTTTTTTTTCCTTTTACTTCGTTTGTTCCCATACACACCCATTTGTTTTCATCATATTTTGCTCCATACACATTCACAGAAATGTTGTTTTGATTTTCAAACTTGTTTAAATATTTCATTTGCATTTTGAATTGGAATATCATCTAAATTTAAAACATCTCTGTAATTAGGATAGGAAGAAAGATGATTCACGTTTCGCGTTTTTGGATACAAACCAGCAACCACACTCCACGCAAAACAAGCTTCCTTTGTATCATACAAATTTAGCACTGTATGTTTATTGACTATTACATCAGGCAATCTACTAGTGTTGGACATTCCTACTTGAAATCCAACATATTTATTTATATTGATTCTCAAACTATGATTTTTTTCTAAAGCCCACCCAGAGCCATTTGCTTCAAATTCGCTCATTTTTGTCAATGTACCTTCAATGATATGATTATTATAAAATTCATTTACATCCGTTTACTCGAAAACTACTTTATTTTTGACAGCAAAATAGTTTGTTTCTGATATGTCGCGAAGCACATACTCATCTCAATGACCATACATTGTTCATCGAATATAATTCTATGTTTAAAATTAGCCTTAGTTATTAAAGACTTAGCACCATAGGCTCCATGCCATTTGGTAACCCATTTGATGTCCCTTAACTTCCTCACATTCATCAGTGAACGACCAAAAATTGCATTATTCATGAATTTATAAAAAAAATCAAAATCATTTTTTGCCTGTTTTCGTTTCTCTGTGTTCACATCAATATATGGTTTTAGCCATTGACTCTGATTGAATTCGATTATTCTGTGAATACGTTCTAATTTCATTCCTAGTTGAATACATTGCTTTAACATTCTATAATGCAAAACATAACGTTCTTTTTTATCTAGGGTAGCCATTAGCTTTGTCAACTTTTCTAGACATAGAGGGTAATCTGAATGTTTGTCATGTAACTCTTGAGGATAACTCAAATCTACTTCCAAGATATATCCGATTTCTGAAGTATCATCAATATTTAAAACATTAAACCCTTCAACATTTGCAACCCATTTAAAGCCATCTGTTGGAAGAAATTCCATCATAGCATATCCATATAAATTATTAACTTCAAAGTACATTATGTAGGACTCTTGTTTTTTCTCATCATAAGTTTTCATATACTTATTATTAGCAATCGCATGTCGTGTTATACACTGAACATTACCTCCTCGAATAGATCGTTCAAAAAAGTGTAACATATCAATATCTTGAAGCAATTCAAGTTGAACATTGGTTATCTTTTTCATTGCACACCAAGACATAGATGGAGCAGTGTAAAAATGAGCTGCATCAATGCCATACGTCTCCATGCCATTCGATCTAAAATTTTCAAAGACATCTGCCAAAAGAAGTGTGTCTACTTTTAAATACAGTACAAATCGGCGTATTCTCCTAATGTTTGACAGGAAAACGTTTCCCACACCGATTGAGCAAACTCATACTCCTCGTTCGATATTGTTTGATTATAAAGACTGCTATAAAACGTGGATATTTCAGGTAATTTAGTTTCGTTAAGTACATCCATACTTGTGACGAATTCATATGGAAACACGCCTTTTCTCGCAGTAAGTCGAAACTGTGCATCATCATTAAAATAACGTCTAGTTATTTGCGTTGAATCTTCACTTAACGAAGATGAACATTGATCTAGTGAACAGGACAATAAATTATATGTATCGATAAATCTTAACTAAATGAATCCATTCTTAACCCGTACATGCTTTGTAAACCCTTTATAACGTTCCATATTCATTGCTAACAAACTTATATGACCAGGATTATGTAACACCTCACCATCTTGTTTCTCACAAATATCTTTAATTATAAAATGTCCATCATACGCCGTTAGATTATGGAATGCTATAGGCAGACCCGTTGTTACTTTGTAATTTAAATTACAACTATTATGTGCGCTTCCTCTATATTTTCCAGTTATGTGACAATGATCGCGTACTTTGAGTTCATTATCTGCAATCGGTTTCTCGCAAATATGACAAATTTTACTTAACAAAAATAATCTTTCTTCATTTTCCGTCATCTTTAACATCGGTTTAGCTGACAAAATAATATGTTTGAAGTTTATCTACAATACTATAAAGTTCCTTTACAAACAATTCTATGCAATTATTTCCCCTAAAGAGTTTAAAACTGCACAAATCACTATCAAAATTACAATGAAAGTATAAAGAAATGCTGTAAGGAATATGTTTATGGGTTAATGTAGAGTTAGGAATGCCACTATTTGGAAAACAAGAGGAAATAGGAGAAAAAACGCATTCAGTGTCTGCATAAATTATAAATGGAACTTTATCTTTAAATTTAAATTCTGTAAAATTAACAAATCTTTGTTCGTCAGTTGGCAATTTGCTTTTTGCATTAGGAAACTGTTTACAATCTGCAAAGTGAACATTTAACTCATCCTCAAGAGAATAATATGACAAACAACGTCTACATATGTAAATCCGTCTACAATTGCTAGTGACGCTTGAACGCACAAGGCGAGCGAGATTTCTAATTAAACAAAAGTGATAACTTTCACTGTTTCCAATCTGCAACATCAATAAGTCCACACTCCTTTCATATACTTCATCTGATACATACAAAGGTACAATAGTAAATGTTTTTTTTCCTTTTACTTCGTTTGTGCCCATACACACCCATTTGTTTTCATCATATTGTGCTCCATACACATTCACAGAAATATTGTTTTGATTTTCAAACTTGTTTAAATATTTCATTTGCATTGGAATTCGAATATCATCTAAATTTAAAACATCTCTGTAATTAGGATAGGAAGAAAGATGATTCACGTTTCGCGTTTTTGGATACAAACCAGCAACCACACTCCACGCAAAACAAGTTTCCTTTGTATCATACAAATTTAGCACTGCATGGTATTGACTATTACATCAGGCAATCTACTAGTATTGGACATTCCTACTTGATATCCACCATATTTATTTATATTAATTCTCAAACTATGAATTTTTTCTAAAGCCCACCCAGAGCCATTTGCTTCAAATTCGCTCATTTTTGTCAATGTACCTTCAATGATATGATTATTATAAAATTCATTTACATCCGTATACTCGAAAACTACTTTATTTTTTACATCAAAATATTTTGTTTCTGATATGTCGCGAAGCACATACTGTGCACACAAAACTGAATTCACCTTTAAAGCTTGCACAGTTAACGCTTTCTTAACATACTTTGTAAACCAAATATTAGCATTTGCTAAAAATTCGCGGGGATCCAAAAACTCATTCTTAACATTTGAAACTGCAAGTGTGTACACTCTAGAATTGAATGCCGTTTCAATTAACTCACAGCTTAAGAAAGATTCATCCTTTATTTGAAGTGTAATTTCTTCACAATTCACAGCTTGTTGCAATATGTGGTTGCTAATAACTCTCCAACATTCAATCAACTCATCACTGTTCTCAATCAAGTCCGTTTGAATGTATTCCCCGATTTGGTATGATATTGAAATAGCACCGTTTAGTTCACTTCTAAAATTAGAAGCACTTTCAAATGCATTGTCTAATTGGTTTCTTATATTTTCACTGTTATTATTATGTATTACAATATCAACCTTTCTACGTTTGCTAGGAGGTGTTGCCATTGTTGTCTAAGCAATTGTCCAATTTGCACTGTTGATAATACACCACCAGCAGTTGCTGTAACATCGGCTCACCATAAACCTATAATCTTTTAAAGTGTATTCAAGCCATTGAGATAAATTGCTGCCTGTAATCTCCAGCGAACAATGAATGCCTTCAAAGGGAAATTCGTCCTGAAGTTTACCAAGCAATTTGTTTCTATACTCATTCAATTTTGTTACTTCAAAACAAGTGATGGAAAATTCAATTTTGTAAACTTCATCAAATGTATTGTATCCGAAGAAACAAATAAAATGTTCATCTTCACATAATTCTTGTAACAAATATCTTAGAACTGTTTCTGTCACCTCTCGCTGACTATCATGTGATTTGCTAACATTAGTAACGTAGACTGAAAATGTTGAAATTCAACTCGAAGATGTCCATTTGTTAAAACAAGCTTCTTTCTCATTATGACTCACCTCATTATCATCCTCTTCTCCTTCTTCTTCTTCAGACTGATGAAAGCATACACGATGATACTCTATTACCGGGTGCGATCGATGTTCAGTTCCACTCAGAAAATTAACAGTTTTCCACTTCATTTTGCTGTTCCTTTTATCAGTTTTTAGATAATCTGAAAAAATTAAACAAATTAGGAAATAATAAGCAACTAAATATATATATCATTCGTTATATCAATCAATACATATATAATCTGCATATATATACTCACCAAAAATTTACAGTTTTAAAACAACTTGATGTGAGCGGTTCTTCAACCCCAAATACACCAACATCAGTTTGCCTCTAAGTGAGTTCAGTTCATCGATCTCTGATGCGCTTAGTTTTGCAAATACTGCTGGTAGAAATACACTTGTTATTTCACCTTCAATGATAATGTCCACCACTATTTTTCTTCCAAATCTCGTCTCCACAGCCCGAATAATTTGGACCACATACGGTAAATCAATTATTAGTTCTGATAGTTTCTTATTAGAATACTCAACGCAAGTGGCTAAGTTATTGAACTTCGTTAGAACATCCATCACACACACAATTTGTTCCTCGTCGTTGACTTTCTTTATTTCTTTCACACACACACTCTCTTCGCGCAAACGTAGAAGTTAAACTCATCCACGCACACATGCATTTATATATCCTTCACCCCCACCTACACTCAAGAAACCAAATGCTACAAAACAAGCTTCTGACGCAATCATCTCATTATATTTTTATCACTATTACTTAAAGAAGTCAAAGATTACATTCTTACCCGATGACGTTAAAGGTCAACCACTTCTAAATATAACTAAATATATATATATATATATATATCATTCGTTATATCAATCAATACATATATAATCTGCATATATATACTCACCAAAAATTTACAGTTTTAAAACAACTTGATGTGAGCGGTTCTTCAACCCCAAATACACCAACATCAGTTTGCCTCTAAGTGAGTTCAGTTCATCGATCTCTGATGCGCTTAGTTTTGCAAATACTGCTGGTAGAAATACACTTGTTATTTCACCTTCAATGATAATGTCCACCACTATTTTTCTTCCAAATCTCGTCTCCACAGCCCGAATAATTTGGACCACATACGGTAAATCAATTATTAGTTCTGATAGTTTCTTATTAGAATACTCAACGCAAGTGGCTAAGTTATTGAACTTCGTTAGAACATCCATCACACACACAATTTGTTCCTCGTCGTTGACTTTCTTTATTTCTTTCACACACACACTCTCTTCGCGCAAACGTAGAAGTTAAACTCATCCACGCACACATGCATTTATATATCCTTCACCCCCACCTACACTCAAGAAACCAAATGCTACAAAACAAGCTTCTGACGCAATCATCTCATTATATTTTTATCACTATTACTTAAAGAAGTCAAAGATTACATTCTTACCCGATGACGTTAAAGGTCAACCACTTCTCACGCGAACACTGCAGACATATCACGTGATCGCTCGCACAGCTGCGAACTTGCATGGGTATCGGATGACGTCAACACCCATTAATTTTTTTCTCCATCGCATATATAAGTCAAAGGTTATCTGCTTCAAGCGGTTACCCAAAGGTTATCTGCTTCAAGCGGTTAAAGGTCGACCTCTTCCCACGCTAACATGTGCACGTGCTCACTTCCGCATGGCTATCAGATGACGTCATGATGATGCAATATGTCCTCGCGATTACGCAATATCCAAAACATAGAAAAGTATTCTACTACTCTCACAGACTTAATCTGGTACTTTTGTATGGAGCCAAATTGATTAGGAAAGTTCATCTGTTTATTTATGATTTGACAGCCTTTAACATATTTTTCAGTAAATCTTCAAAATGATCTATACTTTTAAGTGAAGCAGGTTTCAAACTCCCGCAAGCAAGCACTACTGTACACGCTGGAATAATCACTCCAGAGCTACAACAACTATAACTGGTCACTTTCAGGAACTAAGAAGAGCAATGTCTCATATTATTGACAATGATGAAGACTGGGATGGAGATGCCTATAACGGCACTGGTGGTTTGTTAAGAAGATTAGAAGATCCAACCTTTATTTGTTGTTGTGTTTTATAAGAAAATATTTGTTTACATTGACCACTTATGCAAATACAAAGTACAACCAATATCAGCATTTGGAATCATGAAGTAAAACTTGCTGTAAGAAATGTAAAATCTCTTAGAATTCAGGAAACTGTGGAAGAGTGCATCAAAGACGTCAAGGCACTGAACAACCAGGCAGGATCAGGATCATTTATAACACGATAAGCCCTAGCTTTTGTAATAATTGATACCATAGTGACACAGATGAAATCAAGATTTCAAGATCTAATTTCGTTGAATTACTCTATAGAAAACAGTTCCCTGCTTATAAATCAGTATTTCCGTCACTTAAGTTGAGTGTATTGATGAAAAGGTATCCATACATTGACAGTGAACAGCTTCAAAATGAACTCACAAATGCATAATGGGACCAAACAAAGCACTTGCCTGCAGGTTTGTTACTGAAATATTTTTTGAACAACGGCCTAGAAAAATATATCAAGAAGCAGTGCACCTCATAAGACTGATTCTTACCTTTCCTGTTCCTGCTGTTTCGAGTGACCGAAGTATGAGTGCATTGAAGAGAGTTCCGACATTTTCAATGAACTCCATGTTAGATTCAAGACTGAGCAATTTGAGTACTCTGGCTATTGAGAAGAGTTTGCTGAACTATCTTTCGAGAGATGACATCCTCAAAGAGCGCATCATTCATATCTTTGCTGAGCAAAAAACACGACAACTGGAGTTTATCTACAAAATCCTATAAGGTATAGGGGGTGGTACCCCAGTATCGGACACTTCAGGTTCCTTTTGTATAATAACTTAACTAAAGGGTCAAATTAAAATTGAAAATTATTTTTGAAAACTTGATTTGATTCTCTTTCATTGTAGCAAATCATCTTTCTACATTATATACTGATATCAAAGAATTCAAAACATTTATAAATCTCACATTTTTCACTGGTGAGGTGAGAATTGAACCCTCCTCGTAAGGCTCAGACCAGAGCTCAGGACCCGTAGTTATCGAGTTGCCTTTGTCATCGACAGGTAATGCTTTTCAGTCGGTCAACATTATTGTACCCAATTTGACTGAATAAATTTAAATGATATTAATTAATTTATAAATATATTTAAAAAAATGTTATGGAGTTTGAAGCCATTTTCATTGTTGCCTTAGTAAACAAAAGTGTGATGCTTTTCAGTCGGTCAACACGATTGAACCCAGATGAGATGGGTTATTCCCTAATCCTGAACAGATACATGAGATTAATACATGCATAAGATATCATTCGAAAAAAACAGAAATCACGACACAAAAACCAACACTACTGTATTAAAAGAAATACAAATTAATGATACAAAAATTAAAATTGTAACACGATTCAAATATCTGGGAGAGTTAATAACAAACAACTTAAATGAGAAAGCATCAATTATTCAAATAAGAACAAACAAGTTATCTAGGGCACAAAATTTAACATGGGAAACTTACAAAAAGAACATCTTATCAATTAATGCAAAAATGAAACATTACCATACAATCATAAAACCGGAAGGCACAAATGCAGCAGAAACATTATTCCATCCAAATGAACATTCTAAAACCGACAGATTACAGAAGATCGAAAGGCGAAGTGAAAGAACTTGTATCAATAAAGGATATAAAAATTGGCCAATGGCGAATAATACCTAACAATATGGTCTATAACAACCTAGAACCCATTACTGATACCATGCGAAAGAAAAGACTAGGATTCATAGGGCAAATCATGAAAATGCCAGATTCACGTCTTCTAAAACAACTAGTTCAGTACAATCTTGCTTCAAAAAACACAACAACTGGATGCCGATTGTTAAAAGAAATCAGAGAGGACTTAAAAGAAATTGGCCTAACAACAGAAAATGTTGCAAATAAAAAAAGTTTAACTACAGCACTTAAAAATATGACTTTTGATATTCTCGCTCGAATTGGTCAACACTGGAAACTAACGCCATGCGCCTGGCACTGGTGGCGTCATACAGGCCAAACATTCTGAGCTCCTACACTGGCAAGTCTGTCTGTCTATCTGTCTGTCTGTTAGGTAGTCAGCCCGAAGGCTGGTTGGATCCTCAAAAAGTACTACCGTTAGGTTATGTGGGTAGATACCCACAAAAACCCAAGGCAGCTCTATATTGAGGCGTACCAGGCAAGATGAGGAGTGAGGTAGTTTGTCATTGCTTTCCTCAATGAATCAGAACAGCAGCACTAACCCTATGAGTACAGTGGAACCTTTCACAACATCCACAGGCACCGACTGTGCCCTGAATGTCATTAGTAAGCACCACTCATACCTCATACAGCCATGAGTGGGACTGAAACATCGGTGAAAAGCCACATTTTACTCTAGCCTGTGCCAACAGACAAATGCAAATGTACTGCATTCATCAAGACATGGCAAACAGGCCATATGGCAGATATAATGCACGAACACACACGAGGAGGACCTGAAGTGGGTGAGGAGGAACTTGGCAACACCGTTTGCCACTGGGATGAGCGTGACGAAAGGTTTCGGGTGTAAACATCAATAAACCTGAGAAACGTTAATCAGGATAACACATGGCAGTCATCTGTCTGCCTCCCCGGAGATCAAGGTTTGATTCCCACTTCAGCCACGTTGGAAGTGGCTTTCCATGGATTCTCACTTCCAGGCAAATACCGGGATGGTCCCTAACTGAAGGCCACGGCTGCCTCCTTGCCAATCCTACCACCATAACACAGGTTATCACATAAATTCCACACACAAGGACATGGGGCTACATGAAGCAACAAGCCTGACTTCCAGTCATCTCATAAGAGACGGCCGACTTCATGAAGGGCGAGGGAATCCATCTAACCACATGCCCGTCCGTTCCCCTCAAAGACATACACACTCGAAGCGAAGTAACATTCACCCCGGGCTGTAAACACACGAAAACAAGGGAACATTTACTGCAGTTCCTCACCTGGGACCTGAACTACCATCGGGTGGACACGTTAATCAGTTTTGCCCTGAATGCAACCAATAGACTTTCAGGTTGCAAGTAGTTTTAGTTTGTTTGGCAAACGTTAAAGAAATTTAAAACATTTCCAATACAAAATTTAAACGGGAAACAAAACACCATCGAAAGAAATCATGAAGATATTGCTTGGCGCGTCCTTAAAAGTAATTATTATTATTATTATTATTATTATTAATAATAATATAATAATAATAATAATTAAAATAATAATAATAATAATAATAATAATATCCCAGCGGGAAGCTGGGTCGGCGAGCCGATCAGTGCTGGGGACTTCAAGGCTCACAACCTTGGCAGTACATTGGTCAGTGTGCAATATCACTGGCCCCCTATCTACAGTTTTTTCAACTGTGAAAAGCATGGAGGAAACGTCTGCTGAAGCAACTACCCCAGGTGGTAACCAATCCACCGTCGTCTTGCTCGACGCATGCAGGCCTTCGGACTCTGGGGAGCCTGCATCGACATGCTTGGAGGTATCGGAGACTCCTACAAACAAGATCAGACACAAACGACGCAACTTCTTCGCAACATTCAACGTGAACTCCCTTATGAAGGTCGGTAAATTGAAACAACTGATTGACACCCTACAACATCATCAAATCCTGATCGCAGCAATTCAGGAAACAAGGTTTGTTGATGCAGAAGCTTTTGACTCCCAGGGGTATAGAGTCTTCAAAGGTAAAGTCGGAAAACGTGTAGTAAAATCCATCCCCCACCTTGGCACAGGATTTGTGGTCAGTAAGAAGATTTTAGAGTCCATCACCAACTTCGCGTCCCCCAACAGTCGAGTCTCGATCCTTTCGTTTCGAAGCACAAATAAAATCTACACCATGGTGAACGTCCATGCCCCAATTAATCAAGCTAACAGAATCGATCCACAAGGGACGGAAATATTCTGGGAAGAGCTTGAAGATATTCTATCCAAGATTCCCAAGGAACACATCATCGTCCTTCTTGGGGACTTCAATGCTCAGCTCGGTAAGGAAAAGAAATTCAAGAATATTATCGGAGAATACCCGGCCCACAGAAGAACAAACCGCAATGGAGAAAGGTTAGTGGAGTTGTGCAAGGCGTTCAACCTAGTGATGAAGTCAACCGCTTTCAAACGACTTCCTGCAAAACAGAAAACATGGACATCCCCAAATCCCCATCTCGGCGAATTCCAAATTGACCACGTTGCTATTTCTCGTAAATCTCGTAGAGAAATCCAGAATGTAATAGTCTTAAGAAGCACAAATCTTGACTCTGATCACTATCTTTCAAAGATAAAATTAAAACTTCTTCCAAGATCCACCAATAGATTTCAGGGAAGAAAGATCAACAGGTTTGATGTGGAAAAACTGAAAACACAAAGCGAATTCAGTCAGAAACTTGAAACACTTGAGCCACAGAATTGGGAACAACTCAAAGAAGCAATTCTTGAAACGGCACAGGAAACCATCCCACTGACAAAGTTGAGGCGGCATCCTTGGTGGACTAATGAATGTGACGATGCCATTCACCAAAGGCGGCTTGCCTGGTTGCGATGGAACAAACAGAAGAATGAAGAAAACAGAGAGAGATTCCTGGTCGTGAGAAAGCAGGCTGATAAAACCATACGCGGGATAAAACGAGCATTCCAAAAAAAATCAGTTGGCACAGATAGACCAAGATTTCAAAAAGAACAACACCCGTGATTTCTATAAAACCTTCAAGCAAAATCTCAGTAAATACACACCACCCTGTCTTCACTTTAGGAATCCCGATGGGAAAGTTGCTTACAATGACAAAGACAACTGCCAGATCCTGGCGAAATACTTTGAGTCCCTTCTCAATTGTGAGGCTCCAACATCGAAATTTTCCTTTCACAGTAATGTGCTCGTCAATCCAGACTCAAGTCCACCAACTAGGGAAGAAATCAAACAGATCATTCACTCACTTAAGAACAATAAAGCACCAGGTGAGGATTCAATAGTTGCCGAACTCTGGAAATACGCTGGTGAAAAACCAGTCGACAAGCTAACGGATATCATCCGCGAGATTTGGGAAACAGAGAAACTGCCCAGTGATTGGACATCGGCCCTAATTCATCCCCTGCACAAGAAAGGTGATAAAGCGGACGTAAACAACTATCGTGGCATATCACTCCTTTCGATAACATACAAGATTCTCGCGAAAGCGCTTCAAACGAGAGCGGAAGCACAGCTCGATCAACACCTGGGCGAATACCAAGGTGGATTTCGAAAGGGGCGCTCTTGTGTTGAGCAAATCATGAATCTAAAATCAATTCTATCGTACATGAATCTGAGAAGTAAGAAATTTGTTGTGACTTTTGTTGATTTCAAGAAGGCTTACGACTCGCTGGATCGAAGTACCCTGATCCAGGTTTTAAGAGAATTTGGTTTAGATAATAAGACAAGAGCAATCATTCACCAATCCCTATTGGATACGGCTTCCAAAGTGAAATTCAGGGGAGAGATTTCTGAATCCTTCGCAATACGGACAGGGGTGAGACAGGGAGATGGGCTCTCGCCTCTTTTATTCAACTGTGTTCTTGAGAAAGTTATTCGAGAATGGCGTAAAGAATTGTGTAAGGATGGTATAGAGAATGGGGTCAGACTAGGTTGTAAGAACAAAAACCTGACAATCGACTGTTTAGCTTTCGCAGATGATGTTGCAATTTTCTCTAATTCACTTGACACAGCCACACAACAAATCAATCAATTACAGGTGCAAGCAGCAAAGGCAGGTCTTCAGATTTCGTTTGAGAAAACGCAGTTTATAACGAACATCAAGTCGGAACCCAGAGAACTTACGGTGAATGGAGGACAAATAAAACAGGTAGAGAAATTCAAATACCTGGGTGAATGGATTGAGCCCAACATTCGTGAAAAGGAAGCCTTCGTGGCACGGATTAACAAAATGGAAATGGCTTACCATTTAACCAAAGACATTTACAAATCACAATCAATGTCCTTCAAGGCCAAACTGAGGCACTTCGTTACCGTTATTCGCCCGGAGGCGTTATATGCATCAGAATGCCTGGCGATGAATAAGAAAGGCCTGGAAGAACAACTCGAAGCCAAAGAGAGGAAGATTCTGAGAAAGATCTTGGTCCCGGTCAAGGAACGAGGAGAGTATAGAAGACGACACAACGATGAACTCTATCTACATGTGGAGAAAATAACAGACACCATTCGCAAAAGAAGACTCTCCTTTTATGGCCATTTAACACGAATGAACTCCGGAAGATTGTCCAATCGAATCTGTGCCTACTTTGTGGGAAAGAAAACCAAAGGGATCTGGTTTACAGAGGTGGAAAAAGACCTAAAAGAACTGGGAATATCACATGAGGACATCTTGGAACGTGACTCTTTGAAGAAGAAACTTGGGGAGATACAGAGTTTTCAGCCAAAACCTAAATTGAAAACCGGCAAGAAGTGGACCGAAGAACGAAGGAAAGCTCACCGAAGAAGAATGGGCGAATACAGGGCCAATGTGAAAGAACGAGGGAAAAGGCAGTTGAAATAACGTGGTCCATAGACGACCGAAACGATAAAAATAATAATAATAATAATAATAATAATGACATGGGTTTTCAAGTAACCAGCGCAGCGTGTCGTATAAAGACGTCCAGTCCCTGAACTGAGAGAGGGGAAATCCCAGTTATGGGGTTTAAAGTCATTTTCAGTGTTTCCTTAGTAAACGAAAATTTGATGCTTTGCAGTTGGCCAACACGATTGTACCCAAATGAGATAGGTTATTCCCTAATGCTGAAAACAATTTACATGAGATTATTTAATACACTTGGATGACCAGTTTCGATCGTCAAGCGATCATCATCAGATCCATTACACTTAGGCTACAAATGTTTTAACGTAACGTCATCAAATACATTGTTGGAATACAGTGACGTTCATAGAATACGACCTGAATTGACCATTTAACTACAATCACATATTCACTCCGTAACGTCCTTTAGTATGGTGGTTTGCCCACTGTTGGGGGATAAATGTATTGGGTCATGACATGGAATGAGACACATGTTAATACACACTGGTGTTGTGGTCTTACCTTCAGGAATGCACTAAAAATGAAATGTCGGGCGTCATGGTCGCAACAGAGTGTTATTTATTTAGCGTATGGCATAAGTAACATATATACAATTAAATATGATACAATAACAAGAAACAATTTCAAATAGAAATGTCCAGTCCTTCGATCCACTTTAGTGCTGCCTCTGATGGGATCAAGAAATCAGCCCAGCTACCCGAGTAGGCTCTCAGCTTGCAGCTGCCGACGATATGAGCGATGGTTTGCCGTGGAGCACCACAGCCGCATTCTGGTGACGTTAAACAGTTCCACTTGTAGAGTGAGTCCCTGCATCTTCCATGGCCTGTCCGAACTCTGTTAAGAGAGGCCCACTGCCTGCGTGGTAGATGGAATCCACTAGCAATTTGCGCACCAGAAAAGATGTTGTGTAGGGACAAGTCTGTGGAAGTTTCCCAACGGTCTTTCCAAACTTTCACAGCGTCGAAGTTGTTGTGAGCCATGTCGGTAGCATCACGCAAAGGTGGATGGCGTGACTTCAATCTTTGAAGATTGAGTGCAGGGATGTCTTCTTGTATGGGTAGTTCAGGATTTCTGCAGATTTTTTGGTACTCTCTTAATAGGGCATTCGATCTGCGCAGATCAGGTGGAATTATTCCCGTGAGCAGCGGGAGCCAATGGATTGGCGTGGATCTGATTGTGCCCGAAATAAGGCGCATGCTGTTGTTTAGCTGCATGTCAACATATCGGGTATACGGGCTATTTAACCATACTGGAGAGCAGTACTCTGCACTGGAGTAAACCAGACCAAGGGCAGAATGTCGTAGAGTGCTTGCAGTAGATCCCCAAGTGGTCCCACACAGTTTCTGAAGAATGTTGTTCCGAGTTTTCAGTTTCTTTGATAAGTTCAATAGATGTTGCTTGAATGATAAAGTGCGATCTAAGGTTATACCAAGATATTTAGGAAACCAGTTATGACGAAGAACTCGGTTACAGAAGCTTATGTTCAATTTGCTGTTAGCCAGTCGGTTATTTAAGTGGAAGCATGACACTTCTGTTTTACTTGCACTAGGACTGAGTCTCCATTTCTTGAAATAGACCTCTAGAGTGGACAGGTCCCTTGTGAGGATTTCCTAAGTTTTCTTGAGATCTTGGTGCTGTGTGGCTAGTGCAAGATCATCAGCATAACATAATTTCCTGCAATTTGTCTCAGGAAGATCAGAGATGTATAGATTGAACAGTAGAGGGGACAGAACTGATCCTTGGGGTAAACCATTCTTGAGTTTTCTCCCTGTGCTCTTACTGTTGCCTGAGTACACCTGGAATCTCCTGTCACTTAGCATGTTGTTGATAACCTGAACGATGGTTCTGCAGGGTATGACTTTGAGGAGCTTGTAGATCAAACCTTCTCTCCAGACAGTATCGAAGGCAGCAGTGAGGTCTATAAACGCAGCAGATGTTTTAAGCTTCTTTTGGAATCCTGCCTCAATATATGATGTGAGTGATAGTACTTGATCACAACAGCTGCGACTTGGTCTAAAACCTGCCTGATCTGCAGGAATGTGTGCCAAGATTGTGGAGTTAATTCTGTTAAAGATAAGCCTCTCAAACAGTTTGTAGCAGCAGCTAAGAAGAGCTATCGGTCTATAACTTTCAGGTCTATTAGAGAGTTTTCCAGGTTTCAGGACAGATATTATCTTTGCCTTCTTGAATTCTGATGGGATTTCCCCAGTGTTTAAAATGTCCGTAAAGAACTCTGCCAGCCATCTCTTTGTATTATTACCCATGTGTATGAGGAATTCTGGGTGAACTCCATCGAAACCAGGAGCTTTACCGGACTTCAGATCCTTGAGTGAGGCATCTATTTCGTCAGATGTGAAGGCACAAGAGTAGTTTGATTTGCGAGGTGTTGTTAATTTCAGAGCTCGAAGCTGCCGTCTGATGTACCTGGTGTGTTTCTTATCTGCTGGAACTCGAGATGTTGCAACGATGTGAGACGCTATTTCATCAGGTGTCACCGCAGGCTGGTTTCTAACAACTGGTGCGCTTTCTCCGAGTTTTCTAAGGAGGCTCCATGCCTTTCGACTGGAGTGAGTGAAGTCCATATTTCCTACAGTTTCAGCCCATCTTTGACTTCGGTTAGCATCCAAACTTGACAGGAGTTGGTCAGCAACATGTAAGTCTCCACTTAACAGAGTGTTGAAGACCAATAAAAGAAACGAGTAAGAACACAAATAATGACAAATGGGCATCAGTGGAGCACCTGAGACCTCTTTCTCCCAGCCCGTGGCGAAACCAAAGTAATCAACCAGTTAATTTTTGCATTGGGGAAAGGGATGATTTACATCTATTCCTAACTACTGAAAAAGGAATGCAAGGCATGGATTAAAATACTGAATTTAATTCTACACAAAAACAAAATATGAAAATTTAGTAATAATTAATAAATACTTTACTGACGTTATGTTAATGGCGTGAGAAAAGCGATGAGACCGATATTTAAATTTACGTTATTTCCAAAACTATAAAGTTACTTGCCAGAAATGTTCAAGGAGAGATTTGGAGTAATATTATGTCAGCCTGGCTTACCGAGGTTGCGTGTCGAAGGAATACGTCTCCGTAGTTAAGACGTGCAGTTGTTTCCTCGCGCGTTGTTTAATCTCTCGGAATGATGTCTTGAAGGAGCCCAGCTGATAAGTTCCGTTAATTAGTTTTACTGAGCAGTGATGGTTAAATGTAGCTGCTAGCTTGATCAGTGACGAAGTGCTAATTCCATAAATCACTTTACTGACTTTGGCCAAAAACACAATCATTGTCGTATTTGCATTTAAAGACAAAGTATGTCTTATATGCACAATCAAGTTTCAAACTGTAGACTGTCTGAATGAATTCCTTCCTTCCGAATAAGATTCAAAATAGTGAGTGAGCGCTCCAGTTGACCATGCAAGCCCCCTAGTACCACTTGTCTGTCCCCCCACTCCTGCAGAAAACAAGTTCCATTTTAGACCAGGCGCTCTTCTTCTTAGGAAACATGTGTTAATATCCTCTTCAGTTTAAACAGCCCCTTGTGACGCCAGATGGCTTCATTGTTCTAAACCCTCTTCGACACTTGAAGACAGTTGCAGCAAGTCTTCCATTCTTCGCTTCTCTCCGGAGATCCCCTGCTGCGCGTGTCACTCTGAGAAATTTACAGTCGCCAAGGCCTTAAAATCTGTCTTAACGAAATAAGGAAATGGTCTCATGCTTTTGGTCACCTCGCAAGTTAACATTGAATAACTAAAATATGTCGAATCCCTTTGATTCGAATAGGGAACATAATTGGAGTTATCATACCTAATAAAACATCTCCAGTGGATCAAAGTGATGATAATAATAATAATAAGAATGTGTGACAAACAGTCGTTTGAGACTATGCCATTGTAGAAACTCACAAGGGAGAGTTAATTAGGTTCTGACCATGACAGACAGTTAAACTAGCGACCCCAACCAATAATAAGAATGTGTGACAAACAGTCGTTTGAGACTATGCCATTGTAGAAACTCACAAGGGAGAGTTAATTAGGTTCTGACCATGACAGACAGTTAAACTAGCGACCCCAACCTCTGTTCAGCCATGTAGGATCGCCGGCAGAGGGTGGAGAAGAGTCATAAGTCTAGGTTCCCTGTAGTCTGGAGACCTGAGGTAAACAAAATCCCAGCGGTATGGGGGAGAAAGCACTTGGCTAAAATTAATAATAATAATAAATATAAATATATAAATAACAAATAATTGTTTGACGTTTTGAACATATTACTACTCTAAACAAGCAAGTTTCAGTATTTCAATGAAACATCACATAGACTATAACTAACAAATATTGACGAGTTGAACTATCTCAGCTAATACCACAACTAAGAAGTGTACATATCGTAAATATTTTCACCCATACTTTCAGACATAATTTCTTTTCGCCTATGTGTGATGGATCTGATGATGATCGCTTGACGATCGAAACTGGTCATCCAAGTGAATTTATTAATCTCATGTATTTTTTTTCCAGGATCAGGCAATAACCCACCTCATTTGGGTACAATCGTGTTGACCGAGGGAAAAGCATCAAACTTTCGTTTAAATCCCAGTCATGAATCAAACCCAGGCCCATTGGTTTGAAGAGTAGCAGTCTACAGTCGGACAAGTTGATAGTGTTTGTCTTGTGTTCGCAGAGTGTGAAGGCACCCGGATATGCGGCCCTGCAGATACGCAGTGCACTAACCAAGTACAAGGTGAGTACAACCTTTCTTTTTTGTGATCCTTCAACATTATTTCCTTTTAAGGGTAACGAGAATATTCGTTAATTATTCAACACGGAGTGAACAGCACGTGGGCATGGAACCAACAACACAGCGCCTCTCACACTGGTGCCAACCCTGTGGAGGTCTAGGAATAGCTGTGTAAGACATGGAACACAAACTGACGCATTGGCCCTTATTCGCCGGTATAGGCCTACTTAATGCCTTACAATTGGATGGGAAGAATTACGTATTTAAATGTAAAGTATGCACAGTAAAGAGCAGTCTCATTTCCACAGCGAACGTGATAATAATAATAATAATAATAATAATAATAATAATAATAATAATAATAATAATAATAATAATAATAATAATAATAATAATAATAATAATAATCAGGTTAAAAAACTGCACACTATTCACTCTTCATGAATTGAATTACTTTTCAGCCACGAGCGCCATGTTCTTGTTGTGATAGTTTAGTTTGTTTTCCCATTTTAGTGGAGTCTACTTTTCCATTCATATCAAGTAAATCATAGTAGCGGGTGAAATGTTATTAAGCATACATTTCATTTAAAAGTAAGGAAAACATATCGGCTAATTTGTTTTCTGAAACAATGCAACTCCTTAAAATTAATTCCAAATCATCTCCAATCTGTACAACGGAGAGTCAAATTAACACAACATACCAAACGAACTCAAGACATCATATGGCTTAGGTGTGAAATAAAATTTCTCTATGATCATCATCTTCATCATTATCACCATCGTTTATTGTACATATCAGGCCATTAAGGCTCATGACAGAAAAAAGAAACATAACAAACACATCAAATATACAACATTACATAACACTACCCTAATCAATCACACAGGAGGCATTATCCCGATTACAATCTCAAGCATTTGTTACAAATGTCGTTCAATTTTTCTCTATCCATTGCATCATCCAGAACTGATGTTGGTTCCACCTGCTGCAACGTTCTCATCACCCTATCCTTCCATCTCGTCCTTGGACGGCCTCTTGGACGTTTGCCAATCAGCTGAGCATTGAACACCCTGTTAGGGATAGATTCCACAGCTCTTACGATATGTCCCATCCACTGGAGCCGTCTTCCTCTATTGATCCTACCCACATCAGCTTTCCCAAAACGTTGGTATAAGTCCCCTTTTTTCCTCCTTTCCCATCTTCCTTCCTCCCTATTGTAAATAGGTCCATATATCTTTCAGAGCACTTTCCTCTCAAATTCACAAATGCGCTCTTCCAGTGTTTGTGAGGTCGCCCATGATTCGCATCCATATAACAGAACCGATTTCTCTAGTGTCATGTATTACCTTGCTGTTTTGTGAAATTAAGTATGACTTAAATAGGTTATTGAGACCAAAATAGGTACTATTGGCACTAATAGTCCTCTGTTGGATCTCTGCTTCAATCTCACTTTTATTAGATAAGATCGAACCCAAGTATTTCAATTTCTCCACTCGTTTAAACGTATGTCCGTCAATACTAATAACAGTGGCATCAAAATCCTGTCGGAGTGAAATGATCATATATTTAGTTTTCTCATCATTGACAACTAATTCCATTTTGCTTGCTTCTTTCTAGAACTTTGGGGTGTCGGATCTTATCTGATCTAATGATTTTCGCATAATTACCATCATCAGCAAATGCCAAGATTGTGTTAGTACCAATCATATCCATTTCTCTGTCATGACCAATTTGTACATTTTACAATGCAATATTAAATAACATTGGTGACAGAGGATCTCCTTGTCTCAATCCATTTAGAACCATGAAAGGAGTTGATATATTGTTTGCGAACCGTACTTGACAACTTGAATCTCCATAGCATGCTTCCACCAATTTGATATATTTTCGTTTGATACCCAACTCTTGCATTACTCTCCACAGTGAAGTCCGATTTATGCTGTCATAAGCCTGTCAGAAATCAATAAATATGAAATTCATAGTACTTTTCCATTAGCTGTCGTATAGTAAAGATGTGATCAATGATTGAGCGTCCTGCCATGGACCCACACTGGTCTGATCCTATGATCACTTATAAAATAGGTTTCAAACGTCGAAGTAAGAGGGAGGTAA
Organism: Meconema thalassinum; assembly: GCA_946902985.2. Lineage (NCBI taxonomy): Eukaryota > Metazoa > Arthropoda > Insecta > Orthoptera > Tettigoniidae > Meconema > Meconema thalassinum. The sequence goes on from OX336388.2 coordinate 810,085,863, forward strand.
TGATTTTATAACCAATCTCCATCAAAGAGATTCCTCGATAGTTGTCTACTTTTGTGGCATCTCCTTTTTTAAAAAATGGGCATATTATTGCACTCTTCCATTCAACTGGGATCTCCTCAATTGACCAGATTTGAACAAGAAGTTGTCTTACTTTACTCCAATAATTTTTCTCCTCCATTTCTAACCAGTTCTGCATTAATACCACTACCTCCTGGAGCCTTATTGTTTTTAAGTGACTCTATAGCTGTTCGTATCTCTTCCATTGATGGTTCAAGTTCTTCCTCTTCTTCTGTATTTGCCTCCAAATCTTGTTCTGCATTACCCTTTACAGCTTCCACATTTAGCAAGTTTTCAAAATATTTTCCAAAATAATCTGCTTGTTCCATAAGAGGTACCACATTTCCTTCGTCATCAGTTAGGTTTAAAGTTTGTTGTTTGTAATTGCCTCGTGAAAAACCTGCGAACTTGAAAAAGGAGCGAGATGATTTCTGTGATTCTTCAACTGCTACTGTAACCCGATGTGGTTACATGTTTTTATCTGTTCTTTCTCTTAGATTAAGTTTAGCTACTCTTTAGTAAATGAGAAGAGGGCCATGTTTGATTCATTCGAGTTCCATTTACGATGTTATTTTGTGTTTATTTCGCTTTGTCTTCTTGTTGATTATTCTATGCTAAAAGGAATGTTGGTGGTATTGTTGGTATGAGGAAGTAAAGGAATGAAAATACGACTTATAAATGAATGAAGTAAAGGCTACAAGTTGCATAAGTAAATTGAGAAATAGAGAAAGAGAGATCATGCCACGATGTATATGTCCAAATGTAAGTAGATATATATATAGAAGGAAAAAGTTCGTTATTAAAACTATACACGCCCCTCCACCATAACCCTAAAAGAATAACGCACGGTTATACTATCAATAACCACTTCCCACACTCTCTTTTCTTTCTTCTTATGAGCCTGTCAGTCAGTCGTCTCACTTCTAGGTTTGTTTCTTGCAAGTTTTCTGATGGATGATTTAACCATTCTAATCTCTTCTCCATTCTATCCTGAACCGCCGCTTGACTATCCTCAACCTGACCCAGTACCACCTTTACAGCTTGCATCCCAAACAGTTCCGTACCAGTCAGCAGTAAGAAATCTGGGAGTTATTAGCCTACTTTTCACATTTTGCAAAAATGAGGAAAAAGTAGACTTATGAGATCGGGCAAATGTGTGTCTGTCTGTCTGTCTGTCTGTCTGTCTGTCCTTCTGTCTGTCTGTCTGGCTGTGTGTGTGTCCCCCCCCTATCAACTCCTAAACGGCAGCAGCAATCGAAACAAAATTTGGTAGGAGTAAAGATCTACACCTGAATATCTCACGGCCATATTTGAAAATGATGTCAGTGCTACCAACTGCTAAAAAATCGCAATTGAAATTTGAGCTCCATGTTGGATATCTTGGAAAGTATGAATGGGAGCTATTTCAAAATTGGCACACGTACAGATAATAATATTGCAGTTTAATTTCCAGGAGGCCAAACATGGCAGTATTGCCAAAATGATTATAAGCCTCCTGATAGGTCCAATTTTTAAATGCATATAACTTCTACACTATCAATTGGAATTCAACCAAATTTCGTATGTTGTATGTGTACATAACCAGATATGACTGAGCGTATTCTTAAGACCTACCAGGGCTGCCAACTGTTAATAAATGCTCCTAATTTATTTTATCCAAATACCAATATATCAGAAAGTATGCAAGCCGACAGCTTTAAACTATGCACACGTATAGTACCTGACATTCTATATTAATTTGGAGTAACTTATATACGTCAGTGCTACCAACATGATTCTAAGCCTGCTGACAAGTCCAACTTTAAATACATGCAACTTCCATACTATCATTTGGATTTCAACCAAATTTCGTATGTGTTATGTGTACCATAACAGATATGACTATGCGTATTCTAAGGAGCAACCAGGGCTGCCAACTGTTAATATGTGCTGTCCCTATTTTTGTTACCCTAATATCAATATATCAGAAAGTATGCAAGCCAATAGCTCTAAAATTTGCACACGTATAGTACCTGGCATTCTAGACGAATTTGGAGTAACTAATATACGTCAGTGCTGCCAACATGATTCTAAGCCTGCTGATAGGTCCAATTTTAAAATGCATGTAACTTCTATACTAACTAATGGATTTCATTCAAAATTGGCACAACAATAGATCATATTATTTCAGATTATTTCTGACCAATACATGCATGACATTGTTGCCAACATGATTTTACGCGCGCTGTTAGATCCAATGTTTAACTGCATGTAACGTCCATGCGATTCATTGGACTTCAACCAAATTTTGTATTTTGTACCTTAAGAGATGGAACTAAGAATATATTCAGTCATCAGGGCTGCCAACTGTAGTGCTCTATTAGGATACATTATGCCAGGTATACAGTATTTCGAACTAATTGGAAATTTCCATATTAGCAACTTAATTTCGTCATTATTCTAGATAGGTTCATATTCTGTAGAATAATCATTGGCATGAAAAGTAGGCTGTATAGTTCTTAACGGAACTTCTTGTTTTTGACTCTCGATTATCGTGGCAGGATCACACAAACATGATTCTGAAAAAGGTTGCATCGTCATTATATCAAATTAGGCGAACTTGCTTCTATTTGCCTCAAAATGTACGAAAGATACTGATACAGAGTTTGATATTACCAATGTTTGACTATGGATCTATAATTTACCATGATATGGGAGAGGTCCTCAATACAAAATTGCAAAGAATGCAAAATGCTTGCTTGCGGTTTGTTCTCAATGTACCAAGAGAGTCTCATATAACTCCATTTTACGTCCAGATTGGATGGCTAAAGTTAAAGGAACGAAGACAGTATCCCATGGCTCTGACTGTGATAAAAATTCTAAAATTCAAAATTCCGTCTTATATTTACTGCACACTAACTCCCATGCAATCAGTGCATAACCGTGCGAATAGACACACTGCACAAATGCTCCAGATACCTCATCACAGAACCGAAAAATGCAAAGGTTCATTCCGTATTTCAGCTAGTATTCTCTGGAATAAATATAAATTGCACCAGTATTCAGGACTTCCTATCAGAGCGATAAAACACTCCCTTCATTGTAATCTATCAGCTATACAATTATCATGTTCAAGGTGAACGGATGTAATAACAAGAACTTCTATTGTCAACTGTATGTATAGGTTAAGTTTTTTCTTTCTTCATTTATTCTATTGTATTTAACCGCCCTCTGAATGAAGAGAGCTGCATAAAGAGGCTTTGTAGCCTCAGTGGCCTGTATAAGAGAAACAATAAATAAATTCAAATCAAACCATGGTTTCTTTTTGTGTTTCGGTTGATTTCTCAAATCTTCCTTTGCACCCTGGATTATCACTTCCTTCAAACGTACCCTTTTTCCTTCAACATCTTCTGGAGGCTCTGTTGATGAAAGCAGACCTGTGATTTAGTCTTGATATCGCTGTCTTATTTGTTCATTTGCAACCTTGTCCTTGTCATGATGATCAATTTGTTCTCTTTTCCCATGCCACTTAGTTGAAAGTTTTCGATGGACTTTCATACCTACCAGGAGATGATCAGAATTCACATCAGCACCGCAGTACGTCCGTACATGTTCGACACATCCGCGATGACTCTCATCCACCAATACATGATCTATCTGATTTTTCGTCGTACCATCCGGTGATATCCAAGTGGCGTTATGATTTTTTTTCCGCGGAAAATAAGTACTAGTAATGATCATACTTCTAAGGTCAGAAAAATTAATAAAGCTAACGCCATTGTCATTGCTCACTTCTTGTAGGCTATTTGCATACATATCCCACGTTGTTCCATCTATTAGATGGGTCGGCGAATGAGGCCCCTCCGCCAATTTCAATTTCTGTCTCTGTACTTCTCTTCTTCTTCTTCCTCTGCTTCTTCTTCAAAGCTGTCCAAGTCCTGGCCCAATTGTTGGATGTCATTTCTCACCATGTCTGCATACCTCCTTCTTGGCCGTCCTCTTGGTCTTCGGTCATGAAGCTGCAGTTCATACATTTGTTTTGGAATTCTGGTAACATCCATCCTTCGCATATGGCCAAACCACATGAGCCTTTTCAAGGTTATTTTATCCTGTAGTTTGTCGATCTGAACCACTTATAGGACGATATTCAAACTGCTGTCCTATTTGGGCATTGAAATCTCCCAAGAATAAACGAATCGCATGTCGTGGTAGCTTATCAATAGAGTCCTCTAAGTCGGCATAAAAGCTATTTTTTACTTCATCATCAGCGTCCTCTGATGGTGCATGACAGTTAACAATGCAGATTTTGTAAGGTGATGCCTTCAGAATTATTGCACACAAGCGATCATTTACTGACATCCATTTAATTACCGCTGAGAACACATTATTTTGTACAGCAAACTACTCCAGAAGTCCAATCTGGTCGTGCCTCATTACCATTAAACAATGTAAAGTTATCCCCATACTTCGTGATTCCTTGGGGAAGTCTTGTTTCTTGGATAGCTGTTACTTGGCATTTGTAAGTACTTAGTACTGTGTCCAGTTGTTTCATTCCTCCTGTCATGATTGATCTAACATTCAAAGTTCCAATTCTCAAACTCAACATTCCCTTAACCAATCCATTGTCGTCAACCATTTGATCAGTCCGATATTTTCTTCTGCCCTTTTCTTTGATCTCGTAATTTAAGACTGGTGGGTTATCAGACTTCCGTGATGGAGCTACCATCTAAGGTGCTGAGCCCCCCGGTTAGTTATCAAAGTGACCTTCTTTTAGGCGAGTTGCCTTCTTCTCGGCTCATAGAGTCTCACCTACCCTTACCCATACAAATTGGTCCGGGTCCTATGCCGTAGTCCATCTGCTGGATCGTCCGCCTTTAGGGAAGATTTCTCAACACAAGGATATAGGGTGCCCTTATCTCGACCTGCTCATCTGCCCTCCAAGAAGGTCATTGGCATGGTAGAGAACTCCTTATCCCGGGAGTTACTCGGATGCCAGAGCCTCGTCAGTTTACAGCAGGGTGCACTACGTGCAGGAGAGGATGACATTTGGATGAGAATTCTCACCCCTTACATCCCTATAAAAAGAAAAATCTACCATCTTCACAGCTTGGTAACTAAAGATCCAAGATAGAGAATTGAAAATAAGTTAAAATAGCCATTTCACGGTATCTCGTTTATTTTTACCAGAAAGACACTCATAGTCTACGTTAAGAGCAGACAGAATAATCACTTTTCCTATAAAGTTTTCAGGAAACCCAGCACAACCTCTACCATTATTAGAAGAGACTAACACATACATTAATGGTTACAATAAACATTTCCTTCATAATATTTGAGAAATTAATAACAAAAGCACACTTCTAAGAGAGCCAACAGACAGGCCATTCGTTAAATTTTCATATTCTAACAATACGATTTACAACACTGGGAATTTGTTTAAGGAACGTAAATACAAAGTCCAATGACACGAATAGTAATCTTTCCATAGAGTGAAGATCATAATTGCAGCAAGAATGGGATTTATAAATTGCAACGCGAATATTGTATGAGCACATTTATTGGACAGACGGGTCGATATGTTTGACAAAGATATATTAAACACTTTAATGGTGTTAAATACAGGAAATTTTCTAGCATTGAAGAATATATTCATGACTCTAATCAATCATCTACATATATAAACAAGTCTTACATTTAGCACCAAAAGGATATCACAAGAATGTATTGAAAGGCTGGACATATTTTTACAACTGTAGTGACTGCGAGCCTCCATGGTTCAGAACCCAGGACTGCGGTTCGGAGGAACATTATATAAGGGCAATAGAGTTATCATTATTATTAATAAGTTGGATGTGAGCTTTTGTAAGCCAGAATGTATTTCTCAAGGAAATAAGACTGCTGGAGCCAGGAAGTGTACAGAGGTCTGTAAATATTGATTGGTACAGAAGGACAATTGGTCGAGTACTCTGTACTGTAGAGAGAGTGATTCATGGTCACAAGCTAGTCCAGAAATTGAACCCTGGAAGTCACGTAGATGCTAGTATGGGCAGTCGCCGCTAGCTTAGGGAGCAGCACTTGCTGGGCGCTGAGGGTGGAATGGACCACAGGCCTCAGTGGAAGGGAGAGATGGACTCCGGTCATCTCTAGTTGGATATAATGGTATCCAAAATGGTGAGCGGGTTCTCACGCCTCAGTTCTTGCCAGAGTAACGTCGTAACGCACGCGAGCAGAATTCAGCCTCGCGAGGACATGTTGGATGTCAAGTAACAGTAAAGACTTAGTAGCGCCAATTCAGACCTGCGTGCACTTCCAGCAGTAACTTCACATAATCTGTATATAGTGTATATACTTCGACTGCCAAGGCATAATACACACATCAAAAAAAGTTTTGCATCACCTCGGTTCCCAGATCTCCGGCATATAGACGTTGACTGTGTATATTGTATCCAAGATACAGTCCCTTTGACTGTTCATAGATGTCACTAAAACTGCTCAAAGATGTAAACAACCATGCATGAGCAGGGCCTATTAGACGGAGGGGGTACGACAGCCGATCAGTTCCAGTCATTCCACCAGGACGAAGGTACGCTGCTCATGTTGTCTGTAGTTCTACCATGCCTAGAAGGTCAATACCGCAGTTCGATCGCGTCCGCATTGTTACTTTGTGTCAAGATGGGCTCTCAACAAGGGAAGTTTCCAGGCGTCTCAGAGTGAACCAAAGCGATGTTGTTCGGACATGGAGGAGGTACAGAGATACAGGAACTGTCGATGACAGGCCTCGCTCAGGCCGCCCAAGGGCTACTACTGTAGTGGATGACCGCTACTTACGGATTGCCGCTCGGAGGAACCCTGACAGCAATGCCACCATGTTGAATAATGCGTTTCGTTCAGCCACAGGACGTCGTGTTTCAACTCAAACTGTGCGCAATAGGCTGCATGATGCGCAACTTCACTCCCGACGTCCATGGCGAGGTCCAGCTTTGCAACCCCGACACCATGCAGCGCGGTACAGATGGGCCCAACAACATGCTGAATGGACCCCACGGAATTGGCATCACGTTCTCTTCACCGATGAGTGTCGCATATGCCTTCAACCAGACAATCGTCGGAGACGTGTTTGGAGGCACCCTGGTCAGGCTGAACGTCTTAGACACACTGTCCAGCGAGTGCAGCAAGGTGGTGGTTCCCTGATGTTTTGGGGTGGCATTATGTGGGTCCGACGTACGCCACTGGTGGTCATGGAAGGCTCCGAAACGGCTTTACGATACCTGAATGACATCCTCCGACCCATAGTGCAACCATATCGGCAGAATATTGGAGAGGCATTTGTCTTCATGGACGACAATTCTCGACCTCATCGTGCACATCTTGTGAATGCGTTCCTTCAAGATAACGACATCGCTCGACTACAGTGGCCAGCATGTTCGCCAGACATGAACCCTATCGAATATGCCTGGGATATGTTGAAAAGGGCTGTTTATGGACGTCTTGACCCACCAACCACTCTGAGAGATTTACGCCGAATTGTCGTTGAGGAGTGGGACAATTTGGACCAACAGTGTCTTGATGAACTTGTGGATAGTATGCCACGACGAATACAGGCATGCATCAATGCAAGAGGACGTGCTACTGGGTATTAGAGGTAGTAGTGTGTACTGCAATCTGGACCACAAATGCTGAAAGTCTAGCTGTATGATGGTACAACATGCAATGTGTGGGTCTCATGAGCAATAAAACGAGCTGAAATGTTGTTTGTGTTGATCTCTATTCCCTTTGTATTTAAAGGTTCCGGAACTCTTGGAACCGAGGAGATGCAAAACTTTTTTTGATGTGTGTAAATCGGCAGTAGTTCAAGGGAAGATCATCTTTTATTCCGGAAGTTCCGGGACTAGCCTACCAAACTCAAGTTCCCTTATCTAGTGAACCGCTCGGCTAGGAGGGAAAATCGTCGGAGGACCTGTCAACCTGCCAGAACGTCTCACAGGCCAGGTAGGTCACGACAGGCCTACTTTTTGGCGTCAGATGTGGGGTCCCGAGTTCGACGCACTGAACAGAGCAACTTCGGAATAAAGAGAGAGATCGCGACATCGCAGAAGATTGTCCGATAAAGACCGCGACAACGCAGAAGATTGTCCGTCCGCGCATCCGCGTAAGCCGTACCGAGTGCCGCGCAACGCAGAAGAGAGAAGAAGAAGCCTACTAAGCAGAAGGAGCCGTGCAGTAGCGAGCCGTGCCGCCAGCAGTGGGGAGAACCGAGAAGCAGCAGTATCCAGTTAGCAGAGAGACAACAAAGAAGAAGAAGCCGCCAGGTAAGCTAACCTTATTACAATGGCAAGACAGACAAGTGCAGCTACCGGTGTCCAGGTAGAGGAGAGGTTAGCAGACGCAGACACAGTAAGTACAAGTGGGCCTTTTGTATCAGTAACCGAAGGACATCGCCTGATAGGTCGGGAGTTCGATGGAACCCAGCCCGACAGATTACGTGAGTTTGTGGCAAATGTGGATGCTGCTGTTCGCATGGTAAAAGACGATGATCAAGAGTTATTTTTTAAATATATTCTGACCAAAATTACGGGCAAGGCCCGAGATAAGTTGTTGGTTAGACGAGACATAAATCATTGGGAGGCTGCCAAGCAAGCATTAGGAGAGTACTACGGATTTCAGGGCACTTGAGACTTATATATTTGCCAGATGTTTCAAACAGCGCAAGATCCGAGGGAAACAGTGGCGACATGGTCGCATAAAGTAGAGACTCTGTCAGCTGCGTTCAGGGAAGCAGTCCTCGGCGGAGAGAGCTGGGAGGATAGGGAAGCTCAGTTAAGGATCACAAGGAAAATATGCGTAGCTAGCTTCATACAGGGGTTAAGTAATCCACGAATCCAAGCTAGGGTCCAGGGCCACGGGGCCATTACTTTCGAGAAAGCGGTAGCCACTGCAAGGCAAGAAGAGGCGGTGATACTCTCAAAGAAGGCACGAGAAGGGCTGCACACGAAACATAGTTCAGGGGTAAGAGCAGGTAAACCCGATCAGGAAAGGAAGGCACCACTAAGGTGGCATGCTAAGCCAGCACAAGCAAATGTTAGGGTGGTCTGTTACAATTGTAACAGGGAAGGCCACATCGCACGGGAGTGCAAGGAGGCACGATCCCGAGGTGCACGCACCGCGTTGGGTAATACACCCAAGGTACAGACAGTGGGCACCCCAAGTAAGATCATATGTAGATATTGTAAAAAAAAACGGGACACATAGAGCGCGATTGCCGAAAGAAGCAGTGAGATAAGGAAGCCGTGGCGCTGGAAGCCGTGCGCATAATTAGGGAAAAGCCTCACATGGAAGCGGACAGGAGTAGAACCTGTTACCGTTGTTGGAAGAAGGGGCACATACAGAAAAATTGCCAACAGACAGCCCGGGTACCACAAGCAGAAGTGGACCGGCGGAAGTGCAATAGTTGTGGCCGGCAGGGTCACATAAAACGAAATTGTCAGGAGGCCAAAAAAGGCCAGGGCCAGGGCCAGAGTAGGCGCACGGGAGGCAAGGCCATGAAAGGCCGAAACCAGTGCGATGTTTGTGACCGGTGGTCACATGGAACCAAGGACTGTTGGTTCAAGAGTGGGAAAGGTAATAAGAAAATCACGAAGACAGGGGCGACAAACTGGAACGGGTCCATAACACAGGGACAGCTATGGAATCCCGTAATTTAAAGAGTCCCAAGGCACGTGACACGGAGGGCACGATATTAATGCATTGTGGGGGACCTCTGAGGTTCCTAATTGACACTGGCTCCGATGTCAGCCTAGTGAAGAGGATATCAGTGCCTAAAGGGGTTGCAATTAGTAGAGGCACCACGATCGAATTAACAGGTGTAAGCGAGGGAACGATTTACACCCAAGGGGCCGTTCAGTTTGTTATTGGAGGTACTAAACACACAGTTCATGTGGTGGGCAGTGATTTCCAACTAAGTCAGGATGGTATAATAGGGAGAGACATCCTAGCAGACAGCGTGATCGACTACCGGGAGGGTCATGTTACGATCCACGGTAAAAAAAATACCCGCTGGGAGCGAGGGAGGCGAAGATAATCAGTCTCGAGCCTCGAACCCAGAAGGTGGTAGTTATTGAAGTCGATAAGAATCTACCAGTGGGAATTATTGAGAGGGCCGAGGTGGCACCAGGGGTTTACCTCGCAGAGTGTCTAACTAGGTCAGAGCACAACGAGGCAGTAGTCAGCATGATGAATACTACTGAGGAAGAAGTGACTCTGTACAGCCCTCGAGTGCGAATGCAGGAGGTGGACAACACCTGCCTGGCAGAAGTACGCAAGGTACAACAAGGCAGTAGGGTGGTAACCGGAGAGCCGGCCACTCAGAAGCCCAGATCACGCCGCGTGATAGACTGCTTGCGAGTAGACCATCTCACGCAGGTAGATAAGGAGGGTATATACGCTATCCGTACGGAGTACAATGACATCTTCCACCTTGAGGAAGATAAGCTCACATACACGGACGTTATACGTCATGAGATCCCAACGCCCCGTGATCAAGCCCCGATTAACGTGCGGCCGTATAGACTGCCGGAGGCACAAAAGGGAGAAATACAAGCGCAGATAGACAAGATGCTAGGTGATGAAATTATTGTACCTAGTACATCTCCTTGGAACGCACCATTATTTTTGGTACCGAAGAAAATGGATGCATCAGGTATGCAAAAGTGGAGAGTTGTGATTGACTTCCGAAAATTGAACGAAGTAACGATAGGGGTTAGTTATCCCCTCCCACTCATCTCAGAGCTGCTAGATGCTCTAGGTAGGGCCAGGTATTTCTGTACGCTTGACCTTTGCAGCGGTTATTATCAGGTGTTATTAAAACCTGAAGACAGGCCCAAGACAGCTTTTTCAGCATTAGGGCGCAAGTACGAATTTGCAAAGATGCCCATGGGGCTGAAGGATGCGCCAGCCACATTCACAAGGCTGATGAACACAGTGCTTACCGGACTGACAGGTATTCAGTGCCTGTGCTATCTAGATGATATAATAGTGTATGGTAGCTCAATAGAGGAGCACAATGCTAAGTTGAGAGATGTTTTTCAAAGGCTGAGAGAAAACACGTTGAAGCTCCAGCCAGATAAGTGTGAGTTCCTGAGGACTGAAGTGACATTCTTAGGGCATGTAATTACTGAAGGGGGAGTCTTACCAGACTCACGAAAGGTGCAGGCCGTGAAGGATTTTCCGAGGCCTACCACGAGCCGCCAGATTAAACAATTATGCGGGCTCAGTGGGTATTATAGGAGGTGTATACCCAATTATTGTAAGATCGCGAAGCCACTATATCAATTAGTGAAGAAGGACGTTCCCTTCGTGTGGGGAGATGCACAGGAACAAGCGTTCGAAACGCTAAAGCAAAAACTCATTGAAGAGCCTATTTTGCAGTACCCAGACTTTGAAAAGCCATTTGTTCTTACCACAGATGCTAGCAACGAAGCAGTGGGGGCCGTGTTGTCACAAGGGCCCGTGGGTAGAGATCTCCCAGTAGCCTACGCGAGCAGGACGCTTAATAAAGCAGAAAGAAATTATAGCGTGACAGAAAAGGAATTATTAGGCATAGTTTGGGGAGTAAAGTATTTCAGGCCGTATTTGTTCGGACGGCATTTCACGGTGGTGACAGATCACAAGCCGCTGAAGTGGGTGTTCATTGTCCAAGACCCATCGTCACGCCTGCTAAAGTTCCGATTGAAATTGGCAGAGTATGATTTTGAAATCATTTACAAGCAGGGCAAGCAGAACTGCAATGCTGAAGCTCTTAGCAGGAATCCCACTGACACACAGTGCCAAGCGCGAGTGATTAACTCGGCAGGGCACGAGTTACGGCAGGAGGTGGCCGTGGCCACTCATATGGAAGCTCGTAGGAGGGTAGCAACGACTTCAAAACCCGAGGACGCTACGGTAGAGGGAATTGAAGCAGACGGTAGTGAGGTATCCGAGGACGCTAACGCAGAGGAGTCCTCGCCCGAAGACAGCTTACCCGAGGTAACCAAGTTGCAGGAGGCTGAGAAATTGGCCATCCTGAAGGAGTGTCATGATTCCTTGGTTGGAGGACACCAGGGAATAGCCCGCACGTACGCCAGGGTACGCGAACGATTACAGTGGAAAGGGATGAAGGGTGAAATTGAGCGTTACATACGCTCGTGTCCTTCATGCCAAAAGAATAAGGGGACTAGACCGGACGTCAGAGCCCCTATGGTGATTACGGATACACCTAGTACGGTCTTTGAGAAGGTATCTCTGGACGTGGTGGGTCCACTTCCGGTGACAGAGCTTGGCAATAAGTATATGTTGACATGCCAGGACCAACTGTAGAAGTACTTGGTAGCTAGTGCCATGCCGAATCAGGAGGCTGAAACAGTGGCACGGACGCTAATTAATAATGTTATAAGCATATACGGGATACCGGGGCAGATTCTAACTGACCAGGGTAGTAACTTCATGAGCGAAGTGTTCAAGGCACTTTGCAAGAAACTGCGAATTAGGAAAACAAACACAAGCGCTTTCAGACCACAATCCAATGGTAGCGTAGAGAGATCCCACAAGGTACTAGCAGAGTACCTGATGCATTATGTTTGCTCAGGTGAGCAAAATGATTGGGATAAGTATCTGCCCACAGCGAGCTTTGTATATAATACTACCAAGAGTACTAGCACAGGGTTCACACCCTTTGAGCTTATTTTTGGAAAGAAGGCGAATATACCAGGTATATTGCAAAAACCACCTGAGGTGGATTATAATGAACATCAGAATGTGGTAGAGGAGCTGACGTCACAGCTCAGGAGAAATCACGAAGCCGCTAGGAGGACGCTAATTGAGCGTAAAGAGTTGGAAAAGGCTAACTACGATAAAAAGCAGAACGAAGTCACTTTTCGAATTGGTGACAAGGTACTCTTGCGTAATGATGCATTGCGAAGAGGGCGATCCAAACAGCTGAGTCCGCCATTTGTAGGGCCTTGTGAGGTCGTGGACGTTTCAGGGGTAAATTGTACCCTATTGCTTAGTAAGAAAGGCAGAAGAGTCAAGGTGCATAAGAATCGTTTGAAAATGTATTTGTAAAAGGATTCCAACGGGTTTAGAACCCGGGTGGGTGCAGAAGCAGCACGAAACGGATTAAGGGGTAAGGATGTATAACGGTTATTAGATACAGCGACAGCTATGGGTAACACAGCTGTAAGAGATTGTGTGCGCATGGAGTCAATTTAGTTTATCAGTAGGCACACAATAATATTTGAACAGCGGACAAGAGAGGCGAGCAGCCTAGATAATGCACCGGGTGACATGAGTTATGTAAGGCGAAATACAGGGATGTCCATAGTGGCCCCGGAGTGGCCATCCTGAGGAAGCTAAACCCCCCGTGTGGTGGGCGGGACCATTAGTACGTGTAGACACGTGATCATTGGTGTTAGAATACCCCCAACAGTGAGCCTGCTGTGTCGTAAGAGGCGACAGAAAAGAGGCGTAGCCTGATGACCACGATGGCCTACTGGTCAGGCAGGCACGAATCCCGGTGAGTAGCTCTATGTAATTGAGCCATATGTTGCGAACGGCAACCCAAGGAACGCGGAGGTTTGCCGCCCATAGATTATGGAAGCCAATCAATGGCATAAGGGTGAATTAGAGACACCTGTGTTATAGGTACAAATTATTAAGGAACACATACGTGTGTATAGCCAGTAGAGAAGAAGTGCTCTAAGAGGCACATTTGAGGAAAGGGAAGAGTCAGAACCTCAAATTTTGGCCACGACGAAGTTACACACCCCTTCGTCTCAATGGCAGCTAGGAGATAGCGACAGCTGCTGGTAGGGTTCTTTAATACCCCGCCAAGCTATGGAAAACAAAATCGGGTCGTATTAGAAATTATAACAGTCAAACGAACAGAGGTTCGACGGGTGGCACTAAGGTGCTCGTAAGTAAAGGGTTGCACGATGGCGAGCGTGTAGCCGACTCGTCACCCCTAGGGTAGTCGCGGATACGCACCCTTTAGGACAGGGGTAGGGTAAACCGGAAATTAGCTTAGATGAAATGAAACAGAAACAGAGCCATGAAAGGCACATTTTGAGAGCATTCAGTAAAATGCAAACGGCAATAGTATAGCCAGATTCCCGAGGCGGTCTGTGAAGCCGAGTTTCTGAGCAGCAGAACTCGAGGTTAATAGAAAGTGAATGTCAGTTTGTGGCACAGCTGACATGGTAGAGCCACATCCCCGAGGTGGGTTGTGAAGCCGAGTCTCTATGTAACAGAACTCGAAGTTAAGCGAGCAAGTTTTTGAACTTAGTGTATGACACTGCTGATAGTTTTGTAGCCGCATGCCTAAGCCAGGATGCGAAGCAAAGTCTTTTGAGACTGAGACTTTGGATTTTGAAGTAGATAAAAATGTTGATGACATGTCAGTAAGATAGGTAACTAACAACCTGTCTTTACTTTGCAGGTAAGAGAGAAGGCAATGGCACGAATGCTAGGATGGTTCTACACCATGGTGACGGTGGTAACAGTGATGTCATCACCCCACGGCATAACCGGGGAAGTACTAGACGTACAAGTGACACCATACGAGAATACACCTGGAGTATACTTCGACAACCAGGGTGAGATACAGTTGTATAACGTGGAATGGACGTTAGTTACCTATGTGAATTTGAATCAGCTAAGTGATGTATTTTCAAATATCAGGGAGCATATACACTGGACAAAATTGGCGTGTATATTGTTAGAGCAGAAAACGAATTTGACATGTCAGCATGACGTTAAGATGCTGAGTAATCATTTGCAACGAATTAAGGAATCTAAAGAAACAATGGCCAAAATCACCAGACCAAATGGGGAGACAGATAATACCAGACCAAGAAGGGGACTGATAAATGCTGTAGGTTCAATAGCCAAAGCGTTATTTGGAACATTAAGTCAGGATGATGCGGATAAATATGAGTCACAAATAAGTGAGTTAGAAGGAGAGCAACTCTCGATGATTAAGGTCACTAAAGAACAGATGTTAGTGGCTAAGTCCACGTTACAAACAATGAACAGCACCGTCTATGATGTAACTGCAAACGAGCAGAGGTTGACTCAGGGTTTAAATGAAATCAGGACATATTTGTCCAATAGTACGCTTCGGATTACAGAAGCATTTGAGCAAGCAGAGTTAGAAATCTCATTAAACAGGCATCTAATTGAGATAGAAGGCTTACTTGTACAGCTGTATGAGCAGTACAGTGTGGTACTGTCAGGCATTATGAATGCACAGGTAGGGGTCATCCAGGTACAGATAATATCACCGGATGACATCATAGAAAGTTATAAGAAAGTCCAGGAGGATTTTCCAAAAGGGTTATCCTTGCCATTTGAATTAAGGTCAGCTTACGGTTACCTAGTCTACAAGGTGGCTACAGTGGAAGTGTTTACAAGTGAAAATTATCTTGTGTATGTTATAAGGACACCCCTTACAGACAGAGTGATTTATAGTGTGTATCATATGATCCCATTCCCCACCTATATGAAGAGTAATCCCCACCATTTTGGGTACATTCAAGAGACCAAGGACTATATATTGATGGACAAGGAAAAACAGACATTTGCGCAGTTAGATAGGGAACAGGTGAAGCAGTGTAAGGTAGTGACTGCCACGTGGAGGTTGTGTCATGCTCAGGTCCCTGTTAATATGGTTCACTCGCAAGACAGTTGCGCAGTGAAAATACTCAGTGGAGTTAGCCAGGTACCTGAGAATTGTGATAAGAGAGTACTACCAGTACAGCGATTGCTGTGGATACCTATAAAGGAAAACAGGTATATTTATGTGTCTCCAGGTGAAACGAAGATCACCTGCATGTGTAAGGACACTACAAGTGATATTGGGTTAACTGGCACAGGTATTGTTGTGTTAAATCCAGGGTGTACGTTGTACAGCCCACATAGTAAGGTCCAAGGGGTAGGTAAAATAAACACTACTCGAGGTAAGGACTTAGTGCCAGATTTGATACTTAATTATGACTGCTGCGAGCAGATTGGTAGTGAGATTAAGTTAGAGCAGGTACCGGAGGTTAATAAGCTAAAACTGAATAATTTGTTAAATCATGTGAATGATTTAAAGTGGGCCACGCACAAAACAGAAGAGGTGGAGGACTTGGTAAGAAAACAAGAAGAAGTAATGCAAAGTCAGATGATGTATAAGCATTTCAATGTATATAAGTATATTTTACTAACTATAGCAGGTACAATTGGGATAATTTTATGATGCTATTGTTGCAATTGTTGTTGTGATTGTCCTAAATTAGGGTTTCCAGCCAAAAAATGGTTTGATGATGCAAGGTTGCATTGCCCAAATATTTGCATAAGGCAAACAGTAATTTCGAGGGAAGGCAAGACTAGGACTTCAGACGAAGACATTACGATATTCCAAAGTCCCAGGCAACTTCGGGGACGCCCGGAGATGTCTGAGGAAATCCTGGAATTACACTCTAGGCCTGCTGAAGGACGCTTTAGTACGCCTACGAGGGCTATTGCAGATTCAGATATGAGTGCGAGTCAGGTCGCATTACAGCCTTCACCCTCAACGCAAAGTCGCAGATCATTACGACTCAACAGTGACAGAGTGTAATATTGGGACAGAAATGAATGCAAGGAGGATTGCACCCATTTCTTCCCTGGGGAGGGAGGTGTCGTGACTGCGAGCCTCCATGGTTCAGAACCTAGGACTGCGGTTCGGAGGAACATTATATAAGGGCAATAGAGTTATTATTATTATTACTAAGTTGGATGTGAGCTTTTGTAAGCCAGAATGTATTTCTCAAGGAAATAAGATTGCTGGAGCCAGGATGTGTACAGAGGTCTGTAAATATTGATTGGTACAGAAGGACACTTGGTCGAGTACTCTGTACTGTAGAGAGAGTGATTCATGGTCACAAGCTAGTCCAGAAATTGAACCCTGGAAGTCACGTAGACGCTAGTATGGGCAGTCGCCGCTAGCTTAGGGAGCAGCACTTGCTGGGCGCTGAGGGTGGAATGGACCACAGGCCTCAGTGGAAGGGAGAGATGGACTCCGGTCATCTCTAGTGCGATATAATTGTATCCAAAATGGCGAGCGGGTTCTCACGCCTCAGTTCTTGCCAGAGTAACGTCGTAACGCACGCGAGCAGAATTCAGCCTCGCGAGGACATGTTAGATATCAAGTAACAGTAAAGACTTAGTAGCGCCAATTCAGACCTGCGTGCACTTCCAGCAGTAACTTCACATAATCTGTATATAGTGTATATACTTCGACTGCCAAGGCATAATAAATCGGCAGAAGTTCAAGGGAAGTTCGTCTTTTATTCAGGAAGTTCCGGGACTAGCCTACCAAACTCAAGTTCCCTTATCTAGTGAACCGCTCGGCTAGGAGGGAACATAGTCGGAGGACCTGTCAACCTGCCAGAACGTCTCACAGGCCAGGTAGGTCACGACACAACAGAGACAGAACCCACATCTAACCCTCAATGAATTCATACAGGATATTAACCCTGTTTTTAATTTTCACTGGTTTTCTGTTATCGCTGATGATGACACCATTGAGTGCTAACGCTATTACGAAAAACATGCATATTGTAACCGTTTACGAGATATGTAGACCAATAATTAATAAAATCAGTCGGACCTCGGGGTCGTTCCGAATTCTTTCGGATTAGAAACACTACAACACATTTGGAGGTCTACATACAGGTTCTTAATGATAGTGAAATAACTTTTTAATAAGGCAACAAACACTAATAATAATTAAACATATCAAAACATTGCGTTAATAAAACACTACACCAACAATTATCCTTAATGGGAAAACTGTTAAACACAAACAAAACAAATTATGTTAAGTCTTCGTCTCAACAAAATACTCCTTCGTTGTCTACAATGATCTTAGTTTCAACCACAAATATCCTTTTAAACAAATAAAGGCCTGACAATATCTAGGCGTTATACTTCTCGCCTGGTGGTTATTTTATTTACATGTACACAAACACTTTAAAAACATTACATGAGGCACTGTACCTGTGCAAAAGGCAAAGAAAACGATCAATATAGGTGTTTACGCGTGCACCGTACAATGTCTTCAATAGTAGGGGAAAATGACCTAAATTTAAGATTTCATGTTTGCTGGACTGTTCTTCACGTGGCAAAAAGCCACGAATTGTTAGTATTTACCACTACTAACTAAGATGGAGGGAATCAAGTACTGTTGTGATAGGGGCCTTCCATATTTAAATGAAATCAATACGCAAACTCTGCCTTGAAAGGCAATCGCTCTAACGGCGTAATTATGGTGCGAGTTCGCAAGACTCGTTGGCAACTAGCATAATAATTCGAACTTGAACAACGATTCATCGTCCCCTGTTAATAAAGTTCTAGTTCAATTATAGACCAACTTTCTTTGTTCATCCCTATCACATTTATAGCAATACACTCAAAACACAATTCTGTATTCTATATTTTGGCTGGTACACAACGCTCTATTAGTTCCAACATTTGCCACTAGTGTTAGTGAGAGTAGCATCTGGTAGCGAAAGTTAGAACTACTTCTAATTGAACTTGTTGGGAGTCTTCGGGCGTTCATGCCCAGCTTATGTGCATTGGCTGCGATTCATATAACCCGTAAGTCGTTAATTGCCGTACACATTGCATGCATTAAACAAGGACTATTACTTTACGCAGGGACAATGCCTCTATCTCAAAATAACTTGCGGGTATTCGTATGCTTGTCAAATAGAAATCACGCCTAATTATCGCCAAAAGGTGTCTATCAAATTAATGAGAAAATGGTTCACTGAAAATGTATGCAATTGAGGCACTTACCACGGTAGTTTCCTCACTCTTCATCTGCGCAGTGTTATGGTGCACTTATTAGTATCGCTATTTACTATCTCACTATATTAGGACTTGTTACATCCTCGCAGGATGGGACTTATAAATGTCTGAGTAGGGGTCACGCTTCTCCAGTCAGAACCATATCTATAATTCACTGACTATCTCTCTATCTTCCATTACTTGAGGACTTATCCTATGCCTCCTTTATACATTGATATTGCACCCATTAACACACTGACTTTTCTGCTGCTCTCGACTATGATATTACTCTAAACCCCACGATATTCATCTACACATCATTCACATGTATTAACTAGAAACACCATGTGTTTAAAATTACCAACTACTTCAATTTACTGGAACTTTCAATATTACAGGTCCTTTAAAAATTGACCTGTTTTAGTTA
Source organism: Meconema thalassinum (assembly GCA_946902985.2). NCBI lineage: Eukaryota > Metazoa > Arthropoda > Insecta > Orthoptera > Tettigoniidae > Meconema > Meconema thalassinum. The sequence goes on from OX336388.2 coordinate 810,105,169, forward strand.
CATCATTATTAGGCTATTATCCTGCTGTGATCCAGGCCATTTATCGTTAAATTACATTATTATTATTATTATTATTATTATTATTATTATTATTATTAAAATTGTAAAATTTTGAGTGATTATTTTTCTGGAACTGAAGAATATTCCAATAAATCTATAACTCACACAACCCGTCTTTCAATTAGGTCTATAATAGGCATTTCCGACTTAGTGCCTCTTAACGACAAATCGTTCTCCTCATAACTTTTATTCCCCCAGTCACATACTGTACGTTAATTTAAATATATGTAATTGACATACACTTTTAGCTAATGAAGTATGACCTCTTCCCTCGCTCGTTAGAATAGGATTGGTCGTGTTGTACTCACAGTTTGAACTTGAAGGCTATATACTAGTGTAGGACGTCATCCCCGCTCATCTTTACATTAGCCGGACATCTCCCAGTGGCACTGGTCTTGATGTATACTTGGATTACCACCTTCCACTAACACTTGAACACACATATTGTCTGTACAGTTTATATATACATATGTTCGTGGCATGGTAATAGGTAGGTACTCTGCACTTTCCTAGCATACGAATCTAGCGAGAAACACTCTTTCTAGTCTATAACATTCGTGAATCTTGGATTTCCTAATTGATCCAGATAAGTTTACGCCGAGCTACTTTGATCACTCTCGTACAGTTCTCATAACAGCTTTGCTAGCTAACTCTTTGTTAAATTGCTTCGTAGATCGAAAATCTTGATAAACAGTGATATTTTTAGCAATTACCCTCGGTCTTACCCCTACTCGATTCAGAATAATATCTTGGGTTCACAGAACTATATTTCTCGTATTCTTACTGTATTCAGATCACTTTCTATTGCTCGGACTAGTTTTAGTTAGGCCCTTTATCGCCCGAAACCTGGAGTCGAGTTGCACAGGCTCGCTCCCGCCTTTAAAGACTTGTACAAACTGTCAGGACTGTCTCCGGTCCTGGTATTTAAAAGTTTTGCTGTCGGCCCTGTACTGAGCTAAGCTCACATTACCTCATTTTATATTGAAATGGTTTAAATCATTTGGGACCATAATTTTCTGAAAGCTTGTTGTTCATAGATTCCAATTATCTAATTATAAGTAGATGTAGACTCCGATCAAAAATGTTCTCGTAATACAGTGAGAAGCTACTTTTCTATGCACAGAAAGAGGTAATTTCCAATCGGGGTCTTGATGTCAGATGCAAGCCTGGGAATATGATTAACTCACTTCGGCCTAGTTTTTGCGTAATTAATTGGATCGTTAATTAAATTAATCAAATTAACCAGCTGTAAAATATTAAATTGAATTTTGATTTATGTTCCTGTCTTTCTTTTCATTATGTGAGTTTCATATCGGTTGTTACTAGGTGAAGGCTTAGTATCACGTGGTATATCGGTTGATAAGCCAGGCCCATCGCGCGGGTGAATCCCCGGGGCCTGTGTAAGTTGAGATATCCCTGTTGCTTTTTTACTATGAGCTGGCAGGAAACATCAGCTCCCTACTCACTAATATAATGTGGTCAATTTGGTACATCACAATTATTTCGCAATGAAACCATCCTTTCAGACTCGCCTGTCCGGATTCAATATTAACTGACATGATTTTATTCTTTAGTATTGATTAAGGCATAGCATTCACCTGAGTCAGTTCTAGATATCATAACATTACTTACTGTATAATGGTTAACGATTTCGCATATTATCAACAATCGCAAATATTTAATCTTTACTATACTATCTATACTATCTGGACCGCTCTGTATAAACATGAGATGGTGAGTGTCTGTGTATTACTCAATCACGCAAGAGCCACTGGTCCGATTTACATAAAATTTTGCATGGAAGTAGCTGGTTAATATAAGGCTGCTTTTGATTTCGATACTTGGCACTATTTAAAGATGGGGATTATTTTAGTGACATCACTACACTCTTTGGTTTCAAACGTTCATATTTCTATTAAAAAAAGAGCACGCTAAGAAATAGCAAACTTTTCATGGCATATTGGAGGGTTAAAATTTAATTTTCTATCCGAAAGGTCCTTATTACTTTTCGTGTATCTCCAACGGTTAGCGAGTAAAACCTTCATTTGTGGTATAAAACAAGGTCAAAGCCGAGCGGTGTAGTTGGACAAAATGTTCCATCCTAACTCTCCCTCCGCGCAGCACCTCGCCTATCCCCTGTTTTAACTGTCACCTTCCCATTTTCATTTATTTACGACCCGTAGCGAAGCACGGGTACTTCAGATAGTATATCATAGTGGATGGTAATCCTGACTAGGTTCTTTACGGTGGCGCCAAGTGTTTGCAGCGTTAGCTGATAGAAGCTGAAAATTTGTGTCGTCACCCATTCCCTGCCAGCCGATAACACCCCTGTCGTCCTTCTAAAGGAGTGCAATGCGCATGTGTCTACTCCACGAGCATAGTGCATGAGTCCCGCTAGCTTGAGGTCCTAACAGTTTGTAGCAATACATTAAGATCTTCGGTGCGCTCGATTTTGAATGTGTTTACGTAGTTACAACAAATAATTTCATAAAAAATACTTTCTCCTACACTGCTGGAGGAATAACATAACGACATTGGGAAAGGGAGAAGGTATCTCTTATTTAGGCATTATTGGAACATTCCTTATATTTCGAAGGTGAAATCTTCACTACTGGCGCATCCTAGTAGATTAAGCCATAAACTATAATGTAGGCTACTGCTTGAGATTGGATTTGAATTCCAAACAAGTCTAGCATTCCCAATACTGTTCAATACAGCATTGCTGGATCCCGGGGAATCCCCTCTAATGTGAGGGGGAGGAGGATTTATAGTTAATGTTCTTTTAATGCACGAACAGCGAGGCCATCTGCCCCTTAGTGGGATCAGGGCTTGACGTCTGTGTCAGGAGCCGAGTAGCCATGTTCCACGGTCTGTGCAAGAATGAACTACGAGGTCATTTGCCCCTTAGTGGGATCGGGGCTTGACGTCTGTGTCAGGGCCGAGTAGCCATGTTCCACGGTCTGTGCAAGAATGAACTACGAGGCCATCTGCCCCTTAGTGGGATCGGGGCTTGACGTCTGTGTCAGGGCCGAGTAGCCATGTAACACGGTCAGTGCGAGGGTGCTGAGAGTAATAAAACGTTGATAATTCGCTCTCTGATTTTGCTTGTTCTGAATCCAAGGGTTCCCGGAAGCATTGCCCCACTCCCTCTGTTGTTTCTAAGCGTTTGTTCAAATGGGGGGAGCGATAGTGGCGTCCTTTGCACATCGCAAGTTCACTCACTCTCCTGGTCTGTCATCTCGTCCTTGGTTTCCTTGTGTTCATGATTCATGCGTAAGGTAGCTCTGTCCTAGACTCCGTGGCGCGTTTGGGTGTTGATACTTGCTGGCTGGTTCTTGTAATTTCCTTCCATTTGTACCGGGGTGTAACAATGCGCTGAGTTTGTATGAGCTATTGAGCTCATCTCTTAGTACCTTTAAGGTATGTATTAACGTTGGAAATGCAATTTTTCACCGGAAAATGCCATTCAAATATTTTCATTGGTGATGAAAGGTTGATAGAGTAGATGTATGTCTTCTCTAGAATGAGATATAATTCATATGCTACATATATTCCAACTCTAAGTGCCTGTTAATAACATAGATCCTCGTGCGCGCATGTTCACAACTTAATGTAGTTTTTAAACTTCAGTGCTGCTTTTCTTGAAAGTAAGTTTTTGGACACTTCCTATCATTTGAAATAGACATAAATAGCCTTACCATTGAGGTAGAAAAATTATTGATACATTAAATTAAATGTGTGAACGTTGTAAATTGAAACTTTATTCGTGTTGTGAAGACAACTATTATTATTGTTATTATCAACAATGATGATGAAGTAGTTTTTTTCAGAACTGTTATCTATAGTGCGTCTCTACCTTAAAAGACATTACGCATTAAATGGAGCGCGCTGATGCCAGATCTGCTGCATATACCGAGTTCTGCAAGGCCGGGCACATGATGCAACATAACTCGTATACAGGCGTGTTTTTACGCAAAACTCGGGAAATTTCCAAAATATTTGTTTGTTGTATTGTTATGTCATGGGAAATACAAGATAAATAACATACACTTGTTAATATAACACAACGGTTTATTAAACACTAGTCGATACACAACGATACACAATGTGAACTAACTTGAGCGGAACTGACGTCTACAGTCCGCGGGTGCATATATACATAGTAGCTGGAAGCTTCTAGAATCGAATGTTCCAGATTGGAATGTTCTGGGCATAGTGACTAGAATGTTCGTGTTAACTCAAGTAGCCTGAATACACAACACTGACTAGAATGTTCATGTTAACATAGCACTTTCTATAATGTTTATGTAAATACACAACATTTCCTCCCTCTTTTAAATGGATGATTTAGGAATCAGGAGAGAATCTCAACGGTGGTCGGCGCTGGCGAGTACTCCTGCGGGGAATAAAAGGGGTTTGCGAAATAGGCGGTGCCCTGTATACAGGTGTAGCTGGTGTGGCTGGTGGTGATTGGGCTGTTGCTGGTGTCTCGGTGAAGCGAACTCGTCTCAGGCTCGGTTGCTCAATGGCTGGTTCTTGATCATTGGTTGACTCTCGATCGTTGGTCGGTCCTTGATCGTTGTCCAAGTTGGTTTTGCCTTTGTTGGTGTCAGCAAACGATCTGGCGCTTGAATCGTTTTCCCTGGTAGTTGATCTCGTAGTGAAGGTCACCAGTGCGTTTCACAATTGTTCCAGGGAGCCACTTGTCCAGCTTGATATTGCCAGACAGGAAGTAGACTTTCTGTCCAGGTTCCAGAGTGCCGAATGTTGAGCTCATTTCAGCTCGTTGTTTTTCTGTAACCTTCGTGTGGACGTCATCAGGTCTGGTCAAGTTGAGTCTCGTGCGGAGATCTCGTCCCAAGAAAAGCTGGGCTGGAGATTGGCCAGTGGTGGAGTGTGGGGCCTTGCGGAATTGACGGAGGAACTCGTTCAGGTTGGCGCGGAGCGTTCCCTTAGTTGTCTTCATCGCATAGAGGGCGTCCTTCACCGTTTGAACATAACGTTCAGCTTGGCCATTGGTTGAGGGATGGTATGGCGCTGACAACTTGTGATATTTCACACCAATGTTTCTTAGGAAGGTCTTGAACTCGTCTGAGACGAATTGTCGGCCGTTGTCGGAGACGACAGTGACTGGCACGCCATACGCCGTGAACAGGTCATCCATGATGGAAATTGTTGCGGCTGATGTTGTTAATGTTATGGGTTTGACCTCGAGCCACTTGCTGTATGCGTCTACAACAATGAGCAGCATGGTGTCAGCCACTACGCCCGCGTAGTCAATGTGGATCCGTTCCCATGGTGTCTTCGGGTATTCCCAGTGGTGATCTCGGAACTTGGGTGGCGCATGCGCATGAGCTGCACACACGGCACAAGCCTTGGCGAGAGACTCAATGTCGTTGTCGATTCCAGGCCAGAACACAAAGGAACGTGCCATGCCTTTCATCTTGACTATCCCCAGGTGAGCCACGTACAGGTCGTTGAGGATAGCGTCTCGCCGTGAAGGAGGGACAACAACTCGATGCTCGAACATCAGACAGTTTGCGGCGAGGGTGTACTTCGCTTCTGGTGCCTTGTAATGTTGGCGGGTGAGGTCTTGCCCTGCTTCGATGATCTGGACAATTTTGCCCAGATGTGGATCTTTCCTGGTCTCGCGTGCGATTGCGTCTGCCCTAACTGGTAGCTGTTGGATCTGATGCACTGCAAAAAAAGTCAAATTCATAACTTCCGTCTCTTCCTCATGTGGAGGAAAGAAGTTTCTGATGAGGTTAACTGTTGTTGGTAGGTGAGCTCGGGAGCGGTAGTCAGCGTTGGCGTTGGATTTGGATGTCTTGAAGATGACGTTGTAGTCGAAGTGTGCTAGGTAGTCGGCATAATTGGCCATGCGACTGATGCACAGGACCGGTAAAGACTTCTCCGGGTGCAGGATCTGTGTGAGAGGCTTGTGATCAGTGATGAGAGTAAAGTGGCGAGCAGAGAGATAATTAAAAAACTTCTGTACAGCCCAAACAATGGCCAGTGCTTCCTTATCGATCTGAGGGTACCTTTGTTCCGTTGCTGTCATTGTTCGACAGGCGTAAGTAATTGGACGTTCTTGCCCGTTGCTGAGCCGGTGTGACAATACTGCGCCCAGGCCGGTCTTGCTGGCGTCCGTGGCCAACAGGAGTGGTAACGCTGGGTCATACTGCACGAGTACCTGGGGCGAGGTTAGGGTGTTCTTGATGTCTTTGTATGCCCTATCGCCTTCTGGTGTCCAGATGAGAGGGTCCTTGAGCAGCATGTCTCTGAGTGGTCTGTCTCTGGTGGACAAATCGGGGATGAACGAACTGTAGTAGGTTGCTTTACCAAGAAACAGTTGGAGTTCTTCTGGTGTAGTTGGTTTCGGTGCATCACGTACAGCTCGGATATGTGCATCCGGCTTGTGGATGCCTGACGCATCGATTTTGTGGCCAAGGGCTTCCAGAGAAGTTTGAGCGAAAACGCATTTGGCTCGGTTGAGCTTGAGGTTGTGTTGCCGAAACCGTTCCAGAGTGGTGCTGAGGGCCTGCATCAGATTTTCAAAGCTATCAGCAAAAACTATACTGTCATCGAAAAACATACGACGTTTGGGAGACAATGCAGGACTGTGTCCATTCGCCGCTGCCAGTTAGCGGGGATGTTAGCTGCTCCATATACTGCTCGCGTTGGGCGGATCAGACCATGAGTTGGCGTGTTAAGCGAGAGAGCATGGCTGAACTCATCGTCGACCTCGAGATGAGTGTACGCGTCGGAGATATCCAGATGGTAGAAGAGAGTGGCGCCACGCATTCGGTTGAACAGATGTTCCACCTTGGGAATCGGATGTTCATCGATGATGATCCGTGGGTTGAGAGTAGGCTTGTAGTTGCCTGTGATCCTCAGTTTGCCGTTCTTCTTGGCGACGACGTGCGTTGTCGATGCCCACTCAGAGTAGTCCACTCTTTTGTAGAAGCCAGATGCAATTTTCTTGTCGATTTCCTTGGCATAGGCATCGCGGAGGGCAACTGGTACGTCTCGAGCTCTGGCGAAAACAGGTGTTGCTCCAGCCTTCAAGTGCATCTTCGCTGAGGGACCTGAGATCTTCCCGGGGGTGTCGCTGAACACATCCTGAGAGCGAGATAGAATGTTGTCGAGCTGCTTCTGTTGTTCCAAGGTCAGAGCCTGTTTGTCTGAGAGCTTGTGGATTGGGTCGGGTTTTGCGAAGAGGTGATCAAAGTCGATCTCCCGTACAAACTCTGAGATCCACTCTCGGCCAAAGAGCGATTCGACTTCATCATCAACCACGTAGAGATTCAGGTTCCTGGTTGTGGTTCCGATGGTGGTGCACACTGACGTTTTGCCAATGCATTTAATCGGATGGCCAGTGTAACTGACGAAGTTACGATCGTTTCTCTGCAACACAAAACCTGGTTTGATCATACTTAGCATTGATTTGCTCATGGTTGAGCAGGGGGCGCCGGTGTCGAGTTTCATTTTGACGGTGGTTCCCTCTATGTTGACATCAACCAGTGGCTTAGGTGCTGCGTTGACCGATCCGATGACCTCGATTTTGCTGAGGTAGTCCACAACGTCGCGGTTTTCTGCTGGAATCTCTTCTTCGGTCACATGGTTTGTTCTTTGATGTTTCCTCGATTTCGATCGGCAAACTTTTCTGATGTGACCTTTCTTGCCACACTTCAGGCACTCTGCGTTCAGGAACCTACACTGACTATGAGGGTGAGCTTCACCGCACCCTGCACATGTTGATTGGTTGTCCTGGGATGCACTCTGGTTTGCCTGGTGTGGCCATTGGTGCGGTCTGGTTAGGTTGTAAGACCCTTGACTTCGATGAGCTGACTTGCTGTGTGGCGGCTGCTGGTTGATGTTCTTCCTGGACAGAGGCTTCTCGTATCCAATCCGATTGGTTGATTCAGACATAGCGGCAGCTGTTTTGACCTCGTCGGTGGTAATGCGAGTAGCTTCGAGTGCGTGCGCGATTACATATGCTGCGGTGAAGTTCTCTGGTTGTTTTGCAATAATCTCGTCGCACATTGCTCGTGATTCCAAACCTGCGAGCATTTGTTCAATTAACATGCGATCAAGAAATGTGCCATACTCACAAAACGTTGCAGACTGCCGCAGTCTTAAGGTGAAGCTAGCGATGGTTTCTCCTTGCTTCTGCATTACACTGCGAAATTAGATGCTCTCAGGAAACTTGTTGCGTGTGGCGTCAAAGTGGCCTATCAGCTTAGATTGAATCTCGTTGTATGACGGAGTTTCCGGATCATTAGGACTCACCAGGATCTTCAGGGCATCATTGAGTTCAGATCCCATGTAAACCCGTGCAAAATGTGCGTGTTGATCCGCGGGTACCTTGCTCAAGTTGAGCGCCCAGGTAAAGCGAGTGAAATAGTCGGCTACAGTCGTCCCGTCGGTTGTACGATACGGTTGCATTGTGAATTGTGGCGGTCGAGGCTGTGATGATGACGTTGTTGAACTTGTCTGTCGGATAGCGTCGACGATGATTGCCGAGAATTGTTGGAGTTGCTCAGAGGTTAAGTCTGGCATGGTGAAGATGAGTGGAGAACAGTATATCTAACACGCACTTGCGATGAACTTAGTTCGGTGCAAACACTTGCGTTGAGGTTAGAAAGTTCACTCGGTTTAGTTTCCAACACGCACTGCGATGAACGTCCTTCGGTGCAACACTTGCGTGAGGTTAGAAAGTCACTCGGTTTCACAACGTTATTTATCTTATCCCACTTCCGGCACCACTGTTATGTCGTGGGAGATACAAGATAAATAACATACACTTGTTAATATAACACAACGGTTTATTAAACACTAGTCGATACACAACGATACACAATGTGAACTAACTTGAGCGGAACTGACGTCTACAGTCCGTGGGTGCATATATACATAGTAGCTGGAAGGTTCCAGAATCGAATGTTCCAGATTGGAATGTTCTGGGCATAGTGACTAGAATGTTCGTGTTAACTCAAGTAGCCTAAATACACAACACTGACTAGAATGTTCATGTTAACTTAGGACTTTCTAGAATGTTCATGTATATACACAACATGTATATAACTGTACCTCATGCCTTGAAGCGAACCACAGTACAATATTTAGATATGATACACAGAAGTTCAGATCGCGATTTTAATGCACACATTATAATCACTTATAATTTTCAATTATTCATGTATATGATAATACAGTGAGTCCAGGAATGTTCTCCGCAGCGCCTACATGCGTCTGCGAGAGCTAGCTACAGCAGTTATGTTGGTAGCACGGCTGCCGCTTGCATCATCTCTATTTCTACTTAGTATAAAACAAAGTCCCCGATTCTTGGATGTTACGGGTAAATTCGAGAACCACTGGATGGATTTTGATGCGGTTTTCACCATTCTGTAAAGGATATATCGAGTATGATTTCTGTAGAAAATAATTTATTTATGATCAAAGGAAGCCGAGCAGTGACGATTTTAGTGGAAAAGTCGATAAAAATGGCTGGCGTCCGAGCACTTTGTAAGTTTGCGCTGGGCAAACCGTTAAAAATATCTAAATACTATGAGTGTAAGAATTGTTCAGCATGAAAAGTTCTAAAAAAAAGTCCTGGAGAGCATATGTCTATCTTCCATACATCGCCCACTATAAGGGACAACTGAAGCTTGTCTCTTACAGCTTTATGTGCTGTCTACTTAGAGATTCCTGTTTGTTGAGCTAATTTTCGTGTTGATTTACTTGGACTACGCAGCATTATATCGGAGATTTCATCAATTTTTTTCGTCTGTTAAAAGCGTAGGCCTGCCTGTTCTTGGTACATCGTGCACTGAGCCAGTCACACGAAATTTACTTACCAAATCCCGAACGGTATCACGATTTGGACACTTTGAATTAGGAAATCGCGCCTGAAATCTTAATTTTACATTTTCTGTAAACCGATCGCCTTCGCGAAAAACGTATTCCACCAAAAAACTCTCTCTTCAGTAGTAAACATTACCGCCTGTATGCTCTTGCACTCTTCCAATAATAATCTATCTGAACGCTCGCTGACCAATACACGCTGAAGACATGCAGGCTGCGCGCTTATCGCGATACGCACCGTCAGCTCAAACGGGGAAGTCCCGCTTTGAAGGACACAGTGCAGTGCAGCCAACTAAAACGCATGACTCAACCACCCGCAACTGTACGTACCCACTGCGGAGAACATTCTCGGGCGCCCTGTATTATAACATGTTATAATATTACATTTTCTCGAATATCATAGGTTATAATAAATGATAATATGACATTTAATAATAATAATGATTATAATAAAATAATAATAATAATAATAATAATAATATATTGTGGTCCACGTAATTTACCCAATTTTGTGTGATAAAGTGGTGGTATGCAACCGAAATTAAATTATTCTTTTTTTGTTTCATGAATGAGACGTTGTTCAATTTTATAAAGGTTAGTTCTTTACTTGCGCCCATGCCATTTCGATGGGATTAAGTTCACTCTGGTATGGTGGCAAGCAATGAACATACTACTCTGCAGTAGGGGGGCTGAGCCGGTTCTAACGCACAAGGGAGGTTGTGAGCCCCTGAGAGCACTCATGCAATATCTCCCAAACCCATGGTCCGATTTTGACATGCGACATGCTGACGCCCTCTTTCCAATGGACAACCTATTTCCACCCCCAAAATAAAACCTACCCCTACTAGAGGGTGAAATTGTAATTTTATAGAAAATGTCGCTTTGCAAGTGCAACATGCATGCAGTCCGATACCAGTATGAAAATAAATGTTGTTCAACATAAAACGCATGTGAAGTACTGGTGGCCGCTATGAATTAACTTTTTTTTTGTTTTGTTTTTACGCATGCGCACTTGCGTTTTTGTAAGAGGGCGGGCTATTTGAATAATAATTTATAGATGAGTTATTTAAAAATAAGATTCAAAACTAATAGGTCATCGGCTTTTTAATATCTCATGAACCAATAAGGTTAGATATGTGTACGAGGTGTCGAATGACTCGGGTTGACGCCCTCTTTTTGAATGTATTTTTGAAATTTTGACAAATGGCATACCTACAATTTTGTTGATATTTCCTGAACGCATGATCGGATTTTGACAAATGAGGTGTCGTTGAACTCGGGCTGACATTCCCTTTCCAAATTCTCAAAATGTTGACTCATAGCCCACTTTCCTGGTGACGTCACATAATAACCCGCCATACATTCAGGGGCAAAGCCGACATCTCCCGAATGCATGATCGGATTTTGACGAATAAGGTATCGTTGATCTCGGGCTTACACCCCCTTTCCAAAATTCCAAAATGTTGACGCATAGCCTACTTTCCTGGTGACGTCACATACTAACCCGCCATACATTCAGGAGCAAAGCCGATATCTCCCGAATGCAAGATCGGATTTTGATGAATGAGATGTCCTTGAACTCGAGCTGACGCCCCTTTTCCAATGGACAACCTATTCTTATCTCAAAATGTCGCTTTACAAATGCAACATGTGGGTGTTTGAAGGCTAATAGGAAATTAAACGTTGTTAAACATGCCTACTTTCCTGGTGATGTTACAACGAGGTGTGGTCAAAAAGTTCCAAAATGTTATCCATAGCCTACTTTCCTGGTGACATCACAACGAGGGGTGATCAAAAATTACCAAAATGTTAACCCATAGCCTACCTTGCGAACCCATGGTCAGATTTCGATGAATGAGATGTCGTTGAACTCGGGCTGACACCCCTTTTCAATGGACAACCTATTTCAATCCCAAAATAAAACCTACCCCTACTAGAGGGTGAAATTATATTTTTTTGAAAAAATCTCGCTTTCCAAGTGCGACATGTGGGAGTTTGAATGTTAATAGGAAATTAAACGTTGTCCTACATAAAGGACATGCCAACGAGTCGCTGCCATAATGAATTAGCAATTTTGTTTTTATTTTACGCATGCGCCCTTGGTGATTTTGTAAGAGGGCGGGCTTTTTGAAAAAAAATTTATAAGAAGGGGTTTTAGTGGTGAGGAGAGAGCTAGATAGTCGCCTACTTTCCTATCATGTTTGCTGATATCTCACGAACGCATGGTCGGATTTGGACGTGTGACGTTCCAAAACAATTGTCTTGATGCCCTTTTTTGAAGTGGTTAATACGTTAAAGTTTTGAGAATGATGGAGACAGCCTTGAAATGTTTATGATGAGTGGTTGTAGATAGAGAGAGAGGATACCGCTGGGCGTGTGTTTTTAACAACTATATTACTGATTATAATGACCGTGCTTAATAGAACAATCGATATTTTGAAGGGTCGGTTTATGACAGGTCGAGGGTTCGTTTTCCAATATTTCGACGGGTCGGTTTATGACAGAGCGAAGGTTCGTTTTTCCGATATTTTGCTCTCGAAGAGGATCTTTATCATGTAAACGATGATGGGTTACTTGACAAATGATAATTCTATGATCAGATTATATTTTGATGGATGGGTTTAGAACAGGTCCAGGGTTCGTTTTCCAATATTTCGACGGGTCAGTTTATGGCAGAGTGAGGGTTCGTTTTTCCAATATTTTACTCTCGAAGAGGATCCTACGATGATGGGTTACATGAAAAAATGATAATTCTATGATCAGATAATATTTTGATGGATCGGTTTAGGACAGGCCGAGGTTTCGGTTTCCAATATTTTGACTTGTCAGTTTATGACAGAGCGAGGGTTCTTTTTCTGATATTTTACTCACGAAGAGGATCTTTAACATGTAAATGATCATGGGTTACATGACAAATGTTAATTCTATGATCAGATGATGTTTGGTGGGTCGGTTTGTGACAGGTCGAGAGTTCGTTTTCAAATATTTTGACGGGTCTGTTTATGACAGAGCGAGGGTTTGTTTTTCAGATATTTTACTCTCGAAGGGAATCTTGAACGTGTAAACGATGATGGGTTACATGACAAATGATAATTCTATGATCAGATGATATTTTGATGGGTCGGTTTAGGACAGGCCGAGGATTCGTTTTCCAATATTTCAACGGTTCGGTTTATGAGAGCGAGGGTTCGTTTTATGATATTTTACTCTCGAAGAGGATCTTTAACATGTAAACGGTGATGGGTTACATGCCAAATGATAATTCTATGATCTGATGATATTTTGATTGGTCGGTTTAGGACAGACCGAGGATTCGATTTCCAATATTTTGATGGGTCAGTTTATGACAGAGCGAGGGTTTGTTTTTCCGATATTTTACTTTCGTAGGGGATCCTACGATGATGGGTTACATGAAAAAAATGATAATTCTATGATCAGATGATATTTTGATGGGTCGGTTTAGGACAGGCTGAGGATTCATTTTTCAATATTTTGACGGGTCAGTTTATGACAGAGCGAGGGTTCGTTTTTTCAGATATTTTACTCTCTAAGGGGATCGTTAACGTATAAAGATGATGGGTTACATGACAAATGATAATTCTATGATCAGATGAAGAGCAAACAGAACTTGGTTCTATGTTGGTTGAAGCGGGTAGAGAAAACAAACTTGCTGGAGAGCAGACTAACAGGATGCGGATGTTATTTGAGCTTATTGGAATGTGCTGACCTGACTCGACTTGACGACAGGTGCAAGAATGTAAATCACTGAGTCGGTAAAAGGTATCATGCATATGTAGGAATGCGCTATCTGATGAATCATGGATTCTAGAGGCTTATGCGGTGGCCATGCTTGACAATGATTTCATTGATATTTAATGGATCATGAATCGAAGAGGCTTGTGGAGTGATTCGTTGATGCTTGTTGAAAGCAGGACTGTGATGATTGAAAAAAACAATTGCGAGAATGACCGCAGAGTTACAGTAAACAGATAAGCCAATACAAAAGCCGATATATAAGCCAACACAAACGCCAATACATAAGCCAATACAAAAGCCAACACAAAAGCCAATACAAAAGCCAATACATAAGCCAATACAAAAGCCAACACATGGGGTTAGGTTAGGTTCTGATATGTTACATTAAGTTAGGTGAGTTATGTGTGACGTCATAGCCAGTCTTAAAGCAAGTCTAAACTAGTAGAACATGTCACGTGACGAGGTTAAGTAAGGTTATGTTAGATGAGTTGAGGTTAAGTCTTTAAATATTCACAGTCTTTGAGGTACATTCCAAGATCAATAAAAAAAATTACTAAATGCATTGACAAAAATAACTTGTCAAATAAGCCAATATAAAAGCCAATATATAAGTCAACACAAAAGCCAATACGTAAGCCGAAACAAAAGCCAACACTAAAGCCAATACAAAAGCCAATACATAAAGCAATACAAAAGCAAACTCATGGGGTTAGGTTAGGTTAGGTTCTGATATGCTACATTAGGTTAGGTGAGATATGTGTGACGTCATAGCCAGTTGCAAGTCAAATCTTTTGGAGCATGTCACTTTACAAGGTTAAGTTAGGTTATGCTAAATGAGTTGAGGTTAAGTCTTTAAATATTCCCAGTCTTTGAGGTACTTTCCAAAACCAATAAAAAAACACTAAATACATTGACAAAAATAACTTGCCAAATAATCCAATATAAACCCGATATATAAGCCAATACATAAGCCAATATAAAGGCTGATATATAAGCCAATACAAAAGCCAATTCATAAGCCAATACAAAAGCCAACACAAAACCCATCACATAAGCCAACACAAAAGCCAATACAAAAGCTATCACATGGGGTTAGGTTGGGTTATGATATGTTACATTAGGTTAGGTGAGCTATGGGTGACTTCATAGCCAGTCTTAAAGCAAGTCTAAACTTGTAGAACATGTCACGTGACAAGGTTAAGTTAGGTTGTACCTATCACCATTTTTTAAATGAGAAAAACATTATGCTCTGGGAAACCTTGTTTTTATTCTATAGCCAATAGCACTTTACAAAAATAGAATACAAAGAAATATCAATTCCTCATTCTTTTTTCAATGTTTATGTCCACACATCATTAACTTTCCTTTCATAACACACATCACAATCAAGGTTGCCAACCTCTCTCCCACTGAGGCATCACAGGATGTCAAACGTTGTTTAGCTTTTTTCAACAACACTTTATCCGCCACATGCCTTAAGCCAGGATGACTATGGCGATAAGAAATGTCATGTTCTTTGCATGCTTGATCCAAAATATTAATGGATACATCACCACGCTGCAAACATTCTTCAAGGCGAGTTCCAGGTCCACAAAATCAATAACTAGGAAGATGAATTTAGAAAGGCAAGTATTGAATGACTTTGTTAATGAGGCCATGACCAGTACAAGTTTGATATATCCTTTTCCATTGATATTGAAAGGGTTTGATCTTCATCCTCCTCTGTAGACGATGTTAGTTGTTGTTGCTGCTTTTTCTCGCCATTACACCCGTGGAATGAGGAAACAAAGTCTTTACACGAACTTTTATGACCGTGATACAATTTCACCAGCTGGCAAGTAGCACACTGTCGCATAGAGGGTATTTTTGCCATGACCACTTGATTATGGTGATCGTAATCCGTACATGGTTGCAATTCACTCAACACAGGGTCTTGAGTCCATGATTTTGGTACATGTTGCCAGATTTTTTCACACCATTGGCTGCCACATAATAAATGAATGACTTTGGGAGCGCCAATAATTTCTCATTGGTAAAACTGTGTAGTTTATTTTGCACACAAAAAAAAATCCAATCGCTTTATCAGTAGCATCTCCTCTTTCCATGGTATTACGTTGATGTTTACACGTTGCTTGTAGAAATCTCACTGATGTCATCCTCGGGTGAACCTTGAGTTTTAATTTTATTCAACAACTCCCAGCAGATATTGGTGGTTAACCAATGATGGAGATGGCACACATAGGCTAAGGCTCTATGAGTAATGTTGCCACAGGGACAGCGGTCGATGAATGTTTGAATCGAGGGACATCCCAAGGCCATGAAATCAACACATTGACAGTAAGGTGTTAAAAATGGTTGTAGCCATTAGCATTTTTCATCACTTTACACAAATACCACATGGGCAGAGAATAAATGGGCTTTCATCACCATGTCCAAGTGCTTATATGCAATCGTTCCTTGATTCCAGTCTAGTTGCAAATTATTTTCAATCCATTTAGTTTGTTCACAGTCTTTCTCACACAACAAAACAAAAGCATAGGGTGGTGTAAACACCAAATGGGTAGCTTGTGATATCCAAAAGGTTGAACAATCAATAATGGCAACCTCTTGAAATATAAATTTGTTAACTTCAATGTTAAACCCTTGGCAATCCACAATCAGTGTGCTCAACATGTTGATGCTTGTCTGAGCCAAGTTCAAGTGACCACTAACTGACTATCAGTGACTAAGGTGTACTCATGACATTGACTTATATTCCCATTCTAGTAAACAATTTGATGCTAGGGTATCACAGGGAACTTGAGAAATAATAGCATCAACAGCAACCTTTTTTACATCATTTTATTGGTATAACAAGTTTTACATGCTTTTGCCATTTTGGGATAGGGACGATACCAACTCATACAACAATACAGTCTTTTGTGTTTATAGCGTTCATAACACCAATGATGTCTCAATGTCTCTAAACTGGATGATTTTGATTGTGAGCTGCTCATCGAAACACTGTTGAAGCCATAAGGTCCACACGTATCATAACTTGTTTTGTCATCACCTAGAGGTACTAGTGAGGGCGAGCTTGAATGACAGGGTATATTACACACCTCTATTCCACACAGGTAGGGACAGGCTGGTGACCAGCGCTGATGTTCATGCATTGGTTCATCACTTTCTTCCCTGATAAAACTATCTGCATATCAAGGTCAGATGATCTTGTAGTTCCGCCACTTAAAACAACAACACTACCTCTTGCATAGTCTGTGATGTTGATGGCTCTTGTGACGTGAAAGATGGATTAAACATAACTTTAACAACAGGGGTTAAACGTTGCTCAAAAAGCAATGAACTATTTTGAGTAGCAACATGTTTTTCTTGTACTAGCTTTTTAACATTTCAATGATTTTTTGTTAACACTATCGGTGCTTATATTGGAGCACTACATTGATGATCACTCACACTTAACACCTCAGCATTTCTACTTTTCATATCACCTCGACATTTTGTTGACATCTGTTTTGAACATCGCCAGAATATTATTCCTTTTACATTTTGTCGTTTATAGTTATAAGAGTAGCTTGATAGAGTGCACGTTGCCTACCTTTGTTGGTTGTAGTAAGTTCCATAGTAGTAACTGACCTGTCTGTATCATGTTCACACTACAAAGGTTACAACTGTTTTGATAATGACGTGACTTACCATAAGCTTATATATTGGCTTTTATGTCGGCATATGTGTTAGCTTTTGCGTTGGCTTTTTTGTTGGCTTTTGTATTGGCTTATGTATTGGCTTTTGTTTTGGCTTATATATATCGGCTTTTGTGTTGGCTTATTTAACAAGTTATTTTGTCAATGTATTTAGTGGATTTTTATTGGTCTTGGAAAGTATCTCAAAGACTGGGAATATGTTTAAGCGGTTACGTGGATTCATTACATAATAGTTTTGACACGACGAAGCTCATTTTCTATATCCAATAGTTCTTCCTCATATTCAGTATGACCAGCCTGTCTACAGGCATGCAAGTACTGAAGCCGTTGGATTAGCTTACTGGGATTGTTCCAGTAAACAAATTTAACAAATGATTTTTAGGGGTAAACAGAGCATTATCATTATCATTATCATCATCCTCAGAATATTTATCACTATTATTATAATCATCATCATCATTGTAATCAACATTATCCTCAACATCACTAAAACTATTGAATTCCTTTTCTTCCTTTTCCACAGAGACTCCTTTCATAGTATGTGTTGACTTTGATAGTGTTGAGGTTTCCTTAGACGTTGACAACTGTCGTAATATGACTTTTTTAGGATATGATAAGTGCTTTTGAGCAAACACTGCACTATCTTGAGCTGCAATATCGGTTTCTCGAACTTGCTTTTAAACTTTTTCATAATTTTTTGTAAACAACAATCGTGGTTTGTTTGGAGCACTACATTCATGAACACTCACACTTAAAACCTTTCCACTTTTACTTTTTAGATTTCCTCGACATTTTGTCGACCTCTCTTTTGAGCATCGCCAGAATATTATTCCATTCACATTCTGACGGTAATAGTTATAAGAGTAGCCTTGATAGAGTGCACGTTGCCTACCCTTGTTGGTTGTAGTAAGTTCCATAGTAGTAACTAACCTGTCAGTATGATGTTCACACTATAAAGGTTACAACTGTTTTAGTGATGTGACTTATCATAAGCTCATATATAGGCTTATGTATTGGCTTTTGTATTGGCTTTCGTGTAGGCTTTTGTATTGGCTTATGTATTGGCTTTTGTATTGGCTTATATATCGGCTTTTATATTGGCTTATGTATTGGCTTTTGTGTTGACTTTTATATCGACTTTTATATTGGATTATTTGACAATTAATTTTTGTCAATGTATTTAGTGATTTTTTTTATTGGTTTTGGAAAGTACCTCAAAGACTGGGAATATTTAAAGATTTACCCTCAACTAATTTAACATAACTTAACTTAAACTTGTCACGTGACATGTTCTAAAAGTTTAGACTTGCTTTAAGACTAGCTATGACGTGACACATAGCTCACCTAACCTAACGTAGCATATCAGAACCTAACCTAACCTAACCCCATGTGTTTGCTTTTGTGTTGGCTTATGTATTGGCTTTTGTATTGGCTTTTGTGTTGGTTTTTGTTTTGGCTTTTGTATTGGCTTTTGTGTTGACTTATATATTGGCTTTTATATTGGCTTATTTGACAAGTTATTTTTGTCAATGTATTTAGAAGATTTCTTATTGATCTTGGAAAGTACCTCAAAGACTGTGAATATTTAAAGACTTGACCTCAACTCATCTAACATAACCTTTCTTAACCTCGTCACGTGACATGTTCTACAAGTTTAGACTTGCTTTAAGACTGGCTATAACGTCACACATAGCTCACCTAACTTAATGTAACATATCAGAACCTAACCTAACCTAACCCCATGTGTTGGCTTTTGTATTGGCTTATGTATTGGCTTTTGTATTGGCTTTTGTGTCGGCTTTTGTATTGGCTTATGAATTGGCGTTTGTGTTGGCTTATATATCGGCTTTTGTATTGGCTTATCTGTTTACTGTAACACTACGGTCATTCTCGCAATTGTTTTTATTTTCAATCATCACAGTCCTGCTTTCACAAAGCATAAACGAATCACTCCACAAGCCTCTGCGATTCATGATTCATGAAATATCAATGAATACATTGTCAAGCATGGCCACCGCGTGAGCTTCTACAATCCATGAATCACCAAATAGCACATTCCTACACATGCATGATACATTTTACCGACTCAGTGATTTACAATCTTGCATCTGTTGTCGAGTCAGGTCAGCACATTCCAATAAACTCAAATAACATCCACATCCTGTTAGTCTGCTCTCCAGCAAGTTTGTTTTCTCTACCCGCTTCGACCAACATAGAACCAAGTTCTGTTTGCTCTTCATCTGATCATAGAATGATCATTTGTCATGTAACCCATCATCGTTTACACGTTAAAGATCCTCTTTGGGAGTAAAATATCGGAAAAAACGAACCCTCGCTCTGTCATAAACTGACCCGTCAAAATATTGGAAAACGAATCCTCGGCCTGTCCTAAACCGACCCATCAAAATATCATCTGATCATAGAATTACCATTTTTTTTCATGTAACCCATCATCGTAGGATCACCTCCGAGGGTAAAATATCAGAAAACGAACCCTCGTTCTCATGAACCGACCCGTTGAAATATTGGAAAACGAACCCTCGGCCTGTCCTGAACCGACCCATCAAAATATCATCTGATCATAGAATTATCATTTGGCATGTAACCCATCATCGTTACATGTTAGAGATCCTCTTCGAGAGTAAAATATCGGAAAAACTAACCCTCGCTCTGTCATAAACTGACCCGTCAAAATATAGAAAAACGAATCCTCGTCCTGTCCTAAACCGACCCATCAAAATATCTTCTGATCATAGAATTATCATTTGTCATGTAACCCATCATCGTAGGATCCTCTTCGAGAGTAAAATATCGGAAAAACGAACCCTCGTTCTTTCATAAACCGACCCGTCGAAATATTGGAAAACGAATCCTAGGCCTGTCCTAAACCGACCTGTCAAAATATCATCTGATCATAGAATTATTATTTTTTCAAGTAACCCATCATCGTAGGATCCCCTTCGAGAGTAAAATATCGGAAAAACGAACCCTCGCTCTGTCATAAACTGACCCGTCAAAATATTGGAAAACCAATCCTCGGCCTGTCCTAAACCGACCAATCAAAATATCATCTGATTTATTTATTTATTTATTTATTTATTTATCGTATGGCTTTTAGTGCCGGGAGTGTCCGAGGACATGTTTGGCTCACCTGAGTCTGTAGCTGCTTCCAGCGGACACCCTAAAGCGTGAGCTACAAGTTCCGTTCAATTTCAAGTAGTTCCAACATTCGCCACCAGATATCATTGATCTCTAGTGGTGAACGTTGGAACATTGATAGAGCGTTCTGACGAAATCTAACCTAACAATTTTGCTTTACACAAGTTTAGTCTGTGAAAGGATCTTTTACATGCCATAAATCTATGACATGGGACCGCCGGCTTTACTTCCCCTCCGAAGGAAGGCATACTGAAGGATTTTTAACGCTCTTAAAAAAATCCGATGACTTCGGCCTGGTTTGAACCCGCTATCTTGGGCATAGCAGTTCAGCATGCTACCGACTACACCACCGAAGCCGCATCATCTTATCACAGAATTATCATTTGGCATGTAACCCATCATCGTTTACATGTTAAAGATCCTCTTCGAGAGTAAAATATCAGAAAACCAACCCTCGCTCTCATAAACCGACCCGTTCAAATATTGGAAAACGAATCTCGGCCTGTCCTAAACCGACCCATCAAAATATCATCTGATCTTAGAATTATCATTTGTCACGTAACCCATCATCGTTTACACGTTAATGATTCCCTTCGAGAGTAAAATATCTGACAACGATCCCTCGCTCTGCCCTAAACTGACCCGTCAAAATGTTGGAAAACGAATCCTTGGCCTGTCCTAAACCGACCCATCAAATTGTCACCTGATCATAGAATTATCATTTGTCATGTAACCCATTATCGATTACATTTTAAAGATCCTCTTCGAGAGTAAAATTTCAGAAAACGAACCCTCGCTCTGTCATAAACTGACCCGTCAAAATATTGGTAAACGAATCCTCGGCCTGTCCAAAACCGACCCATCAAATTATTATCTGATCATAGAATTATCATTTTTTCATGTAAGCCATCATCGTAGGATCCCCTTCGAGAGTAAAATATCGGAAAACCGAACCCTCGCTCTGCCATAAACTGACCCATCGAAATATTGGAAAACGAACCCTCAACCTGTCCTAAACCGATCCATCAAAATATCATCTGATCATAGAATTATCATTTGTCATGTACCCCCTCATCGTTTACATGTTCAAGATCCTCTTCGAGAGTAAAATATCGGAGAAACGAACCCTTGCTCAGTCATAAACCGACCCGTCGAAATATTGGAATACGAAACCTCGACCTGTCCTAAACCGACCCGTCCAAATATCGATTGTTCTATTAAGCACGGTCATTATAACCAGTAATAGCGTTGTTAAAAACAAACGCTCAGCGGTATCCTCTCTCTCTCTCTCTCTGTCTATCTACAACCACTCATCATAAACATTTCAAGCAAATTTCCATTATTCTCAATACTTTAACGTTTTAACAACATCAAAAAAGGGCATCAAGACAATCGATTTGACACGTCACACGTCCAAATCCGACCATGCGTTCGTGATATATCAGCAAACTTGATAGGAAAGTAGGCCAGAATCTAGCTCTCTCCTCACCACTAAAACCCCTTCTTATAAATCATATTTTCAAAAAGCCCCCTCTCACAAAATCACCATGTGCGCATGCGTAAAACAAAAACAAAATTGCTAATTCATTATGGCATCGACTCGTTGGCATGTCCTTTATGTAGAATAACGTTTAATTTCCGAATAACATTCAAACTCCCACATGTCGCACTTGGAAAGCGATATTTTTTCAAAAAAATATAATTTCACCCTCTAGTAGGGGTAGGTTTTATTTTGGGATTGAAATAGGTTGTCCATTGAAAAGGGGGTGTCAGCCCGAGTTCAATGACATCTCATTCATCGAAATCTGACCATGGGTTCGCAAAGTAGGCTATGGGTTAACATTTTGGAACTTTTTGATCTCCCCTCGTTGTGATGTCACCAGGAACGTAGGCTATGGGTCAACATTTGAAACTTTTCGATCACCCCTCGTTGTGACGTCACCTGGAGAGTAGGCTATGTATCAAAATTTTTGGAAGTTTTTAAGCACACCTCGTTGTAACATCACCAGGAAAGTAGGCATGTTTAACAACGTTTAATTTCCTATTGGCCTTCAAACTCCCACATGTTGCACTTGAATAGCTACATTTTTAGATAGGAATAGGTTGTCCATTGGAAAGGGTGCGTCAGCTCGAGTGCAACGACATCTCATTCATCAAAATCCGATCATGCATTCGGGAGATATCGGCTTTGCTCCTGAATGTATGGCGGGTGAGTATGTGACGTCACCAGGAAAGTAGGCTATGCGTCAATAATTTGGAATTTTGGAAAGGGGGTGTAAGTCCGAGATCAACGGTACCTCATTCGTCAAAATCCGATCATGCATTCGGGAGATATCGGCTTTGCCCCTGAATGTATGGCGGGTTAGTATGTGACGTCACCAGGAAAGTAGGCTATGAGTCAACATTTTGAGAATTAGGAATGGGAATGTCAGCCCGAGTTCAACGACACCTCATTTGTCAAAATCTGATCATGCGTTCAAGAAATATCAACAAAATTGTAGTTATGTCCTTTGTCAAAATTTCAAAAATACATTCAAAAAGAAGGCGTTAACCCGAGTCATTGGACACCTCGTACACATCTCTAGCCTTATTGGTTCATGAGATATTAAAAAGCCGATGACCTATTAGTTTTGAGTCTTTTTTTAAATAACTCATCTATAAATTATTATTAAAAAGCCCACCCTCTTACAAAAACCCAAGTGCGCATGCGTAAAAACAAAAAACAAAAATGTTAATTCATAGTGGCGACCAGGACTACACATGCGTTTTACGTTGAACAACATTTAATTTCATACTGGTATCGAACCGCATGCATGTTGCACTTGGAAAGCGACATTTTCTATAACATTACAATTTCACCCTCTAGTAGGGGTAGGTTTTATTTTGGGGATGGAAATGTGTTGTCCATTGGAAAGAGGGCATCAGCTCGAGTCCAACGACATGTCGCATGTCAAAATCGGACCATGGGTTTGGGAGATATTGCATTGAGTGCTCGCAGGGGCTCACAACCTCCTTTGTGCGTTAGAACCGGCACAGCCCCCCTACTCTCTGCTGTGATAGCCTACATTGTCTATTACTAGGCTAGATCCTTCGGGAACATTGGGCAACAATTGCTCGGCGAACCACTTTTCATACACTCTATCCTAGTTTAAATTTTAAATTTCAACTGTCATTTCGTCGTGGGTGTCTGGTGTGTTCTTTTGGCACAGAAACGTTAACTCTGCACCATTAACGAACCCTTGTTCATTCCCGGGACGAACAAATGCGAACTACGAAAACCACTTCAGGGATGGTTGAGGTAGGAATCGAACTCGCCTCTTCTCAGTTTTGTCTCATGAAGTTGAGTACACCCCCTTCCAGCCCTCAGACTAGAATTAAATTTCTTAGCAGAGCCGGGATTCAAACCTGGGCCTCCACGGTGACAGCAGAGTGACAGCCAAGAATGCTAGCCACTACGCAACGAGGCGGACAATTTATAAAGAACACACGCTCCATTTCATTTCACAGTTTAACTTCACACCATCACCTTCCCTCCTTCAAACGCAGCCGGGCAGATAGCCAACGGGCCACATTAGTACGCTTCGGTGGCGTAGTCGGTAGCATGCTGAGCTTCTATGCCCAAGATAACGGGTTGAAACCCGTCGGATGTTTTAAGAGCGTTAAAATCCCTCAGTATGCCTTCCTTCGGAGGGGAAGTAAAGCCGGCGGTCCCATGTCATAGATTTATGGCATGTTAAAGAACCTTCCACTAATTGCACCTGTGTGAGGCTAACTAGGTTTCGTTGCCAAGAGCCGACTGTGGTGGTGTCTAGTAGCTAAGTTCTGAACTTGGCCTAGTAATCGTTGGCGGTGGCGCTTGGCGGCAAAAGTAGGAACTATTTGAAAAATGCTAAGTTGTAGTACTTAAATTAAAAAAAAACAGATAACACACACTAATACAGTCATCACAATTAACACCGGTTATCAGATAGATTCTACAGACACCCAAAGAACACGGGGCTACATGACCGTTGTCGCAGCCCCTAAACTTAAGAACCAACCAACCACATTAGTAAACAAACTTTCGGTGCGTCATCTCTGGGCGGGAGGTGTACGCAAATTGCTATCTGATATCGAGCTCTGGTTTGTTTTAAAAACTATTTCAGACATTAATGAACATTTCTTCTCGCTTACTCACCAACGTAAAGTCAACAGCAAAAATGTTTCTAGCTACGTAACTTTTGTGTGACACCATCCCAGATTTTTCAAGTAACATTTAAGAGAAAAAAAATCATAACATTCTTATTATGAAAATAATTACTGCCCTGAGATATAGGGTATCTTCTACCAACATCAGGCAATCTAAAAATAAATTCTTGGTCTGTTGCGATCATTAGTTCAATATCTATGGCGTGATAAGTTTTATATCCGCAAAAACATAGTTTCGCGCTAAAATATCGTAATTGTGATAATTGGGTCATGTGTTCATTATTTATGGCTTTTATTTTTACATCATCATAAAGAGCGGACAAGACCACAAAAACATTTTCTTAGATTTGTCACTTTCAATTATTTGGAAATGGCAACATCGCCGGGGTAAGAGAGGACGAAGCTAATTGCAGGACATAGGAGTGCGAGTGAGAGGCAAATACTACATTTAATTCCATACTGTCTTTTAAAATAGAGACGCACTATAGCTCTACTTCAGTTCATGATAATTTCAAGATGCGACACATCCCAATATTGTAGTACGAGACGGTGATCTTATTTTCGAAACACATTTCTTAAATTCCTTCGATAGATTCCGTTCATTTCAGTGCTATAACGCGATCAATGGCATGTTGGTTTTAAATCAAATCCAACAAGTCACAAATCTGACCTACTCAACCAGACAAAGAGAATCTAGCCACAAAAGCAACACCAGAGTAAACCTTCCTAAAATTTTCGTAACAACATTTTCACTTCTACTTTATGAAAAATAATCAGGGCTATGATATTTTTAGATACATTATCACATTTCGAAAATTGATGTGCCTTTTTGTATTAAAATATTTTTGTGGTGAAGTTAAAGCAGAAAAGACTGATTGCAATATATGATTATATTAGTTCATTGTTGTGTGCTTTGTGGTAAATAAAAACTCAATTAAGTTGGTTAACAAATATGGATTTTGTTTCGCAACGTTGTAAGATATCTTAAGCCTGAAAACAGGTAACAAATATAATCTAATATCTGTTTGTGTACAAAATAATATTTGTATTGTTATTTCAGCCGATTACAACTTTGACGCAGACAACCAGGAACATTGTAATTGTCTTCCGGCCTGTTCCGAGATCAAATATGACGTGGAGATCTCACAATCTGGATACATACTGGACAAGCTCATCAGGCATCCGGACTGGGACAAGTGAGTAGATCAACCTGACGGAAAGGTTAGTGAATGTGCTCACATATAACCAGGCCTCGGCTGATACAATGAAGCGATTTGACGACTAAATACAATTCTCCACGCAGTTTTTCCACATTAGTTAATCGGCTGCAATAAAAAAATGAGTTAACTTAAATTGCACATTAGTTTACTTTTGAGCTTTCTTACGTCTAATGATATTTGGCTTAATTTTGAGAACCGTTGTTCGCCTGAATGATAAATTGGGTGCGACACATCCCAATATTGTAGTACAAGACGGTGATCTTATTTACGAAACACATTTCTTAAATTCCTTCGTTAAATTCCTTTCATTTCAGTGCTATAACGCGATCAATGGCAGGTTGGTTTTAAATCAAATCCAACAAGGCAAAAACCTGACCTACTCTACCAGACAAAGAGAATCTAGCCACAAAAGCAACACCAGAGAAAACCTTCCTAAAATTTTCGTAAGTTATTCATTCAATAAACACAAGAATACGTGCAAGTTCTGCACTTGAGTAGATCCATTCGACGTAAGGCGTTTTAAATTTAAATGACGTCGTATATTTCAGCCTTTAGGTCCTCGTTTCATTTTCAAAAGTGTCAATAAAATGGAAAAGGCCTAATGAGAATCCTGTATTAGCTCGAAGAATGTTAACAATTAAAAATGCATGACGCAGAAATATCACTCGATTGTCTGTCACTTCACAATGAATACACTATTCACAACGCATCTAACATTTACTGATATTTTTACAATATTTAAATTTCAACTTATACAGTTAAACCTCATGGCAGTTGTTACGTTTCCTCCACAATGAAGTTTCTAACCGGGTTGCTCTATTTTACTTGGAAATAACAAGCACTATCCCTCATGAAATACATCATCCTCACTCATTCTTACTATAAATCGCACCACTCACCGATACCTGTGCATTAAATAGCTCTGTAATCTTCTTAACATCCTCAAACATTTATAATAAAACCTTGAAAATATTTACACACCACGTGTCTCTGCAACATCTCGTGTTCCTACAACATCATTCCCTGTTACCATTTGGTAACTATTTGTCAATATTCTAGCATCCTCAACACGATAACGTTTTAAATCCACATTTGGAAAATAGTTGATACATATTTTAATAATAATAATAATAATAATAATAATAATAATAATAACCTCTTCTATACTGATTTGGGATTAGCCTCACCTCACCATGTTGCTATGTCAGACCATAATACAATTTGATAGCTTATCTGCGCATATCTGAGGCACACTTGCTCGCGCCACTGGTCATACTACTCGAATCTCACCCTGTTGCTATGTCCGACCATAACACAATTGATTGCTTCTCTGCTCATAACTGAGGCACACTCGCTCGCGCCACTGGACAAACTACCCAAATAATAATAATAATAACCTCTCCTATACTGCTATGGGATTAGCCTCACCTCACCATGTTGCTATGCCAGACCATAACACAATTGATTGCTTCTATGCTCATAACTGAGGCACACTTAGTCGCGCCACTGGACAAACTACCCAAATAATATTAATAACAACTACGCAGATTAATTCATGGATTATCTTTATCGACGCATACATCTATACCTATACTTATCGTAACCTTTTCTTTCCATTGAACCCTTCAGAATAGCAGTGTTTTATGCAAGAATCTTAGATCAAGGGGTCGCGTTCAGTTCATAGTGTGGTGTTTACGTCCGCCAAACAACGTGCTTTTCTGAGGCAAGGGTTATAGGATGAAAACTATAACTAAGAAAGAAAGGAGACAAAACGTAAGATAATAACACGATTTAATAACTAATTTGTGCATAAAAGAATAAAACAAACAATAATAAACAAAATCCTCCCTGAAATTTCCCCTGACAGGAATATATACCACTTTGAGGAGTCAGATGGATCTCCCCTTTTCTAATAAAATGTGGATCCAAGTTCCACTATCTTGCATGTGAATTTATGTTCGCGTGATGACTATCTACAAGAAATGAGTACTTGGATGATCGTTCGTTCACAACGGGTTAACAGCCACGGTGCTCACGAATAATCATCTCGTAAATTAACGTTTATGGATATGGGCATAACATTAATAAAAATCCTTAAATCTAACTCTGACACACATATTACAACTCTACTATTTACAGGCATCTCCCTGAGACCCTTATTAGTGTGGTGACACACTTAACCAAATGAGCTGCCACAATGGCCAGATGCTCAACAACAAGGAAAAACAGCGCCGCATGTGACTCACGGGTCACTGACATGGAAAGTAAACATAGAATAAACCAACAATAACAAACAACCTGAGTGGTTAAGATTACTTTATATTAACAAAACTGCATGTTAAAGAAACGCTTCGAAGTTTATCGTGTTTCGTAGGCAACTCCCATTTATTTAAACAATTTTACCATTGATCAGTTTCTCACATTTATATTTATTTTCAAGTAATTGGGAGCCAAACGTGCACTCCACTAATGATGAGCTTGCGAAACTCAGCCAGCCCTTGTGACCACAACTCACCCTTTCCTCAATACCAGTCATGTCCCCCTTCCAGTGTATATAAATAGCCGACCAGCTGGACTGTTATCTCAAGGAATCAACAGCAGCTAACATCTCCTCCAACTCAACATATGGTCAGACAAAAATCACATATCCATAATTGTCCTCGCAAGGATACAATATGAATCTGGTACCAAGCTGACAGAAATCAGTCTCTGCTGAAGTTCCCGCTTGTAATACCATAAAAATATACTCACAATACACACATCTGGGACTGACATAACGCCTTTCACACGGGTCTGCTGAATTAGAGCTCGCAAACATTTAACACAATATTTAAAACCCTACGATAGAGCTGAGTACTCTTCGTCACAAATTACATTGCTCCAAAGGCAATAATCACACTAAATCTGATCAATAATAAATCTCAACAAAATTTTAATTACCCTCCAATCTACTATATAATTATATTAATTCAGTCCTACTTCTGAAACACGACATATCTCCGAGAGACGTTTTTAACCGCACTTCGTAACCTAGGCGAACACGGCCGTTCACATAGATACGTTAGTTAACACAACACAAAGAAAAGAACCTTCCATCAACTACAATTGTGCGAGCTGCTTCCAAACAAAAATGTGTCAGATCAAAACTAAATATACTACAATAATCACACAAGCAAAGTATTTACAAAAATATGTCCCATAAACCATAAGTTAATTTAATAAATAATAAAATATTATTGTACTCATCTCTTTTTGTAGTCACCCGTCAAAGAACAACAGACGCCATTCCCCAACTGGATGGTTCTTTATCTCATAGCAGCCATCTGGACGGACTGTTGAGAATTACACACTTCCTCTGCATTCATCGATGTCATCCTTGTGCTGATACAAAAATTAGGTTATTATACACTTTATGTCTGTCTACTAAATTCGCTTGTTCAGGTACTAAATTCCCTGTCACTGTTCGTTGGCGAATTATCGACGATACTTTCCCTATAACTATAGTACAATGACTATCACTGAGTTTAACACTTTACAATGAATATCTTGTGTCCTCGACTCACAAAAATACAAGTCTATCTCTTCAGACGAACAGAATCAAAGTCCTGTGTCCTCGACACATAAAATAAAAGTCTACGTCCGTAGCCGCACCAAATAAAAGTCAATGTCTGTAGACGCACCAAATAGAAGTCAATATCTTGGCTCTTCGACACACATATAAATGAACTGGCCCTTGGGTCTAGATGGAGGGGGATTTAATGTAAAAATTTCTCGAAATAATTGTGATACAGGAATGAAATAAATATCACTGAACTCGTAATATTGCACAGGTCAAGAATATGCCCATTAATCCTAGAATCGATCGTAGAGATTTTGTCTAGGCGATTTCCCGCGTGAATGCTAGCCGTCGCGTACCCCAGCCGGAGTTGGCGCGCAAGTAGGCATTCTCTTCTCATTGGTTCTCCATTTTCTGTAATTTGGCGGTTTCTAGTAGTTCTTGGCGTCTTGGGAGTGTCTATTTTCTTCATCAGCCATTCACGTTACTGCATCATATTTCTTCTAGGCGCGAATAACACAATGCACATACCAGAACCATGTCTCACCGCGCGTCGCTTCTAAAATTGAGGTAGCCACACCTGTCCTTGTGATACATCGCTATGCTATTTCCTTTCATAGCTCAAGTACTTAGCCTTTTGTTAAACTGTTGCAGGTATGTCCCTACTGTCTCCAACAAATGCCTGAAATTTCCTCATCGCTGTCTGGCTACTTTCATGATGCTGGTTGAAATATTTATTAATTGAAGAAATAAAAAGTAGAATCATTTAACCAACATAGGGTAAAGGGTTCACAACTCTCCCACTCACAAAATTTCGAACTTAGGAATAAAGTCGACAATTTTACAATACTTCCGTAGGCCAATTTGTTTTATTTCCAGAATCACCCCTTTTTCTTACTTGGTCTAGCCGCTCCTGTCTTCAATGGCATTTACTCGTTTTCATTTCCTGCTTGACTTTCCCCTTCCAATCTTGCGTGACGCTCTGATGCCTGCGGCAACACCTTACTCGCCTCGTTAATGTTTGTCAACAACAACTCAATTTCCTCCTTCACCACGAGCCGTACTCAACTGCTCCCCGTTGACTTTGTTGATAGTTGGACGTCCGTATATTCAAACAGCGTCATTATTTCGGCGCTACCATGGTTCACTTCGACGATATTTTTTTTAGGTTGGCAGCGTTGTAAACTGACATTGTTCCTGTGCTCAATTCCTTCACTCTGTAAGCATTATTTCCAAGGTTTCTTACGATAGAGTAGGGTCCTATGAATTTCTCGCAGAACTTACTAAAGATTTTCTTTTCTGGGTCCGATGTAGCAGGTCGTTTCACCAAAACGAGCTGGTTGACTTCAAGATCACCGTGGAACCTCTTATTTCTTACTCGCCGTAATCTGCGGTCTGCTTGTTTTCTCATGTATTCTCTCGTCCTTTCAATTCGCAGGTCTGGTGCTATCATGGGATCTTGTGGACAGTTAATGATGCTTTTCCACGTTCTTACTGGATACTCGTTCTTGTGTAGGACCATAGGGATTTGTCCTGTTGACTCGTGCCTGGTAGAATTCATGCATGTCTCTACATCCTTAATCTTATCGACCCATTTGTGGTGTTCGTTCGGAATGAAGATCCTCAAGTATGCAGTTACACATTTAATTACTCTCTCGCTTGGATTTGCTTGGGCATGTCGGATACTGCTTAAGACATGTTTTATACCCATGTCTTCCATTCCTTTCTTAAATTCGGCGCTTGTGAAATAACTGCCGTGATCTGATAATATAAACTCTGGTTTTCCAAGGGTTGGAATAACTCTATTTCGAATGCGACTGAGTACCTGCTTCGATGTTGTTTTCTGAATAGGGCATAGTACTACAAACTTAGAAAATACATCAATGCACACTAGCAAATGACGGCAACCTCTCCTTCCCTTCGGAATTGGACCAAGACAGTCCATCGCCAGTAGCTCACATGGTTTCTGAGGTAGCAATGGTCTAGGATATTGCCTCAGTAAATAATTATTTGGCTTTGTTCTCTGACACGGGTCACAAGTTGTAATGACGTCACATATTGTTGTTCTCATACGTGGCCATGTAAATGTCTCTCCTATTGTTGCTTCGCACTTGTCTAAGCCCACGTGACCGTAACTTTCGTGCGTATGCCATGTCAATCCTCGTTGTAACGATGCAGGTACTAATATGCGTAACTTGGTGTGGTCGTTATCTACCCATTTGTGCAGCAAATTGTTGACATAAACATATCTTCCTTCTTTGGCTTTCGCTTCTCGAAATGCAGGTGTTCCTGTAGGTAGTTGCTTTTTGAAGTATTTAATTAATAGCATCATCCATGGTTCCGCTTCCTGTTCTCGCTGTATCTCACGTAACTCCTCCAAGAATTTCCGGTCCTTCGGTGTTAATTCCAAGTGTTGTACCATCGCTGTTTCTTCATTATCAGGCTCTGGGTTCCTGCTGAGTGCATCCGGTATCACGTTCATCTTCCCTGGACAATGTTCAATTTCAATGCTGAACTGCTGAATGTATATAGACCAACGTGTCACACGTTCGCTTGCCATTGACGTCTTAAACAAGAATGTTAGTGCCTTGTGGTCAGTTCTGACAACAATAGGGTAACCATAGATTATTCGTTTCCATTGTTGGAGCGCATGAAGGATGGCCAACAATTCTAGCTCGGTTACAGTATAATTTCGCTCGTGCTTACGCAATTTTCGGCTGACAAATGCCAAATATGTTTTGTGCTGCAGGTTAGCTGGATCCTCTTGGTAGAGCATAGCACCTATCCCAATTAGTGAAGCATCCGCTTGGATTATAAATTTGAGCTTGAAATCTGGATAGCCTAATTTAATGCAGTTTTCCAATAGCTGTTTTGTTGCTTGGAATGAATTCTCACATTCCGCGTTCCATGACCATTTGTTATTTTTCTTTAGCATTTCTTGCATTGGAGCTACAGTCTCTGTATAACCTGGACAGTTTTCTTTAAAGAATCCCGTTACGCCTAAGAAAGCCCGAATGTGCTTGACTCTCGTTGGTGTAGGGAAATTCTTTATCGCTTCAATCTTAGCTGGGTTTGGCTTCACTCCCTCCTTGTCAATGACGTGACCCAAATATAAGATCTCGCTCTTGAAGAAATGCGATTTCTTCAGGTTTACTTTGAAATTCGATGCATTCAAGTTGCCCAATACTTTATCTAAATTTTCCATGTGAGTTTCAATGTTGTCGGATGCCAACAGAATGTCGTCGATGTATCGCACCGTCATCTCCTTTACTTCCTCGGTTAGGTTCCGGTCCAGTGCTCGGATTAAAGCGCAGCCCGCTGTTTTGACTCCAAAAGGCATTCTGACGAAACAATATGTCTGGTTATCGAATAAGAAGCCAGTTAGAAGCTGAGACTTCTCATCCAACTCAAGATGGTGGAACGAGCTCGTCAGATCGACTGATGAATAAATGCTCTTGTTTTTAAAGCCTTTTAATACGTCTCTGATAATTGGCGCTCTGTCATACTCAGGAAAAATGAGTCTCATGTTGAGATTTCTGGCATCTAAACAAAGTCTAATAGATCAATTTGGTTTTGTGACTGCCAAAATCGCATTTAGATAAGGTGTAGGTGTCTTCCTTATCACTCCAGCTTCTAACATCTCATCTATAATGATTTTAACTCGCCCACGATACTTTTCAGGAATTGGGTACAATCTGCTTTTGAAAGGTGACCAGTCCTCGATTTGCATAGAGTACTTGAAATTTAATATTTTCCCAGGTACTGTATCAAATACTGTTTTGTGCTTCCTTAAAATCTCTTCCAACTGTTTTCTGTGTTCACCCCCAAGTTGAATGTCATTGAGCCGCTCCTGTAGTAACTCTTCAAATTGTGTATCGCTGTCATCTCCTTCTGTTAATAAAGACCATATCTCCTGGGATTCTATCTCCTCATCTAGTTCCACAACAGCCCCTTCTACGATGTTATCTTCTGCCTTTCGTACCTCCTCTTCCGTCTCTTCTGATATTGCTTCCAATGCCCACGAATTTACATCTCTTCCGGTAGTGATTTCATCCATATGCAATCCCACGTTTTTCAGCTGGTCATATTCTCTAAAACTGACTGTATTTTTGTGCAAATCTATCACTGCTTGATAGTCACAAATGAAATTTGCACCAAGAATTATATTGAAATTCATCTTTGCCATGGTAATGAATGTTTGCCCAAAATATGTTCCAATATGTTCAGCTCTAAGTATGCCTGACGTTTACAAGTGACGGTGCGTTCAGGAATAACACCCCTCACTTTGAGCTGTGGTACCGGAATTACAGGGATATTCTGAGTCCGTCCCAACTCTCGAACCAAGGCCTCCGATACTAGACTGATCTGTGACCCTGTATCCAATAAACATCTTATATTAATTCCACCAATCCTTGCGTAAATAATGGGTAATTGCCTAATTTCATCGTTCCGTGGTTTCACCGTCTCCTCCAGGCAGTCTTCTGGTAAAGCAATCCATTCTTGTATGTTCGCTACTATCCATCCATCTTCAACTTCCGACTGTTGTGTTTTGAGGCTGTCTCCTTGATCCAAAATTAACATTTTTTTTAGCTCCATTTCGACTCCCATCATCCTTCTGTCGCTCATGTCCTCGATATTCCTCTTGTCTCAGTAGACTTCCAGCTTCCTCAGTATGTGTATCTGGGTTCTTTCTGTTCCCAATGGCCTTTTCCCATCTTCCTAGTTCTCCACCTTGATTAGCGTGTAACTCCTCTAAGTAATTTTGTGATTGAGCGTGCCTATCATCCCAGTCATCTCGATAGTTACGTTGATCTCCTTGATTTTGCTCTCTCCTTCCTTTCCATCTTTGATTGGCATTGTAATCACCGTATCTTCCATAAGGCCTGTCATTCCTTCGATTATCACGCCATTGTTGATATCCTCTCTGTTGGTATCTATTGTTGCCCTGGTATCTATTGTTGTAGTGATTTTCGTTACGCTGATATGGTCTGTTTTCCCCTTCTTCCTGGTTTCGCCTAGGTGTGGAGGTGCTCGTATTAGTACCCTGCGTTTTAGTATTTCCCTGTTTTGTTTTTACGACCTCTGTAGTGTTGACTAATTCCAGCTGTCTTCCTCCTCTAAAATGACTATGAGATGTGGTCTCATCTATTTGCCGTAATATCTGCTCTGCATGTAGGGCCGTACTAACGTTTGCTGCGACTAGTACTTGCTGTACATTAACTGGCATTTGCCTTGCTATTGTCATCACCAAATCTGCTTCGTTTAACGGGTAATCTAGGTCGCGAAATTTCAGCATTTGCATGTTAAAGAAATCTGAGCATTTCGTCTGCTGGGTAGTTTGGTATTTTCTAGAGTAAAGCTCCATTCTTAAACTCTGTTGTATGGCGGGAGACCAGTATTTGCGCAGAAACGCTAAATTAAAGTCTGACATGGTTCCAAATGTGTATTTGAAACTTAAAAACCAGGTGAGAACATTCCCTGCTAAAAATCTCTCCATCATTCTGAATCTACGTGCTTTAGGTACCCCAGTGTCATTAAAGTGGTCTTCAATCTCTTTGATAAAGGCCTTAGGTGTTACCCCTGAATTTTCTGTGTATTTCTGCGGCTTGTAGTCATTTGAGCGAATTACTTGAATAAGTTGAGTGGGCTGATGACCGTCCTGTGGTGTTGAGCTCCTATCTACGTTCTTGCGAAATCCTTCTGTGTTTGTTGTTAATGGGCTCTCTGCTTGAGTCTGACTTCCTGCTATGCTGGGTTGGGAACTTTGTGAGTCATCCTGCTTGTCTTTCAATGCTCCCGTTTTAAATATAGATGATTGTTCTAATGAACGGAGTTCGGCTTTTATGATCCTATCTGTCTGCTCTTTAAGTCTATTTTTTACCTCTTGCTCCAAAGCTTGAATACGCGTGTGGTTTTCGCCTACTGTTTTAAGAATAGTGGATCTTTCCTCTCTAGAATCAATATTCATTTTCTTCCAATCTTTCCTGATCTGTTCTTTAATCGTGCTTATTTTTTCTTCAATTTGGCTCTTATTTTCATCCTGATTATTTTCTATCTGGCTTAGCCTTTCGTCTAATGTACTCTTAAATTGTTCTTGTTCCGTTTCTAGGCTTTTCCACTGTTCCGCTGATTTTATCTCGAGTCGGTCCATATCTTTAATTATGCCTGATATGTTCTCATCTACTGCTGATATTTGTTGTTGAATGACCCTGCCACTTTTCTCCATCTCCTTATATCGACCTTCCAACTTATCCTGAGCTATTTTGACCTCGCTTGTATTCATTGTGCATGCTATTTCAATCTGCTCTAATTTAGCTAACAACGTTTCATCGAGAATGCTAAGTTTTTTTTATCAAAAATTCTCTCCATTTTTGCAATCTGCTCTAATTGTTTCTCATTATTTTTGCTTACATCAAGGGCCAGTAATATCATCTGTTGGTTTGTGTGCTCTTTCATCTCTGCGGTTAACGAAGCTAATTGGTTCGTGTTTTTATTATTTTGCGCCTCTAACTGTGAATTTATAGTGTCATTAATTTCACTCTTTAATAACCTAGCTTGTTCCGCCTGATATTCATTTTGCTCAATTCTACTGTTATTTAACTGTGTCCGTAATGATTCACTTTGTTCTAACAGTTTAGTATTTAGCGCTTTACTTTGCTCTGACATTTTCTTATTTAGCGATTCACTTTGCTCTAACAGTTTAGTATTTAGCGATTCACTTTGTTCTGACAGACTAGTGTTTATTTGTTCAGATAATTTTGTATTCAACGCTTCACTTTGCTCTAACATACTAGTGTTTATAGATTGACTCTGTTCTGCTAGTTTAGTATCCAACAATTCCTGAGTTCTCCTTGCTGCACTTTCAATGATCTCCTGGATCTGCGCCACCGTTGCCATGTTTTATAATATATATGAGACATATGGGAAATGGCATACGCTAATGCCCTTTGACACGCACATAAATCCAATGCACATTTAATTTCTTTATCCTACTCAGTTCATTTATTTTTACCTTTAATCCCACTAGTTGATTGCATCTCTGAGTAGTTCTAGTTTTACTCAATTTAATTTTAACCCCAAGCACATATTTAGTCATTAAACAGTTATCCTGATCTGATATTAACACTGACTAATTAATAAAGTATTAATTGTCATTTTTGGCTACAGCCTCCTAATATTTCCATGAGTTTGACTTTCTACACAAATCTAGTTTTAACTTTATCATTGGGCGCCCGGTATCACATCTTAATTTTACTTTAATTTTAAAGACATCAACGTGAACCGTATTTTACTTTGCAAACTCCTGATTTTAATTTATTTTTCACACATTTGGCGGTATCCACTTCGCCTCAACTACTTTTAATAAAATATCACTTCCCGGTGATTAAATACTGTCATATCTGCCTGCACTTGCGGCATGCCAGTTTTACTCAAATGCGCCACTATTGACATGTGTAATCTCCCCGTTACACCACCGTGAATAGCCCCACCGTTGGCCGCGCCAGTTTTCACCTATGAACCCTTCAGAATAGCAGTGTTTTATGCAAGAATCTTAGATCAAGGGGTCGCGTTCAGTTCATAGTGTGGTGTTTACGTCCGCCAAACAACGTGCTTTTCTGAGGCAAGGGTTATAGGATGAAAACTATAACTAAGAAAGAAAGGAGACAAAACGTAAGATAATAACACGATTTAATAACTAATTTGTGCATAAAAGAATAAAACAAACAATAATAAAGAAAATCCTCCCTGAAATTTCCCCTGACAGGAATATATACCACTTTGAGGAGTCAGATGGATCTCCCCTTTTCTAATAAAATGTGGATCCAAGTTCCACTATCTTGCATGTGAATTTATGTTCGCGTGATGACTATCTACAAGAAATGAGTACTTGGATGATCGTTCGTTCACAACGGGTTAACAGCCACGGTGCTCACGAATAATCATCTCGTAAATTAACGTTTATGGATATGGGCATAACATTAATAAAAATCCTTAAATCTAACTCTGACACACATATTACAACTCTACTATTTACAGGCATCTCCCTGAGACCCTTATTAGTGTGGTGACACACTTAACCAAATGAGCTGCCACAATGGCCAGATGCTCAACAACAAGGAAAAACAGCGCCGCATGTGACTCACGGGTCACTGACATGGAAAGTAAACATAGAATAAACCAACAATAACAAACAACCTGAGTGGTTAAGATTACTTTATATTAACAAAACTGCATGTTAAAGAAACGCTTCGAAGTTTATCGTGTTTCGTAGGCAACTCCCATTTATTTAAACAATTTTACCATTGATCAGTTTCTCACATTTATATTTATTTTCAAGTAATTGGGAGCCAAACGTGCACTCCACTAATGATGAGCTTGCGAAACTCAGCCAGCCCTTGTGACCACAACTCACCCTTTCCTCAATACCAGTCATGTCCCCCTTCCAGTGTATATAAATAGCCGACCAGCTGGACTGTTATCTCAAGGAATCAACAGCAGCTAACATCTCCTCCAACTCAACATATGGTCAGACAAAAATCACATATCCATAATTGTCCTCGCAAGGATACAATATGAATCTGGTACCAAGCTGACAGAAATCAGTCTCTGCTGAAGTTCCCGCTTGTAATACCATAAAAATATACTCACAATACACACATCTGGGACTGACATAACGCCTTTCACACGGGTCTGCTGAATTAGAGCTCGCAAACATTTAACACAATATTTAAAACCCTACGATAGAGCTGAGTACTCTTCGTCACAAATTACATTGCTCCAAAGGCAATAATCACACTAAATCTGATCAATAATAAATCTCAACAAAATTTTAATTACCCTCCAATCTACTATATAATTATATTAATTCAGTCCTACTTCTGAAACACGACATATCTCCGAGAGACGTTTTTAACCGCACTTCGTAACCTAGGCGAACACGGCCGTTCACATAGATACGTTAGTTAACACAACACAAAGAAAAGAACCTTCCATCAACTACAATTGTGCGAGCTGCTTCCAAACAAAAATGTGTCAGATCAAAACTAAATATACTACAATAATCACACAAGCAAAGTATTTACAAAAATATGTCCCATAAACCATAAGTTAATTTAATAAATAATAAAATATTATTGTACTCATCTCTTTTTGTAGTCACCCGTCAAAGAACATCAGACGCCATTCCCCAACTGGATGGTTCTTTATCTCATAGCAGCCATCTGGACGGACTGTTGAGAATTCCACACTTCCTCTGCATTCATCGATGTCATCCTTGCGCTGATACAAAAATTAGGTTATTATACACTTTATGTCTGTCTACTAAATTCGCTTGTTCAGGTACTAAATTCCCTGTCACTGTTCGTTGGCGAATTATCGACGATACTTTCCCTATAACTATAGTACAATGACTATCACTGAGTTTAACACTTTACAATGAATATCTTGTGTCCTCGACTCACAAAAATACAAGTCTATCTCTTCAGACGAACAGAATCAAAGTCCTGTGTCCTCGACACATAAAATAAAAGTCTACGTCCGTAGCCGCACCAAATAAAAGTCAATGTCTGTAGACGCACCAAATAGAAGTCAATATCTTGGCTCTTCGACACACTTATAAATGAACTGGCCCTTGGGTCTAGATGGAGGGGGATTTTATGTAAAAATTTCTCGAAATAATTGTGATACAGGAATGAAATAAATATCACTGAACTCGTAATATTGCACAGGTCAAGAATATGCCCATTAATCCTAGAATCGATCGTAGAGATTTTGTCTAGGCGATTTCCCGCGTGAATGCTAGCCGTCGCGTACCCCAGCCGGAGTTGGCGCGCAAGTAGGCATTCTCTTCTCATTGGTTCTCCATTTTCTGTAATTTGGCGGTTTCTAGTAGTTCTTGGCGTCTTGGGAGTGTCTATTTTCTTCATCAGCCATTCACGTTACTGCATCATATTTCTTCTAGGCGCGAATAACACAATGCACATACCAGAACCATGTCTCACCGCGCGTCGCTTCTAAAATTGAGGTAGCCACACCTGTCCTTGTGATACATCGCTATGCTATTTCCTTTCATAGCTCAAGTACTTAGCCTTTTGTTAAACTGTTGCAGGTATGTCCCTACTGTCTCCAACAAATGCCTGAAATTTCCTCATCGCTGTCTGGCTACTTTCATGATGCTGGTTGAAATATTTATTAATTGAAGAAATAAAAAGTAGAATCATTTAACCAACATAGGGTAAAGGGTTCATCATATAACATGTGACTTGGCTCTACAATATCAATGACTATATAATCTCCAACTTCAACAATGTGCACTGGACTGCAATACAAATAATGGATGGATGCTCTTTCTAATGTCTGACATTCTATTCCCGTCATAATATAATTGCCTAGTGAATATCGTATACAATAGCTTTCACTTGTCATCTTACATTGCATTACAAATGCTGAAAGGCTCACTGAAACTGACTACAAAAGTATCTGAGTACGGTCTCGAGTCTACCGGGATGGCGGTCTGGGATGTTCATCCCACGTCCTCTGGTTACCTGATGTATGGTGGTTCGATCCTCGGCACACCGCAACACATGGAATCCAGCCGTGAAAACCTCATCGCGCTAGCTACCTCCGTTCAAAAGTTGCAGCAATTCAAAAGTTAGTGCTATTAAGCCTAAAATTTACAGGAAATAAAACTTTTACTGAAGTGTTGGCAAAATGAGTAAAAACTCCTCTAAAGCCTTCTAATAGGGGTCATTTTAAAGGTGTTGTTATCGCCTAGCAACCACATAACAATCAGTACGCATAGTTGGATAGTTTATTAATTGAATAACTTTTTGTCTTCAAAATCAAGGTTAATTTTGGGTGGCCATAAAACACAAAAAAATCATAACTCTTGAATTATTTGAGTTACAGTCCTCAAATTTTCAACCAAACAGACATTAGTGTACTTAACAGCAATTGTACTTAAAATACATCATAAGTTTAAAAGTATAGGGACAGTCTGTTGAAGTATGAAATACACGGGTGTCCCTAAACTTTCAGGCAACACTGTAGTTATATAGGGGCGGAACAGCGAGGTAATCTGCCCCTCATTGCAGTAGCATCGAGCATGATGTGTTGTTCTTAATTAGCTCACCCGTTTTCACAAATTCATTACATGTCTTCAAACCCCTGCACGTTCAGAAATGTGGTGATAAGCATTCTTGTGGTTGCTACTTGCTCACGTAGCAATGTTCACTGGTGGAAATACCTCGTAATATCATTGAATGTATGCAAGTTGCTGTATAAATGCACATCATAATATTTCGAGGACAAGTTGAACCAGCACACTTGCTTCTTTATTCTGCAGCTGTATAAGTTCTCGCTTGCACTATGGTTGCAAACTCTAAGTCCTTACTTCTGCTGCGACCTCGTCACTTGCGGTTTACTCCTTCTCGCAGAATTTATATACTGTATGTTCAAATGAGGATAAAACATCTACCATTCAAATGTGCCTTTTTCACTGTTTATTTATAACGCGATCCAGCATT
Organism: Meconema thalassinum; assembly: GCA_946902985.2. Classification (NCBI taxonomy): domain Eukaryota; kingdom Metazoa; phylum Arthropoda; class Insecta; order Orthoptera; family Tettigoniidae; genus Meconema; species Meconema thalassinum. The sequence goes on from OX336388.2 coordinate 810,146,201, forward strand.
TTGTCACTTCAACAATGCCATATTGCTGCACCACTGCACTTTGCAATCTTCTGTATATTTCGGAGACCTAGACAACGCAGCGCATCATTTCACTTTGCCGGCGCGTTCTATGGCCTTTTCCGCCTTCTATTCAGCGTGCTTTTAATTTTATCCAATATCTCCGTGCAGATTAATTTTACAGAGTTCCAGAAACACTCATGGGCTATATTCTGGGGTAATTAGATTTCCTTCTTAATTGTTGGTAATTAGAGTCATTACTCCTCTTGTCCATGATTGGTTATTAAGGACATATTGTGACGTAGCACGCGCACGACGTCTTCTCTGTTCTCGCGGCATTCACTTTGACTTCGAGTATTCAAATAATATTTCTCTCTCTGGATTTTCCATTCGTTGGCTTTAATTCATCAGTTTCCCGTAAGTTGTTTCATTCGTTTTCGCTTGTTATTTCCTCAGGATGCACGATAGTGTCTAGTTTTCCCGCCATCTCCGCTTGTTTTCTGTATGCAGCTGTAACTGAGCCAGTTCAACTGTTTATCGTTCCTCTCGACTCGCTTCTCGTGGCGGACCACTCCATAAGGTCGCGGGTTCATTACCAACACTACACTAGAGCCTTGTGTTAGCGCTGTATAGTTGTTTATGTCTTACCAATTGTTGTAGGAGGCAGCTCAGCAGCTTCAACATCTTCCTGAAGGATATGCAGGTGATCACGAGGAAACGCAGTGAGATGTACGGCGCTTCGGACTTCCTAGGTAAGAACTGATTCTGGAGGGAATCATCGGTCACTAATGTGACTTTTCTACCAACATTCTGAATTCTTTAAAATAACATAACTTTGTTTTAAGAATATTTTCCTATCTTTGCATTCTACAAACCTCAATCTGATAGATGACCTTCATGTTCCGCCTCTTAAGCAGAACTTCAACTGCTCCAAGTTGCTGCCAGTGCCACAGCGGAGATACCAGGACACTGGCAGCCCTCTTGTAGAATGTTAGAACCTAAAGTGAGCAGACAACGAGAGGAGAAAAGGGAAGTGAATAGGAGAGAAGAGAAGTGTAGAGGAGAAAAGAGAAGTGGATAGGACAGATGATAATATAATAATGTTATTGGTTTTATGTCTCTTTTTACTGCGACTTTTAGAGATGCTAGGGTGCCGGAATTTTTACCCGAAGAGTATCTTTAACGTGCCAGTAAATCTACCGACACAGCTCCCTTGTATTTTCAAACCCTCAAATGCCAACTGGCTGCGCCAGGATTCGATCCTGCAACCTTGGGAACAGCGGGAGAGAACGTTACCACTGAGCCACGCAACATAATTACTTGTTAGGATTTTCAGTTTTAAGGATATATGCCATTTCTTCCCAATTACTTTATTGAGCCGTTACTAATTTTACGATTGTACGAGGTAACTGATATTAGTGAAAAAGACTGCCATCTACCGGTTAAATTACGAACTTGTCTTATTCGTCACATTTACGATTACAAAATGCACCCGCTCCGTAGTCCGAGAGACGATGATTTTAGGAACGCTGGCGGGGTCCAAGAATGTAGGTATTGTTTATTACGAGAAAAAATGAAGAGGGACGAGAACCATGATGACGGAATGAAAATTATATCTTTTGATATGTTTCGAAACGAAGTTTGAAATTTGTCGTGTTGTAATTGAACCATTATCGGTTGTGTCCCTGTATTCGTCGTGTTCATTTGGAAGGAGATCAGTTTGAGCATGTATAGGTATTTGAAGCTGTCGTCTAGGAACATCGGAACGTCTCCGGAATCGATAAGTTTGATCTCATTAATATTTGTTTAATAAGTATCATCATGCATGAAAATACAAGAAGAAGTATTAGTTACGGTACTAAAACATGCCTCCAACTTTCAGTTTTAACGTGTCCCTTCCTATAATGTAGAAACTAGGCTGTAGATCGTTTCATTATATTTGAGGTTAACCTTGCATCTTGTTTATGCCCTTGGCTGTTTATAACATACATACGTAGTGGGGGATCGCGTTGCTTGCTTTAAAGGGTTATTGTTGTTTGTTTTTGTATTTGTTGTATTTCGTATTGTTTATTTTCCTCGCGTGTGTTACGTTTTAATATGCTAGATAATGGAATTTTAAGAGAGAATACCTAGTGACCTCTGTCGTTACCCTGGCGAGTTGTTTAAATTGTAGGTGGATCTATGGATGGATAGATTGGGGTTATGTTGTTGTATTGTTTGGATCCATGGATGGATAGATTGGTGTTATGTTTTAATGTTGTTTGGAGCTATGTATGGATAGATCGGTGTTATGTTGTTGTGTTTAGGGTAAATGTTTTAGGACTACGTATTCCGCCTTGAAATTCCATTATAAGCTCGTGTTCTTCCTTATTATTGCGGGTGGGTAAATGTTATTTATTAATGTGGGTCTTGACTAGACAGTGGGTCAATTGTAAATGTTTTCTTGTGTTTTGTTTTGGATCTAGTCAAGAAACAGCGCGTGACCTTGCTGCGTTATTAAATGGGATGTATCGATTAATCTTTCAAGTGGTGATATGTGTCTCGATTGCAAGTGTCCGGAAACTGTAATCGGTACTCATCTTGCCTTGCGTTAGATAATTGAATCTCGTATTTTCGTTCGAGAAGAAGTTTTATTCAAGAAGTTTATGAAGTCATCTAGTTCGTTGTTTATCTTTTGGGTCGTTCCTTGTTTTCTTATGATTTTCGTGGTTAACGCTGAACTGATCTATATTTCTTTTAAGGGTTTGGTATGTCACCTCATGCCATGTTTTAAGTGAAGTTCGGATTGTTGCTATTGTAGTGTTCTTTGTGACGTTTGTCATTTTCGAGTCGTTTCTTGGTTTAGTGGGTTGTTGTTTATGTCGTGACCTACGTTGTTATAAGTGTGGTTGGTTAGACAGTTCATGGGATATATGCCATCATTAGTTTCTTGGAACATTTCTTCTAACTAATTTCCTGTAGTTGGTCTGTGGTGGAACGAAGGTACTATTTTAATTACTGTTAATTTATTATTATACTTCACTGTCCCTTTTCTTTAAATTGAGTTGATTACCGAACGATCTCCAACGCTCTACGATGTCAGTGTCTTAGGCCACCTCTACTTCGGTATCTTCTCCTTTTTATATTCTTTGATTGCATTTATACTTGTGTTTTGATAATTTGTATTTTTATTGCAGCCCCTAAATCATCTCCATACTCGATTTTCATGCGTCTTCACGTTCCCCCTTTTTTATATTTGTTTCCTTTAACATTAAATTTATCTTCGGTTTTCGACCTTTACATGAAACATGTTTTCATTCCATAGTAGATATCCATCTAGTTCATAATGCGAGTACACTCGACACGCGACCCTCTGAGTGGCAGTCCCCATCCTGCACACATGTGATGTCCTCCGTTTTCGAGGCTCTTGCGCTCCCCTGTCTCTACAACGTCTGTGTGCGTGTTAGGTGGTGGTTCTTTAACGCCCGGCGCCACATTTATTATATAAGATATGGACGTTTGATAGCAGGAGGTGAATGTTGGTGGAGCTTAGTTAGTTAGTTATTGCTGTTTTAAGGGCGGAACTACGAGGTCATCTGCCCCTAAATGGTGGAGCTTCTACATGTACATAACTCCAACAACACTTCCCTGTAGTGGACCAAAACTTTGGTAGCCCTCCACAGATGATTTGTATTATAAATACACGCACAGAAATTTATATATGATAATTAAATTCGATGTAATGAAACAACAAGCATAAAAATTGAACCTGATTGGCAGGCAAAAATAATCTGCTTTGATGGGATTCGAACCACCTAAAAATGGTAACATAAACGAAGACCTTGTAAGCTACCCCTAGTCCTATACTCCTTTATAATTATGTCCCATAACTTGATAGAATGTATAAGCTAAAAATGCGGCGTGTAATGACGCTAAGCATAAACCTTTGATGATTTTGTACGATATCTGTCTGTAACAGCTATGCTGCTGTTGAGTACTTTCATGGCTTTATTTATGAATGGTTGGTTGGAATCCGGAGATAGCCAGCCATTCCATCACTGGAGCGCTGGGTTTTCCTGGCGGAAGAAAGTGGAACTTCGCTGACTTCCATTACTGCATTAATGATCTTGAAGAAATGAATATTCGCCATTACATTAATGCACGGATGACAGAATTAAGTAAGTGGGGCCTCAAAGGATAATGCATTTAATCTCAAGCCCACCAACGTTGTAGTAGCGTCATAGGCTATCTGTTTTAGTAAAATGTGAAATGTCTCCCCAATGATTTTAATATGTACGATTATTATTATTATTATTATTATTACTAACACGAACGTGCTCGTGTTCTTGCAGCCAACTGCGGCGGATTGTTGGGGCTGTTCCTGGGTTTCAGCATCCTGAGCCTGGTGGAGATCGCCTACTTTCTGTCGCTACGTCTGTTCTACAACGTGCGGCATTATCGCCGTCGTGCCTCCAAAATCAAGAACAACGAGTGATAATATTATTAAATGTCTCATGTTCATACCAATAAATAATTTATAACTCGTTTATATCTCGTGTCCTGCTACATCCTCCCCCACACGATCCAATGATGCTGTAGAACTGAATTCATCATACTTGTGTGAAAGACTGTACCAGGGAAAGTCCTATGGAATTGTATTGAGCATGTTCTTTATGATCAATACCAACTACAATCCTCAGACCGTAATGTAGAAAAAACATGGCCGGGATAAATGCCCTCCTAATAGCTAAGATCATGTTATCGGGCTTGTCACAGTTCGAGTAAATTATTATTTTAACTCACCTAAGAGTATACAAGATATCACAAGGCGAGACTAGGTACCGAAGAAATATGCATCAATAATTTAGACTTACCTGAATTAATTAATTATATAGTGCTGACTTTGAATTATAGGTATCTTCGTCTTCACCCGAGGGGCAGCTACACTAGTCTCGCTCTTTTTGTGGTTGAATAAGGAGCTTTTTGGCGAGTTATCACGATTTGTATTTAAGTTCAATATTTATAGATAAATATTATTAGCAAGAAATCAAACATATTCGGAAGTAGGAGAGAAGAAAGTACCCGGTTACTGAAATTCTGTCCCAGCACATGCAGAGTATTTGTGTACACAATCGGAATGCGAGTAGTAGCCTGAAATAATCGAACCAACGCCATAATGATACAACTCCATTAAGACCTCTCATGGAATTGTCTAAAATCTCGGGTAAAACATCACACCGAATTAGTTTATTGAAACATGCAAAGAAGTCGTCGTGCGTATATCAGAACATATGCAGATTGCTACAACAAGGGACACGGTAATACGTTACCATTTAACCTATTGAACATTCCCTTTTACCGTTTGGAATAATTGTGTGTTGGAAATAGTCGATTTAGTAAAGTAGACAGGCAAGCACCATTACCCTCCTACGGAATTATCTCGGCACAACATCTCGCAATATAGGCTAAGTACTGAACCCAACGGGGAAAGGATGACTGGTGTCGAACGTGGATCTCAGAGATAGTTGAGCTCAGAATACAGGTTCCACCAAGGAACGAACACGAGATCTTTTGAGGGAGTTTAAGTTATAAAAACCCCTAGAGGAAAATACATATTAAATCACTGTTGTGATAGGAACTAATGCTGACATTATTTATTAATATAATGCAGGGAATATTAGTAGAATACGGCATTATTGGGCTGTATGGAGTATACAATTCTGGACTTGAGCACAGAAGTTGGAGCGCTTGACGTTTGTCTAATGACTCTAGAAAAAGGGGAGGGGATTCGTGGAGCCGTGTCAATCTTTGTGACCTATTTAAGTCATCTGGAGCAGGTCAGGGAGCTAAATTATGGCCAAGTTATTCCCCGTTTCAGAATGGAGATGCTAGTGGAGTGAGAAGCTACCATCGTTATTTAATGATTACTCGTGATTGGAGCAACGCAGTGACATGAGGTTTCCACCTATGTGTATGTTTAGCCGGGAGGCTAATTATCAAGCCATTAAACGTTGAAATCGAGGCATATGTAATGGAGCGCGCAGTGACACGCTATATTTGGTGTTAGCGGCGAGATCTGACTAAGTCGTCGGGGATTTTTAGGGGACGCGGCGTGCCCACGCCATGGCAAAGGCAATTAATATTAATTAATTGGCCGATCGATCCTCGAGCACGCATACAGATCTGTGACCAGCGAGGAAAAAGGAACCATATAAGCATTATTTCAAGACCAGATGATTACTGTGAGAGAAGATGACACTGCGGGGGAATTCGCGGTCTACTTTTTCTCTCGAAACGAATATAAGGCATGGACCCATAACAGAAGAGGTCAGTCGAACCATACTTGTGAGCGAAGTGCACTTCACTCGAAGCCCAGAGAAGGGACGCGCAGACTTTAATATTCTAAGTGCAACAACATATAATCATGCATTAAGTCATGAAGTAATAACAAGTAATGCAATCAGTGAACCGCAGTCTAATGCGAAGTGCGCGTTACCGAAGTCGAGAAGGGATGCTCGGACTTCAATATGAAGAGCCGTGCAGTAAAACATTTATTAATCACATTCATTAAGGACAGTCGTGCCATATTTGTATAGTCGGCATTACGAGCGATTATTATTGTGCACGTAGGTAAAGTACCGTGTGATAGACAAGCTAGAACATTTGATAGTAATAATCTGTACAAGTACAATGTACAATGGTTGAGCGCAGTATGTAAAATATTGATTAGACAGATCTTAGGCTGCCAGACTGCGCTGAAATAAACTTTATTATGCGATTGGTGAAATTTCATAAGAATACCAATAAACTTAACGCTCAGGACGATATGCAAGCATATTCATGCTATATCAGGAAGTTTATCGAAGGATAGAGATTGATAGACAGTGGGGTGAATCGATAGGAATCCATAGGCAGATAATCGAGACTTTCAATCAGGATACGGATAGCAGCGAGGAGGCCATCTTCAGCGTCTGCATTTCTGATATCTTACCAGGAGAAATCAACCAGTAAGAAGTGTAAATAGTGAAGTGATGATCTGTTAAATATCTTTAAAATTAATATTGTAACAAGTGCTATAAAGTGTTGTGCGTATAAGGAAGCAATAGCTTCAATATGGAAAGGAAAAGTGCCGTGTGTATTGTAAGGCAAGAGTTGTATAAAAAGTGTATTAGAAGTGTCAGAATGCCTTGCTAATTTGCAATTATGGCAGGCGTTACTGGAAGGAATGAGTGGTTGGAGCCACCAGGATAGCCGATGTAAGTACCCAAAAACCATGATTTTATAGCAGTTATAGTCCACTGTGTGTTGTGTGATTTCAAAATTATAAAATATGCCAATAAGAGTCAATATTAGGAGGGAGAGCCTCAAATTATTATTGTTGTGTTGATTTTAGTAAAGTTGAGATGTTTCTGTACATCATTGAGTGGATAAATCGTTACCACTATTGTAAATGGCAATTCAGTTATATAAAACTTAACGTAACGAACACGGATGTTCGGTTATTAAAATGGTTACGTTGTTTCGGGTCATTGTAATTCGAGTCAATAATAATAATAATAATAATAATAATAATAATAAAGAATAAACGAATACATCATGAAAAATTGTTGTGAGCAAAATATATATGCTAATTGGAATATTTATCTATCCAAGCAGTAATATTATACATGAAGGGCTGAGAAAATCAATTTAATATCAGAGTATGTTGTAATAGTTGAAATAATTATGCAAGAATTTAGGGAATGGAAGAGTTTAATAGTGAATTGAATTTGCAGCTTGTGATTAAGCTTGTAGAGTAATTGATAGATTTTTCTGACTAATTAAAGGACGAGATCATAGCATAATGGTCAGGGAGCCAGGTAGTCTATCGACGTGTGAAATCTCGTATAGCCTAGGGCGTACAGAGATAGTTATTATGTGCCAGAGTGTATTTAGTGACGTACCCTAACTCTGAGGATGGATATGGAATGTTCCGGGTTCGAATCCTGTGGTATATGAGAGGATAACAATGGAAACCTCTGCATGATACCTGATCGACCGAGAACTAGTTATTGAAATGATTCAGCTCCTGAGAAGCGAATCTAATTGGCGGCAGCATGTGTCTGACCGTAGCAGTTAATAAGATACCGGCTAGCCAGTTCGACCAGTGTTTGATGAATCTCGTTCCTTCATATAATGAAATGGACCTATTGAGGCCAGTTATTAATCTCCTAAGGTTAGGAATAAATATTTAAACACGTCCATCACCCGTCTTGCATACCATTCAGTTCAAATCATATGGGATATGTGGGTCAGTGAGACTGCACTATTGTATTTAGAATCTTGTTTCTGCTTGGAGATAAAAGCCAGGAGTCAGGAGGGACGGCGCACGTGTTGTGACCGCTCGGCTCCGTTCCATTGTATATGAGTCGCTCTGAGGGGTAGAGTTTTAAAACGACCCGTGAAGGTTGACATTTAGAAGGGACAGATTTTGAGACCCTGTTTGTAATGAAAGAGTCATTGTTGTATTGTATAACGTAATTGTGTGGTTTGAAACACATTGATAATCAAAGATCATCCCGATGATTTAATATTTAGCAAACTTATGAGTTGTTGGAAGTTACATTTTTTTACTGACAGTCTTACTTAGCTCTGGAGCTCGGTACCAGATGCCATAGGCTATGCCACTCAAGGGTAGCAAAAAATATCATCCGACACAGCGGTAACGGAATTCTGAAGTTGAAATCACAACGGCATGCAGTGGAACTGTAGAAAAGGGAACTTTAGAATACTTACATATAATTGTGGAGTTGCAAGTTAATTTGATGTGCAACCCATAAATTGGCTAATGCATGGTAAAGCAATTTGGTGGGAAGAGAGAGAAACAAAACACAAAGGTACACATAATGTAAATTAAGGGGTGTTGAGAATAAACAATTAATCTTGTGAAATGAAAGAGGTCACAACAGGTGACATAAGATTATAAGTAAAGATTATAAGTACAGTTTATGTGTAATTTACATGTGCATCAGCGCACTTCAGAGTGAATTTGATATCAATCTCAGGGTAAATGTATGGACAATCATCTGGATTTAATAGGATAAAGTGTGAATATTAGTGGATTGCGAGAGTAATTTTGCTTTGTTTTGTTTTATATTATTGGGATTGTGTTTTTATGTGTTTGAAGCCATGATTTAGAGCTGAATTAAAGTCTTTAGAACAGAGTTGTGCTTTATCATTGTAGAGTTGATACCTTTTAGTCTCAGATCAAAATATGCAACTGCTCAGTGGGAGGACGGTACACGCTTGAGAACTGATGCTAGCTGGAGGCAGAAGCATGTTTTTATGGAGATTACTCACATGGGTACATGGAAATTGGTGTCCTGTACAGTGATTTGAGCTATAGGTAGGAAGTCGGTCAAGATCTAGTGTAAACAACTCTGTTAAATTAACGAATAAAATGAATTAGGGGAATGACCGCACCTAACCTTAGCTAAGCTCCGATACAAACAATATAAATTTTGATAAACACCTTATACCTACCCTGATCCAGGTAACATGGGGTGGTATTATTCTAGCGTGGAATCGCCTCATTAGTGCAATATGTATATCTTGGCATTTCAAGACCTGACCTTCATTGTCAAGGCATGGTATGGCAAAACCACCTATAATTTATCATAGCGCTGATATGTGGGGCCAGTTTAAAAGACAGGTCACCATAGACGCAAGTGTGTACTAATTTATCATGTCGCCCGTGTGTGGGCAAAGCATGAGATATCCTTCTTCTATTTATCATGGCGCCCAGTTTTGTGGAGCTTATGGGATTTAGGGAAACCCAATAGATTTTTATGGTATTTCATGGGGAAAACCATAATAATTATTTTTTTGCCTCAAACTGTGTTTGAGTGATTTTTGAGTTCAGTAGGCTTTTGATGTAACGCAGAATCTCTCTAGAGAGAAGAGAATTACCCAAGGGTATGAGCGTTACGCACCCAATCCACAATTTATCCAAAAATCAAAATTTCTAGTACAATCTTGCAATATGTGTACAGTGTCTTGTATTTCTCTTCAAAACGAATCCACACATGTTTCCAGGAAGCCTGCCTATATCTCAAAAGTGTATTGTAGTAAGAATGGCTGTTACGGAGGAGATTTTGCAGGGGATTGCAGAGATAAGACAGCATTTTGACGCTGTTAATGAACAGAATAAGCTGGAAGCCAAGGCTTTCCAGGATGAAATAAACACTCGTTTAGATGCCAATCAGGAGGCAATTAATGCAAATCAGGTTGCAATGAATAATAATCAGATTGAATTGAGTAACCGTTTAGATGCTAATCATCTGGCAATTAATGCTAATCAGGTTGAAATAAACAACCGATTGGATGCAAATAAGGCAGAAATAAATGATAAGCTAGGTCAAATGCAAGAAACAATTAAGACCGAAGTAACAGAAACCGTTGTAAGCATTATATCAGAAATGCAGGTTAAGACCGATAAGCGTTTCGAGGCTATAGAGGGCAAACTTGAAAGTAATTTACAGGCATGTAAACACGCGCAGGATGAAACGAACAGTAGGTTAGATACGCTGTCTAATGACATTAAGGATATTCAAATCCAAAATGAGGCGAATCTCGAACGCCAAGCGAAACAGTTTTCAGAATTTACTAGAACGGTAGATCAGAGATTAGAAGAAAACGATAATAAATGGGACGAAAAGATGAAAGGTTATGCTAGAGCGATTAACGGGGATCTAAAGAAGCAGGATCAGAACATATTAGATCAATGTCAGGAAATAGGAGAGATTAAGGCTATAACTAACGAAAGTAAAGCGCTGGTAGGCAACATGAAGGGTCAGATGAGCAAAGTTCATCAAGAACTGGACCAAATTCAAAGCGACATTGTTATCGTTAACAAAAGACAAGAGGAAAACAGAGGGGAAATCGTTAAGGTCCGGAATGAAATATCAAAGGTCAATGGACATATCCAAGAGGAAATTAAAGGGTTGAGAGAAGAACTCGAAGTGAGAGAAGGCCAAAAGACAGAGGCAAGCGACAAGACCCTTGCTCACATAAAGGAAGATGTAGAGGATGAAATCTCCGATATCAAGCAAAGCCTGAAGGAAGATAAGAAGAAAATATTTCAAGTGAGAGAAGAAAATAGGGATAGGCTTAGCAGAATAGAAAAAGAGGTAATTACTCGATTGGAAAGAGCAGAAATGCGCCACAATCAAATGGAGACTAGGATAATAGCACAGGAGGAAACCCTAATGAAAGATCCTGTCAAGTGAAGGCAGCGTGAAAGATATGAGAAAAACCAGGTGGGCAGATTTGGAAACCCAACCTATAATAAGGAATGCTACAGGCCCAGGCGAAGGTACTTATATGACGCCAGGTGCACCGGTTGCAGCCTCTACGCCGCATGAAAATGCTATGCACACCCAATTGATAAACGTAATTAGAGCAAGCGAAGAGAAACCAAGATAATTCTCAGGTAGCCATTGTAATATGACACCGACGTATTGGTTGAAAGAAGTGTCTGCATATTTGAACGATGCGCGGATACCACAAGGGCGCAGGCTACGAGCCATAGTTAACTAACGGAGGGGGAATGTGCGTTATGGTTTCGCAGTTTCCGTTATACCTTCGATACTGTCGAGGAGTTTCGGGAGGCTTTTTTGAAGCGGTACTGGGATCCAATCACCCAACAGAATTTACGATTGGATTTGTATTCGAAAAGATACAGCACCAACTATCCAACGAAGTACGCTGAATTCTTCATATCTCAGATGTGTCGGTTCAAGGAACTTGACCAAAAACCTAGCGAGCTGGAGCTATGTATTGCTATTGCCAAGCAGCTTCCTTATGAAATCCAAAGGCTGCTGATTTCGGCAAATGCAAAAACCGCAATGGAAATGGAGGCAGTTCTCAGGCAACTAGACCTCTCAACATCCAATACTATGCGTCAGAAACGAACCGTGGAACAGGTACACGTGACCAACAAGCAGACTGACCAGTACCAAGCTCCGAAGAATAATAAAGCTACTAGCACTGAAACGTTAGATTCCAACGGACGTCGATGGGAACATGAACCCAGAAGATGGCAGCCGAAGTTTAAAGGGAATGCTGGTAGAGGAAGAGGAGGCCGAAATTCTTGGAATAAACAGAATACTAGGGGTAGACCGTACCAAAATAATGGAGGTAACAATGGCCAAGAAGGCAACAATAGGAATTGGAGACCCCAGGAAAGAAGACGTAACTTTGATGACGAGGTAGAGGAACGTTATCACGCTTCGTTGCAATACCTCAATGAAAGGGGAGAAGAACCCCAGAAGCAACAAGTCCGCTGGCAAGAAGCTGTGCAAAATAGGACGTCACCAGACAGATATGGAGACGATGCCAAAAGTTTGGAGTTACAGCGCAGTGAACAGGAGAGAAGAAACTCTGAGGGGACTGGCGCTGTAGAAAAAAAACTCCAAAATTAGAAGAATTTGAGAATGATGGATGGAAGTCGGTCAACATCATTAATTGGATAGCCAAACCGGAAGAGTTAATCGAGGATACAGGTGGATCACAGGTCATGATCAAAAGAGAATTGCCCATTATACTAGTAAGAGTGGCAGGGTTAAAGATAAGAAGTCTGTTCGACACGGGTTCTACGTGTGTCTTATGACAGAAGCTTTGTATAATGAGATAGCGCAGAGAGAAAATGTTTTGAAAATACCTATCTCAAGTGTCAAAATAAAAGGTGTCATTCCAGACAAAACGATGATATGCAAATATCATGTATTCCTAGATTTACAGATAGGAGGCTCTATTTTTTCACAGAGTTTTCTACTAGTAAACAAATTGCCTTTTAACCTTATTATTGGGGCAGAGTTTATAAGGGAATACAGAGTGGTAATAGACCTATCACAGGACAGAGTGATGTTCCGTGTGAACGAGGAAGCCGAAGGCTTAGAGGTCTCACTCAATTAGAATGAACCAGGGACAGATGAACAAGTATGGCATACATACAGAGACGTGGCTGAGGGAGAAGTGTTAGCTATTGAGCAGTTAGAAGATGAACTGAAAACACTAGCCGCAGACATGGAGGAAGATTTGGAACCCGAACTGGAAGAACTTATTTCGGAAAAACTAGAAGAAGCAAAATTTGGTCCAAGAGATAAAGAAAATTTAAAGAAATGTTTATTGGAACAGAAGGAAGTCTTTGACTCGAGACCTGGTCGTATAAAGAACTTCACTTATGCTTTCCAAGTTAGCGACTGGACACCATTTAGGCAGAAACCCTACCCTATAGCCGAAAAGCATTATGCTAAGGTCAAAGAAGCAATTCAGGAGATGTTGGAGGCCGGTGTTATTGAGAAAACACCTACGCCTTATGTAAGCCCATTGGTAATCGTACCTAAGACAGACGGGACTGTCAGAGTATGCCTGGGTCTGAGACATTTAAATATGAAGGTAATACCGGAATTCGACCAAGTGCCACCTATTAAAGAAATCCTCAGAAAGTTTAAAGGGAAGACCTTATTTACAAATTTAGATATTACATCGAGCTTTCACCATCTTGAATTGGAGAAGAAAACTGGTCTGTTGACAGGATTTATGTTTGATCAACATACATACACATTTTTAAGATTACCTTTTGGTTTGAAAACAGCTGGTTCAGCTTTGATAAGAGCGTTAGATCGCAATCTATCAGAAGATGTTAAAGAGAGTACCATCAGATACGTAGACGATATTCTACTCACATCAGAATCTCTGGAGGAGCACATGAGAGATCTGAAGAAGTTGCTGGATAACCTTCGAGAAGCTAATTTTAAGGTTAATATCAAGAAATCGCACTTCTGTCAGAGGGAAGTTAAATTCCTAGGGCACGTTATCGATGAAAATGGAGTTAAACCAAACCCAGAGAAATTAGAGGTAATTCGAAATTTTCCTCGACCCACGAAAGTTAAGCACGTCCGACACTGTTTGGGAGTAATTGGATTCTTTTCTAACCACTGCCCAAACTATACTACTACTGTGGCACCCCTGCAGGATCTATTGAAGAAAGGCGGCAGGTGAAATTGGATTGAGCAATGTCAAGAAGCATTCGTGAGGTCAAAACAAATGCTTTTGGAATATGTGGAGCTGGGATACCCCGATTATACCCAGAAGTTCATAATACAGACGGATGCATCACTTGATGGGATAGGAGCGATGCTGTTCCAAGAAAATGTTGATAAGCCCGAAAAGAAAGTTTTTATTGCCTTTATAAGTAGAAGATTGAAGGCCCATGAGAAAAATTACACGATTACAGAGATAGAGTTGCTCGCAATTCTGTACGCATTGCAGTACTGGCGCAAACTCATCTATGGCTTTCAAATAGTCCTCAGAACAGACCATAAAGCTTTAACATTTTTTTAAGACGGACTTGTCTAGCCAGAGGTTGACAAGATGGTCCCTGTATGTTCAACAGTTCAATGTGGAAATAGAATACTGTCCAGGGAAAGAGAACGTAATACCGGACATGTTAAGCCGATACCCAAGAGAAGAGGAAACTCTAGCTGTCCAGATTGAAAATCGAGATCAGAGGACCTTAGATGACTTGAAGAATCTTACCAACCTACAACGTGAAGATCCTTGTTGAAAATGATGATTGATTACTTCGAGGGACGCTTAGCAAGGGGAACGGCAATATACAGAGAGGCAGAGGCGTTATCATCAGACTACGTATGGTGCAATCAGATGCTACACAAGTGGGATGATGTAGAACATACCCGTCAAAGAATTGTTATTCCTGCATCTTTGCAGAGAAGATTGGTGAGGCTAGCACACAGAGCGTTTGGACATCCCGGTATTGACAAAATAACTGCTCTACTGAAAGAAGCATTCATTTGGCTGAAGTTGAGAGAAACTGTGAGAAATGCTATTAGGACATGCGATTTGTGCCAAAGGGTGAAGCCAAATCCCTTTTTAATGAGACAACGACCCAATCCGTTGTTACCAGAGAAGCCAAGGCAGCTACTGAGTGTCGACAACTTTGGACCACTGCCTAGAGCACGTAGAGGCAATAGACATATTTTGTAGCTATGGACGTATTCTCAAAAATGGTGGTATTATGCCCCATATAGAAGACCAGCTCAAAGCAGGTATTGAAACGCTTGAAAGAGAGAGTTATTCCGATACTTGGCAAACCGGATAATCCACTCTCAGACCACGGGAGTTGTTTAACTAGCGCAGAATTTCGTCGGGAATTGGAAAATTTAGGAATCAGGAAGATTTTATCTACCATTCGCCATCCTGAGGCTAGCCCAGTTGAACGTGTTATGAGAGAGATAGAGAAATACATGAAAATTTTCTGCTCTGAAGAGAACTGGAAATGGATCGATTTCTTGGATGTAATATAATATTGCATAAATAATACTGTGCATGAGGCGACAGGTCAGGTGCCCGTGACTCTACATTAGGATCAGAGACCGGAGAGACCATGGACTGGTGTTATTCCATTACATGTAGACGCACAGCCAGGACGAGAATTGAGGATCCAGCGAACCTTCGAATATCTCCAAGCACAGGCAGAGAGACGCCAGAGAAGAAATCGTGCGAAGCGATATCACAGACCGCTTCTCATTGGAGAAAAAGTGTTAGTCAGGAAGCCCACCAGTTCAGATCCAGAAGCACGGAAGTATAAAAAGTTCATTTTCGGATATCACGGCCCGTTCGAGGTGATCAGAGACCTACAGGGTAATGCATATAGGATAAGGCATTTAGAAACGGGAAGCGAGGTCGTTATGAATGCGGCCAACCTCAAAATTTGTTTTTCACCAGAGGAATTTGATGAACAAGAGGAAGTAATAGCAGCACACACCCAAGTGAACGTGGACAGAAAAGTCAGCCAGGCGGTCAGGCTTGAAGGTTCACGCAGCGAGACGGACAGAGAGACAAGCAGCTTGCTCATAGAAGGGAGCAGACTGCCGGAATGCCAGTGTCTGCGACTGCTTTACAAAGACATGGTCGAGGTCGCTGGGGAGGTTGAAGCATTGAATGAAACCCTCCGTCTAGAGAATGCACGTCTAAAGGCTGAGCTCAGAGTGGAAGAGGGAAGCAGACAGACTCACTCGCACCCTGGCGAGGTGAAGGATCCCTAGTGTAAACACAGACGGTTGGGACAGTCAGACAGTGACTTACAGAAGGTCACTTGCAATTGACTTCTATAAGTTTTGCAAGGGGAATATGAACCCAACGGGGTTAGGCTGACTGGTGTCGAACGTGGATCTCAGAGATAGTTGAGCTCAGAATAAAGGCTCCACCAAGGAACGAACACGAGATCTTTTGAGGGAGTTTAAGTAATAAAAACCCCTAGAGGAAAATACATATTAAATCACTGTTGTGATAGGAACTAATGCTGACATTATTTATTAATATAATGCAGGGAATATTAGTAGAATACGGCATTGGGCTGTATGGAGTATACAATTCTGGACTTGAGCACAGAAGTTGGAGCGCTTGACGTTTGCCTAATGACTCTAGAAAAAGGGGAGGAGATTCGTGGAGCCGTGTCAATCTTTTTGACCTACTTAAGTCGTCTGGAGCAGGTCAGGGAGCTAAATTATGGCCAAGTTATTCCCCGTTTCAGAATGGAGATGCTAGTGGAGTGAGGAGCTACCATCGTTATTTAATGATTACTCGTGATTGGAGCAACGCAGTGACATGAGGTTTCCACCTATGTGTATGTTTAGCCGGGAGGCTAATTATCAAGCCATTAAACATTGAAAACGAGGCATATTTAATGGAGCGCGCAGTGACACAGTATATTTGGTGTTAGCGGCGAGATCTGACTAAGTCGCCGGGGATTTTTAGGGGACGCGGCGTGCCCATGCCATGGCAAAGGCAATTAATATTAATTAATTGGCCGATCGATCCTCGAGCACGCATACAGATCTGTGACCAGCGAGGAAAAAGGAACCATATAAGCATTATTTCAAGACCAGAATCTTACTGTGAGAGAAGATGACACTGCGGGGGAATTCTCGGTCTACTTTTTCTATCGAAACGAATATGAGGCATGGACCCATAACAGAAGAGGTCAGTCGAACCATACTTGTGAGCGAAGTGCACGTCACTCGAAGCCCAGAGAAGGGACGCGCAGACTTTAATATTCTAAGTGCAACAACATATAATCATGCATTAAGTCATGAAGTAATAACAAGTAATGCAATCAGTGAACCGCAGTCTAATGCGAAGTGCGCGTTACCGAAGTCGAGAAGGGATGCTCGGACTTCAATATGAAGAGCCGTGCAGTAAAACATTTATTAATCACATTCATTAAGGACAGTCGTGCCATATTTGTATAGTCGGCATTACGAGCGATCATTATTGTGCACGTAGGTAAAGTACCGTGTGATAGACAAGCTAGAACATTTGATAGTAATAATCTGTACAAGTACAGTGTACAATGGTTGAGCGCAGTATGTAAAATATTGATTAGACAGATCTTAGGCTGCCGGACTGCGCAGAAATAAACTTTATTATGCGATTGGTGAAATTTCATAAGAATACCAATATACTTAACGCTCAGGACGATATGCAAGCATATTCATGCTATATCAGGAAGTTTATCGAAGGATAGAGATTGATAGACAGTGGGGTGAATCGATAGGAATCCATAGGCAGATAATCGAGACTTTCAATCAGGATACGGATAGCAGCGAGGAGGCCATCTTCAGCGTCTGCATTTCTGATATCTTGCCAGGAGAAATCAACCAGTAAGAAGTGTAAATAGTGAAGTGATGATCTGTTAAATATCTTTAAAATTAATATTGTAATAAGTGCTATAAAGTGTTGTGCGTATAAGGAAGCAATAGCTTCAATATGGAAAGGAAAAGTGCCGTGTGTATTGTAAGGCAAGAGTTATATAAAAAGTGTATGAGAAGTGTCAGAATGCCTTGCTAATTTGCAATTATGGCAGGCGTTACTGGAAGGAATGAGTGGTTGGAGCCACCAGGATAGCCGATGTAAGTACCCAAAAACCATGATTTTATAGCAGTTATAGTCCACTGTGTGTTTTGTGATTTCAAAATTATAAAATATGCCAATAAGGGTCAATATTAGGAGGGAGAGCCTCAAATTATTATTGTTGTGTTGATTTTAGTAAAGTTGAGATGTTTTTGTACATCATTGAGTGGATAAATCGTTACCACTATTGTAAATGGCAATTCAGTTATATAAAACTTAACGTAACGAACACGGATGTTCGGTTATTAAAATGGTTAAGTTGTTTCGGGTTATTGTAATTCGAGTCAATAATAATAATAATAATAATAATAATAATAATAAAGAATAAACGAATACATCATGAAAAATGGTTGTGAGCAAAATATATATGCTAATTGGAATATTTATCAATCCAAGCAGTAATATTATACATGAAGGGCTCAGAAAAGCAATTTAATATCAGAGTATGTTGTAATAGTTGAAATAATTATGAAAGAATTTAGGGAATGGAAGAGTTTAATAGTGAATTGAATTTGCAGCTTGTGAATAAGCTTGTAGAGTAATTGATAGATTTATCTTACTAATTAAAGGACGAGATCATAGCATAATGGTCAGGGTGCCAGGTAGTCTATCGACGTGTGAAATCTCGTATAGCAGAGGGCGTACAGAGATAGTTATTATGTGCCAGAGTGTATTTAGTGATGTACCCTAACTCTGAGGATGGATATGGAATGTTCCGGGTTCGAATCCTGTGGAATATGAGAGGATAACAATAGAAACCTCTGCATGATACCTGATCGACCGAGAACTGGTTATTGAAATGATTCAGCTGCTGAGAAGCGAATCTAATTGGCGGCAGCATGTGCCTGACCGTAGCAGTTAATAAGATACCGGCTAGCCAGTTCGACCAGTGTTTGATGAATCTCGTTCCTTCATATAATGAAATGGACCTATTGAGGCCAGTTATTAATCTCCTAAGGTTAGGAATAAATATTTAAACACGTCCATCACCCGTCTTGCATACCATTCAGTTTAAATCATATGGGATATGTGGGTCAGTGAGACTGCACTATTGTATTTAGAATCTTGTTTCTGCTTGGAGATAAAAGCCAGGAGTCAGGAGGGACGGCGCACGTGTTGTGACCGCTCGGCTCCGTTCCATTGTATACGAGTCGCTCTGAGGGGCCGAGTTTTAAAACGACCCGTGAAGGTTGACATTTAGAAGGGACAGATTTTGAGACCCTGTTTGTAATGAAAGAGTCATTGTTGTATTGTATAATGTAATTGTGAGGTTTGAAACACATTGATAATCAAAGATCATCCCGATGATTTAATATTTAGCAAACTTATGAGTTGTTGGAAGTTACATTTCTTTACTGACAGTCTTACTTAGCTCTGGAGCTCGGTACCAGATGCCATAGGCTATGCCACGCAAGGGTACCATAAAATATCATCCGACACAGCGGTAACGGAATTCTGAAGTTGAAATCAAAACGGCATGCAGTGGAACTGTAGAAAAGGGAACTGTAGAATACTTACATATAATTGTGGAGTTGCAAGTGAATTTGATGTGCAACCCATAAATTGGCTAATGCATGGTAAAGCAATTTGGTGAGAAGAGAGAAACAAACGACAAAGGTACACATAATGTAAATTAAGGGGTGTTGAGAATAAACAATTAATCTTGTGAAATGAAAGAGGTCACAACAGGTGACATAAGATTATAAGTACAGTTTATGTGTAATTTACATGTGCATCAGCGCACTTCAGAGTGAATTTGATATCAATCTCAGGGTAAATGTATGGATAATCATCTGGATTTAATAGGATAAAGTGTGAATATTAGTGGATTGTGAGAGTAATTTTGCTTTGTTTTGTATTATATTATTGGGATTGATTTTTTATGTGTTTGAAGCCATGATTTAGAGCTGAATTCAAGTCTTTAGAATAGAGTTGTGCTTTATCATTGTAGAGTTGATACCTTTTAGTCTCAGATCAAAATATGGAACTGCTCAGTGGGAGGACGGTACACGCCTGAGAACTGATGCTAGCTGGAGGCAGAAGCATGTTTTTATGGAGATTACTCACATGGGTACAGTACATAATTGGCAAGGTACTCATAACACTTTATTACACACATCATAATAAAAAATAACTTGCAAGCTGTAAGAATCACAAAAGTATGAATAATGACGGAACACAATGTGTTCACTGTTTGGCACAGGGGAAACATCTTCCTTAACCAATAAAAAAGTTCGCTGTATTATTTGGCGTTTATACAAGGCTGTGTAGATCATCTGGCAGACTGGTAAGTATTTACGGAGGCAGATGTTGCTGAGCGTTCAAGATAACGTCAACGGTTTGGTCTAGCCGTAGATGTTCTTTGCGTTTTCCCTTTACGTACTTATTTACTGTACGTTCTACACTACTGAAGTGTACTAAGCTATTTATTTATTTATTAATTAGCGTATGGTGCTTCATTATTATATTGTCACAAACTAGAAAATCATTGCGGTGTACATTCTTGAGTTACTGTTATTAATACTTTAGTCTTAGGTACTTTAACACCTGCAGTACATTACACAATGCAATCGGTCGACTGAACAATCATCACACAAAAGAATCATTCCATAATAATGGCATTATCACAAATTTGAATGAGATTTTGGAATTTAATCAACAGCAGAAATGCTCAACGTCTGTGCGGTAAAATTTTGCCGCAGCTCCTACCTCACCGGACACAACTGCTTATTCCGGTTTGCTTGGCGACTGGAGCGGTAAGTACAAACACCGAACATTACAATTGAATGATTTTGGTTCTAATAAACATGAAATACCAGTCCCTCAGATACCTATCCACTAATTCACAAATTCCTATTCCAGATGCAATGACTGGGTAAAGGCCTGTAATAGGGAGGATTTGCTTGAATACGGGATAAATCTACACAAGTCAATGTATAGGGAGTGTAGCCTTCATTTATCACAGAAAATGTTTTACCCCACAAATGAGGGCAGTTCTAGTCTGAGATTACGCCCTAATGCCCTACCAATATTAAATATCTACCATAGAGAAGGTATGGTTTTCTTTAAAGTGTCAATTTTCTAACCTCTCTTAAGGTAACTGTACCAGTTTTCGTCACTGAGGCAATACTCGCCACTCAAGTATATAAGTACAAATAAGCCTATCAACGGGTCTTGCTCAACGCACAGTCTCACGAGATTCGTCATACCTTCGTTGCCGATAAGGAGCAACTTTGCGAAATCATGCATGCGATGCAATAGGTGATTCCCAGCGTCAAACATCTCCTGTGAGTTGAGCTGTCTTGACGCGCCGTATTGCTTCTCGCATTAGCTAAGCGGGCACGCGAGTTAATTATGTGCATACGTGTTATGTACCGACGTTTTAAAATGTTACAAGTGTGTGATATAGTTGGTAATTGTTTCTGTAACATATGCGATTTGCTATTTCGTGCTCACGTTCCTAGTTTGGTTAGAAATGCTGGTGACAAACACTGGATAAAAAAAGCGCACTTTACCAATGCTCGTCATTTGCGACGAAAATTGGCATATTGTACAGGCCCGGGGGGCTGCACCCCCTAAAAGCCACCCCCCATCATCTATTAAAACCACCCCTAACTGGCAAACATAAGTCCAGAACAGTACCTTTTACACAGCAAGGGCGGCCACCCAGCTCGGGAGGTTAGCCAACCACTTGCAACACACTCATAAACATTAACACTATAACTAACTGGGACAGCTATGTCAATGGAATGCTGACTGTGCAACGACAGGACCTATAAGAAGTGAGGCCTTTTGGGATCTGTTATCTGTTATACAGTGTGTGTCGCCGAAGGCCCTGCTCCAGCTACTATCATCAGGTGAGCATCAGCAAGTGTTCAGATATCCTTAACTTTGTAACACCCATCCACAAACTTGTACACTTAACTGATACCATTATTCACATTTCCCTAAAAGGGACTTACAATTGCATACTCACTGGCCAATAAAACACTTGGTCAGTAAACTACACATTGCATTCATAATTACACGCCTCTTCACATCCTAATACCCTTCCTGACTCTCGTCACGATTGACCGTGACCATTGTAGCCAAGTAATTGCTGTCTCAGGTTTCATTGTGTTTCCCGCAGACGACTCACTGCATAGCAGCGAGCCGCTGGCGTAAGCACGTCTGTTATATCATTCACTCTGCCCAGCTGGCAGGCTGGCACATTAGCCTGCACTCAGAGGTTCATCCTCTAGTAAACTCTTGCATCTTTGCAGGAACATCCCCTAGCATTCGAACACCAAACAACACGCTACACTGGTAAGCTCTCCCAGCTACGAGAAGCTGCCATCATTTAGAAACGACCTTCCAAATTAGTACAATAACACTAATGTTTAGATCCCTAAACAACCCCCCCAACTAAGGGATCTAAAACATATTGGTGGAGACGCGGCTACTACGCACAGTAAGGGTAGGACTCATACAACGAGCCCTCGTAGTAGAAACGACCCCTACCGCACGCAGCCAAGCGAAAAATTTGTTTTTTTTGAAGGCATTATTTGTTTCCTTTACCATAGCTACACAAGGGGAATTTTAATTAACCCACCCACCCCCAGCCCCTGGAAAGAATCAGAGATCTCGTACACATTTCTTTTGATACCCACCCTCAACTCAGGATGGCACCACATGTAGAGGCAACAGAGATTGTAAGCCATAGAGGCAATAGGGGTACACCGATACTATTTGCATTATTGCTAAGGTGCCAGAGGCATATACAGAGGCGACAGACACAAATACGGGCACTCCAAACAAAAGTCGGGGCGATACAGGGCAAACAGCCATACACCCCGTCAGAGGGTAGAACAGCGAGATTCAGATGCGCACACAAGCACTTGAAGCACATACATGAACACCTCAATAGGATCCATGTCCAAAGGAACAGAATATACGACCAATTAATAACCACACATGGCCCGGTAATAAATAACACAACCCTCGAGAGGATGAGGGTGAACTACACAATTCTATACACCCAATACAGGGAACTCATTCGCGAACAAGCGTTTCTCCAATTGGCGGCCACAGAACTGTATAGGACGCAAGCACATTGACACAACAATTTGCGAACAGGCCATAAGCCTCAACAGGCAGTATGCCCAAATTTGGGATGACTATCGCGAGCTCCAGGCTAACAAGGCCATTTTTGAGTTCATGGCAGGGCCGCCAGCCCAGCCGAGAGAGGACATAAGCGTAGATACGCTAACTCGGCAATTTGCGAGGATGTCCCTCTCGACACGTACTGCCACACAAGGGAAGGAGTTCACCGTGGCCACAAGCCAGAAAACGGCCAGGCTGGGCTCCAACACACTACAGGGGCAAGATCACAGGAATTCACGTCCCTCAGCTCCGGTTCGGAAGGCAATTTTGCCCAACCGAGGAGCAGAACCTAGGCCAACCCCCTCAAAACGGACGAATGAGAGAGAGACTTGACGCCAGGACTCCCGGACACGCATAATTACACAGGGGGAAAACGGGAGGTAATCATGTCATGGGCTGAGGACGTAGAGCCCGTCCCACAGCACATTAAGCCCACACAAGCCTACACACATAGGCAAACACAAGGACAGGAGTCTACCGTGGCCATAGGCCAGAAATCGGGTAGACTACACTCCGATACATCGCTAGGGCAATCACAGGCAACTAAACGGCCTTTGCCGCTAGTTCAAAGGGCAATTTTGCCAGGACAAAAGCGGGCACTAGCATGTGTATCCCAGGTGCAAATGCACAAGAGGGTGTTGCCTTCAGGCCATCAGGGTGCACAACACACACCTGCGCACACTGACCAGCCACAAACACACAGTACACGGGGTATACGAAAGGTCTTATTACCTAGCCCACAAGACCGGGCAGTCAGGAATACACACACCCCTATAAACACTGCTAGGGTAGCGCAGAGCGCAATTAGTCCCTCAAACAGAAGCACACTCACACCAATATCCAGGCACTACGGTGAAAGTAGGCCCAGGCTTACTTTGCTACAAACTCCTCCGGAAAACAGCAAAGAAGCACCTAAATGGGTTTCAGGGGCCTATGCCCTAGTGAGAGGGCGACAGTATCCACCTTCCCGAGCAAGGACGCTCGGAAGGGGATAACGACTTTCACCATGAATATAACACACACTGTCACCTGAATCACAAATATATATACGGGCAGGTGCTTTTACACGTGAGAAACACGATAATAGATACACAAAGGGCAGATTCCACCCCTATAAACGGTAGACTTCACACGTATATACAGCAGAACGTGGCCAATTCAAAACTATGTAATTTGAAATTTTTCCTATTTTTTTTCTTGGCTCCTAGCATTTTTCAGGCCATCATGGGTTTATAATCATAGTTAGTTCAGATTATAGCTTGGATAATGTAAAGTTTCTAATATGCAAAGCCAAGCGGAAGCCAATCAGTTGGGCCACGCGGCTCAGGGACGGGAAGAACTATTCCGAATACAGCCTAAGCAACAGGCCACAGCACAGAGCTTAGGCGGGTCTTTCTAAGTAGAAATGACTAAGTGTTCTATGTTCCGTTCCTACAACTTACAAGAATCTCTTGTGATAGCCGAGAGCCCTAATCATAAGAAACAGGCAAGAATCTCAAACTATTTTTCAAAAAATGGTAAATTTCCCTGAGACGTAACTAGATTACTGTTTTACTAACGTCGCCAAATAGGCGAATAATACACCCAGGTCCTACCTTTCATTTTGAAACTTTCGAAATTATTTACGGTAAAATCTTTACAAGGTACCGCCGTCTGGCAACCTGCTATAGTAAACATAAAGCATTATGTAAATGTCATACAATGTATTTCCTCTATTATTATTTTTTTTCCCCAAAGAACTTTCTTAATTTGAATTTTTGGATAGCTCATTTTTTTTTCCTCTTTCACTCTTCCCGTGAAAGGTGAATTATCCAAGTTGAACTGTATGTATTTGATTCATAGGTGTACCCTACCTGTTACGCTGCCTGTAGCATGAGTTTTTCCCCCAGGACAGCGCTCAAACTAAACATAAACACCATGGGGTAACACTCACAGCTCAAGGGGAAAACACCATTATTTATTTTTGGAAGTCACACACTAAACGCAAATACCGTACAAAACAGCCAAAACACCTAACAGAACTGTCCCGGAGACACAGCCTAAAAAGCAACAGGAATAATTAGCCTGGACAAAGACGGTCTCGAACCCGCAACCTTCTGGATACCAGGAGTGCAAGGTCGGGTAACTATCCATTGGGAGGATAGAATGATAAAGGACAGTTACACTAACAGATATCCATACGCACAAAACAATAAAATCACCTCCGACACCTGGTCACCAAACACGCAACTAGCGGCCCGGTGACACACATACATAATGACATCGGGTACCACTAAAATGAATATATTCATCCCACGCCTACAATAACATAAGATTTGGGGACACGAACATATTTAGTAGAAGGTTCTTTTCCATTACGGAAAGCCATGCTCACAACAAGAAAGCGAGCAATCAACCTCCCACACACACACGTGTCGGCAAGCAAGCAAAGTCTTTCCAACACAAGTTGTAATTCAATGCTACCATCGCAGTCAGCGATAACACCCCCGTGAGTGCGCGACCATTCACTAGCTACGGACAAACTAAGCGTACTCCAGGCCGGGCCGGAACATACTCATTCATTTACGGGAGTTTCAAAACCCTATAACTCCCAAAATAAAAGTACGAGGGGCATTCCAAAAGACCCAAATTTTTCACGCCAAAGCGTATTTTCATCTGCGTGTCTCAAACACACGATACACATGCCATGGGGCATACAGTAAAAAAATTGTAACACCAGGTCCTTAAAGCAGGCGGGTACGAACTCGCGACCACACAACACATTCGTGCCAAAAACGAACTAACCAATGGTATTTTTGGCGCGAAAAACACCATCAAAAGCCACACTGGGGACACACAAATCCCAACAGACAACGCA
This sequence comes from Meconema thalassinum, assembly GCA_946902985.2. Lineage (NCBI taxonomy): Eukaryota > Metazoa > Arthropoda > Insecta > Orthoptera > Tettigoniidae > Meconema > Meconema thalassinum. Next base: position 810,172,152 of record OX336388.2, read on the forward strand.
GACATGAAACACGGGGAATTACATGGGATCGCGGGTCCGAATGCCCAGCAAAAATCGGACGCCGTGGAAAACAAAAATCCAGAGTCCCATTCAGACGGAAATGGGCCCTATACAAGTACATAAACAGGTAAGACCACATTTTCTCCGGCCAAACACCATGCAAAATTTCGACTACACCAAACATAGGAAATAGATTTCCCAAACACAAGTATAGCAATTTCACAAGGCAAAGGTCTTATGGAATAAGTGTCCACATAACGTTGCTAGCAAAAACAGGACGGATTTGCACACTGGCCCGCCCGGAATCCCAAACAGTGACAACACTCGCACATTGGCAAAAGTCACATTCCGGCTGCCGACATACGTAACGTCAGAGACTTCCCGCATACAAACATATAAACACAAACATGACAAAACACTGACTCGCAGATTCCATAAGCATTGCAACACTGCTGTCGGCAGACACTATTGTTATAACGGAAGTGACCATGAAATGACAAAAACAAACCAATAATAATGGCATACATTTTTCAGCACTGGTACAACAGTTATGACATTTAGCAATGTACAGACATAATAGGTAGGACTTATCTTAGGGCCACAGGGACATGTTCACAAGTGCAATAACAGGTTACACGCACCATCTGACACTCAGACATGCGACGCACGATAGGACTTAGCCGATAACATGCCACCCGCCCGCATGACGTAGCGGAACATAGCCCCACACACGCAGCTGCGCTAATCACAATTACGACCACGTCCCTTACACACGCGCTCACTTATCAGGACATGATCAGTTACATTACAAATTCACTTGCTACTTTAACATCATCAGATGAAAGACCAGATTGTGACGTCACAGCGTCACCGCATTTAACCATCCCCAAGAGCGGATAGAAAACAGATATTTACCAAGTGATCATGACAGGAGCAGAGACGGATGGTACCAGCAAGATAGCCTATATACCACCCACAGGCTACCATTATACCGCCTTCCTCCTTCCCTAACCTCCCCACTCACAACATTAGCCAACATAGACATACAGACACAATAAAAGCAGATACACTACATCCCAAAATGTACATCGGGGTTGATAGACTTCATGCGTTTAAAGAGAGGGCTCACTACGCCCTGGCTCTCAATGCTAACACCCGAGTATTAGGGGTGTGTCGGAAAGAATGACAAGCGTAATGCACATCTCAATATACAGAGATGCGGCAAAATTTAAGCCAACAAATATTTTCTTATTAAATAATCCCGCATGCAAGGGACGTAGTACTATCATACCTCGACCTATACCTATCCTTAAATGAGAGCGGATACGCCTCATATCAAGATACATGCATGAAATATACTACCCACATACCAAGGGTTATTATTATTGAACCTGCATGACACTTCGTGAAAATTTTTGCAAACCTGGGAAATACCTCCCCCGTCCACTCACTGTAAAGACATCCTGATAGCATCACTGGATCCAGGCCACCATTAACATGGAGTCCAAAGATGCGCAACCCTCTCCTACCATGCTTTAAGCCTATTCAACAAATAATACCCCGCCGATCCCAATAACAAGGTACCCAACGATATGGAAACCTACTAACGCCTCCATTTAAATTAACAAGGCATTACCGCTGGAAGTCCGACATAGCACAGCAGACCTAAAGTAGTCTATGCATTTAGAAGATTCTACAACCCCAAAACACTTGAAAAATTTTACATTATTTACACAATAAATTATTTACATAGTACACTCATTTTTTTATATAAAAAAGGAATCTGTGACACGCCGAATGATGATGACAGCGTAAGCGGAAGGCCAGAGGCGCCACACAGGAGCAGAACTGGGGAAGGCGATGATGAACCCTACCCCAGTTGGCTCACTGACCCAGACCAAAGAGACGAACTACGTAAGGTTGAAGCATTCATGGCCTGGCGCGGGCAAACGCCAAAACCGGGGGTGCGTCTAGCCTACCTCCCCGGCAGAGGAAAGTTACACCCACCATGCGCCACGGTCGTCGAAGCCAAGACCTGCTGGGGAGACTTTTGACAAACGGGGGGAGAAATAGCCAGCTCCACACCGGACTCAGGAGATGACCCTAGGGACGGCCAAATTACGACTAGGCTACTAGTTAGTATGTAAGTAAGTAGAACTTCTACGGCGGGAAGTTAGTCTTCTACTCGCAGAAGTGAAGCAGGGTCTCAGGATTCAGCGGGACCAATCCTAGATCCGACAAGTCCTTGCCCCGCGCGGCGAAGGTGAAGAGAACCAAACAAACAAACAAACAAACAATGAATAATATGAAATATGAATAATATGGAATGAAAGCGGTCATTCGGTCCTGCGCCCACGTAAATGGCTGACAACGGGTCACCAGAGATACTAAATAGGCATAGCAGCGAGCTGTCTAAAGGGGTTCATGTGGGCCAACCCAACAATGCCAGTATAGGCGAAGAGGACCCCGGACGCTACCATTCCCGGAGGGTATTATTACTGCCAATATAGGCGAAGGGGATCTCGGACGCTCAAATTCCCGGTTGACACTATTTTCTTTCGGACGATTTTTCCCGAACAATGTCCAGTGCCCACTTAAATGGTGACGCAGCGGGCAGCCTGAGATCTTAAATGAGGAGCAAAGCGAGCCCTCACAGGGGTTTAGTGGGCACAACCCAACAATGATGAATACAACGGCAAAGAACAGGATGACAACACAGGCAAGTATAACGGGCGAAGCGTTTGCTCTTTTGACACCGCAGTCGCCCGGAACTTTATTAATTACTAGTATTAATCATTAGCATAAATGTCGACAACTAATATTAAGGGAGCGGAATTCGGCGGTTCTAGAGACAACGGGTGTTTCTAGAATACGTGCGGGTGGTGATCTGAGGAAGTAAATTGCCTCAGGCGATCGCTCTGGTCAAAATTTTAGCATGTAAGACAGTTGCATTTGACACGCAACTTAGAATTAAGCAAATTTATTAACCGCTGTTGCTAAATAATAGCACAGCATATTTCGGCATTAGACTAAGTTACACCATTCGGCTTATACATATCAAATACTTTTTTTTCTCATTTATAATAATTTAGACTAAATATCTTGGCGCCTGATGACCAACAAACCCGTCATCAGGGTAAGCCCGACAATACGTGAGTAACTAAGATTAAGATAACGGGCTCGGCACCTGGCGACTCAAATCCGTTGCCAGGGTAAGCCCGATAACACACTAGGATAAGTAAAGTTAAGGAAAAACATTACGGCACCGTCTAGGGTAAGCCCGATCTCACAATACTAATCATGTCATTTATTCCAGAGGAAAAAGAGCTTCAGCCAGTGGACACACCGACACAGGAGCCGATATAGAGAATATGCAATATTCACACGTTTTTTTAACCTCTCCATTTTTCAGGCGGCGTCACCAGATATATGACACTGGTGACAATGATTTCACTGCCATACAGCAGCAACATGTTATTTGTGCCATGCCATTATTATGTACCATTTTTTACTCATTAATTTGCACTAATCCTAACAAAATATAACACACTCACCACATTCTTTTACAGCTACACTCCAGAAATCTGCACAGCAGGGCTGATACCTGTGGGGTATCAGGCTCGCTGGCAGATCAACATAAACAAAGAGAATAAAGCGTCAAAGATGCGACGCAATTTACGGCAATGAGGGCGCAACCGATTTGTGGCGGTGACTCTCACTGTCAAGTGTGAAGGCATTCGCCCACAGAGAATGATTCACAGAATAGGGGTATATATCAGCAGCACGGCCACTAAACTACACCGGGAAACGGCCGGACAGGATTAGCCGTGAGACGGCACATAAATACAAAGGGTAGCGTGCACGCAAAATACAGTAGACACGGCCGTCTAGGTATAAGATAATTACAAATTATGATAGATAGATATAAGTAAATAATGTAACACAAAATACTGTAATATTGTTAAAAGGCATCTCATACAAAATTTATTAACAATGATGTCACACACATGTACACACTGATTATGCTTCTGCTTCTTTCATTTTTCTTTCTTCTAACGTCCAAATTTGTGAAGGTGTTCCGTATTACCCCAACACAATAAACTATATTTTAAATATTTCCTTTAACTTATACCTTGGGACACCTATTTTTTCTATTTCTTCCACCTTTCACATTGCAGGGAGCAATTTTTTCCCCAATACAGCGCCGGACGGCACAATCACCCGTCCAGCCCTGGGTTTTTTCCTCCCTGCACAATACTAATATATATATAATGGCTAAACCACGTACTTTTTGTTGTTGTTGTACTTGTAATATTTCAATGTCAGCTTTTTTATGAACTGTTTCAAATTATCATATGTATATGTATATATCCCAAAACCTACCCCTCTGAACACAAGCTGATCTCACTTCTCACATCAACACGACATCGCTACCTCTACACGACATCAACACAGAAGAAAAGAAGAGGAAGTACAAGGAGGAATCAACAACGATCCATCACGTCAACACCCCAACTCCACGTTCCGTTCCCGTTCGCGGGGACGCGAACTAAACAAAGGAGGAGACTTGTACAGGCCCGGGGGGCTGCACCCCCTAAAAGCCACCCCCCATCATCTATTAAAACCACCCCAAACTGGCAAACATCATAAGTCCAGAACAGTACCTTTTACACAGCAAGGGCGGTCACCCAGCTCGGGAGGTTAGCCAACCACTTGCAACACACTCATAAACATTAACACTATAACTAACTGGGACAGCTATGTCAATGGAATGCTGACTGTGCAACGACAGGACCTATAAGAAGTGAGGCATTTTGGGACCTGTTATCTGTTATACAGTGTGTGTCGCCGAAGGCCCTGCTCCAGCTACTATCATCAGGTGAGCATCAGCAAGTGTTCAGATATCCTTAACTTTGTAACACCCATCCACAAACTTGTACACTTAACTGATACCATTATTCACATTTCCCTAAAAGGGACTAACAATTGCATACTCACTGGCCAATAAAACACTTGGTCAGTAAACTACACATTGCATTCATAATTACACGCCTCTTCACATCCTAATACCCTTCCTGACTCTCGTCACGATTGACCATGACCATTGTAGCCAAGTAATTGCTGTCTCAGGTTTCATTGTGTTTCCCGCAGACGACTCACTGCATAGCAGCGAGCCGCTGTCGTAAGCACGTCTGTTATATCATTCACTCTGCCCAGCTGGCAGGCTGGCACATTAGCCTGCACTCAGAGGTTCATCCTCTAGTAAACTCTCGCATCTTTGCAGGAACATCCTCCAGCATTCGAACACCAAACAACACGCTACACTGGTAAGCTCTCCCAGCTACGAGAAGCTGCCATCATTATAAAACGACCTTCCAAATTAGTACAATAACACTAATTTTTAGATCCCTAAACAACCCCCCCCCCCCCAACTAAGGGATCTAAAACAATATTATCATTTCTCCTTGTAAGACCTAACTAACCGCGGCAATATACTTATAATGTAGTTCTGAAGGACCCTGCATTAATTAAATTGTCGTTTGATCATCGTGTCCAATAGTCGTCATAGCTGACGATCTTTAGAGCACATGCGTGACGAACACTAGTGAACGATAATGTTAAACTTTGCGTTAAGGTTTCAGAACCAATAAACATTTACAGTTGCTGTTATTATGTAGATCTGTCTCTTTGAGGGCCGTAGGTCTACGCTGGCTGCTTGTCTCAGCGGTAACGTTCTCGCTTGCTTTGCAGGATCGAATCCTGGCGCAGTCATCTGGAATTTGAGGGTGCGCAAATGTGAGGGAGCCGTGTCAGTAGATTTACTGGCACGTTAAAGATCCCCTTTGGGGCAACTTTCTGGCACCCCAGCGTCTCTAAAATCCGCAGTAGTCAAAAGGGAGATAAAACAAATACCATTATTATTATTATTATCAATAGGTCTAGGGATTTTAGGTGAGCTAAAGAGGATTTGTTTTAAATTGAGATGAAAAATATATTCTACAAATAAATCTTTGCTTTCAAGCAATATGTTGAAACGCACATTTCTCAATTAGCCTACGACATTCAGCAAATTGAAGCTGCTATTAAGGTCGTTGAGGAGGACGGCATGAGAATTATAACGGCCGCGGAGAGGAATTGTGTTTCGAGAAACGCCCTCTCGGACAAAATTAAAGGAAAAACTAGAGAGAGGAAGATGGGGCCAAGTTCCTTTTTAACAAGAGGTGTTAGTTTAATGGGTAATCTCAGTAGGAAAAGCAGGGTTCTCGATAAAAAGGACGATTTGCAAAATAGCGTCCAGTGCCTCACAAAAGAATTGAAGAGGGACTCTCCTTTCAAAGATGGGCGGCGAGGGGGTAAATGGTGTGAATCTTTCCTAAAATGAAATCCAAGCCTGTCTTTACGAACTCCTTCACATGAAATTAAGTGATTTACTTTCAAGCTGCAATGCAGATCACGTTGATAATTTGCTCTCTCATCTACTGGATGGGAATTTGGTTCTATTCCCGATGGATAAGATAAGTTCGATTGTCCTGATACGTATCAAAACTCACGAGCTAAAATTAGTAGCAAATAGTATCAAAACTCACGACAACAAACTAGTAGCTAAATAATTAACATTCTAATCAGTCTCAAAATTCACAACTCCAGAAAGCTCGTGTCTGCATTGACCACAGGAGGGACTGTGTCGCATATAACTTACTTTGTGCGACAGGCCCATCTCTTGATGAGAAGTGCCAATTACAAGGCGGCACGCAATTCAGCTGGCACTAACAATGGACCTTTTTGCACAATTCCGATTAAATTTTCAAGTCGGCTATGTACAGTCGTTATGTGGGTAGAGTGGGCATTTATCCATTCAAAGAAAACTGCTCCGGCTCGTGAGTTTTGAGACTGATAAGAAACCGGTTAGAACCTACTCTTACTAATTCTCTTCTTGGAATTAATGAGTTTTGATACCCGTGAGTTCTGACAAGACACGATTGTCCTGCACCCAAAGCTACAATCCCACCATTGTTGAAAACAGGCTTAAGGGATTCGACACACTACAGTCCCTCAGAATTCTTAATAGCGTTGCTTTCAGCGCCAAACTAGGTTATCAAGCTCCTCAGTAGACCTGGGCATGGCAGTAAGAATGTGTGGCTTAAAAAGCATGGCGGTTAACCATGGTGTTTCTATCTCATCGCTTTATTACAATGCAATGAATTTAAATTACATCTCTGAGACCATTAAAAATTGTCCATCCATGTAAATGATCAGCACAGTCTGGAGTGTCTGGTTGGTTGGTTCTTAAGTTTAGGGGCTGCGACAACGCGGTCATGTAGCCCCGTGTGCTTTGGGTGTGTGTAGAATCTGTCTGATAGCCGGTGGTAATTGTGATGACAGTATTAGTGTGTGTTTTCTGTTTTTTTTATTTAAGTACTGCAACTTAGAATTTTTCAAATAGTTCCTACTTTTGCCGCCAAGCGCCACCGTCAACGACTACTAGGCCAAGTTCAGAACTTAGCTACTAGACGCCACCGCAGTCGGCTCTTGGCAACGAACGTAGAAACCTAAGAGCGTTGTTTACATTCTTAACCTATCCAATTTAGCTTCACACAGGTGAAATTAGTGGAAGGTTCTTTAATATGCTATAAATCTATGACATGGGACCGCCGGCTTTACTTCCCCTCCGAAGGAAGGCATACTGAAGTATTTTTAACGCTCTTAAAAAATCCGACGGCTTCGGCCGGGTTTGAACCCGCTATCTTGGGCATAGAAGCTCAGCATGCTACCGACTACGCTGGAGTGTCTCATAAGCTGACAAGTGACCTTACTTGTGCGAGAGTCCACTCTTGTATCATTATTATTTATTCATTTTCAAGTAAGTCAGATCTATATTGCTCAAGTGGCAATAAACTAAAGTGAAAACATCCCTACGATTGGTACTGAAAGTATTCAGGCATTCTGTTAGTGGGTGTCCAAAAGTTACCAGTTACCATATATTAGCACATTCACTAGCAGAGCAAACTTGTAGCTCTCGTGATCATAAACCACAGAACCATTCTTTTCTTTGAAATTGGACCACTGGATGCGACTCCGAAATTCTAACATGCATATTTAACCAAGAATGAAACCCAGACCAAAAATACACAATGATTTTAGGTTCTCCTAATGTTGACGATTATTCGGGTGTGGTCTTTGCTCCTAGGATAAAAGAAGCGGGCCTCTGTAGGAAGGGCCAGTTAAGTGTACTTAAGCCCTGAGCTTGCATTTCTCCTTTACTTTTCCTTAAGTTAATTTATTTTTAGGCTATCTGTAAACAAAACAATCAGTAAATGCAGCCTATTTGTTGAATCATAAGCTCTAAGAATTTCACCCACGTATACAGTAATTCGTAACTAACAAACCTTTCCTTGTTGTGGCGTAAGGACTACATATCTTAGTTATAATCCCTCAATCATACACTCCTTTTCAGCCCTCGATAATATCATAACTTCATAACATTTAAAAATATCAAGCTGTCGTGATTTTATTCTGTGTATTGACCTAGCCCACCTCGGAGCACATGGCAAATAATGTTCATAAAAAGGAAGTTTGTAGTTTTACGTGGCCGTTGATTTTGAGATCATGAGCCACGGTGCCTACTTTTTATGTTGAATCCGAACCACAGGACACGACATTTCACTTTGAAAATCTCACATGCATTAACCGGGAATCTAACCTGGTCCACCGTGGTGAGAGGCCAACAGCCCCCTATGTTCATTCAGGGAGATGCACTAATTATTCATTAATAAAAAATAAAATTGTATACTTGTTGCTGCTATAATAGCCATAAAAAGATGTGACACTAATGAAGGTGAAGAATAGAAATAGCACATAATGTAAGTTTATTTTATCATGAAACTTGAAAAAGAACATTGCATAGATCCCCTCACATCAGTAGGGGAGCAGTAGGAGTTCTAACGCACTCTAGAACCCTCCTTGCCCCACTACTAAGCCTCAGCCATATTAAATAAGTGGATATCTCGCGAACCCATGGTCGGATTTGGGCATATGAGGTGTCGTTGAACTCGGGCTGACGTCCTCTTTGCTATGCACTACACGTTATATTTAAAAAAAAATTGAAAATTTTTGTTTTTGAAAGTAGGCGATAGTTTGAAAACCAAACATGATAGAACGTTGTGCCAAGGTTCAAACCAATGGTTTTTATGTCCTTTATTTTCTGTAATAAAGCTTATTTATTTTTTATGTTTTTTTAAGTTCAATTTTGACATTTTTATATTTTGGAAACTAAAGAGTTTACAAAAAAATTTGTTTGACATAAATGAATGGCCCTGACCCCCTCTACCCGCAAAATAAATTTCAAGCCTCGAGGACTAAACTGTGCAGTAGTGTGGTGGGGAGAGTTCTGAGCCACCCCCTACTTTCATATAAACTTTGCCGATATCTCCCGAACGCGTGGTCGGATTTTAACGAACGAGGTATTGTTGGCGTTGGGATGACGCCCTCTTGGCTAAGAATGTGTGTTGGTACTTTTTTAAACATTTTTAAAATGTTTGTTTTTTGGATTGGCACTATTTTGGAAACGGTGAATTGGAAAGAAGTTTGTTTGACGTTAATGAAAGTTGGGTATGCCCTCTAGGTGGGCAGCAAGTTTCAAGGGTGTAGGAGGAAAAACAAAAAGATAGCCTACTTTTTCCCAAACATTGGTGATCATTGGCGAACGGATGGTCGAAATTTAACAAATGAGGTGTCGTTGGACGACTCGAGCTGACGTCCTCTTTCCTATAGACTACTCGTTATTTTTTAAAACAAATTTTGAAAATTTTGTTTTATATAGGAGGCGATAGTTTGAAAGCCAAACGTGATAGAACGTTGTTCAACAGTTCAAACCAATGGCCTGTATGACCTTTATTTTTTTTATAATAAAACTTTTCATATTTTCAGATTTTTTGACAACCCTTAAATTTTGAATTTTTACTATTTTGGAAACTAACAGGTTGACAAATAAGTTTGTTTGACATAAATGAAAGGTCCCTACCCCTTCTACCAGGAAAATAAATGTCAAGTCTCTTGGACAAAAAACTAGGCAGTTTTTTTTAATTTTTTTTTATAAAAGAGTGTTTGTAGACAGAGAGCCGGTAGCGCTTGACGTATGTTACAACGAGGCTATGACTGGCCATGGTGGATATGGGAAATGGCTATTTCGACGGGGTGCGATGTATCGCAAATCGAGGGGTCGTTTTTCGCTAATTTTTTTTTCCTATGACAGATGAATGAAGGCGAATATTTTCGAAAATCCCTCATGACGATCTTTAAACATGTTGGTAAACAATGACTAGTAACCAGACAAAATTCATAATGGTATGAGGGGAAGTTGTTAACAACAGAACTTGTTTTTTCTACGTCTGACTGGCAGCCAGAATGGGAAAACAGAATATCTGCTCGAGAGGCGTGCTTGAAGCTTGGCTGGCTGGGTGACAAGAATGTGGCCAGACCTGACAACAGCCCAATGTAAAATTACAGTTACGTAGAGGTCACTTGGAGGTCGAACAACATCGCAACGACGTCAGAGAAATAATGCAGTAAGCGAGTATAACTCTTCCCCCCTACCATTGCCATAGCCAATTGCAGGGCAAGAGCGATGTTAACAGCTGTGGTAAGAGGGACACATGGCGAGGGGCTGGGCGAGGAGAGGAGGGCAGGGGGGTAATAGAGTGTTGATCATGTTATGACACACAGGCAGTCGTTACTGTTTTACAAGTTACTGTGTTAACATAGGCTGTGTCTTATGTGTATAAAATTAATTGCATTCGTGTGCTCAACCCCAGTTGGTTACCATATTGGATACATTATATATTTGAGGTAAGTGTTGGAATAACACTGTTTAGTTTAATATAATGCTAATCAATGTTTAAATGATTATTGGTTTACCATTTGATTGATGAATGGTTATTTTTGTTTTGTTTTAGATAATATGCATAACTGTTGGGGTAAGAAAGACGAGACGGACAGTCAGACAGAGACAAACCATTCCACTCGAGCCTAGGAGAACGCAAAAGCAGAGCTTTTTACAAAGCAGGTAAGATTTTTAAATTATTTATAAAAAACCTGTTTGATTTTATTTCATTTATTTTTGTTTATGAAACATGCTATTTGAAATAGATATACTCAAGGTGGTTTATTTTATTTCTTTTTAGTGGGTCTTGGAAAACGCTTGAACACTGCTGAAAAAACCGAGAACGTGTGTGTTTGGGGCTATTGCTTACCAGGCAGTCTACGGCTGAAAACTCCGGTGAGATTGATCTTTTTATAAAAATCATGTCTTTTTCCACTGCAGATAGCTTAACTTGGGAGCCTCTCGAGTCCTGTTTCAAGTCACGTGTTTGATCTGGCCACATAGTGAATGTTAGAGAGAGTTCAATCCCAAAAGACTTTATGTAATCATGTTTTGAAATTTTTAAAGAACAAATTTGTGCAGCGCAAAGGTTGCATATGGCTTTAAAGGTCAATACACAACTCGTGTGCGATTTCATTTATAAAAACAAGGACGGTGAGCATAAAAAACATTTTATATTGGCAGTAAAATGCAAGAGCTTTTGATAGCCGATAATCCGAACGAGTAGTGTTAATCCAACGTGATAAATGCCTTGCTATCAAAATTTGACACACTGCAACAAGGACCCAGTGGTTTAGCGTTAAACAAAATTCATTACCTACAAATCAACATTTGTCATTTCAACCCGTTTAATGCTGGGTCTAGCTATATTAAAACACCACCAGCAATAGCTTCGAAAAAGGCTGTGGCGAATATAAAGAATCATGACAATGATTGCTTCCTGTGGTGTGTGGCTGGATATTAGCAGCCAGTACAACGTGACACCAGGAATGTACAAGGCCAAGTTTGATGAATTACAGCAAACTTTAAATTTAACTCGTGTATCGTTCCCTATGGACTTAATCGAGATCCATAGGTTTGAACAAGACAACCAGAACTTTTCGTTCATGGTGTATGGCCTTGATGGTGATGAGATTGTGGGTCCTCTTTATGCCACAAAAAACCGAACCGACACCACATTCATCTTTTATATTTATCTGTGGGAAAGGTAAATCACTATTGCCTTATTAAAATCTTAAGTAGATTGCTAAGCAGTCAAGCGTCCAAAGCACATGGTAAAAAGCATATTTGCGATCGATGCTTGCAATATTTTAAAACCCCTACGCTTTTGGAACGTCATAGGGTAGATTGCGTTTCTCAGGAAGCGATGAGATTGATATTGCCACAAGGGGACAAGGCTGTTAAAGTTTAAGGACATTCATAAGCGTGACACTGTTCCCTATGTGGTGTATGCAGATTTCGAAGCCCTCACCACACCCATGGCGGGATGTGAACCAGATCCCACCATTAGCTCAATCACACCCATTCAAAAACATGAACCCTTTGCCATAGGATTTAATGTAGTGTGTGCCTATGACTCCACACTATCCGTTTACAAATACCGTGAGGGGCCAGATTGTGTCAGATGGTTTTTGGATGAACTTGTAAAGTTGGCCGACCATGTAGAGGGATTACTAGACCACCCAGTACCCATGAGCCTATCTCCAGAACAGCAGCAGCAGTATGAGCATGCCACGACATGCCATATTTGCAATAAGCCACTGATCATTGCTGAAGACACCGTTCGTGATCACTCGCACTTTACGGGAGAGTTTCGTGGAGCAGCGCACAGCAAATGCAATTGAAACTTTCCATCTCCTCGTTTCATCAGTGTCTTTTTCCACAATCTGGCAAATTATGACATTCAGTTTTTGATTCGTTAATTGGGTCATATCAACAAGGGTTCGTTTACCATTATCCCCCAAAACCATGAGCGTTTTACAGCCCTAACATGGCGGTTGAAAAACTTTAGCATTCGATTTTTGGATTCCTTCAAGTTTATGGCATCCTCGCTAGACAGTCTTGTGAGTGGCTTGAATGAAGAGGAATTAAAAAATACCAGAATGCATTTTAATGATCCTAAGCAATTTCAATTGTGCATTTGGAAATGTATATTTCCGTATGATTTCTGCAACATCTGGGACGTGTTAAAGCGAACAAAACTCCTACCACAAGACAAATTTTACTCGAAACTAACACGCAGTACCGTTTTCGATGAAGACTATGCACATGCATGCCAAGTTTTGCGAGTGTTTGACATTAAGACGCCAAGTGAATATGCTATGCATTACCTAAAACTGGATGTATTGCTGCTCACTGATGTGTTTGAAAAATTTCGTGAGTTGTGTCAGCACATTTATCGACTTGACCCGGCTCACCATTATACGAGTCCTGGACTCTCGTTTGATGCCACTTTCAAATACACTCAAGCGGAATTGGATTTACTCACTGATGTAGACATGGTTCTATTCTTTGAAAAGGGCATTCGTGGTGGCTTTGTGTCGCTTAACCAGCGCCATGCCGAAGCGAACTATATCTACATGCCTGAAAATTCACCAGACAAAACAGAATCTTAATTAATGTACTATGACGTGAATAATTTATATGGTTACGCCATGAGTCAGCCTTTGCCCTATGGGAAGTTTGCTTGGCTGACAGAGAAACTAGTGTCAGAATTTGAAGTGATCAAGGCTAGCCAAGAAACAGGCCTTGGATATGTCTTAGAAGTGGATATTGAATATCCCTCATTCTTGTATGATGAACATGCCGATTTCCCATGCTGCCTTGAGCAAATGGTTCTCCCCGACAGTAAAGTGAAAATTGAAAACCTCATGGGCACACTTTACAACAAAAATCGGTATGTGCTACATATCCAAATGTTGGTGCAATGCCTCGCCCAAGGCTTAGTGTTGAAGAAAATCCACAGAGGTATTTTTTTGCTAAAAAATCATGGCTCGAGCCATACATGCGACTCAACACAGAGCTCCAACGAATGGCAACACAGCAGTTTGAATTTTTTTTTAAATTAATGAACAACTGCATCTATGGCAAGTCCATGGAGAATGTCCGCAAATACCGCGACATTAAATTGGTGAATGTCTGGGAAGGACGTTACGGTGCCCGGCAGTACCTTGCCAAGCCAAATTTTAAATCGATCAACATTATCGATGAGGATTCGGCAACCATTGAATTGAGTAGGACCAGCGTGACCATGGATAAGCCCATTTACTTGGGCCAAGTCATTTTAGACTTTTCTAAATCGGTCTAGTATCGATTCCTCTATGAGTTTGCCAAACGTCATTTTGAGGACGTCACTCTTTTGTATATGGATACGGACTCATTTATTTACCACATTCGCCACTGCAACCCCTATGAGGTCATGAGGCAGCATAGTGACTGGTTCGACACCTCTTCGTATAGTGCTGACAACATGTTTCATCTGCCCATAAAAACAAGAAGGAAATGGGTGTTTTAAAAGATGAATGCGGTGATTACATTATGACGGAATTCGTAGGTTTGGCTTCGAAAATGTATGCTTATCGCACACTAGACTGCAAGGAAGCCAAAAGAGCAAAAGGTGTAGGTAGGGCAGAGGTAATATCGCTACGTATAAATAACTACCTGGCGGTTTTACGCACTGGCAATGCTATGTCCCATACACAGTGCAGAATACAATCCAACAACCATCATTTGTAACTTGTGGAACAGAGAAAACGCACCCTCGCCTCCATGGATAAGAAACGTGTGTGGGCAAATGACCTGCTCACCAGCCTGCCCTGGGGTTATGATCGCAAGGAGGAGGAGTGGTGATTTCACTGTTTTTTCGTTTAGGGACATGTTTTTGTAAATTGTAGATATAGTATTTTGTAAATATTGGTTTTTGTCATTGTAAATAATATTTTTTGCAAATAGTGGCAACCCACTTTTACCTTTTGCTCTTAAAAAAGTTCTATGGAACCTATTTTTATTTTTTATTTTAAATTTAACAGAGTTGGGAATTGGAAAATGGTATATAGTTTGATTGTTTTAAAGCTGTACAAAGTTGTAGTTTTTGTAAATATAAAATAAGTAATATATTTTTAGTAACTTTTTTTGGTAATGTAAATCGTAAATGGAAAACTAAAAAAGTTCATTTGGGATCAGTGTGCATGTCGAGAATGTGCTTTTGGGAATACATAAAGTGGTTGTGTTTGTTCCCAAAAAGACAGGTTGGGTTGTGTGAGTAGAGAGAGAGCTGGTGTGTATGTATGACCAGAGCAAACACGGTGAGGTAGGGTGGGTGGGGAGGGGGAAATTTTCACTTATATACTCATTTTGTTTTGTCGATAGATTTTTTCTCTGAAATGTAGCGGTGAATAGACATTATTTTTGTAAAAACCGTCTTACCTGCAGTAATCGTAGACCTCGATATTTCTCAAAATACACATAAACACATTGCAGCATCATCATGGTCAAGCACTCGCATCAACATCATTGACAAATCACAAATTTCGACATACACCAAATGGAAAAATGTGAAAACAGCAAAATGGAAAATCCATGTTTCGATAACACCAAAATTCAAAAACGTAAAACAGTCATTTTAAAAACTGGAAATGGCCATGTGTGAAATATAAAATTCAAAAACATAAAACGGACATTTTAAAAAAGTGTCATCAACATAATGGAAAATCCATATCATCAAAAACGCAAAACTTGAAAGAGACATTTTTAAAAACTGTAAATTGCAAATTGGCAAATGGCAATGTGTGAAAATGTGAAAATGAAAAATCAGCCCATCAACATCATGATTTGTTAAAATTAAAATGAAACATTGTGTTCTGGTAAACCTTTGTTTTTTATTTCATAACCATAGGGAATTGAGAAAAGAAAATAGAATACAAACACATTCCAATTCTTTAATCCTCAATTCCTTAATGTCCATGTTCACGCATCATCAACTTTCCTTTCATAGCACTCATCACCATCAGGGCTGCCATTCTTTCACCCACTGAGGCAACACAGGATGTGAAACGTTGTTTAGCTTTTTTCAATAACAATTTATCTGCCACATGTCTTAAACCAGAATGACTATGGCGATAAGATAAATCATGTTCTTTGCATGCTTGGTCCAAAAGATTAATGGGTACAATACCACGCTGAAAACGTATTTCAAGATGAGTTCCAGGGCCACAAAAACGATAACCTGGAAGATGGATTTCGAAAGGTAAGTATTGAATCACTTTGTCTATGACGCCACTGCCAGTACAGGTCTGGCATATCCTTTTCCATCGATGGTGAAAATGATTGGTCTTCCTCCTCCTCTGTGGACGATGTTTGTGTTTGTTGTTGTTGTTGCTTTTTCTCGCCATGACACCCGTGGAATGATTCAACAAAGTCCTTAAACGGACTTTTATGACCGTGATACTGTTTCACTAGCTGACAAGTCGCGCAATGACGCATAGAGGGTATTTTTTGCCATGGCCACTTGCTTATGGTGATCGTAATCCGTACAAAGTTGCAATTCACTCAACACAGGGTCTTGAGTCCATGATTTTGGTATATGTTGCCAGATTTCTTTCACCGCGTTGGCGGCCACATAATAAATGAACGACTTGGGCAGGGCCAAGAGTTCCTCTTTGGTAAAACTGTCTAGTTTCTTTTTGCATACAAAGAACTTTCCTATGGCTTTGTCCGTAGCATTGCCTTTCTCCATGGTATCACGTGTTGTAGATGTTTACACGTCGCTTGTAGAAATCTCACTGGCGTCATTCACAGGTAAATCTTGAGTTATAATTTTGTTCAACAACTCCCAGCAGGCATGGGTGGTTAACCAATGAAAGAGATGCCACGCATGCGCTAGATCTGTATGGGTTATGTTGCCACAGGAACAAGTATCCATCAGCGTTTGCAGGGAGGGGCAGCCCAGGTCCATGAGGTCGATACATTGACAGTAAGACGCCAAAAATGGTTGCAACCATTCTCGTTTTTCATTACCTTTCATAAATACCACATTGGCCAAGGACAAGTGTGCTTTCATGACCACGTCCAAATATTTATAGGAAATGGTTCCTTGATTCCAGTCTAGTTGCTTATGATTTTCAATCCACTGGGTTTGTTTACGATCTTTTTCACACAACAAATCAAAAGCATGGGGCGGTTTAAAGAGCAAATGCGTAGCTTGCGATATCCAAAACGTGGTAAAATCGATAATGGCCACTTGTTTAAATATAAATTTGTTGTCACCAATTTTAAACCCTTGGCAATCCACAATGAGTGTGCGCAAAATGTTGCCGCTTGCCTGGACCAAGTACAACTGACGACTGAATAACCATTGGCCACTAAGGTGTGGTCATTACATGGACTTACCTGCCATGCTAGTTTGAAAAAAAAATTGAGGTTAGGGTAGGACAGGGGGGCATGAAAAAAAATAAGAATTTAAGAATTACATAATTTTATTATCATAACACGTCTTACAGGCTTTTGTCATTTTGGGATAAGGACGATACCAACTGATACAACAATATAGTCTCTTGTGTTTGGAACGTCCATAACACCGATGATGTCCCAATGTCTCTAAACTAGGCGTTTTTGATGGTGAGCTGCTCGCCGAAGCACCGTTGACACCATACAGTCCACACGTATCGTAACTTGTTTTTTTCATCATCCAGAGACACAAGTGAGGGATAGCTTGAATGACAGGGTATATTTCCCACCTCCATTCTGCACAGGTAGGGGCAGGCAGGTGACCAGCGCTGATGTTCCTGCATGGGTTTATCGCTCTCTTGCCATTGGTCTGTGATGATGGGACAAAAGGCACATTTCACTTCATCTCCTGTTTTTAAATAGTAGAATCCAGCGGCCGCCAAGGCTTGAGGGTTTATGAAAGGCACTGGCCATGTTGCAAAAGTCTTGAAACGTTGTTCCTCAGAGTTTAAATTCATGGATGTGACTTCTCTTGATGCGTTAAACAAGACATGATTGAGCGGCTTGACGTGGTTTGACCTGTTATTTATACACTTGTCACTTGGTTGGACAGTGGATAACAGTTGACTTGTTTGTGATGAATAATCAAACAGTAGGCTGTCGTATTGTCTGGTACATTGTCATGCGTTTCAAAATCTAGTCGAATGTCAATATTGGATGGCTTGACAGACCCTTCCGGGTAAGAACAGTCAAAGACAATCAGTGGCACCTTTGCCTTAAGCGCTTTGGGTACCAACATAGGGCCGTTCTCTTTTTGATAATACGACCATCGAAATTTAGAAAACAAGTCGTACAGGGGGCCAAACTTATGTTTTGAAAAATCCAAATCCAATCCTTCATAGGGAAACACAGCTCAATTGAGGAAAAGACGTGCATTTCTCAATTGCAGGTGATCAAATTGCGTGGCATCTTTGGTTTATTGAAACTTGCGATTCGTTTGAAAACCCACGATCAGGTAGAGAGGTCCCTACGTATAGCGAGCTGTTTTTACAGACCAACTGTGTGTGTTGGTGGTGGGCAATAGCGGATACTCATGGAGTGCCCAGATTCTAAATTCCATGGGTAGAGGCATATCTCTCTTTACCATTTTGAGTATGTCCAGTTTTTTGCTATCGTCAAGGGTCACATGGGGCACTTTAGATAGGAAGCGTTGTAGTTGAATTTTTGAATCTATGGGGGCATTTTCAGCTCTCTTGAGTGAATTAATATCACTCCTGTCTCTCACCAGATAAAGCACTTGCCTTGCGTTGACCAAAATGCTCTGGTGGTCTTCGGCAAAGCCTAAAATCAGGTTAAGAGGTAAATATCCAGTTAAGGTCCCATCGGTGTGTACCATCCAGTCATTGGTCGAGTCAGGGCACCAAACTGCCATACAAAGTGTTTTACCTTCTTCCTCACTGTGAGAGGGGTATAGTTTCATGATACTGGAAATGCCCACATTTCGAGTTCTATCCACCACGACATCGTTAATCACGTAACGTTCTTCAGAAAACAGAAAGGCCAAACCATGGTTGGCCAACTTGGATGTGGTGGGTGTAGAGCCATCGGCTTTGGTGAGCCGACCTTCAATCTGAATGACACTTTCTTGCGATAGGGTGTAAATATCTTGGTTGTTGATAACAAATTGAATTTCATCATTGTTATTGAGTCCAGGTATTTGACCTTGATAGGAATGGAGATCAATTTTTACCACTCCTGGTTGTTCCTGGATGCGGTTCGCTATCTCTAGGATAGAATTCATCATGGGGGTTGACGTGGTAACCCAAATGCTGTAAAATCTGCTTGTCCTTAGATGTTAACGTGTATTCACGTGGCAAGCAACTAACACCATCCCTAGACGGTGTTGTTGCTTTATACACAAACTTCATAGTGGCCTTAGCACCAACTTGTAAGTCACTGGTGTCGTAGAATCTAGATCAATGAGTTGTTGCTCTCTATTGATCAGTCTTATTTTTATATTACTAATACCATCGAGAGCCACAGAATGAAAAAGCACCACTGGAGGGTTTTCACGAATAATATAGCCATTGGGCGATGTCATTATAAAGTCATAAAGCGAATGCGATGGTTCTTGATTGGTGTACACTTGGCTACTAAAATTACACGTCACCGACACATGATGGTCCTCAATGAATTTAACTTCTTGGTCTGATTCATGTTTTTATTGGGCTCCAACATGCATGGTTTAAATCCTAGTAAAGGGCCAATGGAATCGGGGCGTGTTTTAAAGTCAATTTTGAATGTGGAGAAAATACTGCAGCGATGAGTGTTGGTATTTCCTACAAGTTCAAACTTGTGCGATCCATCGAGAAATGACTTTAAACCATATTCATTGATCAACACCACATAAATGTGTTCATAAATATTATCGATCGTGTATCCACCAGAGTTCAGGGTGAGCACAGAATCATCATAGTAAAACTTGTTGTTCACATTTTCACCTATATTTTTTATTCGATTGTACGTTTCAAGAGAAACAAGTCCCAAACCATAAGGTCTTTCACTCAATTCGATAGGCGGGTAAAAGTCTAGTCTGACTTCGGGTCCACTACCATGCAGTGTAAACGTTTTACTTTCTGCCGACATACTGTTGGCGTTTTTGATTATGCTGCGTCTTATATAAAAAAAATTAAACACAAACGTCCACACTGTTGGCTGTTAAACGTTTGCTCACGTTTCAGATTATAATATATCATGATCCTGTTTCCAAAATAGGTCACTAGTTCCATGGGCGGGGGCAAATTCCTAAAACTGTCAAAGTACCATACAATGGATCCCTCTTTGACATAAGCTACATAATGCGTTACTGGTCCTCGGTGATCATCCAAATTGACAACAGCACTTTCCTGTTTCCAGGGTCGTGGGGGGGGGGGTAATTTGTTTCGCATAAACACACCTCGAAAATGAGAAAACTTTAGTTGTTTAGCAAAGATTTCCTCTTTTTGATGCGTCAGGGCATGTCTTGCTATGGCTGAGGTTATATATATTCTTTTTAAATATTTCGAAATGGTGAAATTCCAAATCCTTGTTGATAAAAAGCTGGCTTCAAATTGGCATTTCTAACCCCCATTGCAATCGCTTCCATCGTTTCATTATGTCGCTGACTTTCTTTGAGTTGTTGCTTGCCCTGCTGCGAGGCTATAATGGTTTTCGCCACTGCACTGGCACCGCCCAAAAGTGAACCCAGAGCAGCCAGACCGGCAAATAAAGCAGGTAAAAATCCCGCTCGTTTGGGGATGGGAATCACTCGCCCTTGTTTTGAACCCTGTCGCCGACGTTTAGAAATAACATTTCTCTGTGCTGCTCGAAGGGTTTCCTTATGGTCAATACATTATTTTTTCTTTTTTTCTTTCTCAAGGGTTTGTCCACGAATGTCGTAAGCCCAGGCTTTGCCAAAGACAGGGTCTTATTTTTAGTATTTTATACTTTCTCACCACATACCTTTGTTTCACCATGATGATAATGACCAACAACCTTTCACAAGAAAGTTTAAGTCCAACTAACGTCAGATTGCTATTTCATGGCTGTATATTCCAATTCCACATATAGTGTTAAATCGTTTATAGTTTTTCCCGCTTTCTTTTCATCCCATGTCAACATGAGATGAAAGGATAATTCGTCACCTGCATTGACCATTTCATGGTTATGGACCAACATCCTATGACCATTTATCTTTATTTGTAAATGGTTCTCATCAGGTATGGCATATTTGATGTGAATGGTTCCATCATAGTGTAATCGAATGTGGCTTAAACCCGAAGCAAGCACATAGGTCAAGTGCTGAGCATGGACTACCGGTAAATGGTTTCTGTCATTCACAGATTTTTCATTTGTCAGATACACTAAAAATACAGATGGGAAAAATGTATAAAAACTTTTCATTTCATAGGTCACGTAACGCTCGGTACAGACATCGTTTTCGTCTTGTGGGTCTTCCACGTGAATAATCCGATGGTGATTAGCGCTATAGCCATTCACTGTAAGCTGAGTCACTTTTGTCATAAATCTCATACACTTTGTTATCCACACACTTTTTTGTAGTAACGTCTGTAGACACTTGAGGAAGATTTACATGGGTAAACCGCTTTCCCTTAAAGTCATAATCTCCCTGTTTTGTGCGTGGAACAACAGACCTATCCACATAGTGTTTATTAGCAGGATCTGTTTCTTGTTTAGGATCATGTATGGGGACAGACCTAGCTTTGGCCATCAACGCACGTCCAAAGACATCCATCGTCAACCTGTAGTACCAGTCTACTGTTTCTATGACAAGGCTCGGTGTCCTGTATATAGGCAGCCTGCTAGCCTGTCTAAGCCTTAGTTGATTATGAAGATTGTTAAGCAGCAAGTGCCATTCCTCGTGTGGGACATGGTTTCCCATCTCTGTCCCACATCACGTGAACAACGCCATGGTTCTCTGTTTCCATCTTCCATTCGCTGCATCATTGTGGGACCTTCCGGCTGTGGAAAGACCTATCTTTTGCTAACACTCATCACAGCGCCCAATGGTCTGCGTGTTCAAAATTTTTATATTTTTGCAAAATCTCTCTACCAACCCCTCTACGTGTTTCTGGATCAAGTCATGTCTGGATTACAAAAAGAGAATATGGATTATTTCACATTTTCCACGCAAGAAAATATTATTTTACCGGATGAGGTAAAGCCTGATTCACTCATGATTTTCGATGATGTATCCACTGAACGTCAAGCCATTATTCAAAAGCTATTTCAGCAAGGGTCGACACAAACATATCGATTGCTTCTATCTTGGACAAACCTATTCTAAAATGTCCAAACAGTTGATTCGTGACAATGCCAATGTCATTGTTTTATTTCGCCAGGACGAGAGGAACAGTCGTCACATTTATAATGAACATGTGAATCCGGATATGACCTTTCAAATGTTTACTGAATTGCGTGCTAAGTGCTGGAACACTCAACGCCATGCCTGTTTAGTGATTGACAAACAAAGTGAACTCAACCAAGGACGTTATCGCTTAGGGTTTGATCATTTTATTGCTATTTAAGGCACTGACTCATACCCTGTCAAGTCATTTGTCAAGACACCATGGCGTTAGCAGAGAGTCAATTGAAAAAGCATATTATTAGGGCAAAAACTACTATTCGCCAAAAGTTTCGTCAATTGAAACGATCACGTGCAAATCATGCTATGTTTATGCAACAACATTTAGCACCTCCGCTAAAAGCCATGTTGAAACCCTCTTTCAAGCCATCTGAAACGCTACCCACCGTTTCACAAGCCACGCAGACGCTGCACGAGGACCCTGAGGAAGAGGAAGTGGAACAGGAACAGGTAGATTTGACTAGTGTTAGCGAAGTTGAGGATGAGGAGGAACAAATTTTTACGCCCCAAAAAAGGCCGCAGCCCTTGCAGAGTTTTTGAGAAAAAAGAAATCCTTGGCCATGTTCGAAACACCTTGCCCTTCCAGATCGTCTCCGTTTTCACAAGTCTTGGCCACCCCTCAAAATAAAGCTCAACTGAAAACCATTTTAATAAAATATTATGGAGCAACACTACAACCTTATCTCATTGATCTATTTATTGGAAACACAGATACCACGTATGGTGTTCGCTATGAGGATGATAGTTTTGAAATTGGGGATTCATCCATTAAATTTGCTCGTACTAAAGCTGTCATTGAAAGCATTAACTATAAATTGACGCCAGGACTGTTAAAGCTGCTCTTCTCTCGAACACCCTCATTCCATGATTATACGTCAGAGGACCTTGGCAAATATAAATCCATTTTATTGGACACCCATACCCACAAAAGACGGTATGATCCAGCTCAACAAGTGAATGCCAATATATCTCAAAAATATAAAACCATCATTGCAAAAATGTTTCCCACCAGTCAAATAGGACATCGTAAAGTGTCCGCTTCGGGAGTGACATTTAAACCATTAAAACCCCTTGTGGATGTTACCTACTGGCATAATCCCAATAAGCTCGTCCAGCGGCTACAATTGTTGCATGCTTCACGTCAAGCTGGCCATACCGGTCACGATTGGGAAATTCAAGAAATTGAACAAGAACTTCGAAATGCCAAAATTATTGTTTAAGCCCTCACCCATTAAAATGGGTATTGCTCACGAGTTGCATCGCCCAGCTAGGCGTCACTATACGCGAATCAAGGTGATTTCACGAGGTTTGGATGAACTTTGGCAGGCTGACTTGGTTGAAATGATACCCTATGCTGGCGTTGACGACGGTGTACGCTATATGTTGACCGTCATTGATGTCTATTCCAAAATGGCCTTTGTTGAACCTGTGCATCGCAAGTCTGGTCCACTAGTTACCAAGGCCTTTCAACATATAATTCAACACTCAAAACGTCAACCTCAGTTGCTACAAACCGACCAGGGGAAAGAATTTTTCAACAAGGATTTCTCAAGTTTTCTCAAATCTAAGGATATTCACCATTACACCACGTACAGCAATCTCAAAGCCAGCGTGGTCGAACGGTTTAACCGAACATTGAAAACACATATGTGGAAAGCGTTTACCGCTCAGGGCACTTATCGCTGGTTGGACATGTTAACAAGAGTTTAGTGCTTTTCAGTCGGTCAACACGAATGTACCCAAAAGAGATGGGTTATGCCCTAATCCTGAAATAAATTACATGAGATTAATAAAACACTAGGATGACCAGTTTCGATCGTCAAGCTATCATCATCAGATCCAATACACTTAGGCTACAAAATCTATGTTTGAAATACAGGTGAAAATATTTACAATATGTACAATTATTTAGTTGCAGTATTGGTATTGCAACTGTCAGTGTATGCTAAATGCAGTATATATGTTAGGTGAAATGCTAAATGGTGATAGCTATCCGTAGATTGTACTTTAGAGAGATTATATGGTTGTAAACTACGGTTAAACTATAAAATTTTAGGCTAACTACTTATCTGATTGTCTTCCGTACAACAGCTACTCGCAGTTTTCGTGCTCATTGGAACGCACTGTGCGGTCGACTGCGGTGGTTATCTTAACGACTGGTTTTCCCCTGCTTTCCCCCCCTGCTCCTACGTGCTGTGGGGAGTGATAGCGATGTGTTTATGTGAGGTGTTGCCAACCTAGATAAGATGTATGTTATTGAATGAGGTGGGTCTACAATTATTAAAGACCGTGGATTAGCCCTCGCCACGCGTGGAGCATAACCCATTCGAACTAAGCGTTGACGGTCTTATGAGGACGTCCCGGCACCTTTAATACTGCCGCGAATATGGGCCTTGGTTTATTGCAGAAGAAAAGTACATCGTACACCTGATCCAGATAACATTTACCTATTAATAACCCCCTAATTGCCCCCCTTTTTTATCTAGCTTGGCTGTGTCGCTAAATTGTGTTTTGTTTCCGACAGGGTGTGTTTTTTAGTAGCGTGAAGAGGGGTGAGCTCTCCATGAACGTGTGTTTATTTAGATTGTTGGGATTGTTTCTTTTGGCTAGGTGTATCTCGATTGCTTCCTTTATGTCAAGAGCTCTGCCTTTCGATTCGTGATGGATTATTTTAAGGTCCGACTCTATGTTGGTAAAGCTGTGCCCTGCGTCACACATATGTTCGCACACGGCTGAATGTGTTCCGTATCTTATCGCATTCCTATGTTCATTATAACGTGTGTCTACTCGCCTTCCACTCTGCCCGATGTAATTAGCTTGACAATCGGTGTCTTGGCACGTTATAGAATATACCCCTGACCTTGAATACGGGTCACGTTTATTTCGATTACTATTTAGGAGGTGCCTAGCGGTTGTGTTTTTCGTCGTGAAAGCTATATTTATGCCTTGCTTTTTGAATAGGTTAGTGATTTTATATGTATTCGCAGTCACATAGTTGAAACGCGCAAATTTTTTCTCATTACTGTCCGGTTTGGGAATCGTTTTATCTTTATTTTTATGTTTGGCTATAATTTGATTTATTTTGCTTGGCGAGAAGTTGTTTTCCTTTGCTATTTGCATAATAGTTCTTATTTCCTTATTATAGTTGTCTTTTGACATGGGTATGTTTAAAGCTCTGTGCACCATTGAATTGAAACCCGCTAGTTTGTGCGTACTGGGGTGATTAGACTGATTGTCGATTGCATGCGAGGTTTGTGTTGCTTTCCGGAATATGGAATATGAAAGGTCGTTGTCTTTACGTTCAATAGTTATATCGAGATAATTTATTTTCCGGTCTATTTCGGATTCCTTAGTGAATTTGATAGAGTGGTGCAGGCTATTAATGGATTGGAGAATTGTTTCTTCGCTTGTTAGTTCAGTATCGTAGATGCAAATTACATCATCTACGTATCTTTTCCATATTACTATTCCCTTTGTTGAAGTCTTTTCTAAGAACGCATTTTCTAGTGCATTGATGAAGATGTCAGCGATTAACCCACTTAGTGGCGATCCCATTGCTAGGCCTTCTCTCTGTGTGTATATTTTATTGTCGAATTGAAACACGTTTTGGGTGAGAACGACCCTCAGTAATCTCACAATCTCTTCAATTTCTTTTACCGAATTGTTGGATTTTAAGTTGTTTTCGATAGTGTTGATTGCTTCAATAATCGGAATATTGGTGTACATGTCAGTTACGTCGAAGGATACTAGCCTGAAGCTAGGTTTCATTTGTAGGGTGTTCAATGCTGTTACTAGTTCTGTTGTGTTCTTTACAGAGTTGTTTTTGTCGTTGGAAAGACGGCATTTTAAGATTTTTAGTAACTCTTTGCTGATTTTGTAATTAGGGGCATTCCTACAATTGACTATTGGTCTCATTGGGCATTCCTTTTTGTGTATTTTTGGTTGACCCCTCAATGACGGTATTTTCGGGTTCATGTTTATTAGTTTTGATTTTTCGGCTTTGGTCAGTATGTATTCTGTTTCTTTTAGCGCACTTTTTATTTGTTTTTGGAATTTGTTGGTGGGGTCTTTTGTTAATTCCTTGATTTCGTTGTTGTTTAGGAATTCGACTGTTTTTTCAATGTATTCTGTTTTGTTCAAAATTACTGTAGTGTTTCCCTTATCTGCTTTTGTGATTATTAAGTCATGGTCTTTTATTTTTTGTTTCAACGACTTTATTTCTTTGAGTTGTTTGTTGTTTTGAATGTTATTGCTGTCGCCCTCTCGTTTGAGTATTTTTTGGCTTCGTTGGTGGCGAGATTTTTGGTTAATTCCCTGTCCCACCAAGCAGATAAGGGAAACACTACAGTAATTTTGAACAAAACAGAACTAACTAACATGTACACCAATATTCCGATTATTGAAGCAATCAACACTATCGACAACAACTTAAAATCCAACAATTCGGTAAAAGAAATTGAAGAGATTGTGAGATTACTGAGGGTCGTTCTCACCCAAAACGTGTTTCAATTCGACAATAAAATATACACACAGAGAGAAGGCCTAGCAATGGGATCGCCACTAAGTGGGTTAATCGCTGACATCTTCATCAATGCACTAGAAAATGCGTTCTTAGAAAAGACTTCAACAAAGGGAATAGTAATATGGAAAAGATACGTAGATGATGTAATTTGCATCTACGATACTGAACTAACAAGCGAAGAAACAATTCTCCAATCCATTAATAGCCTGCACCACTCTATCAAATTCACTAAGGAATCCGAAATAGACCGGAAAATAAATTATCTCGATATAACTATTGAACGTAAAGACAACGACCTTTCATATTCCATAATCCGGAAAGCAACACAAACCTCGCATGCAATCGACAATCAGTCTAATCACCCCAGTACGCACAAACTAGCGGGTTTCAATTCAATGGTGCACAGAGCTTTAAACATACCCATGTCAAAAGACAACTATAATAAGGAAATAAGAACTATTATGGAAATAGCAAAGGAAAACAACTTCTCGCCAAGCAAAATAAATCAAATTATAGCCAAACATAAAAATAAAGATAAAACGATTCCCAAACCGGACAGTAATGAGAAAAAATTTGCGCGTTTCAACTATGTGACTGCGAATACATATAAAATCACTAACCTATTCAAAAAGCAAGGCATAAATATAGCTTTCACGACGAAAAACACAACCGCTAGGCAACTCCTAAATAGTAATCGAAATAAACGTGACCCGTATTCAAGGTCAAGGGTATATTCTATAACGTGACAAGACACCGATTGTCAAGCTAATTACATCGGGCAGAGTGGAAGGCGAGTAGACACACGTTATAATGAACATAGGAATGCGATAAGATACGGAACACATTCAGCCGTGTGCGAACATATGTGTGACGCAGGGCACAGCTTTACCAACATAGAGTCGGACCTTAAAATAATCCATCACGAATCGAAAGGCAGAGCTCTTGACATAAAGGAAGCAATCGAGATACACCTAGCCAAAAGAAACAATCCCAACAATCTAAATGAACACACGTTCATGGAGAGCTCACCCCTCTTCACGCTACTAAAAAACACACCCTGTCGGAAACAAAACACAATTTAGCGACACAGCCAAGCTAGATAAAAAAAGGGAGGAAATTAGGGGGTTATTAATAGGTAAATGTTATCTGGATCAGGTGTACGATGTACTTTTCTTCTGCAATAAACCAAGGCCCATATTCGCGGCAGTATTAAAGGTGCCGGGACGTCCTCATAAGACCGTCAACGCTTAGTTCGAATGGGTTATGCTCCACGCGTGGCGAGGGCTAATCCACGGTCTTTAATAATTGTAGACCCACCTCATTCAATAACATACATCTTATCTAGGTTGGCAACACCTCACATAAACACATCGCTATCACTCCCCACAGCACGTAGGAGCAGGGGTGAGAAAGCAGGGGAAAACCAGTCGTTAAGATAACCACCGCAGTCGACCACACAGTGCGTTCCAATGAGCACGAAAACTGCGAGTAGCTGTTGTACGGAAGACAATCAGATAAGTAGTTAGCCTAAAATTTTATAGTTTAACCATAGTTTACAACCATATAATCTCTCTAAAGTACAATCTACGTATAGCTATCACCATTTAGCATTTCACCTAACATATATACTGCATTTAGCATACACTGACAGTTGCAGTACCAATACTGCAACTAAATAATTGTACATATTGTAAATATTTTCACCTGTATTTCAAACATAGATTTTGTAGCCTAAGAGTATTGGATCTGATGGTGATCGCTTGACGATAGAAACTGGTCATCCTAGTGTTTTATTAATCTCATGTAATTTATTTCAGGATTAGGGCATAACCCATCTCTTTTGGGTACATTCGTGTTGACCGACTGAAAAGCACTAAACTCTTGTTTACTAAGGCAACACTGAAAATATGGCTTCAAACACCACAATTGGACATGTTACCTGAGCTAGTGTCACGTTACAATGACAGCAAACATAGAACCATTGGGACCAAGCCATGTCTCGTAACCAAAAATATTCAGCGACTGGATAAACTGTTTAACCCCATAAAAACAGCAGATCCTAAACGTCACCGACTGAAAATTGGGGATTTTGTTCGTGTGAGCAAATTGAAGTCTGCCTTCAATAAGGGCTACACGCCTCCGTGGGGGACTGAACTATTTCGAATTCGTCAAGTCAACTTGGACAGTCCAGTCACATATTTACTCCAAGACCTCAACTATCAACCCATAAAAGGGAGATTTTATCTCCATGCACTAAAAAAACAGCATTTCCTAAACTTTAGCTTGTGGAAAATGTGTTGAAACAAAAAGGATATAAACTATATGTCAAATGGTTAGGTGTTAACTCTACGTTTAATTCTTGGATCAATAAATTACATGTTGTGTGAACCTGTGCACTTTTTACTTATTGAATTATGTTGTACGAGAGCCCTGTGTACAGCACTCTGCACTTCGTGCATGCCCATAAATGTTCCTCTTTCTCTCTTCACACCTGCGTCTCCCTCCTTCACTCAATGTTGACATACAACTCGTTCAGCTATTGGCTGTCAAGGGTTCTCCCACTCCTCCCCCCACCTCTCCTCCTGCTCTCTGGCCCCGCCCCCTCACCACTCTGCAGTGGTCACGTGATTTCCTGTTGTGTAGAGGTTTCCCCCCTTTCCCCTCACCCATTCTGCGGGGCTCTGCCCACCGCTGTCTGCTAATCTGGCTGGCCGTTATCAGTTTTTACAGAGTTGTCAGATGGTAGGAACCTGTTATCATCTTACAGCAATGTTGTCAGCTCTCACCCACCTTCCATTCTCTTAGCTGGCTAGCCAGGCACCAAGCGTGTCTCTCGAGCAGATATTCTGTTTTCCCATTCTGGTTGCCAGGCAGACATAGAAAAAAGAAGTTCTTTTGTTAACAACTTCCCCTCTTACCATTATGAATTTTGTCTGGTTACTGGTCAGTGTTTACCAACATGTTTAAAGATCGTCATGAGGGATTTTCGAAAATATTCGACTTCATTCATCTGTCATAGGAAAAAAATAGCGAAAAGCAACCCCTCGTTTTGCCATACTTCGCCCCCGTCGAAATAGCCATTTCCCATATCCACCATGGCCAGTCATAGCCTCGTTGTAACATACGTCAAGCGCTACTGGCCCTCTGTCTACAAACACCCTTTCATTTAAAAAAAATAAAAAGAATTTAAAATGCGTAGTTTTTTGTCCTAGAGACTTGACATTTATTTTCCTGGTAGAAGGGGTAGGGACCTTTCATTTATGTCAAACAAACTTACTTGTCAACGTGTTAGTTTCCAAAATAGTAAAAATTCAAAATTTAAGGGGTTTCAAAAAATCTCAAAATATAAAAAGTTTTATTATAAAAAAATAAAGGTCATACAGGCCATTGGTTTGAACTGTTGAACAACGTTCTATCATGTTTGACTTTCAAACTATCGTCTACTTTTTTTTTTAAATAACGTGTGGTCTATAGGAAGGAGGATGTCAGCTCGAGTCCAACGACACCTCATTTGTTAAGTTACGACCATCCGTTCGCCAATGATCACCAATGTTCGCGAGAAAGTAGGCTATCATTTTGTTTTTCCTCCTACACCCTTGAAACTTGCTGCCCACCTAGAGGGCATACCCAACTTTCATTAACGTCAAACAGACTTCTTTCCAATTCACCATTTCCAAAATAGTGCCAATCCAAAAAACAAACATTTTAAAAATGTTTAAAAAAGTACCAACACACATTCTTAGCCAAGAGGGCGTCATCCCAACGCCAACAATACCCCGTTCGTTAAAATCCGACCACGCGTTCGGGAGATATCGGCAAAGTTTATATGAAAGTAGGGGGTGGCTCAGAACTCTCCCCACCACACTACTGCACAGTTTTAGTCCTAGAGGCTTGAAATTTATTTTGCGGGTAGAGGGGGTCAGGTCCATTCATTTATGTCAAACAAAAATTTTTTGAACTCTTTAGTTTCCAAAAATTATAAAATTCCAAAATTGAACTTTTTTCAAAAAAACATAAAAAATAAAAAGTTTTATTACAGAAAATAAAGGACATAAAACCATTGGTTTGAACCTTGGCACAACGTTCTATCATGTTTGGTTTTCAAACTATCGCCTACTTTCAAAAACAAAACAAAAAACAAGTAGTTCCGTGAAGAACTATACAGCCTATTTTCATATATCCTACTTATGTTAACTGCCACAATCAACATACAAAATTTCAGTTTAATTGCTGTAACAGATTCGTAGATATTGAGAACCGTCTAAATATTTCAGATGTTCGCCAGGTTGGATTTTTATTTTTGTACTATTACATTAAGATTATTGTGTACGTGTGGTATTCAAACTTCAATCCCAAGATTAGACAACTAGAAGTAAAAACGAGATTTTAAAATTACGCACAGCAGCCATCTTGTGATAATGCAAACCATTGAAATAAATTAGATGCCAGTGGATCAACATTTGTATAAGCATTTAACGTGCAACGTTTCACGGCACTCGGATAGTTAATTCGCGAGAAACGTCCATTTAAATATTTATACTTCGCGTCGCCGCCATGTTGGATTTGTGCTCACCAGGTTCCTGAAAGTCCTATAGGTGAACATATGTTCATAGTCTCTATGAACATAAAAAAATCAGTTTGGTTGCTGTAAAAGATTCATAGATATTGAGAACCGTCTAAATATTTCGGGAGCTCACCATTTAGGAGTGTTATGTGTATAGGCCATAGAGTTAAGTACCATTCAAGGACAATTATTGCCTAGGTTCATTATTCAAACTTTCACTTCGATCGCATGATTACGACACAAGAAATTAGAACTTAATTTTAAAATTTCGCACAGCCGCCATCTTGAGGTTATGTTAGCAATTGAATTAAATTAGATGGCAGTGCATTACAATCTGCAAAATCAATTACTGTACCACATTTCACTGCGCTCAGAGAGTTAAATCACGAGAAAAGTCTATTAAAATATTTTAAATTCGCTTGGTCGCCATGTTCGTTTCGTACTTTACAGGTTTATGAAATATACGTAGGTATACCTGTATCAGTACCCTTTATCACCGTACAAAATTGCAGGCTGATATCTGTAATAGTTTCGGAGATATAGAATGTCAGTGAAATATTTCGCACAGCCGCCATTTTGAGGTTATGTAAACAATTGAACTAAATTAGACTCCAGTGCATTACAATATGTATAAACATTTGCTGTACCAAGTTTCTTTACATTTAGATAGTTTAATCGCGAGAAAAGTCTATTTAAATGTCTCAACTTCGCTTGGCCGCCATGTTGGTTTTGTAGTCACCAGATTTTTGAAAGTCTCATAGGTGAACTTCTAGTAGTGCCCTTTATCACCGTACACAATTTCAGGGCAATATCGGTAATAGTTTAGGAGATATTGAATGCTAGTGAAATATTTCGCACAGCCGCCATGTTGGATTGGAGAGACGTAACAAAATTTGAAGGGCACGGTCGAGGTCGCCGGGAATAGTGCTATGAACATTCCGAGTTTCATTGAAATCGCTCCAGCCGTTTCGATTTTATTAGGGGGGGACACACACACGAATCACACACACACACACGCACACACATACGGACAAAAGGTGATCTCATAAGCCTATTTTTTCAAAATTGAAAATAGGCTAAAAAAATGAAAAATATAACGTGTAGTGCCTAGGAAAGAGGACGTCAGCCCGAGTTCAACGACACCTCATATGCCCAAATCCGACCATGGGTTCACGAGATATCCAATTTTTTAACATGGCTGAGGCTTAGTAGTGGGGCAAGGAGGGTTCTAGAGTGCGTTAGAACTCCTACTGCTCCCCTACTCACATCAACTATACTTTTTTATTGACTAAAGAATTGTCCGGGTATTTACGTTAGGGAGTTGAGAATATTAAATATTAACACTTAACTTGAAAATATATATATTTCCACAAGGACATCCGCCTGGCATTCCGGGAGACCATAAGATCCAGAATAATAAGGTACATTGTTTGCTCTACAGTACATACAGTATACATCACGATACACCATACAAATGGTTATGCAGTATGTGGATTGAAGCTCTCAATATGCCAAAGCAGACCTTCTCAAGATTATCCTCGATGATCCCAAACTCTTTCAGGATGTTCCCCGAGCTCCGAAACGGAGGCCGTTCACTTTCTATGAATTTTTAGTTGCTGTAGAAAACTTGAATTGCATTAGCTCTGACCGCAAAAGTTTACGAAACAAAAACCACATTTCCCCCACACTTTCCAATATAGCCAATTGTGTGTTAATTTAATCATTTAAAACATCCCATGACCTTTCATCGTTACTATGAAATCACAATGCGACACCACAGGAGTGAAGGAATGTGGTGTTAAACATTAAATTACACACCTCTTACAATTAAAACTCTGTAATATTAACACTTTCTATTTTCTAGTTATTTATTTTCTTAAAATATCTGAATATAAAGAGCACTAGAGTGTTGAAATCGAGTTAAATAAATTACATAAAATATACATTCATCAATCAGCTGTTTATATCATGTGTTTGCCCATAAGTGGTGCTACCAAACGGCTTACAGGTGTATTGGTGCTCCCCCTTAACAATTGTTTTTTTGAAAATCAGTTCTTCCGGTTTTGCTGAAGTGTATTGATATATATATTGTGATAGGATCATAATGTCTGCCGTTATAGCGAACGGCGACTGAAATAAAGCTGTCCCGGAACAAGTACTATAGCGATGATTTATAACAATGGATCCACGTCGTTTGAAAATCACCCTTCATATATATAGTAAAAGATCGAGGTGAATTAGAGCAGTTATTCCTGTCAATATGAACCATTTTCCTGGTTCAGCAGAGACTATTACAACTATTTCTATTGTTCTATCTCGTTTGTTCCACGACCTGTTAATGGCAGCCTATTTAAATGTTTATTTCTTCTAGTGTTACTAAGTCATGTATTTCATGCCTTGGAAATTCCTTTTACAGTACTTGCCATCAGTCTGATACTTCTGCCATCTGGTAGAAATGGACAACTCTTCCTAATCTTTTCTAAGTCATAATGGATGCCTAACCAAACTATCTGATCTCTCCGATTTTATCGTAAGTCTTTCGTTTCCGACTCCTTTTATAAGTGTGCATATTGTTATCGGGTGAATTACATATATTTTTTATATTGTAATGTATTAAGCAAGGAAATCAAAAACCCACTAATTCCAGTAAAACAAATTTTACAGGAGAGAGAGAAAACTGATAATCGTCATCACTGATTTTAAATCTAAAGTGTTTATGTGCTTATATTAAGTAAAATATATTCTTTATCAATTAGATACTTCATAACCTAGTTGTTTATATTATTTAATGCTACAATTTGAATTAAACAGTGGTTGAGTTAGGGGTTTCTTGACTACCGGAAATACATGAAATATGCAATATGAAATAGGCCATACATATGACAGAAAAGGTACCAATGCACCATAACTACCTATGAAACGATAGAATATCACATTTTATTATGAAAATTAGCATTGCTATATTTTTAAATTTAAATTTCAAAGGTACAGCGTGAGTCTGAAATCCATTAAAATACTCTAATCAAAATCATACCAAAATACAGAAATAAACCACAAATGAAGTTAATACCAAACTTTCATCACTCTGATTCGTGGTACAGATTCTGTTTCACTTTCACTCTCTTGTTCTGTCTGTGAATCAGGGTTATTAATGTCAGCAAACAGAATCTTGTAATGCATCCTGCTTTCCTCAGAAATGAACTTCATTAAATTTTGTAAGTCCATTTGCTTTTTCTATATCCAGTGGCAAGTGTGAGTTGTACTTTTGTTGAGTGGGAAATGATGCAGTTTTATTGGGTCTCTGGATGTTAAATCGACTTCATGCCTTTTATTTTTGTGGGATGCCGAATATCGTATCACTTTTCTTTCTGATATGAGGAATTCCTCGGTTGGACTATGCTTAGTTTCTTTAGTACTTGGGTTTCTCTTGAATATTTTGGAGAAATATTGTGGATAGTCATATATCATACTTTGTTTGACCTGTACAACAACATATACCAGGGGAGTCAGCCGCCCCTTATTTTTTTAGTTTTTGCCACACTTCCAACGTCTGATGTCAACATGGTCGACAGTTCCCCGTTTAACGCCAAGCCACAATGACACTAAACGAATTTACAAGATTTATGACGACATGGAAGCAAGACCTTTACAAAAACATGTATGCGACGAGTGATAATTCAAAGCATCAAACTGGCATACGGGCATGTACAAAGAACATGCCGATTATACGGTTTCAGTTGGATACGAAATTAACTATAGGTACGGTGGCTTACTGATAAAAATCGTGAATGAACCTTCGAAGCGGAATGCAGTATCCGTGGAGCAATGGTCTAAGTGCGTAGAAGGTAATCGTCCTTTTTCTGAGAGGTGGGTTCGATTCCCACCACCGCTGAACATTTTTGTGCTCATTTTAAACTTTGGGGATCAAATACAAGATGATGATGTTAATTGTTGTTACAAGGATCCTAACATCTTGGTTATCGGACCCTAATGGTTCGGTGTTAATGAAAAATGAAAAACACCTATAATTAAATCTAACTACAAAATTTCACTATCGTTTTACCCTCCAGAGTTGGCTTTTCCCACGGACGAAGCGAGGGATCTCACCTCTACCGCCACTGAGGGCATGTCCTGGAGCTTGAGACTCTGAGTTGGGGATACAACTGGGGTGTGTAACCAGGCACTACGCCCAGGCAGGCTCACCTGCAAAGCGAACAGGGGCCTGATGAAGGGATGGGAAGAGTGGGAGGGTTAAGCAAGGAATTGGGAAGGAGGCGGCCGTGGCCTTACGGAAATTACCATCCAGGCATTTGCCCGAAGACGAAGTGGGAAACCTTGGAAAAGCACTTCGAGGACGGCTGAGGTGGGAATCGAACCCTCTCTACTCATTTGGACCACCCGAGGCTGAGTAGACTGCGTACCAGTCCTCATACCACTTTTCCAATTTCGTGGCAGAACCACAAATCAAACCGCGGACCTCTGGGGCAACAGCTAATCACGCAACCGAGGCGACTGCTACAAACTTACAACTCAAATTAACTACTGACTTACACATTCCGTTTATACGATTTCAGTTGGATACGAAATTAACGCTGAGTGCAGTGGCATACAGATAAAGAACGTGAATGAACCTTCGAAGCGGAAATCAGTATCACATCTCATACATTTTCAGGCATGGTGTCGGGACAAGTAGCCGTGGAGCAATGGTCCAAGTGCGTAGAAAATAGCAGACATGTTTTTGGGAGGTGGGTTCGAATCCCACCACCGCTAAATATTTTATGCACATTTTGAGCTTTGGGGATCATATACAAGATGATGATGATGGTGATAAGTGTTGTTTTAAGGGACCTAACATCTAGGTTATCGCCCCCTAACGGTTTGGGTGTTCATGGAAAATGAAGACGAAAATTTAAGTAAATCTAACTACAAACATTCACAATTGGAAAAGAAATGGAAAACAAAAGAAGAGTAAGGGATATAAAAGAAAGGGGGAAAATGCCCTCAACCCTCGAAGAATGAAGATTGAGGGACTTTGAAAGAAGGAGAGCGATGAATGTCAGTGAGGAAAGGGAAAGGGGAGAGGGCCCGCCCCAAAGGCAATGGAAAATGGCGAAAAACCGGACCCAGCTCAGGAATCCCTAGGGATCGATAACTCTCGAACTCACCTGCTGTGATCCCTTAAGAGTCTAGCATTATCCAAGGTGCACAAGAACTGGTGGGGCTACACACACCCTGTCTCCTTGAGGGTCTTGAGCAGAAGGCAGGAGGTACCTGAAAGAAAAGCCCTCGAAGAATGAGGGATCAGGAAAAATGAGAGAAAAGCCAATTAAGGCGGAAAAGGAGAGACTCCATAGGCCTCGGATACCCTAATACCGTCGGGATTGGAAGAGAACAAGAGTTGACCAAGAGATGTCGACAGGAAAGAAGACGGAGAGGTTCCCGGTACAAGCAAGTCGACGCAAGGTCAG
This sequence comes from Meconema thalassinum, assembly GCA_946902985.2. NCBI lineage: Eukaryota > Metazoa > Arthropoda > Insecta > Orthoptera > Tettigoniidae > Meconema > Meconema thalassinum. Next base: position 810,208,953 of record OX336388.2, read on the forward strand.
ACTCAGCTGGGGTCCCGTGGTCGCCAACCCACGTCCCATCATATGTGAGCCCCTGGGGGATCAAATACAAGAACATGGCGATGACATAACCAGCGCTTCTAGGCTGCACGCTGTGTTAAGCCAGTACACATTAAACCCTAAATAAACACCTCATGATATTAGTCAAATGTGGCACGGATGCCCTTGGATATTATTCCCAAAGCTTAAAATGAGCATACAAATATTTAGCGGGGGTGGAATGTGAACCCAGCTCCAAAAACAGATCGATTATCTTCTACGCACTTAGACCATTGCTCCACGGATACTTGTCCCTACAGTTGCCTGAAAGCGTATGAGATGTGATACTACTTTCCGCTTCGAAGGTTCATTCACGTTTTTGATCAGTAAACCACCATACCTTGCGTCAATTTCGTATCCAACTGAAACGGTATAATAGGCATGTTCTTTGAACATGCCCGTATGCCATTTTGATGCTTTGAATTATCACTTGTCGCACACATGTTTCGGTAAAGGTCTTGCTTTCATGTCGTCATAAATCTTGTGAAGTCGTTTAGGGTCATTGTGGCTTGGATAGAGACGGGGAACTGTCGACCATATTGGCATCAGACGTTGGAAATGTGGCCGAAAACTAAAAAAATAAGGACGGCTGACTCACCTAGTATATCCAACTGAACTTCATACAATGTCGAGCCACTGGCTTGGTGTTTCCTCAGTTTCTTGTTTCTTTTTGTGACTCTCAATATGACCTGTCATTGTTATTTGGTAAGAAACGGTGTCTTATCATGGGATAATTTTGCTGTATAAAACGAAAGCGCCCCTCTTGTATCAAGGTGTAAAAGAACTGGACTATCAATCTCTGCTTAACTGGTAAAGTGATGGTGTTGCCATCTACCGGGAAATAAAGAATGGGAAGCAAGAACTCTCTAATTCCATGGAATAAGAGCTGTTTTGATTTTCATAGATTTTGAAACAACTTCCTCTATGCAGACGAATGACGGAATTAGGGTATCCTTGCCTTCCATCTATGCGGAACAAACTTAAATGCCCCAAACAGTCCGTAACACAATTTCGCCAAAAATAGGGGTTAGTGAGTTTTTGATCTAACTGCCTCAATTAGATTCCTTTTCGCTCGTTTATTTGAGTCGCTTTTCATCTTATTTACACAAACACAAAAATATGTAGGTAAGTAGTAGCCATGTTTATTTTCTTTGTATCCATGAATTAGTGAACTGTTGCGTGCGTCTTGTGTGAACATACTTCACTATTCTGCATATGACTTACTGTACCGTTATTCTATTCCCGAGTGCTCTCATTCCCCCTCCCTTAGCTATTCTTGTGTTCAGTATTTAGTTGGGTGTTGGGCATACGTAGGGTGACCAGACGTCCTCTTTTTCGCGGACATGTCCTCCGATTTACGTCTCTGTCCTCTGTCCGCGAACATTTTTTATAATTGTCTAAATGTCCTCCTTTTTATTAATTTACTATATTATCGTATGAATGTATGTCACCGCTGGGTCCGTGGTTCAAATCCCGGTCACTCCATGTGAGATCTGTGCTGGACAAAACGGAGGCAGACAGGTTTTTCTCCGGGTACTCCGGTTTTCCCTGTCAAAATTTCATTCCAGCAACACTCTCCACTATCATTTCATTTCATCTGTCATTCATTTCATCATGCCCCAGGGGAGTGCGTCAGGCCTCGGCAGCCGGCACAATTCATATCCTCGCCGCTAGATGGGGGCTTCATTCATTCCATTCCTGACCCGGTCGGAGACTGGAAGCAGGTTGTGGATTTTCATCGTATGAATGTATGTATGTTTTAGTTTTTCGCAATTTATATTGGCGCCATGGCAATAGATTTTTTTTACCGATGTTCAGCGCTACAATTTTTGTTTCCGGTCCACGCTGGGTTTGGGAATGTGTTTCTGTGTTTGTGCTCTGTTGCTCCGTTGAATGGCAGTCTTACGGCGTGATTGTGTGTTTGCCAGTTTAAAATTTGCTCGCATTCAAGATGCCTAAAAGAAAGTGCAAGTTTACAGATATGCTTTGAAAACCAAATATCCTGCATTCAAGCTTGGACGTAATGATTTTGAGACAGAATGTAAAATTTGCCCAACTGCAACTTTCGTCTCGGTAGCAAATCATGGTAAGTTCTATAATTTATTGTTTAAGTTAATACATTACAAATATTAAAACAGCGTTATTTATATAAAATTTTCATTTAATTTCGTAGGTTCTCAAGGTTTGGATAGCCACATTTCTTCAAATAAACACACAAAAAGTGTACAAGGCTGCTGCAGTTCCCAAATTATAGACAAGCTTTTCTCCACAAACGAATCACGTTTTAGCTGCGGAAGGAGCATTAGCATTCCATACCGTACATCATCATTCCTCCTACAGATCAATGGACTGCTCACCCAAATTGAACCAGACAATTTATTATGATCCAGAAGTGGCCAAAATAATTTCTTCAGCTAGAATCAAAACTGAAAGTATAACAAACAGAGTAATAGGCCCACATGCTGTTGATGTTACAGTGGAATGTATGAAAGGTATATCTCGTTATGGAGTGTGTACGGATGGAAGTAATCATGGAAGTCTCATTCAATATTTATATTATAAACTAAGTTAGGTGGTATTGAAACTAAGTTTGTAGAACTAAAGACAACCCCTGATGAGAAGACTGAATATATTGCAGGGTATATTAAGAATACCTATGTAAAGTGTTTTTCGAGGGTATTTTACGCCACTGACATAAGTCAGTAGGAAGCCATTCAAAGTTTATTTACGCGGCAACTTGTTAAGCCAAGATTAGTTTAATGTAACTTATTATTATTATTATTATTATTAAGGTATTTTTGGAGAGTTTTTTATAAGATTATAAGTATACAGATAGGTTTTCGATGTTATAGAAAACACTATCAAGCGAATTATTACGAACAAAATTATCGCGGAAAATTATATGATTACGGAATTTAACGGATTTTAGTCAGTTAGGGTATTGTGAGAGAGATGAGTCATTGGGAATTCAGCTACAGGTATATTCTTGTCGAGAAGCGTGACGCAAGCCGTGGGGCACTTCCAGCTGGCTGCATCAAGAAAAGGCGAAATGGCCTGGACCGGAAATCGACATCTTCGCGCTGAGCATATTGGCCCTTGTGTCGGGAGTATCGCGTGGTGTCTCGGCCAATCACAGGAGACCGGGCGACTAGGAGACTGCTCCAGAGAGGGGATTCGAGGAGTGCATATATTGTTTGCGCGCCGAGGAGGGAGGACGATTATCATTGTAAAACTTGACCGATGTGGTCGCTCGTTTGGTTGGTTCCGGTGTGATCGGACCATAACTTTACATTTCTACAACAATCTCCTCAACTGACGAAGAAGATGGCGACGTCCATAAGGTTGTGGGAAGCTCTCTTCAGCATCAAGTACGAGGGAAATGCTACGGCAATTTCCAATGGTAAGCGCGAATGACTCAGAACTACATAATCTCTCGCTTCATTGTTTCATATTCAGTATTTCGGTAACTTCTTAGCTTGGGAATAATAGTAAAATCAGTAATTCATCCGACTCCGTTTTCACGTAATTCTCTAGTGGTAAATTCAAATCGTTACGCTCCAATTTAAATTTATTATTATTATTATTTTTAAAATTGCCACTACTTGTTTTTTATATAATAAATTCATTTCTTATACTATGCAATCTTTGCTTTCAGTAGGTAGCATTAGATATAGACCAAATTCCTTCTCCTGATACAATTGTTAGTTGGGTTAATGATCAAATCATACCACGATCTGAGTGTGAAGATTCTTAAAGGTGTTCTGCCAGAGGTAGGTGTTGTTAAATATAAATTTAGATTTCAACATAGCGTTGAGGTCTTGGCTCCCATTAATACAACGTATCTTAGTCAGAGTAAACATTACATTTATCACCTCAAACGTGGGACTTGTTGTGGTTTTTCCACACTCTCCCCAGGAAAACAGTTACATTTGTCACCCAACAGTGGGGACACTAGTAAAAACGTTACACCTTGTCTAGTTTAGGTATTGTAGAAAAATGTGTTGCCTTTGCTGGTGAAAACACGAACACTAACTTTGGTAGTTTAAATCCTAGAGAAGGCAAGAATGTATTTACTAACTTAAAGGATGTTGTCAATAGGAATATGGTAGGTATAGGTTACCCAGCTCATATATTGAATAATACAATTCAACATGGAACTGATGTTTTATCTGTTGACATAGTTTGTCTTATTTTTAAGTTGAATAATTATTTCTCAATTTACACTGTAAGAACTGAACAGTTGAAGTCAAATTGTGATTTTGTTGATACCAATTACAAACAATTACTCTCCCACAGCAAGACAATATGGCTATCTCTGTTCCCTGCTGTTGAGAGATTATTGGAAAGGTTTCTTCCCTTGAAGTCTTACTTCTTGTTAGTGCCAAATCCTCCAAAACGTCTCATTAATTTTTTTGGAAATAAATTGAGTGAAGCTTATTTGTGGCACCTGCATTCTCTAATGTCAATATTTCACTCAAAGACTTTGATAATAGAGAAAGAAAAAGTTCTGTGTTAGAAATCATGAATGTGTTGGAAAGTGTCAAGGTTATGCTTCAAAATAGATATGAAGGTTCTTTCATTTCATTGAAGGTGCAAGATGTAGTAGAAAATGTTCGAAAATGGTAAGGAAGCAAATTTATTTATGAATGAAGCATTGATGTTATATAAAGTATCTTTGGAATATTTGACAAAATGGGTAACATATTTTGATGATTTCAGTTGTTTCATGTGGATGAGTTTGACTTTAAAGAAGATGGAATACACTGATGTTGAAAAAAGTATTATGTATTTACAAGGGAAATGTATTCACATTGATGATGCAAAATGTTTTGATCAGTTTTGTAATCTGAGTAAATTTACAGAGAGGTTATCAAATAACAGCGAATATCTTAAATTTACTTCTAGTCAGAAATATTTCAATGATAGTGAAATTATTGAATGCTACTCATAACTTCTTAAAATTGCAGAATATGTATTTTGTATCCCAGGTCACAATACTAATGTGGAGAGGGTTTTCTCATTGATTTCATCTCAATGGACAGATGAAAGAAACAGATTACAAATAGAATCTGTGAAAGGTCTATTAATGGTGCAGTGCAATTTTAAGGAATACTCCTGTCAGGACTTCTATAAATATCTCTTGGACAGACCTAAACTGTTGGCAGGAATATCATCCTGAGATAAATGTAAATAGTCTACAAATAAAGTGTAATTTCATGTTTTTAATTTCAGAATATGATAAATTTTCAGTGGCACTGTTCTAAGTTTATTAATGTAATTAATACATTTTGAAGTTCATAAAAATTTTATCGTATCTTATATGGTTTTATTACTTTTAGATTTGTCCTCTTTTTTCCCTTAATGTCCTCAATTTTTTCCTTTGTTGTCCTCTATTTCACATTACTGGATCTGGTCACCCTAGGCATACGTGCATGTTTAGAGATCCCGTGTGTGTTTTGGCCTCCTCGCACCTCATACATATTTGGGATGCTCATATGACTGCCGTGATGTTCGTTCTGTCTTGTCTGTGCCTGGAGAAAGATATTACTACGGTATTGTTCGGTGCCTGGATCTTAGAACAGACCTGTACTGACGCATCGCATCCTTCATATTTTCTGATTCAAGCAATGTCATGATTTTACACCACTATCTACTGCCCTCGATTTTTTATCGTACATGTCTTTGAGTGAGATTACGGTTTGTTGCGTAAGTCTTTAACTTCTGACCCTTTAATACACTCGCCCTATTACTGAGATTTCTAACCTATAGCTATTCATTCGTAAATCTATTTGATTTTGTTTGTGTCCAACGGTGTGTTGGTACACGATTCTCTGGCCTCATTGATATCCCGGGAGCTCCTTTATGGGACTGTTACGGTCCAGACTTCAACAGAGCTCTACATCAACTTCTCTTCATATATTTTTCCGAACGTCATTTTTAGCCCTACTCTCTTGCTTCAATGGACGTATCTAGATGTGCTCCACGTATAATACTTATCAATCATCCTAGCATATTATCGTTCCTCTCACTACTTGACCTTTTGAGTTGGTTGGTTCCTTAGTTCAGGGGCTGCGACAACGCGGTCATGTAGCCCCGTGTATTTTGGGTGTGTGTAGACTCTGTCTGATAACCGGTATTAATTGTGATGGTTGTATTAGTGTGTGTTATCTGTTTTTATTTCAAGTAAGGACTGCAGACAGTAATTTCAAGTGCTGTTGTTCCTACTTTTGCTATCAAATGCTTCCGTCCACGACACCTAGGTTGCCGACTTGGCTACTAGATGGCATAGCAGTCAGCACCTGGCGGTGAACGTTGAAACTATTATAGCGTTATCAATTCTAACTTACATAGTTTGTCTTCACACAAGTGTAGTTAGTGGAAGGTTCTTTTTATGCCATAAATCTTTGACATGTGACCGCCGGCTTTACTTCCCCTCCGAACGACTTCGGCCGGCTTTGAACCCGCGACCTTGGGCATAGAAGCTCAGCATGCTACCAACTACGCCACCGAAGCCTTATCCCGTGTAATGTCTTTCGTAACTTGCTGACTGTCTTTGCTCTCGTTCTCGGCTCAATTGTGGTGAGATGCCGACTAGGGGGACTTGGTTGAACTAACTTATGGCCCTGGGGTGCCTAGGTCGACTTCTTGAGGCCTGGCACGGTAGATGCACAACACATTGGGCCCAGCACGATTTATATTACCCTCTTCCTCCGCCAGTTTGACACCCAAGAAGATTGATGCCATTTCTGAAGAACCTTGTTCTTCACATACATTGGGCGGCGGAAAAAAAAGAGGCAAGCGATGCGTTTTTACTAATAATGTATAAGCGTGTGCATTGAGTGAGCGTCCTTAGCAATTGAAATACTGTATGTATTTGTATTTTTCGCGTAAACCTCAAGAAACGTTTCACTGTTGTATTCTGTAGCATGATGTCAGTTATTGAGTATGTTATGGTAGGGGAAGGACTTCACATATGCCCCCAAACATCCGCCATACAACCCGGATCTGGCACCTTCCTTGCCTCAAGGAAATTCTCAAAGACGCACAAAGTGCTGACATGCAAAGGCGAGTAACAGCAGTGCTTTGGCCGATTCCCAAAGAAGTCTTCGCTGCTAGATTCTAGCAGCTGTACTAACGCAGAGTATTTTGTTTGTACTTCTGTTTCCTTTGTGTTATGGAAAAATGAGTTTACATTCTATATTTCTGTTTGGTCTGCACATCAATAAGTGTGCATGAAGTTGTTCGTGCAGTAAGCCTGGCGTGACTTAGCGCACACCACTGCGTTGAACATGGTCATTGGGAACACATCATGAAAAATAATTACGATAGCATCTCTGTTGATTATTCAGAACGCAATGACTTACGTGACCTTTAGTGCACTGTTAGTTCAAGAAAAAGGGAAGTTCCTGTCGATGTCTCCATGATAAAACAGCAAAATTTAAACAAATGTCCATACAAAATCTATCGCATCAGGGAAGGATTTTTTTGGTACTGCTTTGTTTGACATAGAATTCGGTTACAAAGATATTATTGACTTTTTGTACATTAATTAATTTGGGATGGTGTGATCATCAGCTCCGTGTGCTTGTATTATGCTGCCAAACTGTTGTAAATTCACGGTGCATTAACAGAATATAATTATGTGAGTTGCGGTGATGTTTTTCAGTCGGTCAACACGATTGTACCCAATTGTAATGGGTTATTGACTAATTCTGAAAAACGTTTACATAATAAATACCCTTGGATGACCAGTTTCGATCTTCAAGCGATCATCATCAGATCCATTACACTTAGGCTATTAAATCCATGTCTACAAGTATGGGTTATGGTATTTACAATATGCACACTTATTTAGCTGCAGTAGTAACACAACCAGTCAATATTTGCTAGTTATAGACTATGTGACGTTTTGTTAAGATGCTGGAAGTGGTGATTGACCTCCAACTTTGCTTGCTTGGAGTGAATATGTGATTGTTGTTAAATGGTCAGTTCAGATTGTATTGTATTGGTTGTGTCGTGTGCGGTCCGGATGAGAGCAGTTATCTTCCTGGGCTTTCCCCGAACCACTGTCCAAACTAGAGAGTAGTGTTTGAGCTTCAATCCCTGTGATCGATGGTGTCGCATTCTTGTGGACTAGTCTGCATTCTGTATGATAATATCTTCTGTTGCTGAGGTGATGCCTAAATCTCGTTTCTCCTTCATTCTAACAATTTATGCCATGAAATTCCTCATTATTATATTAATTCCATAATGCGACACATAATATATTGTACAGTGCGTCAGGGAATGTTGTCCGCAGTGCCTAGGCACTGCTACGTTAGGTGAGAGCCGGAGTTAAGTTGGCAGCGCGGTGTCAGACCTTTCGCTCACTCGCCGAGAGCCAAGTACTAGCTTGTCTTCTCCAAGGTCGACAGGATATCAGAACACAAATGTGAGCTGTGCTGCCAACGTAACTCTGGCTCTCACCTAACGTAGCAGTGCCTAGGCACTGCGGAGAACATTCCCTGACACCCTATAGTTTCCCAATATGCCGTTGTGGCGTTGGTCTACCTTATGCTCGCTTGCCTGCTGATCGCGTTGCGTATCATAATAATTGACTCACGCGACGTTACCAATATTCTTAACCCATGTAAAATCTACATATTTCTCTGAAGCCGGTACCGGGCGATGCCCATTGACATCATGACTGAGCATTCGCCAATGAGTCAGAGTGCTCTCTCGCTGAAGATACGACTGTGAATAAGTGGAATCAACGATCACACCCACAGGTGGATTCTGGAAATCCCTTCTAATTTGAATTTACTTGGATATAAACGGTCAGTGTTCCACATCGAGGTTATGAATAATTTCCTACTTTACGAGGTAGCTCGTGATGCCCCTGCAGCGACATTAGCTGTTCTTCCACATGAAGCTGTTCCACTCGTTCGGTGTCTCAGTCCAGGGTCCACACTTCCAGCGGCTGTTGTTTACTTTCTTGATGACCCTCGTTTTAGCAGCATATGTGGCAGCATGGCCTTAACTTCTTCAGATTTAAGACAAAACTTGTAGTTCATATTTTCCTTTTCTGTCTTTCTCATTAAATTATGGCACACATAACACAATTTTGAAGACAAAGGACATATTAAAATTTCAGATCTTAATTACCTACCAGCGTAGTACAAGTGCATTAGGTGAAGCTATCTCCGAGCTGGGAAGATGAGTAGGTTTGTCAGCTGTCACTGTAATAATTTTCAGTGGTTCCCCATTTTCAACTTTTGATAAAACCAGAGAGGTACACAGCTGCTTCCATCAAGATTCTTGTCCAGTTTCATTCTAACTAACACCTCTCATGAGCTAGGTGCCGAAAGGGCATCCAGTCGTAAAAAACATCCGCCACATAGATAATGCATCTAATCTCATCTCCGACCCAGAAGAAAAGAGGGGAAGGAGTGTGGGTCAGAACTGACATAAAACCAACCGCTGAGAAATATATTGAAAAGAGAAGGTACAATTATGTGTAACTTAGGACTGAAGAGGTTAACCAGACGCAGTATATAATCCAAACATAAATAACGCAACAAAATTCATGCAATCTTTAGAGCACATTCTCTCGAAAAACAATGCCAATCTTTCCTTATGCATTGGTGATACAAATATTAACTTATTAAACAAAAATAATGTAACCAAATCATACCTCAATCTACTATCAAGCTATGGTTTCACACAAGGCAATACTCGCTATCCAACAAGAATAAGTGAATCAACAAGTACACTCCTTGATCAGGTGGCCACTAATAACTGTAAATATGCCTATAGAATAAGCAATATAAATAGTGATATTAGTGATCATAATATTCTTGTAACTGAGATTTTCTGGTCAAACTACTATCCAGGCAAAAGCCCAATCTCGAACATGACATTTAAATACGCCCCCAACAAGCAAAGGTCTAGTTCAAAAAACGTGAATAAAAATTACCGGTACATGAACAAAAACAAATTCTCTAATGATCTCAATCAAATAGACTGCTTAGATGATATAAACGAAACTTACATCGCCATGAAACACAAAATCTTGACACAGACACCCAACAAAGAAAACACTGCCTCACCTTTGAGGGAAATACACCAGAACCACAAAAACCCATGGATAACAACAGAATTAATTCAACTAATAAAACAAAGGGACCTACTACATGCTAAACTTAAAACTAGCATTCACAGAAACAATAACCTCTTAAAGGAAGAGCACATAATATGTAGGAACAAAGTGACAGCTTTAAAACGGAAACTGAAATCCTCATACTATGAACACAAATTAACATTGAATGCCAATAGCATAAAAGATACTTGGAAAGTAATCAATGAAATGATCTACAACCGCACAACTGAAAACAAAGATGGTCCCAGTGAGATAATAATCGACGGTAAATCTTTCACAGGAAAAGAAAATATTTGCAATGCTCTAAACACTCACTTTATAAACATAGCACACAAATTAGCCATAAACATCCCCCCAGGGAAGAACGTTAATGAAATTAATGTCAACATAGATTCCATATTTATGACCCCGACTAATGAGATGGAAATTCGCAATATTATATTAAGCCTTAAAATGAAAAGTAGCCAAGACAAAGATGGTATGTCAGTGAAATTGTTAAAAAACTCCATTGACATGCTAAGTAGCCCACTAACTACTTTAATAAATGTATCGTTAGAGACTGGTCTGGTGCCTGATGATCTAAAAATAGCACGAGTCATACCAGTCTATAAAGGAGGTGACAAAAGCAATCCGGACAATTACAGGCCCATTTCCATCCTCCCACCCATATCCAAGGTACTCGAAACAGTAGTAAAAAACAGAATTGTTAATTTCTTAAATAAAAATGATTACTTCTACAAAGGGCAATATGGATTCCGTGAAAACTCAAGCACAGAAATAGCCACAATTGATATTATCTCTAACTTGCAGGATGTCTTAGACAATAAGATGACAGCGAGTGGCCTTTTCATAGACCTGAGAAAGGCGTTTGATACTGTTGACCATGAAATTCTTTTAGGGAAACTTGATAAAGCAGGTATCCGAGGAGTAGCTTGGACATGGTTTAAAAATTACCTATCTAATCGTAAGCAGTATATTGAAATAAATGGCTACAGAAGTGAGGAAGTTAATATTACCCACGGTGTGCCCCAAGGATCAATACTGGGTCCTTCCCTCTTCTTAGTATATATTAATGACATAGCAACACTCCGTTTTCATGGTAATATAACGTTGTTTGCAGATGACTTAAGCATCTTTTACAATGTGTACACCACCAACACGCTGATTACACACATGCAGGAGGACATGAATACCATACTTGGCTGGACCCAGTCAAATAAATTAACAATAAATGAAGATAAAACAAATTATTTAATAATATCAAAGCGTAGAACAAAGTTAGACATCACTCAGAATATAATGCTGAATGGAAAAGCAGTTAAAAGGGTCTCATCTGTCAAATACCTAGGCTTAATAATAGATGAAAATCTCTCCTGGCAAAAGCACATAGATGCATTAGTAAAAAAAATATCACCTGCCGCTGGGATGATAAAAAAATTGAGCTACTATATCCCAAAATATCTACTCAGGAAAGTGTATTTTTCCTTAATCCATAGCCACTTACAATATTTGAATACAATTTGGATAAAATGCTCAAATTACCTAAAAAAGGAAATTGAGGTAATTCAGAATAGAGCCATAAGAAATATTTATAACTACCCTTTTTTAACACCAACCAAACACATTTATATTACGAGTAAAATTCAACCAGTAGCCCTAAATGCAGAAATCAAATCAAATGTCCTAATATACCAAATCCTACACAACAGAATACACACAAATTTAAACTTCACTAAACAATCTGATTTACACGCTTACAAAACTAGACATGCAGATGACATAACACTTTTCCATATCAATTCCAAACAATATGGCAGTAATAGCATTAAGTATAGTGCCTTTGTAAAATTCAATGGACTACCAGAAAATATAAAAATGGCACCTAGCCTACCAATCTTTAAAAGGAGGCTGAAACAGTTTATGTGGAATGATTATAAAATGTCAGTTTGAAGAAATTTCATAATCTGAGAAGACAAAAGAAGAACATATTGTGTACAAAAACTTATGAAAGCTACAAAATGTTGTATATATTTTCATACTGAAAACTTTGTAAACTAAACATTGTATTGTAATTTTTCGCCAACAAGATAAAACTGTACAATTCCTTTGTATATGAGTCCTTGACTCGTTAAGGGATTAATAAAATGCATTATTATTATTATTATTATAGTTCTCCCAAATCTTGGTCCTTTTTAAAGCTGCTATTTGAGTCATGATTTCTTGTTGTTATCTTGGTTATCAGTCCCGAGTGCATAGAACTTGTTCTAATAACCTGTGTTCCTGCGGTGGTTCTAGGAGTGTCTGTAACTGGAACAGGGATGGGATTGGCGCAATTTGCCTGGAGGGACACTCCACACAGTGGGTCGGCGACTGCACATTACTAATGCAGCCAATGGCCATGTTCGGGTCCAGGAAGGCATGTTGGAAGATTCTTACATTGTGCATCGGCTGTCCTGGTTATTAATACCGAAGGAAAGCTTTAAGCGTACGGTATGTTACGTGAAACTCGTAATCAATAGATTCAACAACGTGACCATTCGGAACAGTGGTATTCATGTTTATCTATTTCCACGTTGCGTAACTGTAGTTTATAATACATGTTCGTGATGGAAGTTATCATGAGCTATCGCTAGCAGAAGACAGACTGGCGCTCTTCACGAGTCCCAGTCCAGTTTGAACACAACATGAGTGTGCAAGAAGTGGAGGGACAGCAGGTATGTTATAACAAACCAAGGAGTGAAGGCTTTATGTGCAAGGGTGTAGGAACACTAGGTATATTATAACTAACCAAGGAGTGAAGGCTTTATGTGCAAGGGTATAGGAACAGCAGGTACGTTATACCAAACCAAGGAGTGAAGGCTTTATGTGCAAGGGTGTAGGAACAGTAGGTATGTTATAACAAACCAAGGGGTGAAGGCTTTATGTGCAAGGGTGTAGGAACACTAGGTATATTATAACTAACCAAGGAGTGAAGGCTTTATGTGCAAGGGTGTAGGAACACTAGGTATATTATAACTAACCAAGGAGTGAAGGCTTTATGTGCAAGGGTGTAGGAACAGCAGGTACGTTATACCAAAGCAAGGAGACAAGGCTCTATGTGCAAGGGTGTAGGAACACTAGGTATATTATAACTAACCAAGGAGTGAAAGCTTTATGTGCAAGGGTGTAGGAACAGCAGGTACGTTATACCAAACCAAGGAGACAAGGCTCTATGTGCAAGGGTGTAGGAACAACAGGTATGTTATAACAAACCAAGGGGTGAAGGCTTTATGTGCAAGGGTGTAGGAACAGCAGGTATGTTATAACAAACCAAGGAGTGAAGGCTTTATGTGCAAGGGTGTAGCAACAGCAGGTATGTTATAACAAACCAAGGGGTGAAGGCTTTATGTGCAAGGGTGTAGGAAGAGCAGGTATGTTATAGCAAACCAAGGAGTGAAGGCTTTATGTGCAAGGGTGTAGCAACAGCAGGTATGTTATAACAAACCAAGGAGTGAAGCCTTTATGTGCAAGGGTGTAGGAACAGCAGGTATGTTATAACTAACCAAGGGGTGAAGGCTTTATGTGCAAGGGTGTAGGAACAGCAGGTATGTTATAACAAACCAAGGAGTGAAGGCTTTATGTGCAAGGGTGTAGGAACAACAGGTACGTTATACCAAACCAAGGAGACAAGGCTCTATGTGCAAGGGTGTAGGAACAACAGGTATGTTATAACAAACCAAGGGGTGAAGGCTTTATGTGCAAGGGTGTAGGAACAGCAGGTACGTTATACCAAACCAAGGAGACAAGGCTCTATGTGCAAGGGTGTAGGAACAACAGGTATGTTATAACAAACCAAGGGGTGAAGGCTTTATGTGCAAGGGTGTAGCAACAGCAGATATGTTATAACTAACCAAGGGGTGAAGGCTTTACGTGCAAGGGTGTAGGAACAGCAGGTATGTTATAACTAACCAAGGAGTGAAGCCTTTATGTGCAAGGGTGTAGGAACAGCAGGTATGTTATAACTAACCAAGGGGTGAAGGCTTTACGTGCAAGGGTGTAGGAAGAGCAGGTATGTTATAACAAACCAAGGAGTGAAGCCTTTATGTGCAAGGGTGTAGCAACAGCAGGTATGTTATAACTAACCAAGGGGTGAAGGCTTTATGTGCAAGGGTGTAGGAACAGCAGGTATGTTATAACAAACCAAGGAGTGAAGGCTTTACGTGCAAGGGTGTAGGAACAGCAGGTATGTTATAACAAACCAAGGACTGAAGGCTTTACGTGCAAGGGTCTAGGAACAACAGGTATGTTATTTCAAACCAAGGGGTGAAGCCTTTATGTGCAAGGGTGTAGGAACAGCAGGTATGTTATAACAAACCAAGGAGTGAAGGCTTTATGTGCAAGGGTGTAGGAACAGCAGGTATGTTATAACAAACCAAGGAGTGAAGGCTTTATGTGCAAGGGTGTAGGAACAGCAGGTATGTTATAACAAACCAAGGACTGAAGCCTTTATGTGCAAGGGTGTAGGAACAGTAGGTATGTTATAACAAACCAAGGACTGAAGGCTTTACGTGCAAGGGTCTAGGAACAACAGGTATGTTATTTCAAACCAAGGGGTGAAGCCTTTATGTGCAAGGGTGTAGGAACAGCAGGTATAATATAACAAACCAAAGGGTGAAGGCTTTATGTGCAAGGGTGTAGGAACAACAGGTATGTTATAACAAACCAAGGAGTGAAGGCTTTACGTGCAAGGGTCTAGGAACAACAGGTATGTTATTTCAAACCAAGGGGTGAAGCCTTTATGTGCAAGGGTGTAGGAACAGCAGGTATAATATAACAAACCAAAGGGTGAAGGCTTTATGTGCAAGGGTGTAGGAACAACAGGTATGTTATAACAAACCAAGGAGTGAAGGCTTTACGTGCAAGGGTGTAGGAACAGCAGGTATGTTATACCAAACCAAGGAGTGAAAGCTTTATGTGCAAGGGTGTAGGAACAACAGGTATGTTATAACAAACCAAGGGGTGAAGCCTTTATGTGCAAGGGTGTAGGAACAGCAGGTATGTTATAACAAACCAAGGAGTGAAAGCTTTATGTGCAACGTTGTAGGAACAGCAGGTATAATATAACAAACCAAAGGGTGAAGGCTTTATGTGCAAGGGTGTAGGAACAGCAGGTATGTTATAACAAACCAAGGAGTGAAAGCTTTATGTGCAAGGGTGTAGGAACAACAGGTATGTTCTAACAAACCAAGGGGTGAAGCCTTTATGTGCAAGGGTGTAGGACCAACAGGTATGTTATAGCAAACCAAGGAGTGAAAGCTTTATGTGCAAGGGTGTAGGAACAACGGGTATGTTATAGCAAACCAAGGAGTGAAGGCTTTATGTACAAGGGTGTAGGAACAGTAGGTATGTTATACCAAACCAAGGAGTGAAAGCTTTATGTGCAAGGGTGTAGGAACAACGGGTATGTTATAGCAAACCAAGGAGTGAAGGCTTTATGTGCAAGGGTGTAGGAACAGTAGGTATGTGATAACAAACCAAGGAGTGAAGGCTTTATGTGCAAGGGTGTAGGAACAGTAGGTATGTTATAACAAACCAAGGAGTGAAAGCTTTATGTGCAAGGGTGTAGGAACAGCAGGTATGTTAAAACAAACCAAGGAGTGAAAGCTTTATGTGCAAGGGTGTAGGAACAACAGGTATGTTATACCAAACCAAGGAGTGAAGGCTTTACGTGCAAGGGTGTAGGAACAACAGGTATGTTATAACAAACCAAGGAGTGACAGCTTTATGTGCAAGGGTGTAGGAACAACAGGTATGTTATACCAAACCAAGGAGTGAAGGCTTTATGTGCAAGGGTGTGGGAACAACAGGTATAATATAACAAACCAAGGAGTGAAGGCTTTACGTGCAAGGGTGTAGGAACAACAGGTATGTTATAACAAACCAAGGAGTGAAGGCTTTACGTGCAAGGGTGTAGGAACAACAGGTATGTTATAACAAACCAAGGAGTGAAAGCTTTATGTGCAAGGGTGTAGGACCAACAGGTATGTTATACCAAACCAAGGAGTGAAGGCTTTATGTGCAAGGGTGTAGGAACAACAGGTATGTTATACCAAACCAAGGAGTGAAGGCTTTATGTGCAAGGGTGTAGGAACAACAGGTATAATATAACAAACCAAGGAGTGAAGGCTTTACGTGCAAGGGTGTAGGAACAACAGGTATGTTATAACAAACCAAGGAGTGAAGGCTTTACGTGCAAGGGTGTAGGAACAACAGGTATGTTATAACAAACCAAGGAGTGAAAGCTTTATGTGCAAGGGTGTAGGAACAACAGGCATGTTATAGCAAACCAAGGAGTGAAGGCTTTACGTGCAAGGGTGTAGGAACAACAGGTATGTTATAGCAAACCAAGGAGTGAAAGCTTTATGTGCAAGGATGTAGGAACAACAGGTAAAATATATAACAAACCAAGGAGTGAAGGCTTTATGAGCAAGGGTGTAGGAACAGCAGGTATGTTATAACAAACCGAGGAGTGAAGGCTTTATGTGCAAGGGTGTAGGAACAGCAGGTATGTTATAACAAACCGAGGAGTGAAGGCTTTATGTGCAAGGGTGTAGGAACAGTAGGTATGTTATAACAAACCAAGGAGTGAAGGCTTTATGAACAAGGGTGTAGGAACAACAGGTATGTTATAACAAACCAAGGAGTGAAGGCTTTATGTGCAAGGGTGTAGGAACAACAGGTATGTTATAACAAACCAAGGAGTGAAGGCTTTATGTGCAAGGGTGTAGGAACAGTAGGTATGTTATAACAAACCAAGGGGTGAAGGCTTTATGTGCAAGGGTGTAGGAACAGTAGGTATGTTATAACAAACCAAGGAGTGAAGGCTTTATGTGCAAGGGTGTAGGAACAGTAGGTATGTTATAACAAACCAAGGAGTGAAGGCTTTATGTGCAAGGGTGTAGGAACAACAGGTATGTTATAACAAACCAAGGAGTGAAGGCTTTATGTGCAAGGGTGTAGGAACAGTAGGTATGTTATACCAAACCAAGGAGTGAAGGCTTTATGTGCAAGGGTGTAGGAACAACAGGTATGTTATAACAAACCAAAGGGTGAAGGCTTTATGTGCAAGGGTGTAGGAACAACAGGTATGTTATACCAAACCAAGGAGTGAAGGCCTTATGTGCAAGGGTGTAGGAACAACAGGTATAATATAACAAACCAAAGGGTGAAGGCTTTATGTGCAAGGGTGTAGGAACAGTAGGTATGTTATAACAAACCAAGGAGTGAAGGCTTTCTGTGCAAGGGTGTAGGAACAACAGGTATGTTATACCAAACCAAGGAGTGAAGGCTTTATGAGCAAGGGTGTAGGAACAGTAGGTATGTTATAACAAACCAAGGAGTGAAGGCTTTATGTGCAAGGGTGTAGGAACAACAGGTATGTTATACCAAACCAAGGAGTGAAGGCTTTATGTGCAAGGGTGTAGGAACAGTAGGTATGTTATAACAAACCAAGGGGTGAAGGCTTTATGTGCAAGGGTGTAGGAACAACAGGTATGTTATAACAAACCAAGGAGTGAAGGCTTTATGTGCAAGGGTGTAGGAACAGTAGGTATGTTATACCAAACCAAGGAGTGAAGGCTTTATGTGCAAGGGTGTAGGAACAACAGGTATGTTATAACAAACCAAAGGGTGAAGGCTTTATGTGCAAGGGTGTAGGAACAACAGGTATGTTATACCAAACCAAGGAGTGAAGGCTTTATGTGCAAGGGTGTAGGAACAGTAGGTATGTTATAACAAACCAAGGGGTGAAGGCTTTATGTGCAAGGGTGTAGGAACAACAGGTATGTTATAACAAACCAAGGAGTGAAGGCTTTATGTGCAAGGGTGTAGGAACAGTAGGTATGTTATAACAAACCAAGGGGTGAAGGCTTTATGTGCAAGGGTGTAGGAACAACAGGTATGTTATAACAAACCAAAGGGTGAAGGCTTTATGTGCAAGGGTGTAGGAACAGTAGGTATGTTATAACAAACCAAGGAGTGAAGGCTTTATGTGCAAGGGTGTAGGAACAACAGGTATGTTATACCAAACCAAGGAGTGAAGGCTTTATGTGCAAGGGTGTAGGAACAGCAGGTATGTTATAACAAACCAAGGAGTGAAGGCTTTATGTGCAAGGGTGTAGGAACAACAGGTATGTTATAACAAACCAAGGAGTGAAGCCTTTATGTGCAAGGGTGTAGGAACAACAGGTATAATATAACAAACCAAAGGGTGAAGGCTTTATGTGCAAGGGTGTAGGAACAACAGGTATGTTATAACAAACCAAGGTGGCTTTATGTGCAAGGGTGTAGGAACAACAGGTATGTTATAACAAACCAAGGAGTTAAGGCTTTATGTGCAAGGGTGTAGGAACAACAGGTATGTTATAACAAACCAAAGGGTGAAGACTTTATGTGCAAGGGTGTAGGAACAGTAGGTATGTTATAACAAACCAAGGAGTTAAGACTTTATGTGCAAGGGTGTAGGAACAACAGGTATGTTATAGCAAACCAAGGAGGCTTTATGTGCAAGGGTGTAGGAACAGTAGGTATGTTATAACAAACCAAGGAGGCTTTATGTGCAAGGGTGTAGGAACAACAGGTATGTTATAACAAACCAAGGTGGCTTTATGTGCAAGGGTGTAGGAACAACAGGTATGTTATAACAAACCAAGGAGTTAAGGCTTTATGTGCAAGGGTGTAGGAACAACAGGTATGTTATAACAAACCAAGGAGTGAAGGCTTTATGTGCAAGGGTGTAGGAACAGTAGGTATGTTATAACAAACCAAGGAGGCTTTATGTGCAAGGGTGTAGGAACAACAGGTATGTTATAACAAACCAAGGTGGCTTTATGTGCAAGGGTGTAGGAACAGTAGGTATGTTATAACAAACCAAGGAGGCTTTATGTGCAAGGGTGTAGGAACAGCAGGTATGTTATAACAAACCAAGGGGTGAAGGCTTTATGTGCAAGGGTGTAGGAACAACAGGTATGTTATAACAAACCAAGGGGTGAAGGCTTTATGTGCAAGGGTGTAGGAACAGCAGGTATGTTATAACTAACCAAGGGGTGAAGGCTTTATGTGCAAGGGTGTAGGAACAGTAGGTATGTTATACCAAACCAAGGGGTGAAGGCTTTATGTGCAAGGGTGTAGGAACAACAGGTATGTTATAACAAACCAAGGAGTGAAAGCTTTATGTGCAAGGGTGTAGGAACAACAGGTATGTTATAACAAACCAAGGAGTGAAGGCTTTATGTGAAAGGGTGTAGGAACAACAGGTATGTTATAACTAACCAAGGGGTGAAGGCTTTATGTGCAAGGGTGTAGGAACAACAGGTATGTTATAACAAACCAAGGAGTGAAAGCTTTATGTGCAAGGGTGTAGGAACAACAGGTATGTTATACCAAACCAAGGAGTGAAGGCTTTATATGCAAAGATGTAGGAACAACAGGTATAATATAACAAACCAAGGAGTGAAGGCTTTACGTGCAAGGGTGTAGGAACAACAGGTATGTTATAACAAACCAAGGAGTGAAGGCTTTATGTGCAAGGGTGTAGGAACAACAGGTATGTTATAACTAACCAAGGGGTGAAGGGTTTATGTGCAAGGGTGTAGGAACAACAGGTATGTTATAACAAACCAAGGAGTGAAAGCTTTATGTGCAAGGGTGTAGGAACAACAGGTATGTTATACCAAACCAAGGAGTGAAGGCTTTATGTGCAAAGGTGTAGGAACAACAGGTATAATATAACAAACCAAGGAGTGAAGGCTTTACGTGCAAGGGTGTAGGAACAACAGGTATGTTATAACAAACCAAGGAGTGAAGGCTTTTCGTGCAAGGGTGTAGGAACAACAGGTATGTTATAACAAACCAAGGAGTGAAAGCTTTATGTGCAAGGGTGTAGGACCAACAGGTATGTTATACCAAACCAAGGAGTGAAGGCTTCATGTGCAAGGGTGTAGGAACAACAGGTATGTTATACCAAACCAAGGAGTGAAGGCTTTATGTGCAAGGGTGTAGGAACGGTAGGTATGTTATAACAAACCAAGGAGTGAAGGCTTTATGTGCAAGGGTGTAGGAACAACAGGTATGTTATAACAAACCAAGGAGTGAAGGCTTTACGTGCAAGGGTGTAGGAACAACAGGTATGTTATAACAAACCAAGGAGTGAAGGCTTTATGAACAAGGGTGTAGGAACAGTAGGTATGTTATAACAAACCAAGGAGTGAAGGCTTTATGTGCAAGGGTGTAGGAACAACAGGTATGTTATAAATAAACCAAGGAGTGAAGGCTTTATGTGCAAGGGTGTAGGAACAGCGGGTATGTTATAACAAACCAAGGAGTGAAGGCTTTATGTGCAAGGGTGTAGGAACAACAGGTATGTTATAAATAAACCAAGGAGTGAAGGCTTTATGTGCAAGGGTGTAGGAACAGCAGGTATGTTATAACTAACCAAGGGGTGAAGCCTTTATGTGCAAGGGTGTAGGAACAGCAGGTATGTTATAACAAACCAAGGAGTGAAGGCTTTATGTGCAAGGGTGTAGGAACAGTAGGTATGTTATAACTAGCAAAGGGGTGAAGGCTTTATGTGCAAGGGTGTAGGAACAGCAGGTATGTTATAACAAACCAAGGAGTGAAGGCTTTATGTGCAAGGGTGTAGGAACAGCAGGTATGTTATAACAAACCAAGGAGTGAAGGCATTATGTGCAAGGGTGTAGGAACAACAGGTATGTTATAGCAAACCAAGGAGTGAAGGCTTTATGTGCAAGGGTGTAGGAACAGTAGGTATGTTATACCAAACCAAGGAGTGAAGGCTTTATGTGCAAGGGTGTAGGAACAACGGGTATGTTATAGCAAACCAAGGAGTGAAGGCTTTATGTGCAAGGGTGTAGGAACAGTAGGTATGTTATACCAAACCAAGGAGTGAAAGCTTTATGTGCAAGGGTGTAGGAACAACGGGTATGTTATAGCAAACCAAGGAGTGAAAGCTTTATGTGCAAGGGTGTAGGAACAACAGGTATGTTATACCAAACCAAGGAGTGAAGGCTTTACGTGCAAGGGTGTAGGAACAACAGGTATGTTATAACAAACCAAGGAGTGAAAGCTTTATGTGCAAGGGTGTAGGAACAACAGGTATGTTATACCAAACCAAGGAGTGAAGGCTTTATGTGCAAGGGTGTAGGAACAACAGGTATAATATAACAAACCAAGGAGTGAAGGCTTTACGTGCAAGGGTGTAGGAACAACAGGTATGTTATAACAAACCAAGGAGTGAAGGCTTTATCTGCAAGGGTGTAGGAACAACGGGTATGTTATAGCAAACCAAGGAGTGAAGGCTTTATGTGCAAGGGTGTAGGAACAGTAGGTATGTTATACCAAACCAAGGAGTGAAGGCTTTATGTGCAAGGGTGTAGGAACAACAGGTATGTTATAGCAAACCAAGGAGTGAAGGCTTTATGTGCAAGGGTGTAGGAACAGTAGGTATGTTATACCAAACCAAGGAGTGAAGGCTTTATGTGCAAGGGTGTAGGAACAACGGGTATGTTATAGCAAACCAAGGAGTGAAGGCTTTATGTGCAAGGGTGTAGGAACAGTAGGTATGTTATACCAAACCAAGGAGTGAAGGCTTTATGTGCAAGGGTGTAGGAACAACAGGTATGTTATAGCAAACCAAGGAGTGAAGGCTTTATGTGCAAGGGTGTAGGAACAGTAGGTATGTTATACCAAACCAAGGAGTGAAGGCTTTATGTGCAAGGGTGTAGGAACAACAGGTATGTTATAGCAAACCAAGGAGTGAAGGCTTTATGTGCAAGGGTGTAGGAACAGCAGGTATGTTATAACAAACCAAGGAGTGAAGGCTTTATGTGCAAGGGTGTAGGAACAGCAGGTATGTTATAACAAACCAAGGAGTGAAGGCTTTATGTGCAAGGGTGTAGGAACAGCAGGTATGTTATAACAAACCAAGGGGTGAAGGCTTTATGTGCAAGGGTGTAGGAACATCAGGTATGTTATAACAAACCAAGGAGTGAAAGCTTTATGTGCAAGGGTGTAGGAACAACAGGTATGTTATAACAAACCAAGGGGTTAAGGCTTTATGTGCAAGGGTGTAGGAACAACAGGTATGTTATAGCAAACCAAGGAGTGAAGGCTTTATGTGCAAGGGTGTAGGAACAGTAGGTATGTTATACCAAACCAAGGAGTGAAGGCTTTATGTGCAAGGGTGTAGGAACAACGGGTATGTTATAGCAAACCAAGGAGTGAAGGCTTTATGTGCAAGGGTGTAGGAACAGTAGGTATGTTATACCAAACCAAGGAGTGAAGGCTTTATGTGCAAGGGTGTAGGAACAACAGGTATGTTATAGCAAACCAAGGAGTGAAGGCTTTATGTGCAAGGGTGTAGGAACAGTAGGTATGTTATACCAAACCAAGGAGTGAAGGCTTTATGTGCAAGGGTGTAGGAACAACGGGTATGTTATAGCAAACCAAGGAGTGAAGGCTTTATGTGCAAGGGTGTAGGAACAGTAGGTATGTTATACCAAACCAAGGAGTGAAGGCTTTATGTGCAAGGGTGTAGGAACAACAGGTATGTTATAGCAAACCAAGGAGTGAAGGCTTTATGTGCAAGGGTGTAGGAACAGTAGGTATCTTATACCAAACCAAGGAGTGAAGGCTTTATGTGCAAGGGTGTAGGAACAACAGGTATGTTATAGCAAACCAAGGAGTGAAGGCTTTATGTGCAAGGGTGTAGGAACAGCAGGTATGTTATAACAAACCAAGGAGTGAAGGCTTTATGTGCAAGGGTGTAGGAACAGCAGGTATGTTATAACAAACCAAGGAGTGAAGGCTTTATGTGCAAGGGTGTAGGAACAGCAGGTATGTTATAACAAACCAAGGGGTGAAGGCTTTATGTGCAAGGGTGTAGGAACATCAGGTATGTTATAACAAACCAAGGAGTGAAAGCTTTATGTGCAAGGGTGTAGGAACAACAGGTATGTTATAACAAACCAAGGGGTGAAGGCTTTATGTGCAAGGGTGTAGGAACAACAGGTATGTTATAGCAAACCAAGGAGTGAAGGCTTTATGTGCAAGGGTGTAGGAACAGTAGGTATGTTATACCAAACCAAGGAGTGAAGGCTTTATGTGCAAGGGTGTAGGAACAACGGGTATGTTATAGCAAACCAAGGAGTGAAGGCTTTATGTGCAAGGGTGTAGGAACAGTAGGTATGTTATACCAAACCAAGGAGTGAAAGCTTTATGTGCAAGGGTGTAGGATCAACGGGTATGTTATAGCAAACCAGGGAGTGAAGGCTTTATGTGCAAGGGTGTAGGAACAGTAGGTATGTTATAACAAACCAAGGAGTGAAGGCTTTATGTGCAAGGGTGTAGGAACAGTAGGTATGTTATAACAAACCAAGGAGTGAAAGCTTTATGTGCAAGGGTGTAGGAACAGCAGGTATGTTATAACAAACCAAGGAGTGAAAGCTTTATGTGCAAGGGCGTAGGAACAACAGGTATGTTATACCAAACCAAGGAGTGAAGGCTTTACGTGCAAGGGTGTAGGAACAACAGGTATCTTATAACAAACCAAGGAGTGAAGGCTTTATGTGCAAGGGTGTAGGAACAGTAGGTATGTTATAACAAACCAAGGAGTGAAGGCTTTATGTGCAAGGGTGTAGGAACAGTAGGTATGTTATACCAAACCAAGGAGTGAAAGCTTTATGTGCAAGGGTGTAGGAACAACGGGTATGTTATAGCAAACCAAGGAGTGAAGGCTTTATGTGCAAGGGTGTAGGAACAGCAGGTATGTTATAACAAACCAAGGAGTGAAAGCTTTATGTGCAAGGGTGTAGGAACAACAGGCATGTTATAGCAAACCAAGGAGTGAAGGCTTTACGTGCAAGGGTGTAGGAACAACAGGTATGTTATAGCAAACCAAGGAGTGAAGGCCTTATGTGCAAGGGTGTAGGAACAACAGGTAAAATATATAACAAACCAAGGAGTGAAGGCTTTATGTGCAAGGGTGTAGGAACAGCAGGTATGTTATAACAAACCGAGGAGTGAAGGCTTTATGTGCAAGGGTGTAGGAACAGCAGGTATGTTATAACAAACCGAGGAGTGAAGGCTTTATGTGCAAGGGTGTAGGAACAGTAGGTATGTTATAACAAACCAAGGGGTGAAGGCTTTATGAACAAGGGTGTAGGAACAACAGGTATGTTATAACAAACCAAGGAGTGAAGGCTTTATGTGCAAGGGTGTAGGAACAACTGGTATGTTATAACAAACCAAGGAGTGAAGGCTTTATGTGCAAGGGTGTAGGAACAACAGGTATGTTATAACAAACCAAGGAGTGAAAGCTTTATGTGCAAGGGTGTAGCAACAGCAGGTATGTTATAACAAACCAAGGAGTGAAGGCTTTATGAACAAGGGTGTAGGAACAACAGGTATGTTATAACAAACCAAGGAGTGAAGGCTTTATGTGCAAGGGTGTAGGAACAACAGGTATGTTATAACAAACCAAGGAGTGAAGGCTTTATGTGCAAGGGTGTAGGAACAGTAGGTATGTTATACCAAACCAAGGAGTGAAGGCTTTATGTGCAAGGGTGTAGGAACAACAGGTATGTTATAACAAACCAAAGGGTGAAGGCTTTATGTGCAAGGGTGTAGGAACAACAGGTATGTTATACCAAACCAAGGAGTGAAGGCCTTATGTGCAAGGGTGTAGGAACAACAGGTATAATATAACAAACCAAAGGGTGAAGGCTTTATGTGCAAGGGTGTAGGAACAGTAGGTATGTTATAACAAACCAAGGAGTGAAGGCTTTCTGTGCAAGGGTGTAGGAACAACAGGTATGTTATACCAAACCAAGGAGTGAAGGCTTTATGAGCAAGGGTGTAGGAACAGTAGGTATGTTATAACAAACCAAGGAGTGAAGGCTTTATGTGCAAGGGTGTAGGAACAACAGGTATGTTATACCAAACCAAGGAGTGAAGGCTTTATGTGCAAGGGTGTAGGAACAGTAGGTATGTTATAACAAACCAAGGGGTGAAGGCTTTATGTGCAAGGGTGTAGGAACAACAGGTATGTTATAACAAACCAAGGAGTGAAGGCTTTATGTGCAAGGGTGTAGGAACAGTAGGTATGTTATACCAAACCAAGGAGTGAAGGCTTTATGTGCAAGGGTGTAGGAACAACAGGTATGTTATAACAAACCAAAGGGTGAAGGCTTTATGTGCAAGGGTGTAGGAACAACAGGTATGTTATACCAAACCAAGGAGTGAAGGCTTTATGTGCAAGGGTGTAGGAACAGTAGGTATGTTATAACAAACCAAGGGGTGAAGGCTTTATGTGCAAGGGTGTAGGAACAACAGGTATGTTATAACAAACCAAGGAGTGAAGGCTTTATGTGCAAGGGTGTAGGAACAGTAGGTATGTTATAACAAACCAAGGGGTGAAGGCTTTATGTGCAAGGGTGTAGGAACAACAGGTATGTTATAACAAACCAAAGGGTGAAGGCTTTATGTGCAAGGGTGTAGGAACAGTAGGTATGTTATAACAAACCAAGGAGTGAAGGCTTTATGTGCAAGGGTGTAGGAACAACAGGTATGTTATACCAAACCAAGGAGTGAAGGCTTTATGTGCAAGGGTGTAGGAACAGCAGGTATGTTATAACAAACCAAGGAGTGAAGGCTTTATGTGCAAGGGTGTAGGAACAACAGGTATGTTATAACAAACCAAGGAGTGAAGCCTTTATGTGCAAGGGTGTAGGAACAACAGGTATAATATAACAAACCAAAGGGTGAAGGCTTTATGTGCAAGGGTGTAGGAACAACAGGTATGTTATAACAAACCAAGGTGGCTTTATGTGCAAGGGTGTAGGAACAACAGGTATGTTATAACAAACCAAGGAGTTAAGGCTTTATGTGCAAGGGTGTAGGAACAACAGGTATGTTATAACAAACCAAAGGGTGAAGACTTTATGTGCAAGGGTGTAGGAACAGTAGGTATGTTATAACAAACCAAGGAGTTAAGACTTTATGTGCAAGGGTGTAGGAACAACAGGTATGTTATAGCAAACCAAGGAGGCTTTATGTGCAAGGGTGTAGGAACAGTAGGTATGTTATAACAAACCAAGGAGGCTTTATGTGCAAGGGTGTAGGAACAACAGGTATGTTATAACAAACCAAGGTGGCTTTATGTGCAAGGGTGTAGGAACAACAGGTATGTTATAACAAACCAAGGAGTTAAGGCTTTATGTGCAAGGGTGTAGGAACAACAGGTATGTTATAACAAACCAAGGAGTGAAGGCTTTATGTGCAAGGGTGTAGGAACAGTAGGTATGTTATAACAAACCAAGGAGGCTTTATGTGCAAGGGTGTAGGAACAACAGGTATGTTATAACAAACCAAGGTGGCTTTATGTGCAAGGGTGTAGGAACAGTAGGTATGTTATAACAAACCAAGGAGGCTTTATGTGCAAGGGTGTAGGAACAGCAGGTATGTTATAACAAACCAAGGGGTGAAGGCTTTATGTGCAAGGGTGTAGGAACAACAGGTATGTTATAACAAACCAAGGGGTGAAGGCTTTATGTGCAAGGGTGTAGGAACAGCAGGTATGTTATAACTAACCAAGGGGTGAAGGCTTTATGTGCAAGGGTGTAGGAACAGTAGGTATGTTATACCAAACCAAGGGGTGAAGGCTTTATGTGCAAGGGTGTAGGAACAACAGGTATGTTATAACAAACCAAGGAGTGAAAGCTTTATGTGCAAGGGTGTAGGAACAACAGGTATGTTATAACAAACCAAGGAGTGAAGGCTTTATGTGAAAGGGTGTAGGAACAACAGGTATGTTATAACTAACCAAGGGGTGAAGGCTTTATGTGCAAGGGTGTAGGAACAACAGGTATGTTATAACAAACCAAGGAGTGAAAGCTTTATGTGCAAGGGTGTAGGAACAACAGGTATGTTATACCAAACCAAGGAGTGAAGGCTTTATATGCAAAGATGTAGGAACAACAGGTATAATATAACAAACCAAGGAGTGAAGGCTTTACGTGCAAGGGTGTAGGAACAACAGGTATGTTATAACAAACCAAGGAGTGAAGGCTTTATGTGCAAGGGTGTAGGAACAACAGGTATGTTATAACTAACCAAGGGGTGAAGGGTTTATGTGCAAGGGTGTAGGAACAACAGGTATGTTATAACAAACCAAGGAGTGAAAGCTTTATGTGCAAGGGTGTAGGAACAACAGGTATGTTATACCAAACCAAGGAGTGAAGGCTTTATGTGCAAAGGTGTAGGAACAACAGGTATAATATAACAAACCAAGGAGTGAAGGCTTTACGTGCAAGGGTGTAGGAACAACAGGTATGTTATAACAAACCAAGGAGTGAAGGCTTTTCGTGCAAGGGTGTAGGAACAACAGGTATGTTATAACAAACCAAGGAGTGAAAGCTTTATGTGCAAGGGTGTAGGACCAACAGGTATGTTATACCAAACCAAGGAGTGAAGGCTTCATGTGCAAGGGTGTAGGAACAACAGGTATGTTATACCAAACCAAGGAGTGAAGGCTTTATGTGCAAGGGTGTAGGAACGGTAGGTATGTTATAACAAACCAAGGAGTGAAGGCTTTATGTGCAAGGGTGTAGGAACAACAGGTATGTTATAACAAACCAAGGAGTGAAGGCTTTACGTGCAAGGGTGTAGGAACAACAGGTATGTTATAACAAACCAAGGAGTGAAGGCTTTATGAACAAGGGTGTAGGAACAGTAGGTATGTTATAACAAACCAAGGAGTGAAGGCTTTATGTGCAAGGGTGTAGGAACAACAGGTATGTTATAAATAAACCAAGGAGTGAAGGCTTTATGTGCAAGGGTGTAGGAACAGCGGGTATGTTATAACAAACCAAGGAGTGAAGGCTTTATGTGCAAGGGTGTAGGAACAACAGGTATGTTATAAATAAACCAAGGAGTGAAGGCTTTATGTGCAAGGGTGTAGGAACAGCAGGTATGTTATAACTAACCAAGGGGTGAAGCCTTTATGTGCAAGGGTGTAGGAACAGCAGGTATGTTATAACAAACCAAGGAGTGAAGGCTTTATGTGCAAGGGTGTAGGAACAGTAGGTATGTTATAACTAGCAAAGGGGTGAAGGCTTTATGTGCAAGGGTGTAGGAACAGCAGGTATGTTATAACAAACCAAGGAGTGAAGGCTTTATGTGCAAGGGTGTAGGAACAGCAGGTATGTTATAACAAACCAAGGAGTGAAGGCATTATGTGCAAGGGTGTAGGAACAACAGGTATGTTATAGCAAACCAAGGAGTGAAGGCTTTATGTGCAAGGGTGTAGGAACAGTAGGTATGTTATACCAAACCAAGGAGTGAAGGCTTTATGTGCAAGGGTGTAGGAACAACGGGTATGTTATAGCAAACCAAGGAGTGAAGGCTTTATGTGCAAGGGTGTAGGAACAGTAGGTATGTTATACCAAACCAAGGAGTGAAAGCTTTATGTGCAAGGGTGTAGGAACAACGGGTATGTTATAGCAAACCAAGGAGTGAAAGCTTTATGTGCAAGGGTGTAGGAACAACAGGTATGTTATACCAAACCAAGGAGTGAAGGCTTTACGTGCAAGGGTGTAGGAACAACAGGTATGTTATAACAAACCAAGGAGTGAAAGCTTTATGTGCAAGGGTGTAGGAACAACAGGTATGTTATACCAAACCAAGGAGTGAAGGCTTTATGTGCAAGGGTGTAGGAACAACAGGTATAATATAACAAACCAAGGAGTGAAGGCTTTACGTGCAAGGGTGTAGGAACAACAGGTATGTTATAACAAACCAAGGAGTGAAGGCTTTATCTGCAAGGGTGTAGGAACAACGGGTATGTTATAGCAAACCAAGGAGTGAAGGCTTTATGTGCAAGGGTGTAGGAACAGTAGGTATGTTATACCAAACCAAGGAGTGAAGGCTTTATGTGCAAGGGTGTAGGAACAACAGGTATGTTATAGCAAACCAAGGAGTGAAGGCTTTATGTGCAAGGGTGTAGGAACAGTAGGTATGTTATACCAAACCAAGGAGTGAAGGCTTTATGTGCAAGGGTGTAGGAACAACGGGTATGTTATAGCAAACCAAGGAGTGAAGGCTTTATGTGCAAGGGTGTAGGAACAGTAGGTATGTTATACCAAACCAAGGAGTGAAGGCTTTATGTGCAAGGGTGTAGGAACAACAGGTATGTTATAGCAAACCAAGGAGTGAAGGCTTTATGTGCAAGGGTGTAGGAACAGTAGGTATGTTATACCAAACCAAGGAGTGAAGGCTTTATGTGCAAGGGTGTAGGAACAACAGGTATGTTATAGCAAACCAAGGAGTGAAGGCTTTATGTGCAAGGGTGTAGGAACAGCAGGTATGTTATAACAAACCAAGGAGTGAAGGCTTTATGTGCAAGGGTGTAGGAACAGCAGGTATGTTATAACAAACCAAGGAGTGAAGGCTTTATGTGCAAGGGTGTAGGAACAGCAGGTATGTTATAACAAACCAAGGGGTGAAGGCTTTATGTGCAAGGGTGTAGGAACATCAGGTATGTTATAACAAACCAAGGAGTGAAAGCTTTATGTGCAAGGGTGTAGGAACAACAGGTATGTTATAACAAACCAAGGGGTTAAGGCTTTATGTGCAAGGGTGTAGGAACAACAGGTATGTTATAGCAAACCAAGGAGTGAAGGCTTTATGTGCAAGGGTGTAGGAACAGTAGGTATGTTATACCAAACCAAGGAGTGAAGGCTTTATGTGCAAGGGTGTAGGAACAACGGGTATGTTATAGCAAACCAAGGAGTGAAGGCTTTATGTGCAAGGGTGTAGGAACAGTAGGTATGTTATACCAAACCAAGGAGTGAAGGCTTTATGTGCAAGGGTGTAGGAACAACAGGTATGTTATAGCAAACCAAGGAGTGAAGGCTTTATGTGCAAGGGTGTAGGAACAGTAGGTATGTTATACCAAACCAAGGAGTGAAGGCTTTATGTGCAAGGGTGTAGGAACAACGGGTATGTTATAGCAAACCAAGGAGTGAAGGCTTTATGTGCAAGGGTGTAGGAACAGTAGGTATGTTATACCAAACCAAGGAGTGAAGGCTTTATGTGCAAGGGTGTAGGAACAACAGGTATGTTATAGCAAACCAAGGAGTGAAGGCTTTATGTGCAAGGGTGTAGGAACAGTAGGTATCTTATACCAAACCAAGGAGTGAAGGCTTTATGTGCAAGGGTGTAGGAACAACAGGTATGTTATAGCAAACCAAGGAGTGAAGGCTTTATGTGCAAGGGTGTAGGAACAGCAGGTATGTTATAACAAACCAAGGAGTGAAGGCTTTATGTGCAAGGGTGTAGGAACAGCAGGTATGTTATAACAAACCAAGGAGTGAAGGCTTTATGTGCAAGGGTGTAGGAACAGCAGGTATGTTATAACAAACCAAGGGGTGAAGGCTTTATGTGCAAGGGTGTAGGAACATCAGGTATGTTATAACAAACCAAGGAGTGAAAGCTTTATGTGCAAGGGTGTAGGAACAACAGGTATGTTATAACAAACCAAGGGGTGAAGGCTTTATGTGCAAGGGTGTAGGAACAACAGGTATGTTATAGCAAACCAAGGAGTGAAGGCATTATGTGCAAGGGTGTAGGAACAGTAGGTATGTTATACCAAACCAAGGAGTGAAGGCTTTATGTGCAAGGGTGTAGGAACAACGGGTATGTTATAGCAAACCAAGGAGTGAAGGCTTTATGTGCAAGGGTGTAGGAACAGTAGGTATGTTATACCAAACCAAGGAGTGAAAGCTTTATGTGCAAGGGTGTAGGATCAACGGGTATGTTATAGCAAACCAGGGAGTGAAGGCTTTATGTGCAAGGGTGTAGGAACAGTAGGTATGTTATAACAAACCAAGGAGTGAAGGCTTTATGTGCAAGGGTGTAGGAACAGTAGGTATGTTATAACAAACCAAGGAGTGAAAGCTTTATGTGCAAGGGTGTAGGAACAGCAGGTATGTTATAACAAACCAAGGAGTGAAAGCTTTATGTGCAAGGGCGTAGGAACAACAGGTATGTTATACCAAACCAAGGAGTGAAGGCTTTACGTGCAAGGGTGTAGGAACAACAGGTATCTTATAACAAACCAAGGAGTGAAGGCTTTATGTGCAAGGGTGTAGGAACAGTAGGTATGTTATAACAAACCAAGGAGTGAAGGCTTTATGTGCAAGGGTGTAGGAACAGTAGGTATGTTATACCAAACCAAGGAGTGAAAGCTTTATGTGCAAGGGTGTAGGAACAACGGGTATGTTATAGCAAACCAAGGAGTGAAGGCTTTATGTGCAAGGGTGTAGGAACAGCAGGTATGTTATAACAAACCAAGGAGTGAAAGCTTTATGTGCAAGGGTGTAGGAACAACAGGCATGTTATAGCAAACCAAGGAGTGAAGGCTTTACGTGCAAGGGTGTAGGAACAACAGGTATGTTATAGCAAACCAAGGAGTGAAGGCCTTATGTGCAAGGGTGTAGGAACAACAGGTAAAATATATAACAAACCAAGGAGTGAAGGCTTTATGTGCAAGGGTGTAGGAACAGCAGGTATGTTATAACAAACCGAGGAGTGAAGGCTTTATGTGCAAGGGTGTAGGAACAGCAGGTATGTTATAACAAACCGAGGAGTGAAGGCTTTATGTGCAAGGGTGTAGGAACAGTAGGTATGTTATAACAAACCAAGGGGTGAAGGCTTTATGAACAAGGGTGTAGGAACAACAGGTATGTTATAACAAACCAAGGAGTGAAGGCTTTATGTGCAAGGGTGTAGGAACAACTGGTATGTTATAACAAACCAAGGAGTGAAGGCTTTATGTGCAAGGGTGTAGGAACAACAGGTATGTTATAACAAACCAAGGAGTGAAAGCTTTATGTGCAAGGGTGTAGCAACAGCAGGTATGTTATAACAAACCAAGGAGTGAAGGCTTTATGAACAAGGGTGTAGGAACAACAGGTATGTTATACCAAACCAAGGAGTGAAGGCTTTATGTGCAAGGGTGTAGGAACAGTAGGTATGTTATAACAAACCAAGGGGTGAAGGCTTTATGTGCAAGGGTGTAGGAACAACAGGTATGTTATAACAAACCAAAGGGTGAAGGCTTTATGTGCAAGGGTGTAGGAACAGTAGGTGTGTTAAAACAAACCAAGGAGTGAAGGCTTTATGTGCAAGGGTGTAGGAACAACAGGTATGTTATACCAAACCAAGGAGTGAAGGCTTTATGTGCAAAGGTGTAGGAACAGTAGGTATGTTATAACAAACCAAGGAGTGAAGGCTTTATGTGCAAGGGTGTAGGAACAACAGGTATGTTATAACAAACCAAGGAGTGAAGCCTTTATGTGCAAGAGTGTAGGAACAACAGGTATAATATAACAAACCAAAGGGTGAAGGCTTTATGTGCAAGGGTGTAGGAACAACAGGTATGTTATACCAAACCAAGGAGTGAAGGCTTTATGTGCAAGGGTGTAGGAACAGTAGGTATGTTATAACAAACCAAAGGGTGAAGGCTTTATGTGCAAGGGTGTAGGAACAACAGGTATGTTATAACAAACCAAGGAGTGAAGGCTTTATGTGCAAGGGTGTAGGAACAACAGGTATGTTATAAATAAACCAAGGAGTGAAGGCTTTATGTGCAAGGGTGTAGGAACAGCGGGTATGTTATAACAACCCAAGGAGTGAAGGCTTTATGTGCAAGGGTGTAGGACCAACAGGTATGTTATACCAAACCAAGGAGTGAAGGCTTCATGTGCAAGGGTGTAGGAACAACAGGTATGTTATACCAAACCAAGGAGTGAAGGCTTTATGTGCAAGGGTGTAGGAACGGTAGGTATGTTATAACAAACCAAGGAGTGAAGGCTTTATGTGCAAGGGTGTAGGAACAACAGGTATGTTATAACAAACCAAGGAGTGAAGGCTTTACGTGCAAGGGTGTAGGAACAACAGGTATGTTATAACAAACCAAGGAGTGAAGGCTTTATGAACAAGGGTGTAGGAACAGTAGGTATGTTAAAACAAACCAAGGAGTGAAGGCTTTATGTGCAAGGGTGTAGGAACAACAGGTATGTTATAAATAAACCAAGGAGTGAAGGCTTTATGTGCAAGGGTGTAGGAACAGCGGGTATGTTATAACAAACCAAGGAGTGAAGGCTTTATGTGCAAGGGTGTAGGAACAACAGGTATGTTATAAATAAACCAAGCAGTGAAGGCTTTATGTGCAAGAGTGTAGGAACAGCAGGTATGTTATAACAAACCAAGGGGTGAAGCCTTTATGTGCAAGGGTGTAGGAACAGCAGGTATGTTATAACAAACCAAGGAGTGAAGGCTTTATGTGCAAGGGTGTAGGAACAGTAGGTATGTTATAACTAACAAAGGGGTGAAGGCTTTATGTGCAAGGGTGTAGGAACAGCAGGTATGTTATAACAAACCAAGGAGTGAAGGCTTTATGTGCAAGGGTGTAGGAACAGCAGGTATGTTATAACAAACCAAGGAGTGAAGGCTTTATGTGCAAGGGTGTAGGAACAACAGGTATGTTATAGCAAACCAAGGAGTGAAGGCTTTATGTGCAAGGGTGTAGGAACAGTAGGTATGTTATACCAAACCAAGGAGTGAAGGCTTTATGTGCAAGGGTGTAGGAACAACGGGTATGTTATAGCAAACCAAGGAGTGAAGGCTTTATGTGCAAGGGTGTAGGAACAGTAGGTATGTTATACCAAACCAAGAAGTGAAAGCTTTATGTGCAAGGGTGTAGGAACAACGGGTATGTTATAGCAAACCAAGGAGTGAAAGCTTTATGTGCAAGGGTGTAGGAACAACGGGTATGTTATAGCAAACCAAGGAGTGAAAGCTTTATGTGCAAGGGTGTAGGAACAGTAGGTATGTCATAACAAACCAAGGAGTGAAAGCTTTATGTGCAAGGGTGTAGGAACAGCAGGTATGTTATAACAAACCAAGGAGTGAAAGCTTTATGTGCAAGGGTGTAGGAACAACAGGTATGTTATACCAAACCAAGGAGTGAAGGCTTTACGTGCAAGGGTGTAGGAACAACAGGTATGTTATAACAAACCAAGGAGTGAAAGCTTTATGTGCAAGGGTGTAGGAACAACAGGTATGTTATACCAAACCAAGGAGTGAAGGCTTTATGTGCAAGGGTGTAGGAACAACAGGTATAATATAACAAACCAAGGAGTGAAGGCTTTACGTGCAAGGGTGTAGGAACAACAGGTATGTTATAACAAACCAAGGAGTGAAGGCTTTATCTGCAAGGGTGTAGGAACAACGGGTATGTTATAGCAAACCAAGGAGTGAAGGCTTTATGTGCAAGGGTGTAGGAACAGTAGGTATGTTATACCAAACCAAGGAGTGAAGGCTTTATGTGCAAGGGTGTAGGAACAACAGGTATGTTATAGCAAACCAAGGAGTGAAGGCTTTATGTGCAAGGGTGTAGGAACAGTAGGTATGTTATACCAAACCAAGGAGTGAAGGCTTTATGTGCAAGGGTGTAGGAACAACGGGTATGTTATAGCAAACCAAGGAGTGAAGGCTTTATGTGCAAGGGTGTAGGAACAGTAGGTATGTTATACCAAACCAAGGAGTGAAGGCTTTATGTGCAAGGGTGTAGGAACAACAGGTATGTTATAGCAAACCAAGGAGTGAAGGCTTTATGTGCAAGGGTGTAGGAACAGTAGGTATGTTATACCAAACCAAGGAGTGAAGGCTTTATGTGCAAGGGTGTAGGAACAACAGGTATGTTATAGCAAACCAAGGAGTGAAGGCTTTATGTGCAAGGGTGTAGGAACAGCAGGTATGTTATAACAAACCAAGGAGTGAAGGCTTTATGTGCAAGGGTGTAGGAACAGCATGTATGTTATAACAAACCAAGGAGTGAAGGCTTTATGTGCAAGGGTGTAGGAACAGCAGGTATGTTATAACAAACCAAGGGGTGAAGGCTTTATGTGCAAGGGTGTAGGAACATCAGGTATGTTATAACAAACCAAGGAGTGAAAGCTTTATGTGCAAGGGTGTAGGAACAACAGGTATGTTATAACAAACCAAGGGGTGAAGGCTTTATGTGCAAGGGTGTAGGAACAACAGGTATGTTATAGCAAACCAAGGAGTGAAGGCTTTATGTGCAAGGGTGTAGGAACAGTAGGTATGTTATACCAAACCAAGGAGTGAAGGCTTTATGTGCAAGGGTGTAGGAACAACGGGTATGTTATAGCAAACCAAGGAGTGAAGGCTTTATGTGCAAGGGGGTAGGAACAGTAGGTATGTTATACCAAACCAAGGAGTGAAAGCTTTATGTGCAAGGGTGTAGGATCAACGGGTATGTTATAGCAAACCAAGGAGTGAAGGCTTTATGTGCAAGGGTGTAGGAACAGTAGGTATGTTATAACAAACCAAGGAGTGAAGGCTTTATGTGCAAGGGTGTAGGAACAGTAGGTATGTTATAACAAACCAAGGAGTGAAAGCTTTATGTGCAAGGGTGTAGGAACAGCAGGTATGTTATAACAAACCAAGGAGTGAAAGCTTTATGTGCAAGGGTGTAGGAACAACAGGTATGTTATACCAAACCAAGGAGTGAAGGCTTTACGTGCAAGGGTGTAGGAACAACAGGTATCTTATAACAAACCAAGGAGTGAAGGCTTTATGTGCAAGGGTGTAGGAACAGTAGGTATGTTATAACAAACCAAGGAGTGAAGGCTTTATGTGCAAGGGTGTAGGAACAGTAGGTATGTTATACCAAACCAAGGAATGAAAGCTTTATGTGCAAGGGTGTAGGAACAACGGGTATGTTATAGCAAACCAAGGAGTGAAGGCTTTATGTGCAAGGGTGTAGGAACAGCAGGTATGTTATAACAAACCAAGGAGTGAAAGCTTTATGTGCAAGGGTGTAGGAACAACAGGCATGTTATAGCAAACCAAGGAGTGAAGGCTTTACGTGCAAGGGTGTAGGAACAACAGGTATGTTATAGCAAACCAAGGAGTGAAAGCCTTATGTGCAAGGGTGTAGGAACAACAGGTAAAATATATAACAAACCAAGGAGTGAAGGCTTTATGTGCAAGGGTGTAGGAACAGCAGGTATGTTATAACAAACCGAGGAGTGAAGGCTTTATGTGCAAGGGTGTAGGAACAGCAGGTATGTTATAACAAACCGAGGAGTGAAGGCTTTATGTGCAAGGGTGTAGGAACAGTAGGTATGTTATAACAAACCAAGGAGTGAAGGCTTTATGAACAAGGGTGTAGGAACAACAGGTATGTTATAACAAACCAAGGAGTGAAGGCTTTATGTGCAAGGGTGTAGGAACAACAGGTATGTTATAACAAACCAAGGAGTGAAGGCTTTATGTGCAAGGGTGTAGGAACAACAGGTATGTTATAACAAACCAAGGAGTGAAAGCTTTATGTGCAAGGGTGTAGCAACAGCAGGTATGTTATAACAAACCAAGGAGTGAAGGCTTTATGAACAAGGGTGTAGGAACAACAGGTATGTTATACCAAACCAAGGAGTGAAGGCTTTATGTGCAAGGGTATAGGAACAGTAGGTATGTTATAACAAACCAAGGGGTGAAGGCTTTATGTGCAAGGGTGTAGGAACAACAGGTATGTTATAACAAACCAAAGGGTGAAGGCTTTATGTGCAAGGGTGTAGGAACAGTAGGTATGTTATAACAAACCAAGGAGTGAAGGCTTTATGTGCAAGGGTGTAGGAACAACAGGTATGTTATACCAAACCAAGGAGTGAAGGCTTTATGTGCAAAGGTGTAGGAACAGTAGGTATGTTATAACAAACCAAGGAGTGAAGGCTTTATGTGCAAGGGTGTAGGAACAACAGGTATGTTATAACAAACCAAGGAGTGAAGCCTTTATGTGCAAGAGTGTAGGAACAACAGGTATAATATAACAAACCAAAGGGTGAAGGCTTTATGTGCAAGGGTGTAGGAACAACAGGTATGTTATACCAAACCAAGGAGTGAAGGCATTATGTGCAAGGGTGTAGGAACAGTAGGTATGTTATAACAAACCAAAGGGTGAAGGCTTTATGTGCAAGGGTGTAGGAACAACAGGTATGTTATAACAAACCAAGGAGTGAAGGCTTTATGTGCAAGGGTGTAGGAACAACAGGTATGTTATAACAAACCAAGGGGTGAAGGCTTTATGTGCAAGGGTGTAGGAACAGCAGGTATGTTATAAATAAACCAAGGAGTGAAGGCTTTATGTGCAAGGGTGTAGGAACAGTAGGTATGTTATAACAAACCAAGGAGTGAAAGCTTTATGAACAAGGGTGTAGGAACAGCAGGTATGTTATAACAAACCAAGGAGTGAAAGCTTTATGTGCAAGGGTGTAGGAACAACAGGTATGTTATACCAAACCAAGGAGTGAAGGCTTTACGTGCAAGGGTGTAGGAACAACAGGTATCTTATAACAAACCAAGGAGTGAAAGCTTTATGTGCAAGGGTGTAGGAACAACAGGTATGTTATACCAAACCAAGGAGTGAAGGCTTTATGTGCAAGGGTGTAGGAACAACAGGTATAATATAACAAACCAAGGAGTGAAGGCTTTACGTGCAAGGGTGTAGGAACAACAGGTATGTTATAACAAACCAAGGAGTGAAGGCTTTACGTGCAAGGGTGTAGGAACAACAGGTATGTTATAACAAACCAAGGAGTGAAAGCTTTATGTGCAAGGGTGTAGGACCAACAGGTATGTTATTCCAAACCAAGGAGTGAAGGCTTTATGTGCAAGGGTGTAGGAACAACAGGTATGTTATAACAAACCAAGGGGTGAAGGCTTTATGTGCAAGGGTGTAGGAACAGTAGGTATGTTATACCAAACCAAGGAGTGAAGGCTTTATGTGCAAGGGTGTAGGAACAACAGGTATGTTATAGCAAACCAAGGAGTGAAGGCTTTATGTGCAAGGGTGTAGGAACAGTAGGTATGTTATACCAAACCAAGGAGTGAAGGCTTTATGTGCAAGGGTGTAGGAACAACGGGTATGTTATAGCAAACCAAGGAGTGAAGGCTTTATGTGCAAGGGTGTAGGAACAGTAGGTATGTTATACCAAACCAAGGAGTGAAGGCTTTATGTGCAAGGGTGTAGGAACAACAGGTATGTTATAGCAAACCAAGGAGTGAAGGCTTTATGTGCAAGGGTGTAGGAACAGTAGGTATGTTATACCAAACCAAGGAGTGAAGGCTTTATGTGCAAGGGTGTAGGAACAACAGGTATGTTATAGCAAACCAAGGAGTGAAGGCTTTATGTGCAAGGGTGTAGGAACAGCAGGTATGTTATAACAAACCAAGGAGTGAAGGCTTTATGTGCAAGGGTGTAGGAACAGCAGGTATGTTATAACAAACCAAGGAGTGAAGGCTTTATGTGCAAGGGTGTAGGAACAGCAGGTATGTTATAACAAACCAAGGGGTGAAGGCTTTATGTGCAAGGGTGTAGGAACATCAGGTATGTTATAACAAACCAAGGAGTGAAAGCTTTATGTGCAAGGGTGTAGGAACAACAGGTATGTTATAACAAACCAAGGGGTGAAGGCTTTATGTGCAAGGGTGTAGGAACAACAGGTATGTTATAGCAAACCAAGGAGTGAAGGCTTTATGTGCAAGGGTGTAGGAACAGTAGGTATGTTATACCAAACCAAGGAGTGAAGGCTTTATGTGCAAGGGTGTAGGAACAACGGGTATGTTATAGCAAACCAAGGAGTGAAGGCTTTATGTGCAAGGGTGTAGGAACAGTAGGTATGTTATACCAAACCAAGGAGTGAAAGCTTTATGTGCAAGGGTGTAGGATCAACGGGTATGTTATAGCAAACCAAGGAGTGAAGGCTTTATGTGCAAGGGTGTAGGAACAGTAGGTATGTTATAACAAACCAAGGAGTGAAGGCTTTATGTGCAAGGGTGTAGGAACAGCAGGTATGTTATAACAAACCAAGGAGTGAAAGCTTTATGTGCAAGGGCGTAGGAACAACAGGTATGTTATAGCAAACCAAGGAGTGAAGGCTTTACGTGCAAGGGTGTAGGAACAACAGGTATCTTATAACAAACCAAGGAGTGAAAGCTTTATGTGCAAGGGCGTAGGAACAACAGGTATGTTATACCAAACCAAGGAGTGAAGGCTTTACGTGCAAGGGTGTAGGAACAACAGGTATCTTATAACAAACCAAGGAGTGAAGGCTTTATGTGCAAGGGTGTGGAACAGTAGGTAAGTTATAACAAACCAAGGAGTGAAGGCTTTATGTGCAAGGGTGTAGGAACAGTAGGTATGTTATACCAAACCAAGGAGTGAAAGCTTTATGTGCAAGGGTGTAGGAACAACGGGTATGTTATAGCAAACCAAGGAGTGAAGGCTTTATGTGCAAGGGTGTAGGAACAGCAGGTATGTTATAACAAACCAAGGAGTGAAAGCTTTATGTGCAAGGGTGTAGGAACAACAGGCATGTTATAGCAAACCAAGGAGTGAAGGCTTTACGTGCAAGGGTGTAGGAACAACAGGTATGTTATAGCAAACCAAGGAGTGAAAGCCTTATGTGCAAGGGTGTAGGAACAACAGGTAAAATATATAACAAACCAAGGAGTGAAGGCTTTATGTGCAAGGGTGTAGGAACAGCAGGTATGTTATAACAAACCGAGGAGTGAAGGCTTTATGTGCAAGGGTGTAGGAACAGCAGGTATGTTATAACAAACCGAGGAGTGAAGGCTTTATGTGCAAGGGTGTAGGAACAGTAGGTATGTTATAACAAACCAAGGAGTGAAGGCTTTATGAACAAGGGTGTAGGAACAACAGGTATGTTATAACAAACCAAGGAGTGAAGGCTTTATGTGCAAGGGTGTAGGAACAACAGGTATGTTATAACAAACCAAGGAGTGAAGGCTTTATGTGCAAGGGTGTAGGAACAACAGGTATGTTATAACAAACCAAGGAGTGAAAGCTTTATGTGCAAGGGTGTAGCAACAGCAGGTATGTTATAACAAACCAAGGAGTGAAGGCTTTATGAACAAGGGTGTAGGAACAACAGGTATGTTATACCAAACCAAGGAGTGAAGGCTTTATGTGCAAGGGTGTAGGAACAGTAGGTATGTTATAACAAACCAAGGGGTGAAGGCTTTATGTGCAAGGGTGTAGGAACAACAGGTATGTTATAACAAACCAAAGGGTGAAGGCTTTATGTGCAAGGGTGTAGGAACAGTAGGTATGTTATAACAAACCAAGGAGTGAAGGCTTTATGTGCAAGGGTGTAGGAACAACAGGTAAGTTATACCAAACCAAGGAGTGAAGGCTTTATGCGCAAAGGTGTAGGAACAGTAGGTATGTTATAACAAACCAAGGAGTGAAGGCTTTATGTGCAAGGGTGTAGGAACAGCAGGTATGTTATAACAAACCAAGGAGTGAAAGCTTTATGTGCAAGGGTGTAGGAACAACAGGTATGTTATACCAAACCAAGGAGTGAAGGCTTTACGTGCAAGGGTGTAGGAACAACAAGTATCTTATAACAAACCAAGGAGTGAAGGCTTTATGTGCAAGGGTGTAGGAACAGTAGGTATGTTATAACAAACCAAGGAGTGAAGGCTTTATGTGCAAGGGTGTAGGAACAGTAGGTATGTTATACCAAACCAAGGAGTGAAAGCTTTATGTGCAAGGGTGTAGGAACAACGGGTATGTTATAGCAAACCAAGGAGTGAAGGCTTTATGTGCAAGGGTGTAGGAACAGCAGGTATGTTATAACAAACCAAGGAGTGAAAGCTTTATGTGCAAGGGTGTAGGAACAACAGGCATGTTATAGCAAACCAAGGAGTGAAGGCTTTACGTGCAAGGGTGTAGGAACAACAGGTATGTTATAGCAAACCAAGGAGTGAAAGCCTTATGTGCAAGGGTGTAGGAACAACAGGTAAAATATATAACAAACCAAGGAGTGAAGGCTTTATGTGCAAGGGTGTAGGAACAGCAGGTATGTTATAACAAACCGAGGAGTGATAGATAGATAGATAGATTTTTATTAATTCCATTTGATCAAATACATGCATTCAATACATTTTTGATATAGGACACGTCAGAATTTACATGCATAAAATAAAAGAACTAACAGGTATATATTACTAAGATTAAAACTATTTATAACTTATTATAATAGCAAATCTTAATAGATACAATCTTATTGCACAACTATTTACACCTCACTCTATTATCATAATATGAAAACTTAATTCTATAAATACAACAACATACAGCTAGGTATTAAAATTAAATTAAAAAAGTAAAATATAGTTATAGATTCCATCACTCCTATACGCTAAAATATTCAACTACTGAGTAAAAACAATGGCACTGCAGATAAGCTTTCAACATTCTATCAAAGGTTTTTATTTTTGGGGCCAGTTTTATATACTGGGGTAGTTTATTGTATAATTTAACTCCAGTGTGAAAAGTTCCTTTTTGATATATGCTTGTGTGTGTGTGTGAAATATGAATGTTTTGATTTTGTCTTGTGTTATGCCTATGAACATCATTGTTTGTTTTAAGAAAAACATCTTTATTCATTAAATTCTTTTTAAAAAACATAATACTTTCAAAGATATATATGCAGGGCAGTGGGAGAATGTTTAAATCTTTAAACAGAGGTCTACATGATTCTCTAGAGTGTACATTTGCCATAATTCTAATCGCTCTCTTTTGTATCCTAAACGTGCTTAGTACATCTGGCGACATACCCCAAAATATGATCCCATATCTTAAGTATGAATGGAAATAAGCAAAATAAGTATTTCTTAATGTGTGCATGCTAGTGCAGGTTTTCAAAATACGTAACGCAAAGCACATCGAGTTCAGTTTAGTATTCAGATATTGTATATGTTTATTCCATTTCAAGTCTTGTTGTATCCATAGTCCTAAAAACTTTGTTTCTGATTTATTTTCTATTTGATGACCATTTAATGTTATATTGGGCATCGCAGGATTCCTATTCTGTATAGTGTGGAAATTTAGACATACTGTCTTTTTATAGTTTATTATGAGGCGATTATCTTGTGACCATTTGGTTAACTCTCCTGTAACGGAGTCAGCAGACTGCTGTATGACCTGTTTAGTTTCACCTTTTATTACGAGTGTTGTATCGTCCGCAAACAAAATTTCCTTATGTGAATGAACGTTCTGTGTTATATCATTGATATATAGAAGAAAGAGTAGTGGGCCCAAAACCGATCCCTGGGGTACTCCAAATTCAATAATTCCCTCATTGGACAATGTTTCATTAAGTAATTTGGTTCCATCATCCTTGTGTCTCAAGCTTACTATTTGTTTACGCCTTGTTAAGTAAGACTCTATCCATTTATTAGCTAGACCTCTAACACCATATTGATTTAGTTTGGTAAGGAGGATTTTATGGTCAACTACATCAAATGCTTTCGATAAATCCAAGAATAGGCCAGTTACATGTTCCTTATTGTCAATTAATTTCAGTATACTATTACTACATTCGTAAATTGCTGTCTGTGTAGATTTTTCCGTTCTAAATCCATGTTGTGAGTTTGATAATATTTTATTTTTTTCTATGAAACTTATCAGTCTCTTATACATAATTTTTTCCACAATTTTTGCAATACCAGTTGGTAAGGTAATAGGACGATAGTTATCTAATTCATCTTTTGAACCATTTTTGTGCACTGGAATTACTTTTGA
The DNA here is from genome assembly GCA_946902985.2 of Meconema thalassinum. Classification (NCBI taxonomy): domain Eukaryota; kingdom Metazoa; phylum Arthropoda; class Insecta; order Orthoptera; family Tettigoniidae; genus Meconema; species Meconema thalassinum. The sequence goes on from OX336388.2 coordinate 810,251,900, forward strand.
TAACTTCAAAATATCCGGGTAAGTTCCTGAGAGAATTGAACTGTTTATTAAGTGCGTAAGTGGATTTATTATATTTTCTGCACATTTCTTTAAAATTGCATCAGGGATGCCATCAATGCCAGCACAGAATTTATTTTTTAGCTCTTTTATAACTATTCTTACCTCTTCACTTGTGACATGATTTATAAATAAAGAATCACTGCATATATTTATTTTATTATTAGAATTTAGTGTATTTACCTGTGATTTATTTAATAATTTTTGCGGAATTTCCAGAAAATAGTCATTAAAAGTGTTTGCTATTTCCTCTGGATTATTAATCACTTTATTATTTCTGGTCAGTGTAATGTTCCTTTGTATTTTAGCAGATTTTCCAGTTTCTTTCTTTATTACAGACCACATAGCCCTGTTTTTATTAGATGATTGGGAAATAAAATTATCATTATGCATTTTCTTTGCTAGTCTTATTACCTTATTTAATATGCTAGTGTATTTTTTGTAGTATAAATTGAATTCAGGTGTTGTGTGGTATTGTTTATATAATTTGTGTAGAAATTTCTTTCTTTGACATGAATTTATAATCCCTGTTGTTATCCAATTGCTAGTTTTGTTATTTTGAACAGTTCTTCGTTTAAAGGGGAATGCTATTTCAAAATAGTGTTTTAGGGTACTGTTAAATGCATTAAATTTATCATTTACATTTTCTAGTTCATAAATTTCTGACCATGTTTCCTTATTTAATAAGTCATTGAAATATGTAACATTTGATTCAGTGAATGACCTGCACTTTGATTTTACTCCATTATCATTATTATTGATTACTTCGGATACTTCAAAACTCAGTATTTGTCCATGGTGGTCACTAAAACCCGGACAATAGACTTCTATTGAATGGTGATATTTATCTGTATTTATAAAAATTTGATCAGGAGTGGTTTTACTAAATTTTGTTATTCTTGTTGGTGTATTTACTGTAGGTTTCAGTCCATAGGAAATTAGTAACTGGTTTAATAATTCACAATTTCTATCAAGTTTTAAGAAATCCACATTTACATCCCCACAAATTATTATATCGAAATTTACTTTGCTCATGTTATTGAGTAACAATTCTAGTTTATCTATAAATAGAGGAAACTTTCCTGACGGAGAACGGTATACGCATACAATTATTAACTTAAACTGCTGAATTTTTACAGCAGAGAATTCAAAATCCTGTTCCATAATTAGATAATCATAAGCTGTTATCTGTTCATGATCTAAATTATTTCTTAAGAAGATGCAAGTACCACCATGGCTAATATTAGATCTAGAGTATTTACTAGCTTGTATAAACCCTGGGAATTGAATTAATTCGAGTTGTTCCTCTTTCAGCCAATGTTCTGAAATACATAGTGCTGAGATGTCTTTAAGTTCATTTTTAAGCATTAGATTTATGTAATCAATTTTATTATAAAGAGACTGGACATTCTGGTGGTAAATTTTAAATTTGTTACTTTTGCTTTATGAAGGCTTTATGTGCAAGGGTGTAGGAACAGCAGGTATGTTATAACAAACCGAGGAGTGAAGGCTTTATGTGCAAGGGTGTAGGAACAGTAGGTATGTTATAACAAACCAAGGAGTGAAGGCTTTATGAACAAGGGTGTAGGAACAACAGGTATGTTATAACAAACCAAGGAGTGAAGGCTTTATGTGCAAGGGTGTAGGAACAACAGGTATGTTATAGCAAACCAAGGAGTGAAGGCTTTATGTGCAAGGGTGTAGGAACAACAGGTATGTTATAACAAACCAAGGAGTGAAAGCTTTATGTGCAAGGGTGTAGCAACAGCAGGTATGTTATAACAAACCAAGGAGTGAAGGCTTTATGAACAAGGGTGTAGGAACAACAGGTATGTTATACCAAACCAAGGAGTGAAGGCTTTATGTGCAAGGGTGTAGGAACAGTAGGTATGTTATAACAAACCAAGGGGTGAAGGCTTTATGTGCAAGGGTGTAGGAACAACAGGTATGTTATAACAAACCAAAGGGTGAAGGCTTTATGTGCAAGGGTGTAGGAACAGTAGGTATGTTATAACAAACCAAGGAGTGAAGGCTTTATGTGCAAGGGTGTAGGAACAACAGGTATGTTATACCAAACCAAGGAGTGAAGGCTTTATGTGCAAAGGTGTAGGAACAGTAGGTATGTTATAACAAACCAAGGAGTGAAGGCTTTATGTGCAAGGGTGTAGGAACAACAGGTATGTTATAACAAACCAAGGAGTGAAGCCTTTATGTGCAAGAGTGTAGGAACAACAGGTATAATATAACAAACCAAAGGGTGAAGGCTTTATGTGCAAGGGTGTAGGAACAACAGGTATGTTATACCAAACCAAGGAGTGAAGGCTTTATGTGCAAGGGTGTAGGAACAGTAGGTATGTTATAACAAACCAAAGGGTGAAGGCTTTAGATAGATAGATAGATAGATAGATTTTTATTAATTCCATTTGATCAAATACATGCATTCAATACATTTTTGATATAGGACACGTCAGAATTTACATGCATAAAATAAAAGAACTAACAGGTATATATTACTAAGATTAAAACTATTTATAACTTATTATAATAGCAAATCTTAATAGATACAATCTTATTGCACAACTATTTACACTTCACTCTATTATCATAATATGAAAACTTAATTCTATAAATACAACAACATACAGCTAGGTATTAAAATTAAATTAAAAAAGTAAAATATAGTTATAGATTCCATCACTCCTATACGCTAAAATATTCAACTACTGAGTAAAAACAATGGCACTGCAGATAAGCTTTCAACATTCTATCAAAGGTTTTTATTTTTGGGGCCAGTTTTATATACTGGGGTAGTTTATTGTATAATATAACTCCAGTGTGAAAAGTTCCTTTTTGATATATGCTTGTGTGTGTGTGTGAAATATGAATGTTTATGTGCAAGGGTGTAGGAACAACAGGTATGTTATAACAAACCAAGGAGTGAAGGCTTTATGTGCAAGGGTGTAGGAACAACAGGTATGTTATAACAAACCAAGGGGTGAAGGCTTTATGTGCAAGGGTGTAGGAACAGCAGGTATGTTATAAATAAACCAAGGAGTGAAGGCTTTATGTGCAAGGGTGTAGGAACAGTAGGTATGTTATAACAAACCAAGGAGTGAAAGCTTTATGAACAAGGGTGTAGGAACAGCAGGTATGTTATAACAAACCAAGGAGTAAAAGCTTTATGTGCAAGGGTGTAGGAACAACAGGTATGTTATACCAAACCAAGGAGTGAAGGCTTTACGTGCAAGGGTGTAGGAACAACAGGTATCTTATAACAAACCAAGGAGTGAAAGCTTTATGTGCAAGGGTGTAGGAACAACAGGTATGTTATACCAAACCAAGGAGTGAAGGCTTTATGTGCAAGGGTGTAGGAACAACAGGTATAATATAACAAACCAAGGAGTGAAGGCTTTACGTGCAAGGGTGTAGGAACAACAGGTATGTTATAACAAACCAAGGAGTGAAGGCTTTACGTGCAAGGGTGTAGGAACAACAGGTATGTTATAACAAACCAAGGAGTGAAAGCTTTATGTGCAAGGGTGTAGGACCAACAGGTATGTTATTCCAAACCAAGGAGTGAAGGCTTTATGTGCAAGGGTGTAGGAACAACAGGTATGTTATACCAAACCAAGGAGTGAAGGCTTTATGTGCAAGGGTGTAGGAACAACAGGTATAATATAACAAACCAAGGAGTGAAGGCTTTACGTGCAAGGGTGTAGGAACAACAGGTATGTTATAACAAACCAAGGAGTGAAGGCTTTACGTGCAAGGGTGTAGGAACAACAGGTATGTTATAACAAACCAAGGAGTGAAAGCTTTATGTGCAAGGGTGTAGGAACAACAGGCATGTTATAGCAAACCAAGGAGTGAAGGCTTTACGTGCAAGGGTGTAGGAACAACAGGTATGTTATAGCAAACCAAGGAGTGAAAGCCTTATGTGCAAGGGTGTAGGAACAACAGGTAAAATATATAACAAACCAAGGAGTGAAGGCTTTATGTGCAAGGGTGTAGGAACAGCAGGTATGTTATACCAAACCAAGGAGTGAAGGCTTTATGTGCAAGGGTGTAGGAACAACAGGTATAATATAACAAACCAAGGAGTGAAGGCTTTACGTGCAAGGGTGTAGGAACAACAGGTATGTTATAACAAACCAAGGAGTGAAGGCTTTACGTGCATGGGTGTAGGAACAACAGGTATGTTATAACAAACCAAGGAGTGAAAGCTTTATGTGCAAGGGTGTAGGAACAACAGGTATGTTATACCAAACCAAGGAGTGAAGGCTTTATGTGCAAGGGTGTAGGAACAGCAGGTATGTTATAACAAACCAAGGGGTGAAGGCTTTATGTGCAAGGGTGTAGGAACATCAGGTATGTTATAACAAACCAAGGAGTGAAAGCTTTATGTGCAAGGGTGTAGGAACAACAGGTATGTTATAACAAACCAAGGGGTGAAGGCTTTATGTGCAAGGGTGTAGGAACAACAGGTATGTTAGAGCAAACCAAGGAGTGAAGGCTTTATGTGCAAGGGTGTAGGAACAGTAGGTATGTTATACCAAACCAAGGAGTGAAGGCTTTATGTGCAAGGGTGTAGGAACAACGGGTATGTTATAGCAAACCAAGGAGTGAAGGCTTTATGTGCAAGGGTGTAGGAACAGTAGGTATGTTATACCAAACCAAGGAGTGAAAGCTTTATGTGCAAGGGTGTAGGATCAACGGGTATGTTATAGCAAACCAAGGAGTGAAGGCTTTATGTGCAAGGGTGTAGGAACAGTAGGTATGTTATAACAAACCAAGGAGTGAAGGCTTTATGTGCAAGGGTGTAGGAACAGTAGGTATGTTATAACAAACCAAGGAATGAAAGCTTTATGTGCAAGGGTGTAGGAACAGCAGGTATGTTATAACAAACCAAGGAGTGAAAGCTTTATGTGCCAGGGTGTAGGAACAACAGGTATGTTATACCAAACCAAGGAGTGAAGGCTTTACGTGCAAGGGTGTAGGAACAACAGGTATCTTATAACAAACCAAGGAGTGAAGGCTTTATGTGCAAGGGTGTAGGAACAGTAGGTATGTTATAACAAACCAAGGAGTGAAGGCTTTATGTGCAAGGGTGTAGGAACAGTAGGTATGTTATACCAAACCAAGGAGTGAAAGCTTTATGTGCAAGGGTGTAGGAACAACGGGTATGTTATAGCAAACCAAGGAGTGAAGGCTTTATGTGCAAGGGTGTAGGAACAGCAGGTATGTTATAACAAACCAAGGAGTGAAAGCTTTATGTGCAAGGGTGTAGGAACAACAGGCATGTTATAGCAAACCAAGGAGTGAAGGCTTTACGTGCAAGGGTGTAGGAACAACAGGTATGTTATAGCAAACCAAGGAGTGAAAGCCTTATGTGCAAGGGTGTAGGAACAACAGGTAAAATATATAACAAACCAAGGAGTGAAGGCTTTATGTGCAAGGGTGTAGGAACAGCAGGTATGTTATAACAAACCGAGGAGTGAAGGCTTTATGTGCAAGGGTGTAGGAACAGCAGGTATGTTATAACAAACCGAGGAGTGAAGGCTTTATGTGCAAGGGTGTAGGAACAGTAGGTATGTTATAACAAACCAAGGAGTGAAGGCTTTATGAACAAGGGTGTAGGAACAACAGGTATGTTATAACAAACCAAGGAGTGAAGGCTTTATGTGCAAGGGTGTAGGAACAACAGGTATGTTATAACAAACCAAGGAGTGAAGGCTTTATGTGCAAGGGTGTAGGAACAACAGGTATGTTATAACAAACCAAGGAGTGAAAGCTTTATGTGCAAGGGTGTAGCAACAGCAGGTATGTTATAACAAACCAAGGAGTGAAGGCTTTATGAACAAGGGTGTAGGAACAACAGGTATGTTATACCAAACCAAGGAGTGAAGGCTTTATATGCAAGGGTGTAGGAACAGTAGGTATGTTATAACAAACCAAGGGGTGAAGGCTTTATGTGCAAGGGTGTAGGAACAACAGGTATGTTATAACAAAACAAAGGGTGAAGGCTTTATGTGCAAGGGTGTAGGAACAGTAGGTATGTTATAACAAACCAAGGAGTGAAGGCTTTATGTGCAAGGGTGTAGGAACAACAGGTATGTTATACCAAACCAAGGAGTGAAGGCTTTATGTGCAAAGGTGTAGGAACAGTAGGTATGTTATAACAAACCAAGGAGTGAAGGCTTTATGTGCAAGGGTGTAGGAACAACAGGTATGTTATAACAAACCAAGGAGTGAAGCCTTTATGTGCAAGAGTGTAGGAACAACAGGTATAATATAACAAACCAAAGGGTGAAGGCTTTATGTGCAAGGGTGTAGGAACAACAGGTATGTTATACCAAACCAAGGAGTGAAGGCTTTATGTGCAAGGGTGTAGGAACAGTAGGTATGTTATAACAAACCAAAGGGTGAAGGCTTTATGTGCAAGGGTGTAGGAACAACAGGTATGTTATAACAAACCAAGGGGTGAAGGCTTTATGTGCAAGGGTGTAGGAACAACAGGTATGTTATAACAAACCAAGGGGTGAAGGCTTTATGTGCAAGGGTGTAGGAACAGCAGGTATGTTATAAATAAACCAAGGAGTGAAGGCTTTATGTGCAAGGGTGTAGGAACAGTAGGTATGTTATAACAAACCAAGGAGTGAAAGCTTTATGAACAAGGGTGTAGGAACAGCAGGTATGTTATAACAAACCAAGGTGTGAAAGCTTTATGTGCAAGGGTGTAGGAACAACAGGTATGTTATACCAAACCAAGGAGTGAAGGCTTTACGTGCAAGGGTGTAGGAACAACAGGTATCTTATAACAAACCAAGGAGTGAAAGCTTTATGTGCAAGGGTGTAGGAACAACAGGTATGTTATACCAAACCAAGGAGTGAAGGCTTTATGTGCAAGGGTGTAGGAACAACAGGTATAATATAACAAACCAAGGAGTGAAGGCTTTACGTGCAAGGGTGTAGGAACAACAGGTATGTTATAACAAACCAAGGAGTGAAGGCTTTACATGCAAGGGTGTAGGAACAACAGGTATGTTATAACAAACCAAGGAGTGAAAGCTTTATGTGCAAGGGTGTAGGACCAACAGGTATGTTATTCCAAACCAAGGAGTGAAGGCTTTATGTGCAAGGGTGTAGGAACAACAGGTATGTTATACCAAACCAAGGAGTGAAGGCTTTATGTGCAAGGGTGTAGGAACAACAGGTATAATATAACAAACCAAGGAGTGTAGGCTTTACGTGCAAGGGTGTAGGAACAACAGGTATGTTATAACAAACCAAGGAGTGAAGGCTTTACGTGCAAGGGTGTAGGAACAACAGGTATGTTATAACAAACCAAGGAGTGAAAGCTTTATGTGCAAGGGTGTAGGAACAACAGGCATGTTATAGCAAACCAAGGAGTGAAGGCTTTACGTGCAAGGGTGTAGGAACAACAGGTATGTTATAGCAAACCAAGGAGTGAAAGCCTTATGTGCAAGGGTGTAGGAACAACAGGTAAAATATATAACAAACCAAGGAGTGAAGGCTTTATGTGCAAGGGTGTAGGAACAGCAGGTATGTTATAACAAACCGAGGAGTGAAGGCTTTATGTGCAAGGGTGTAGGAACAGCAGGTATGTTATAACAAACCGAGGAGTGAAGGCTTTATGTGCAAGGGTGTAGGAACAGTAGGTATGTTATAACAAACCAAGGAGTGAAGGCTTTATAAACAAGGGTGTAGGAACAACAGGTATGTTATAACAAACCAAGGAGTGAAGGCTTTATGTGCAAGGGTGTAGGAACAACAGGTATGTTATAACAAACCAAGGAGTGAAGGCTTTATGTGCAAGGGTGTAGGAACAGTAGGTATGTTATAACAAACCAAGGAGTGAAGGCTTTATAAACAAGGGTGTAGGAACAACAGGTATGTTATAACAAACCAAGGAGTGAAGGCTTTATGTGCAAGGGTGTAGGAACAACAGGTATGTTATAACAAACCAAGGAGTGAAGGCTTTATGTGCAAGGGTGTAGGAACAGCAGGTATGTTATAAATATACCAAGGAGTGAAGGCTTTATGTGCAAGGTTGTAGGAACAGCAGGTATGTTATAACAAACCAAGGAGTGAAGGCTTTATGTGCAAGGGTGTAGGAACAGCAGGTACGTTATAACAAACCAAGGAGTGAAGGCTTTATGTGCAATGGTGTAGGAACAGCAGGTATGTTATAACAAACCAAGGAGTGAAGGCTTTATGTGCAAGGGTGTAGGAACAGCAGGTATGTTATAACAAACCAAGGGGTGAAGGCTTTATGTGCAAGGGTGTAGGAACAGCAGGTATGTTATAACAAACCAAGGAGGCTTTATGTGCAAGGGTGTAGGAACAGTAGGTATGTTATAACAAACCAAGGGGTGAAGGCTTTATGTGCAAGGGTGTAGCAACAGCAGGTATGTTATAGCAAACCAAGGAGTGAAGGCTTTATGTGCAAGGGTGTAGGAACAACAGGTATGTTATAGCAAACCAAGGAGTGAAGGCTTTATGTGCAAGGGTGTAGGAACAGCAGGTATGTTATAGCAAACCAAGGAGTGAAGGCTTTATGTGCAAGGGTGTAGCAACAGCAGGTATGTTATAGCAAACCAAGGAGTGAAGGCTTTATGTGCAAGGGTGTAGGAACAACAGGTATGTTATAGCAAACCAAGGAGTGAAGGCTTTATGTAAAAGGTTGTAGGAACAGCAGGTATGTTATAACAAATCAAGGAGGCTTTATGTGCAAGGGTGTAAGAACAGCAGGTATAATATAACAAACCAAGGAGTGAAGGCTTTATGTGCAAAGGTGTAGGAACAACAGGTATGTTATAGCAAACCAAGGAGTGAAGGCTTTATGTGCAAGGGTGTAGGAACAGCAGGTATGTTATAACAAACCAAGGGGTGAAGGCTTTATATGCAAGGGTGTAGGAACAACAGGTATGTTATACCAAACCTAGGAGTGAAGGCTTTATGAACAAGGGTGTAGGAACAGCAGGTATGTTATAAATAAACCAAGGAGTGAAGGCTTTATGTGCAAGGGTGTAGGAACAGCAGGTATGTTATAAATAAACCAAGGAGTGAAGGCTTTATGAACAAGGGTGTAGGAACAGCAGGTATGTTATAACAAACCAAGGAGTGAAGGCTTTATGTGCAAGGGTGTAGGAACAGCAGGTATGTTATAAATAAACCAAGGAGTGAAGGCTTTATGTGCAAGGGTGTGGGAACAGCGGGTATGTTATAACAAACCAAGGAGTGAAGGCTTTATGTGCAAGGGTGTAGGAACAGCAGGTATGTTATAACAAACCGAGGAGTGAAGGCTTTATGTGCAAGGGTGTAGGAACAGCAGGTATGTTATAACAAACCGAGGAGTGAAGGCTTTATGTGCAAGGGTGTAGGAACAGTAGGTATGTTATAACAAACCAAGGAGTGAAGGCTTTATAAACAAGGGTGTAGGAACAACAGGTATGTTATAACAAACCAAGGAGTGAAGGCTTTATGTGCAAGGGTGTAGGAACAACAGGTATGTTATAACAAACCAAGGAGTGAAGGCTTTATGTGCAAGGGTGTAGGAACAGTAGGTATGTTATAACAAACCAAGGAGTGAAGGCTTTATAAACAAGGGTGTAGGAACAACAGGTATGTTATAACAAACCAAGGAGTGAAGGCTTTATGTGCAAGGGTGTAGGAACAACAGGTATGTTATAACAAACCAAGGAGTGAAGGCTTTATGTGCAAGGGTGTAGGAACAGCAGGTATGTTATAACAAACCGAGGAGTGAAGGCTTTATGTGCAAGGGTGTAGTAACAGTAGGTATGTTATAACAAACCAATGAGTGAAGGCTTTATGTGCAAGGGTGTAGGAACAGCAGGTATGTTATAACAAACCAAGGAGTGAAGGCTATATGTGCAAGGGTGTAGGAACAGCGGGTATGTTATAACAAACCAAGGAGTGAAGGCTATATGTGCAAGGGTGTAGGACCAACAGGTATGTTATAGCAAACCAAGGAGTGAAGGCTTTATGTGCAAGGGTGTAGGACCAACAGGTATGTTATAGCAAACCAAGGAGTGAAGGCTTTATGTGCAAGGGTGTAGGAGCAGCAGGTATGTTATAAATAAACCAAGGAGTGAAGGCTTTATGTGCAAGGGTGTAGGAACAGCAGGTATGTTATAAATAAACCAAGGAGTGAAGGCTATGTGCAAGGGTGTAGGAACAGCGGGTATGTTATAACAAACCAAGGAGTGAAGGCTATATGTGCAAGGGTGTAGGACCAACAGGTATGTTATAGCAAACCAAGGAGTGAAGGCTTTATGTGCAAGGGTGTAGGAACAGCAGGTATGTTATAACAAACCAAGGAGTGAAGGCTTTATGTGCAAGGGTGTAGGACCAACAGGTATGTTATAACAAACCAAGGAGTGAAGGCTTTATGTGCAAGGGTGTAGGAGCAGCAGGTATGTTATAAATAAACCAAGGAGTGAAGGCTTTATGTGCAAGGGTGTAGGAACAGCAGGTATGTTATAACAAACCAAGGAGTGAAGGCTTTATGTGCAAGGGTGTAGGAACAACAGGTATAATATAACAAACCAAAGGGTGAAGGCTTTATGTGCAAGGGTGTAGGAACAACAGGTATGTTATACCAAACCAAGGAGTGAAGGCTTTATGTGCAAGGGTGTAGGAACAGTAGGTATGTTATAACAAACCAAAGGGTGAAGGCTTTATGTGCAAGGGTGTAGGAACAACAGGTATGTTATAACAAACCAAGGGGTGAAGGCTTTATGTGCAAGGGTGTAGGAACAACAGGTATGTTATAACAAACCAAGGGGTGAAGGCTTTATGTGCAAGGGTGTAGGAACAGCAGGTATGTTATAAATAAACCAAGGAGTGAAGGCTTTATGTGCAAGGGTGTAGGAACAGTAGGTATGTTATAACAAACCAAGGAGTGAAAGCTTTATGAACAAGGGTGTAGGAACAGCAGGTATGTTATAACAAACCAAGGTGTGAAAGCTTTATGTGCAAGGGTGTAGGAACAACAGGTATGTTATACCAAACCAAGGAGTGAAGGCTTTACGTGCAAGGGTGTAGGAACAACAGGTATCTTATAACAAACCAAGGAGTGAAAGCTTTATGTGCAAGGGTGTAGGAACAACAGGTATGTTATTCCAAACCAAGGAGTGAAGGCTTTATGTGCAAGGGTGTAGGAACAACAGGTATGTTATACCAAACCAAGGAGTGAAGGCTTTATGTGCAAGGGTGTAGGAACAACAGGTATAATATAACAAACCAAGGAGTGTAGGCTTTACGTGCAAGGGTGTAGGAACAACAGGTATGTTATAACAAACCAAGGAGTGAAGGCTTTACGTGCAAGGGTGTAGGAACAACAGGTATGTTATAACAAACCAAGGAGTGAAAGCTTTATGTGCAAGGGTGTAGGAACAACAGGCATGTTATAGCAAACCAAGGAGTGAAGGCTTTACGTGCAAGGGTGTAGGAACAACAGGTATGTTATAGCAAACCAAGGAGTGAAAGCCTTATGTGCAAGGGTGTAGGAACAACAGGTAAAATATATAACAAACCAAGGAGTGAAGGCTTTATGTGCAAGGGTGTAGGAACAGCAGGTATGTTATAACAAACCGAGGAGTGAAGGCTTTATGTGCAAGGGTGTAGGAACAGCAGGTATGTTATAACAAACCGAGGAGTGAAGGCTTTATGTGCAAGGGTGTAGGAACAGTAGGTATGTTATAACAAACCAAGGAGTGAAGGCTTTATAAACAAGGGTGTAGGAACAACAGGTATGTTATAACAAACCAAGGAGTGAAGGCTTTATGTGCAAGGGTGTAGGAACAACAGGTATGTTATAACAAACCAAGGAGTGAAGGCTTTATGTGCAAGGGTGTAGGAACAGTAGGTATGTTATAACAAACCAAGGAGTGAAGGCTTTATAAACAAGGGTGTAGGAACAACAGGTATGTTATAACAAACCAAGGAGTGAAGGCTTTATGTGCAAGGGTGTAGGAACAATAGGTATGTTATAACAAACCAAGGAGTGAAGGCTTTATGTGCAAGGGTGTAGGAACAGCAGGTATGTTATAAATATACCAAGGAGTGAAGGCTTTATGTGCAAGGTTGTAGGAACAGCAGGTATGTTATAACAAACCAAGGAGTGAAGGCTTTATGTGCAAGGGTGTAGGAACAGCAGGTACGTTATAACAAACCAAGGAGTGAAGGCTTTATGTGCAATGGTGTAGGAACAGCAGGTATGTTATAACAAACCAAGGAGTGAAGGCTTTATGTGCAAGGGTGTAGGAACAGCAGGTATGTTATAACAAACCAAGGGGTGAAGGCTTTATGTGCAAGGGTGTAGGAACAGCAGGTATGTTATAACAAACCAAGGAGGCTTTATGTGCAAGGGTGTAGGAACAGTAGGTATGTTATAACAAACCAAGGGGTGAAGGCTTTATGTGCAAGGGTGTAGCAACAGCAGGTATGTTATAGCAAACCAAGGAGTGAAGGCTTTATGTGCAAGGGTGTAGGAACAACAGGTATGTTATAGCAAACCAAGGAGTGAAGGCTTTATGTGCAAGGGTGTAGGAACAGCAGGTATGTTATAGCAAACCAAGGAGTGAAGGCTTTATGTGCAAGGGTGTAGCAACAGCAGGTATGTTATAGCAAACCAAGGAGTGAAGGCTTTATGTGCAAGGGTGTAGGAACAACAGGTATGTTATAGCAAACCAAGGAGTGAAGGCTTTATGTAAAAGGTTGTAGGAACAGCAGGTATGTTATAACAAATCAAGGAGGCTTTATGTGCAAGGGTGTAAGAACAGCAGGTATAATATAACAAACCAAGGAGTGAAGGCTTTATGTGCAAAGGTGTAGGAACAACAGGTATGTTATAGCAAACCAAGGAGTGAAGGCTTTATGTGCAAGGGTGTAGGAACAGCAGGTATGTTATAACAAACCAAGGGGTGAAGGCTTTATGTGCAAGGGTGTAGGAACAACAGGTATGTTATACCAAACCTAGGAGTGAAGGCTTTATGAACAAGGGTGTAGGAACAGCAGGTATGTTATAAATAAACCAAGGAGTGAAGGCTTTATGTGCAAGGGTGTAGGAACAGCAGGTATGTTATAAATAAACCAAGGAGTGAAGGCTTTATGAACAAGGGTGTAGGAACAGCAGGTATGTTATAACAAACCAAGGAGTGAAGGCTTTATGTGCAAGGGTGTAGGAACAGCAGGTATGTTATAAATAAACCAAGGAGTGAAGGCTTTATGTGCAAGGGTGTGGGAACAGCGGGTATGTTATAACAAACCAAGGAGTGAAGGCTTTATGTGCAAGGGTGTAGGAACAGCAGGTATGTTATAACAAACCGAGGAGTGAAGGCTTTATGTGCAAGGGTGTAGGAACAGCAGGTATGTTATAACAAACCGAGGAGTGAAGGCTTTATGTGCAAGGGTGTAGGAACAGTAGGTATGTTATAACAAACCAAGGAGTGAAGGCTTTATAAACAAGGGTGTAGGAACAACAGGTATGTTATAACAAACCAAGGAGTGAAGGCTTTATGTGCAAGGGTGTAGGAACAACAGGTATGTTATAACAAACCAAGGAGTGAAGGCTTTATGTGCAAGGGTGTAGGAACAGTAGGTATGTTATAACAAACCAAGGAGTGAAGGCTTTATAAACAAGGGTGTAGGAACAACAGGTATGTTATAACAAACCAAGGAGTGAAGGCTTTATGTGCAAGGGTGTAGGAACAACAGGTATGTTATAACAAACCAAGGAGTGAAGGCTTTATGTGCAAGGGTGTAGGAACAGCAGGTATGTTATAACAAACCGAGGAGTGAAGGCTTTATGTGCAAGGGTGTAGTAACAGTAGGTATGTTATAACAAACCAATGAGTGAAGGCTTTATGTGCAAGGGTGTAGGAACAGCAGGTATGTTATAACAAACCAAGGAGTGAAGGCTATATGTGCAAGGGTGTAGGAACAGCGGGTATGTTATAACAAACCAAGGAGTGAAGGCTATATGTGCAAGGGTGTGGGACCAACAGGTATGTTATAGCAAACCAAGGAGTGAAGGCTTTATGTGCAAGGGTGTAGGACCAACAGGTATGTTATAGCAAACCAAGGAGTGAAGGCTTTATGTGCAAGGGTGTAGGAGCAGCAGGTATGTTATAAATAAACCAAGGAGTGAAGGCTTTATGTGCAAGGGTGTAGGAACAGCAGGTATGTTATAAATAAACCAAGGAGTGAAGGCTATATGTGCAAGGGTGTAGGAACAGCGGGTATGTTATAACAAACCAAGGAGTGAAGGCTATATGTGCAAGGGTGTAGGACCAACAGGTATGTTATAGCAAACCAAGGAGTGAAGGCTTTATGTGCAAGGGTGTAGGAACAGCAGGTATGTTATAACAAACCAAGGAGTGAAGGCTTTATGTGCAAGGGTGTAGGACCAACAGGTATGTTATAACAAACCAAGGAGTGAAGGCTTTATGTGCAAGGGTGTAGGAGCAGCAGGTATGTTATAAATAAACCAAGGAGTGAAGGCTTTATGTGCAAGGGTGTAGGAACAGCAGGTATGTTATAACAAACCAAGGAGTGAAGGCTTTATGTGCAAGGGTGTAGGAGCAGCAGGTATGTTATAACAAACCAAGGAGTGAAGCCTTTATGTGCAAGGGTGTAGGAAGAGCAGGTATGTTATAACAAACCAAGGAGTGAAGCCTTTATGTGCAAGGGTGTAGGAACAGCAGGTATGTTATAACAAACCAAGGAGTGAAGCCTTTATGTGCAAGGGTGTAGGAAGAGCAGGTTTGTTATAACAAACCAAGGAGTGAAGGCTTTATGTGCAAGGGTGTAGGAAGAGCAGGTATGTTATAACAAACCAAGGAGTGAAGCCTTTATGTGCAAGGGTGTAGGAACAGCAGGTATGTTATAACAAACCAAGGAGTGAAGCCTTTATGTGCAAGGGTGTAGGAAGAGCAGGTATGTTATAACAAACCAAGGAGTGAAGCCTTTATGTGCAAGGGTGTAGGAACAGCAGGTATGTTATAACAAACCAAGGAGTGAAGCCTTTATGTGCAAGGGTGTAGGAAGAGCAGGTTTGTTATAACAAACCAAGGAGTGAAGCCTTTATGTGCAAGGGTGTAGGAAGAGCAGGTATGTTATAACAAACCAAGGAGTGAAGCCTTTATGTGCAAGGGTGTAGGAACAGCAGGTATGTTATAAATAAACCAAGGAGTGAAGGCTTTATGTGCAAGGGTGTAGGAACAGCAGGTATGTTATAACAAACCAAGGAGTGAAGGCTTTATGTGCAAGGGTGTAGGAGCAGCAGGTATGTTATAACAAACCAAGGAGTGAAGGCTTTATGTGCAAGGGTGTAGGAACAGCAGGTATGTTATAACAAACCAAGGAGTGAAGCCTTTATGTGCAAGGGTGTAGGAACAGCAGGTATGTTATAAATAAACCAAGGAGTGAAGGCTTTATGTGCAAGGGTGTAGGAACAGCAGGTATGTTATAACAAACCAAGGAGTGAAGGCTTTATGTGCAAGGGTGTAGGAGCAGCAGGTATGTTATAAATAAACCAAGGAGTGAAGGCTTTATGTGCAAGGGTGTAGGAACAGCAGGTATGTTATAACAAACCAAGGAGTGAAGGCTTTATGTGCAAGGGTGTAGGAAGAGCAGGTTTGTTATAACAAACCGAGGAGTGAAGGCTTTATGTGCAAGGGTGTAGGAACAGCAGGTATGTTATAAATAAACCAAGGAGTGAAGGCTTTATGTGCAAGGGTGTAGGAACAGCGGGTATGTTATAACAAACCAAGGAGTGAAGGCTTTATGTGCAAGGGTGTAGGAACAGCAGGTATGTTATAAATAAACCAAGGAGTGAAGGCTTTATGTGCAAGGGTGTAGGAACAGCAGGTATGTTATAACAAACCAAGGAGTGAAGGCTTTATGTGCAAGTGTGTAGGAACAGCGGGTATGTTATAACAAACCAAGGAGTGAAGGCTTTATGTGCAAGGGTGTAGGAGCAGCAGGTATGTTATAGCAAACCAAAGGGTGAAGGCTTTATGTGCAAGGGTGTAGGAACAGCAGGTATGTTATAAATAAACCAAGGAGTGAAGGCTTTATGTGCAAGGGTGTAGGAACAGCAGGTATGTTATAACAAACCAAGGAGTGAAGGCTTTATGTGCAAGGTTGTAGGAACAGCAGGTATGTTATAACAAATCAAGGAGGCTTTATGTGCAAGGGTGTAAGAACAGCAGGTATAATATAACAAACCAAGGAGTGAAGGCTTTATGTGCAAAGGTGTAGGAACAACAGGTATGTTATAACAAACCAAGGAGTGAAAGCCTTATGTGCAAGGGTGTAGGAACAACAGGTAAAATATATAACAAACCAAGGAGTGAAGGCTTTATGTGCAAGGGTGTAGGAACAGCAGGTATGTTATAACAAACCGAGGAGTGAAGGCTTTATGTGCAAGGGTGTAGGAACAGCAGGTATAATATAACAAACCAAAGGGTGAAGCCTTTAAGTGCAAGGGTGTAGGAACAACAGGTATGTTATAACAAACCAAGGAGTGAAGGCTTTATGTGCAAGGGTGTAGGAACAGCAGGTATGTTATAACAAACCGAGGAGTGAAGGCTTTTTGTGCAAGGGTGTAGGAACACTAGGTATGTTATAACAAATCAAGGAGGCTTTATGTGCAAGGGTGTAAGAACAGCAGGTATAATATAACAAACCAAGGAGTGAAGGCTTTATGTGCAAGGTTGTAGGAACAGCAGGTATGTTATAACAAATCAAGGAGTGAAGGCTTTATGTGCAAGGGTGTAAGAACAGCAGGTATAATATAACAAACCGAGGAGTGAAAGCTTTATGTGCAAGGGTGTAGGAACAGCAGGTATGTTATAACAAACCAAGGAGTGAAGGCTTTATGTGCAAGGTTGTAGGAACAGCAGGTATGTTATAACAAATCAAGGAGGCTTTATGTGCAAGGGTGTAAGAACAGCAGGTATAATATAACAAACCAAGGAGTGAAGGCTTTATGTGCAAAGGTGTAGGAACAACAGGTATGTTATAAATAAACCAAGGAGTGAAGGCTTTATGTGCAAGGGTGTAGGAACAGCAGGTATGTTATAACAAACCAAGGAGTGAAGGCTTTATGTGCAAGGGTGTAGGAACAGCAGGTATGTTATAAATAAACCAAGGAGTGAAGGCTTTATGTGCAAGGGTGTAGGAAGAGCAGGTATGTTATAACAAACCGAGGAGTTAAGGCTTTATGTGCAAGGGTGTAGGAACAGTAGGTATGTTATAACAAACCAAGGGGTGAAGGGTTTATGTGCAAGGGTGTAGGAACAACAGGTATGTTATAACAAACCAAGGAGTGAAGGCTTTATGTGCAAGGTTGTAGGAACAGCAGGTATGTTATAACAAATCAAGGAGGCTTTATGTGCAAGGGTGTAAGAACAGCAGGTATAATATAACAAACCAAGGAGTGAAGGCTTTATGTGCAAAGGTGTAGGAACAACAGGTATGTTATAACAAACCAAGGAGTGAAGGCTTTATGAGCAAGGGTGTAGGAACAGCAGGTATGTTATAACAAACCAAGGAGTGAAGGATTTATGTGCAAGGGTGTAGGAACAGCAGGTACGTTATAACAAACCAAGGAGTGAAGGCTTTATGTGCAAGGGTGTAGGAACAGTAGGTATGTTATAACAAACCAAGGAGTGAAGGCTTTATGTGCAAGGGTGTAGGAACAGTAGGTATGTTATAACAAACCAAGGAGTGAAGGCTTTATGTGCAATGGTCTAGGAACAGCAGGTATGTTATAACAAACCAAGGAGTGAAGGCTTTATGTGCAAGGGTGTAGGAACAACAGGTATGTTATAACAAACCAAGGAGTGAAGGCTTTATGTGCAAGGGTGTAGGAACAGTAGGTATGTTATAACAAACCAAGGAGTGAAGGCTTTATGTGCAAGGGTGTAGGAACAGCAGGTATAATATAACAAACCAAAGGGTGAAGCCTTTAAGTGCAAGGGTGTAGGAACAACAGGTATGTTATAACAAACCAAGGAGTGAAGGCTTTATGTGCAAGGGTGTAGGAACAGTAGGTATGTTATAACAAACCAAGGAGTGAAGGCTTTATGTGCAAGGGTGTAGGAACAGCAGGTATGTTATAACAAACCAAGGAGTGAAGGCTTTATGTGCAAGGGTGTAGGAACAGCAGGTATGTTATAACAAACCGAGGAGTGAAGGCTTTTTGTGCAAGGGTGTAGGAACAGCAGGTATGTTATAACAAACCAAGGAGTGAAGGCTTTATGTGCAAGGGTGTAGGAACAACAGGTATGTTATAACAAACCAAGGAGTGAAGGCTTTATGTGCAAGGGTGTAGGAACAGCAGGTATGTTATAACAAACCGAGGAGTGAAGGCTTTATGTGCAAGGGTGTAGTAACAGTAGGTATGTTATAACAAACCAATGAGTGAAGGCTTTATGTGCAAGGGTGTAGGAACAGCAGGTATGTTATAACAAACCAAGGAGTGAAGGCTATATGTGCAAGGGTGTAGGACCAACAGGTATGTTATAGCAAACCAAGGAGTGAAGGCTTTATGTGCAAGGGTGTAGGAACAGCAGGTATGTTATAACAAACCAAGGTGTGAAAGCTTTATGTGCAAGGGTGTAGGAACAACAGGTATGTTATACCAAACCAAGGAGTGAAGGCTTTACGTGCAAGGGTGTAGGAACAACAGGTATCTTATAACAAACCAAGGAGTGAAAGCTTTATGTGCAAGGGTGTAGGAACAACAGGTATGTTATTCCAAACCAAGGAGTGAAGGCTTTATGTGCAAGGGTGTAGGAACAACAGGTATGTTATACCAAACCAAGGAGTGAAGGCTTTATGTGCAAGGGTGTAGGAACAACAGGTATAATATAACAAACCAAGGAGTGTAGGCTTTACGTGCAAGGGTGTAGGAACAACAGGTATGTTATAACAAACCAAGGAGTGAAGGCTTTACGTGCAAGGGTGTAGGAACAACAGGTATGTTATAACAAACCAAGGAGTGAAAGCTTTATGTGCAAGGGTGTAGGAACAACAGGCATGTTATAGCAAACCAAGGAGTGAAGGCTTTACGTGCAAGGGTGTAGGAACAACAGGTATGTTATAGCAAACCAAGGAGTGAAAGCCTTATGTGCAAGGGTGTAGGAACAACAGGTAAAATATATAACAAACCAAGGAGTGAAGGCTTTATGTGCAAGGGTGTAGGAACAGCAGGTATGTTATAACAAACCGAGGAGTGAAGGCTTTATGTGCAAGGGTGTAGGAACAGCAGGTATGTTATAACAAACCGAGGAGTGAAGGCTTTATGTGCAAGGGTGTAGGAACAGTAGGTATGTTATAACAAACCAAGGAGTGAAGGCTTTATAAACAAGGGTGTAGGAACAACAGGTATGTTATAACAAACCAAGGAGTGAAGGCTTTATGTGCAAGGGTGTAGGAACAACAGGTATGTTATAACAAACCAAGGAGTGAAGGCTTTATGTGCAAGGGTGTAGGAACAGTAGGTATGTTATAACAAACCAAGGAGTGAAGGCTTTATAAACAAGGGTGTAGGAACAACAGGTATGTTATAACAAACCAAGGAGTGAAGGCTTTATGTGCAAGGGTGTAGGAACAACAGGTATGTTATAACAAACCAAGGAGTGAAGGCTTTATGTGCAAGGGTGTAGGAACAGCAGGTATGTTATAAATATACCAAGGAGTGAAGGCTTTATGTGCAAGGTTGTAGGAACAGCAGGTATGTTATAACAAACCAAGGAGTGAAGGCTTTATGTGCAAGGGTGTAGGAACAGCAGGTACGTTATAACAAACCAAGGAGTGAAGGCTTTATGTGCAATGGTGTAGGAACAGCAGGTATGTTATAACAAACCAAGGAGTGAAGGCTTTATGTGCAAGGGTGTAGGAACAGCAGGTATGTTATAACAAACCAAGGGGTGAAGGCTTTATGTGCAAGGGTGTAGGAACAGCAGGTATGTTATAACAAACCAAGGAGGCTTTATGTGCAAGGGTGTAGGAACAGTAGGTATGTTATAACAAACCAAGGGGTGAAGGCTTTATGTGCAAGGGTGTAGCAACAGCAGGTATGTTATAGCAAACCAAGGAGTGAAGGCTTTATGTGCAAGGGTGTAGGAACAACAGGTATGTTATAGCAAACCAAGGAGTGAAGGCTTTATGTGCAAGGGTGTAGGAACAGCAGGTATGTTATAGCAAACCAAGGAGTGAAGGCTTTATGTGCAAGGGTGTAGCAACAGCAGGTATGTTATAGCAAACCAAGGAGTGAAGGCTTTATGTGCAAGGGTGTAGGAACAACAGGTATGTTATAGCAAACCAAGGAGTGAAGGCTTTATGTAAAAGGTTGTAGGAACAGCAGGTATGTTATAACAAATCAAGGAGGCTTTATGTGCAAGGGTGTAAGAACAGCAGGTATAATATAACAAACCAAGGAGTGAAGGCTTTATGTGCAAAGGTGTAGGAACAACAGGTATGTTATAGCAAACCAAGGAGTGAAGGCTTTATGTGCAAGGGTGTAGGAACAGCAGGTATGTTATAACAAACCAAGGGGTGAAGGCTTTATGTGCAAGGGTGTAGGAACAACAGGTATGTTATACCAAACCTAGGAGTGAAGGCTTTATGAACAAGGGTGTAGGAACAGCAGGTATGTTATAAATAAACCAAGGAGTGAAGGCTTTATGTGCAAGGGTGTAGGAACAGCAGGTATGTTATAAATAAACCAAGGAGTGAAGGCTTTATGAACAAGGGTGTAGGAACAGCAGGTATGTTATAACAAACCAAGGAGTGAAGGCTTTATGTGCAAGGGTGTAGGAACAGCAGGTATGTTATAAATAAACCAAGGAGTGAAGGCTTTATGTGCAAGGGTGTGGGAACAGCGGGTATGTTATAACAAACCAAGGAGTGAAGGCTTTATGTGCAAGGGTGTAGGAACAGCAGGTATGTTATAACAA
Organism: Meconema thalassinum; assembly: GCA_946902985.2. NCBI lineage: Eukaryota > Metazoa > Arthropoda > Insecta > Orthoptera > Tettigoniidae > Meconema > Meconema thalassinum. The sequence continues at coordinate 810,272,971 of OX336388.2, forward strand.
ACCGAGGAGTGAAGGCTTTATGTGCAAGGGTGTAGGAACAGCAGGTATGTTATAACAAACCGAGGAGTGAAGGCTTTATGTGCAAGGGTGTAGGAACAGTAGGTATGTTATAACAAACCAAGGAGTGAAGGCTTTATAAACAAGGGTGTAGGAACAACAGGTATGTTATAACAAACCAAGGAGTGAAGGCTTTATGTGCAAGGGTGTAGGAACAACAGGTATGTTATAACAAACCAAGGAGTGAAGGCTTTATGTGCAAGGGTGTAGGAACAGTAGGTATGTTATAACAAACCAAGGAGTGAAGGCTTTATAAACAAGGGTGTAGGAACAACAGGTATGTTATAACAAACCAAGGAGTGAAGGCTTTATGTGCAAGGGTGTAGGAACAACAGGTATGTTATAACAAACCAAGGAGTGAAGGCTTTATGTGCAAGGGTGTAGGAACAGCAGGTATGTTATAACAAACCGAGGAGTGAAGGCTTTATGTGCAAGGGTGTAGTAACAGTAGGTATGTTATAACAAACCAATGAGTGAAGGCTTTATGTGCAAGGGTGTAGGAACAGCAGGTATGTTATAACAAACCAAGGAGTGAAGGCTATATGTGCAAGGGTGTAGGAACAGCGGGTATGTTATAACAAACCAAGGAGTGAAGGCTATATGTGCAAGGGTGTAGGACCAACAGGTATGTTATAGCAAACCAAGGAGTGAAGGCTTTATGTGCAAGGGTGTAGGACCAACAGGTATGTTATAGCAAACCAAGGAGTGAAGGCTTTATGTGCAAGGGTGTAGGAGCAGCAGGTATGTTATAAATAAACCAAGGAGTGAAGGCTTTATGTGCAAGGGTGTAGGAACAGCAGGTATGTTATAAATAAACCAAGGAGTGAAGGCTATATGTGCAAGGGTGTAGGAACAGCGGGTATGTTATAACAAACCAAGGAGTGAAGGCTATATGTGCAAGGGTGTAGGACCAACAGGTATGTTATAGCAAACCAAGGAGTGAAGGCTTTATGTGCAAGGGTGTAGGAACAGCAGGTATGTTATAACAAACCAAGGAGTGAAGGCTTTATGTGCAAGGGTGTAGGACCAACAGGTATGTTATAACAAACCAAGGAGTGAAGGCTTTATGTGCAAGGGTGTAGGAGCAGCAGGTATGTTATAAATAAACCAAGGAGTGAAGGCTTTATGTGCAAGGGTGTAGGAACAGCAGGTATGTTATAACAAACCAAGGAGTGAAGGCTTTATGTGCAAGGGTGTAGGAGCAGCAGGTATGTTATAACAAACCAAGGAGTGAAGCCTTTATGTGCAAGGGTGTAGGAAGAGCAGGTTTGTTATAACAAACCAAGGAGTGAAGGCTTTATGTGCAAGGGTGTAGGAAGAGCAGGTATGTTATAACAAACCAAGGAGTGAAGCCTTTATGTGCAAGGGTGTAGGAACAGCAGGTATGTTATAACAAACCAAGGAGTGAAGCCTTTATCTGCAAGGGTGTAGGAAGAGCAGGTATGTTATAACAAACCAAGGAGTGAAGCCTTTATGTGCAAGGGTGTAGGAACAGCAGGTATGTTATAACAAACCAAGGAGTGAAGCCTTTATGTGCAAGGGTGTAGGAAGAGCAGGTTTGTTATAACAAACCAAGGAGTGAAGCCTTTATGTGCAAGGGTGTAGGAAGAGCAGGTATGTTATAACAAACCAAGGAGTGAAGCCTTTATGTGCAAGGGTGTAGGAACAGCAGGTATGTTATAAATAAACCAAGGAGTGAAGGCTTTATGTGCAAGGGTGTAGGAACAGCAGGTATGTTATAACAAACCAAGGAGTGAAGGCTTTATGTGCAAGGGTGTAGGAGCAGCAGGTATGTTATAACAAACCAAGGAGTGAAGGCTTTATGTGCAAGGGTGTAGGAACAGCAGGTATGTTATAACAAACCAAGGAGTGAAGCCTTTATGTGCAAGGGTGTAGGAACAGCAGGTATGTTATAAATAAACCAAGGAGTGAAGGCTTTATGTGCAAGGGTGTAGGAACAGCAGGTATGTTATAACAAACCAAGGAGTGAAGGCTTTATGTGCAAGGGTGTAGGAGCAGCAGGTATGTTATAAATAAACCAAGGAGTGAAGGCTTTATGTGCAAGGGTGTAGGAACAGCAGGTATGTTATAACAAACCAAGGAGTGAAGGCTTTATGTGCAAGGGTGTAGGAAGAGCAGGTTTGTTATAACAAACCGAGGAGTGAAGGCTTTATGTGCAAGGGTGTAGGAACAGCAGGTATGTTATAAATAAACCAAGGAGTGAAGGCTTTATGTGCAAGGGTGTAGGAACAGCGGGTATGTTATAACAAACCAAGGAGTGAAGGCTTTATGTGCAAGGGTGTAGGAACAGCAGGTATGTTATAAATAAACCAAGGAGTGAAGGCTTTATGTGCAAGGGTGTAGGAACAGCAGGTATGTTATAACAAACCAAGGAGTGAAGGCTTTATGTGCAAGGGTGTAGGAACAGCGGGTATGTTATAACAAACCAAGGAGTGAAGGCTTTATGTGCAAGGGTGTAGGAGCAGCAGGTATGTTATAGCAAACCAAAGGGTGAAGGCTTTATGTGCAAGGGTGTAGGAACAGCAGGTATGTTATAAATAAACCAAGGAGTGAAGGCTTTATGTGCAAGGGTGTAGGAACAGCAGGTATGTTATAACAAACCAAGGAGTGAAGGCTTTATGTGCAAGGTTGTAGGAACAGCAGGTATGTTATAACAAATCAAGGAGGCTTTATGTGCAAGGGTGTAAGAACAGCAGGTATAATATAACAAACCAAGGAGTGAAGGCTTTATGTGCAAAGGTGTAGGAACAACAGGTATGTTATAACAAACCAAGGAGTGAAAGCCTTATGTGCAAGGGTGTAGGAACAACAGGTAAAATATATAACAAACCAAGGAGTGAAGGCTTTATGTGCAAGGGTGTAGGAACAGCAGGTATGTTATAACAAACCGAGGAGTGAAGGCTTTATGTGCAAGGGTGTAGGAACAGCAGGTATAATATAACAAACCAAAGGGTGAAGCCTTTAAGTGCAAGGGTGTAGGAACAACAGGTATGTTATAACAAACCAAGGAGTGAAGGCTTTATGTGCAAGGGTGTAGGAACAGCAGGTATGTTATAACAAACCGAGGAGTGAAGGCTTTTTGTGCAAGGGTGTAGGAACACTAGGTATGTTATAACAAATCAAGGAGGCTTTATGTGCAAGGGTGTAAGAACAGCAGGTATAATATAACAAACCAAGGAGTGAAGGCTTTATGTGCAAGGTTGTAGGAACAGCAGGTATGTTATAACAAATCAAGGAGTGAAGGCTTTATGTGCAAGGGTGTAAGAACAGCAGGTATAATATAACAAACCGAGGAGTGAAAGCTTTATGTGCAAGGGTGTAGGAACAGCAGGTATGTTATAACAAACCAAGGAGTGAAGGCTTTATGTGCAAGGTTGTAGGAACAGCAGGTATGTTATAACAAATCAAGGAGGCTTTATGTGCAAGGGTGTAAGAACAGCAGGTATAATATAACAAACCAAGGAGTGAAGGCTTTATGTGCAAAGGTGTAGGAACAACAGGTATGTTATAAATAAACCAAGGAGTGAAGGCTTTATGTGCAAGGGTGTAGGAACAGCAGGTATGTTATAACAAACCAAGGAGTGAAGGCTTTATGTGCAAGGGTGTAGGAACAGCAGGTATGTTATAAATAAGCCAAGGAGTGAAGGCTTTATGTGCAAGGGTGTAGGAAGAGCAGGTATGTTATAACAAACCGAGGAGTTAAGGCTTTATGTGCAAGGGTGTAGGAACAGTAGGTATGTTATAACAAACCAAGGGGTGAAGGGTTTATGTGCAAGGGTGTAGGAACAACAGGTATGTTATAACAAACCAAGGAGTGAAGGCTTTATGTGCAAGGTTGTAGGAACAGCAGGTATGTTATAACAAATCAAGGAGGCTTTATGTGCAAGGGTGTAAGAACAGCAGGTATAATATAACAAACCAAGGAGTGAAGGCTTTATGTGCAAAGGTGTAGGAACAACAGGTATGTTATAACAAACCAAGGAGTGAAGGCTTTATGAGCAAGGGTGTAGGAACAGCAGGTATGTTATAACAAACCAAGGAGTGAAGGATTTATGTGCAAGGGTGTAGGAACAGCAGGTACGTTATAACAAACCAAGGAGTGAAGGCTTTATGTGCAAGGGTGTAGGAACAGTAGGTATGTTATAACAAACCAAGGAGTGAAGGCTTTATGTGCAAGGGTGTAGGAACAGTAGGTATGTTATAACAAACCAAGGAGTGAAGGCTTTATGTGCAATGGTCTAGGAACAGCAGGTATGTTATAACAAACCAAGGAGTGAAGGCTTTATGTGCAAGGGTGTAGGAACAACAGGTATGTTATAACAAACCAAGGAGTGAAGGCTTTATGTGCAAGGGTGTAGGAACAGTAGGTATGTTATAACAAACCAAGGAGTGAAGGCTTTATGTGCAAGGGTGTAGGAACAGCAGGTATAATATAACAAACCAAAGGGTGAAGCCTTTAAGTGCAAGGGTGTAGGAACAACAGGTATGTTATAACAAACCAAGGAGTGAAGGCTTTATGTGCAAGGGTGTAGGAACAGTAGGTATGTTATAACAAACCAAGGAGTGAAGGCTTTATGTGCAAGGGTGTAGGAACAGCAGGTATGTTATAACAAACCAAGGAGTGAAGGCTTTATGTGCAAGGGTGTAGGAACAGCAGGTATGTTATAACAAACCGAGGAGTGAAGGCTTTTTGTGCAAGGGTGTAGGAACAGCAGGTATGTTATAACAAACCAAGGAGTGAAGGCTTTATGTGCAAGGGTGTAGGAACAACAGGTATGTTATAACAAACCAAGGAGTGAAGGCTTTATGTGCAAGGGTGTAGGAACAGCAGGTATGTTATAACAAACCGAGGAGTGAAGGCTTTATGTGCAAGGGTGTAGTAACAGTAGGTATGTTATAACAAACCAATGAGTGAAGGCTTTATGTGCAAGGGTGTAGGAACAGCAGGTATGTTATAACAAACCAAGGAGTGAAGGCTATATGTGCAAGGGTGTAGGAACAGCGGGTATGTTATAACAAACCAAGGAGTGAAGGCTATATGTGCAAGGGTGTAGGACCAACAGGTATGTTATAGCAAACCAAGGAGTGAAGGCTTTATGTGCAAGGGTGTAGGACCAACAGGTATGTTATAGCAAACCAAGGAGTGAAGGCTTTATGTGCAAGGGTGTAGGAGCAGCAGGTATGTTATAAATAAACCAAGGAGTGAAGGCTTTATGTGCAAGGGTGTAGGAACAGCAGGTATGTTATAAATAAACCAAGGAGTGAAGGCTATATGTGCAAGGGTGTAGGAACAGCGGGTATGTTATAACAAACCAAGGAGTGAAGGCTATATGTGCAAGGGTGTAGGACCAACAGGTATGTTATAGCAAACCAAGGAGTGAAGGCTTTATGTGCAAGGGTGTAGGAACAGCAGGTATGTTATAACAAACCAAGGAGTGAAGGCTTTATGTGCAAGGGTGTAGGACCAACAGGTATGTTATAACAAACCAAGGAGTGAAGGCTTTATGTGCAAGGGTGTAGGAGCAGCAGGTATGTTATAAATAAACCAAGGAGTGAAGGCTTTATGTGCAAGGGTGTAGGAACAGCAGGTATGTTATAACAAACCAAGGAGTGAAGGCTTTATGTGCAAGGGTGTAGGAGCAGCAGGTATGTTATAACAAACCAAGGAGTGAAGCCTTTATGTGCAAGGGTGTAGGAAGAGCAGGTATGTTATAACAAACCAAGGAGTGAAGCCTTTATGTGCAAGGGTGTAGGAACAGCAGGTATGTTATAACAAACCAAGGAGTGAAGCCTTTATGTGCAAGGGTGTAGGAAGAGCAGGTTTGTTATAACAAACCAAGGAGTGAAGGCTTTATGTGCAAGGGTGTAGGAAGAGCAGGTATGTTATAACAAACCAAGGAGTGAAGCCTTTATGTGCAAGGGTGTAGGAACAGCAGGTATGTTATAACAAACCAAGGAGTGAAGCCTTTATGTGCAAGGGTGTAGGAAGAGCAGGTATGTTATAACAAACCAAGGAGTGAAGCCTTTATGTGCAAGGGTGTAGGAACAGCAGGTATGTTATAACAAACCAAGGAGTGAAGCCTTTATGTGCAAGGGTGTAGGAAGAGCAGGTTTGTTATAACAAACCAAGGAGTGAAGCCTTTATGTGCAAGGGTGTAGGAAGAGCAGGTATGTTATAACAAACCAAGGAGTGAAGCCTTTATGTGCAAGGGTGTAGGAACAGCAGGTATGTTATAAATAAACCAAGGAGTGAAGGCTTTATGTGCAAGGGTGTAGGAACAGCAGGTATGTTATAACAAACCAAGGAGTGAAGGCTTTATGTGCAAGGGTGTAGGAGCAGCAGGTATGTTATAACAAACCAAGGAGTGAAGGCTTTATGTGCAAGGGTGTAGGAACAGCAGGTATGTTATAACAAACCAAGGAGTGAAGCCTTTATGTGCAAGGGTGTAGGAACAGCAGGTATGTTATAAATAAACCAAGGAGTGAAGGCTTTATGTGCAAGGGTGTAGGAACAGCAGGTATGTTATAACAAACCAAGGAGTGAAGGCTTTATGTGCAAGGGTGTAGGAGCAGCAGGTATGTTATAAATAAACCAAGGAGTGAAGGCTTTATGTGCAAGGGTGTAGGAACAGCAGGTATGTTATAACAAACCAAGGAGTGAAGGCTTTATGTGCAAGGGTGTAGGAAGAGCAGGTTTGTTATAACAAACCGAGGAGTGAAGGCTTTATGTGCAAGGGTGTAGGAACAGCAGGTATGTTATAAATAAACCAAGGAGTGAAGGCTTTATGTGCAAGGGTGTAGGAACAGCGGGTATGTTATAACAAACCAAGGAGTGAAGGCTTTATGTGCAAGGGTGTAGGAACAGCAGGTATGTTATAAATAAACCAAGGAGTGAAGGCTTTATGTGCAAGGGTGTAGGAACAGCAGGTATGTTATAACAAACCAAGGAGTGAAGGCTTTATGTGCAAGGGTGTAGGAACAGCGGGTATGTTATAACAAACCAAGGAGTGAAGGCTTTATGTGCAAGGGTGTAGGAGCAGCAGGTATGTTATAGCAAACCAAAGGGTGAAGGCTTTATGTGCAAGGGTGTAGGAACAGCAGGTATGTTATAAATAAACCAAGGAGTGAAGGCTTTATGTGCAAGGGTGTAGGAACAGCAGGTATGTTATAACAAACCAAGGAGTGAAGGCTTTATGTGCAAGGTTGTAGGAACAGCAGGTATGTTATAACAAATCAAGGAGGCTTTATGTGCAAGGGTGTAAGAACAGCAGGTATAATATAACAAACCAAGGAGTGAAGGCTTTATGTGCAAAGGTGTAGGAACAACAGGTATGTTATAACAAACCAAGGAGTGAAAGCCTTATGTGCAAGGGTGTAGGAACAACAGGTAAAATATATAACAAACCAAGGAGTGAAGGCTTTATGTGCAAGGGTGTAGGAACAGCAGGTATGTTATAACAAACCGAGGAGTGAAGGCTTTATGTGCAAGGGTGTAGGAACAGCAGGTATAATATAACAAACCAAAGGGTGAAGCCTTTAAGTGCAAGGGTGTAGGAACAACAGGTATGTTATAACAAACCAAGGAGTGAAGGCTTTATGTGCAAGGGTGTAGGAACAGCAGGTATGTTATAACAAACCGAGGAGTGAAGGCTTTTTGTGCAAGGGTGTAGGAACACTAGGTATGTTATAACAAATCAAGGAGGCTTTATGTGCAAGGGTGTAAGAACAGCAGGTATAATATAACAAACCAAGGAGTGAAGGCTTTATGTGCAAGGTTGTAGGAACAGCAGGTATGTTATAACAAATCAAGGAGTGAAGGCTTTATGTGCAAGGGTGTAAGAACAGCAGGTATAATATAACAAACCGAGGAGTGAAAGCTTTATGTGCAAGGGTGTAGGAACAGCAGGTATGTTATAACAAACCAAGGAGTGAAGGCTTTATGTGCAAGGTTGTAGGAACAGCAGGTATGTTATAACAAATCAAGGAGGCTTTATGTGCAAGGGTGTAAGAACAGCAGGTATAATATAACAAACCAAGGAGTGAAGGCTTTATGTGCAAAGGTGTAGGAACAACAGGTATGTTATAAATAAACCAAGGAGTGAAGGCTTTATGTGCAAGGGTGTAGGAACAGCAGGTATGTTATAACAAACCAAGGAGTGAAGGCTTTATGTGCAAGGGTGTAGGAACAGCAGGTATGTTATAAATAAACCAAGGAGTGAAGGCTTTATGTGCAAGGGTGTAGGAAGAGCAGGTATGTTATAACAAACCGAGGAGTTAAGGCTTTATGTGCAAGGGTGTAGGAACAGTAGGTATGTTATAACAAACCAAGGGGTGAAGGGTTTATGTGCAAGGGTGTAGGAACAACAGGTATGTTATAACAAACCAAGGAGTGAAGGCTTTATGTGCAAGGTTGTAGGAACAGCAGGTATGTTATAACAAATCAAGGAGGCTTTATGTGCAAGGGTGTAAGAACAGCAGGTATAATATAACAAACCAAGGAGTGAAGGCTTTATGTGCAAAGGTGTAGGAACAACAGGTATGTTATAACAAACCAAGGAGTGAAGGCTTTATGAGCAAGGGTGTAGGAACAGCAGGTATGTTATAACAAACCAAGGAGTGAAGGATTTATGTGCAAGGGTGTAGGAACAGCAGGTACGTTATAACAAACCAAGGAGTGAAGGCTTTATGTGCAAGGGTGTAGGAACAGTAGGTATGTTATAACAAACCAAGGAGTGAAGGCTTTATGTGCAAGGGTGTAGGAACAGTAGGTATGTTATAACAAACCAAGGAGTGAAGGCTTTATGTGCAATGGTCTAGGAACAGCAGGTATGTTATAACAAACCAAGGAGTGAAGGCTTTATGTGCAAGGGTGCAGGAACAACAGGTATGTTATAACAAACCAAGGAGTGAAGGCTTTATGTGCAAGGGTGTAGGAACAGTAGGTATGTTATAACAAACCAAGGAGTGAAGGCTTTATGTGCTAGGGTGTAGGAACAGCAGGTATAATATAACAAACCAAAGGGTGAAGCCTTTAAGTGCAAGGGTGTAGGAACAACAGGTATGTTATAACAAACCAAGGAGTGAAGGCTTTATGTGCAAGGGTGTAGGAACAGTAGGTATGTTATAACAAACCAAGGAGTGAAGGCTTTATGTGCAAGGGTGTAGGAACAGCAGGTATGTTATAACAAACCAAGGAGTGAAGGCTTTATGTGCAAGGGTGTAGGAACAGCAGGTATGTTATAACAAACCGAGGAGTGAAGGCTTTTTGTGCAAGGGTGTAGGAACAGCAGGTATGTTATAACAAACCAAGGAGTGAAGGCTTTATGTGCAAGGGTGTAGGAACAGCAGGTATGTTATAACAAACCGAGGAGTGAAGGCTTTTTGTGCAAGGGTGTAGGAACAGTAGGTATGTTATAACAAACCAAAGGGTGAAGGCTTTATGTGCAAGGGTGTAGGAACAGCAGGTATGTTATAACAAACCAAGGAGTGAAGGCTTTATGTGCAAGGGTGTAGGAACAGCAGGTATGTTATAAATAAACCAAGGAGTGAAGGCTTTATGTGCAAGGGTGTAGGAAGAGCAGGTATGTTATAACAAACCGAGGAGTGAAGGCTTTTTGTGCAAGGGTGTAGGAACAGCAGTTGCGTTGTAACAAACCAAGGACTGAACGCTTTATGTGCAAGGGTGTAGGAACAGCAGGTACGTTATAACAAACCAAGGAGTGAAGGCTTTATGTGCAAGGTTGTAGGAACAGTAGGTATGTAATTACAAACCAATGAGTGAAGGCTTTATGTGCAAGGATGTAGGAACAACAGGTATGTTATAACAAACCAAGGGGTGAAGCCTTTATGTGCAAGGGTTTAGGAACAGCAGGTATGTTATAACAAACCAAGGAGTGAAGGCTTTATGTGCAAGGGTGTAGGAACAGCAGGTATAATATAACAAACCAAAGGGTGAAGGCTTTATGTGCAAGGGTGTAGGAACAGCAGGTATAATATAACAAACCAAAGGGTGAAGCCTTTAAGTGCAAGGGTGTAGGAACAGCAGGTATGTTATAACAAACCAAGGAGTGAAGGCTTTATGTGCAAGGGTGTAGGAACAGCAGGTATGTTATAGCAAACCAAGGAGGCTTTATGTGCAAGGGTGTAGGAACAGCAGGTATGTTATAACAAACCAAGGGGTGAAGGCTTTATGTGCAAGGGTGTAGGAACCACAGGTATGTTATAGCAAACCAAGGGGTGAAGCCTTTATGTGCAAGGGTGTAGGAACAGCAGGTATGTTATAGCAAACCAAGGAGTGAAGGCTTTATGTGCAAGGGTGTAGGAACAGCAGGTATGTTATAACAAACCAAGGAGTGAAGGCTTTATGTGCAAGGGTGTAGGAACAGCAGGTATGTTATAACAAACCAAGGGGTGAAGGCTTTATGTGCAAGGGTGTAGGAACAGCAGGTATGTTATAGCAAACCAAGGAGTGAAGGCTTTATGTGCAAGGGTGTAGGAACAGCAGGTATAATATAACTAACCAAAGGGTGAAGGCTTTATGTGCAAAAGTGTAGGACCAACAGGTATGTTATAACAAACCAAGGAGGCTTTATGTGCAAGGGTGTAGGAACAGCGGGTATGTTATAGCAAACCAAGGGGTGAAGGCTTTATGTGCAAGGGTGTAGGAACAACAGGTATGTTATAACAAACCAAGGGGTGAAGGCTTTAATGTGCAAGGGTGTGGGAACAGCAGGTATGTTATAGCAAACCAAGGGGTGAAGGCTTTATGTGCAAAAGTGTAGGACCAACAGGTATGTTATAACAAACCAAGGAGTGAAGGCTTTATGTGCAAGGGTGTAGGAACAGCGGGTATGTTATAGCAAACCAAGGGGTGAAGGCTTTATGTGCAAGGGTGTAGGAACAACAGGTATGTTATAACAAACCAAGGGGTGAAGGCTTTAATGTGCAAGGGTGTAGGAACAGCAGGTATAATATAACAAACCAAAGGGTGAAGGCTTTATGTGCAAAAGTGTAGGACCAACAGGTATGTTATAACAAACCAAGGAGGCTTTATGTGCAAGGGTGGAGTAAACAGAGGAAATTCTTCTTCTATTTATTTATTTATTTAATCCTATCAGAAAACATAACAATGTGATATTTACAAACATACACCAATAATTGCTACTCTAACAAGGGGAGGATACAATGCATGGGTCACCGATTCAAACCATCTTTGGTACACGAGTAGGGCATGACTAGGCGTATACCAGGTGCAAGTTGTAAGGTGCGCTTCTCAGCCGATTACGAGAAATTAATTATTAATTATTCGTAACTGCTGTAGCGCGTTCTTGTGCACTGTACGTTAACATGAAGCCAAGAAGCTCATGGCGCAGCGGTAAGTGCCCTGCTTCGTAAGCGTGGGATCACTGGATCGACTCCCACCGGTGAACTTTTTTTGTAAACATAGGCTATTCGTACAACAGTAGGTGTCGTGAATAATGTTCATTTTGCTGTCATGTTATGTGAGCGGGAAAGGGGAAAGGGAATAAATCTTACAGGAGATTACATCCTCGTCGCGGAATCTGAATGCGGTCCACTTCCGTCGGCCTTCGTAGGCACCGGCACATCATTATAACGTGTAATATCCGACATCGCACAATTATTCCCACTCTTATGATGTTGCTACCTCAAGAGCCAAGGAACGAATGCGGCATTCAACGTTTCCTGGGTGAACCGTTTATCCTCCTGCCCACCGTTATCGTTAGGTTGTTTGCAGGTGACCTCGCCAGTTCCGAACCCTTTCCAACTGTAGCAACAGAGTATCGAGAAGGCACTGCGAGAACAGAGTAACAAAAAGGCAGTGCGAGAGTACAAATATCAAGTAGGCAGTGAAGAAAAAAAGTCTTGGAATTGTTATGAGTAGGGGGTCAGTGAGAGTTCAAACCCACTCCAGAACCCTCCTTGCCCCACTACTAAGCCTCAGTCATGTTAAATATCTCTCGAACGCATGATCCGATGTTGACAAATGAGGTGTCGTTGGACTCGGGCTGATGCGCTCTTTCCTATGGACAACATATTATATTTTCAAAAAAAAAAATGAAAATTTTTGTTTTCGAAAGTAGGTGATAGTTTGAAACCCAAACATGATAGAACGTTGTGCCATGGCTCAAACGAATGTTCTTTATGACCTTTATTTTTTTAATAAAACCTTTTTATTTTTTATGTTTTTTTGAAAACAGTGTAATTTTGAAATTCCTATATTTTGGAAACTAGGAAGTTTACAAAAACGTTTGTTTGACATAAATAAAAGGTCTCTACCCCCTCTACCGGCAAAATAAATTTCAAGTCTCAAGGATAAAAACCTGACAGTAGTGTGGTAAAAGGGGTTCTGTCTACTAACTTATTGAACCCTCCTCGTATTTGCCCCGAACCTGATATCTTGCTTATCAATTATGGGATTTGAACATACAGGGTGTCCTAGCACTCGTAGTAATGCCCCCTACTTTCCTATAGGCTCTTTATTTAAATAAAAGACCAAAACTAATAGGTCATCCGCTTTTAATATATCCTAAACCCATGGTTGGATTTGAGCATATGGGGTGTCCTAGGAATCGTGGTGAACCCCCTTTCGTATGGACGTTTTATTTCCAATCTAAAATAGTGCTAGGTTGTAGGTTCAGCTCTACTTAGAAAGTTGTGAGCCCCTGCGACCTTGGAATGGAAGGAGTCATGCTAGGAGGGCATGCTTGGATTCGTTTCTTTCGTTTCGTTGCGCTCTTTACGGGAATGTAGGTGTCGAAAAGGTGAAATGCTGGAAACATGGTTTTTTGGGGGCAAAAACGTGATTTTAGACTCCTTGCTCTATCTCGCAAACCCATAACGCTACAGACATGTACGAGGTGTCCTAGGACACGGGCTAACGCCCCCTTTCAAATGTGGCAGATATTTTTTCCAAAAAATAATTCACAAAGGGCCTAACGCATACATGTTGAAAAAACTTTTTTCTTTACCTATTTATAATGTTCATGAAGCGTGGTGGTTGAGAGAGACGATACTGCTGGGTGTGTGTGTGTGTGTTTCAACGAACCTGTCGCCAACCACAAGGACCATGATTAATAGAACAATCGCTATTTCGGCGGGTCGGTGTATGACAGAGCGAGGGTTCTTTTTTCTGGTATTTTACCTTTAACGTGTAAACGGTGACGAGAACTTGGTTCTATGTTGGTCGAAGCGAGTAGAGAAAACAAACTTGCCGAGGAGCAGACGAGCAGGAGGTGAATGTCATTTGAGCTTATTGGAATGCGCTGATCTGACTTGACAACAGGTGCAATGGAAAATGACAGAGACGCAGAGGACCATTGAAGGTGAAATAATCTGACCATCGTGGTGGCAGGGGAGTGCGAAAGGCATGTGAACACGTGTGAGATGACATGTATGCTAAACCAGTTACATCCTGTTTTGCTTTGTACGTGACAACATGCAAGTTCATGTGAAATATGATACAACACAGGTGTTCACCTGGGACGTTAGCTGTCCACGTGCTTGATAACAGAATGTTCAAAGCGTGAGAAAAAAATGATTATACATGCAACGTAACATATATAAAGACATGTCGTTATCATTTTCACTCTCACTTAGGTAACTACCTTTGAACACACTGCTTTGCGTGAAACACCTGGTCTTGTTTAACAGTTTTTGTGTTGGTGGAAAATACTTAACCTTGTTGTGGGGTAGGTATTTATTTATATATTTATTCATTTATATATTTATTGATTTATATATATATATTTACAAGCAATTATTTATTGATTGTTAAAGTTATGAATAAATGTTTATTTATTTGTTTGCAGATAACGTGTATAGCCTACCTGTTGTGTGTCTGTGGGGAAGAGTTTGAAAAAGATGGAAAGACAGACAGCTAGAAAAGGAAACCATTACCACACTAGCCCATGAGACGGGAATAAAGCAAAGCATTACAAGTCAAGGTGAGATTTGTTTTTGTATATATAACCTGTTTGATTTTGTTTTGTTTATGACGTGCATAAACTATATGGAATGGATATACTTATGGTGGTTTATTATATTTCTTTTTAGAGTGTTGGAAAACGCTTGACCTCTGTTGATAACCAGGAACGCGTGTGTTTGAGGCCATTGTCAAGCAGTCTACAGCTGAAAACTCAGGTGAGGGTGTTCTTTCAAAATAATGTCTTTTGCCACTGCTACCGATAGCCTAACTTGGGAACCCCTAAACAGTTGTTTCAAATCGCGTGTGTGCTCTGGTCGTGTGGTCAATGTTAGAAAAAGTTTGATTCCCAAGGAATTTTTAGCCTACTTTTCACATTTTGCAAAAATGAGGAAAAAGTAGTCTTATAAGATCGATCCGGGAAAATGTGTCTCTGTCTGTCTGTCTGTCTGGCTGTGTGTGTCCCCCCCTATCAACTCCTAAACGGCTGCAGCAATCAAAACCAAATTTAGTATGAGTAAAGATGTTCACCGGAATAGCTCACGTCCATATTTGAAAATGATGTCAGTGCTACCAACTGCTGAAATTACGCACTAGAAATTTGAGCTCCATGTTGGATATCTTGCAAGGTATGCATGGGAGCTATTCCAAAATTGGCACACATGTATATAATACTATTTCAGTTTAATTGCCAGGAGGACAACCATGACAGTGTTGCCAAAACAATTTTAAGCCTTCTGATAGGTCCAATGTTTAAATGCATATAACTTCTACACTATCAATTGGATTTCAACCAAATTTTGTATGTAATATCTGTACATAAACGGATATGACTGAGCGTATTCGTAAGAGCCACCAGGGCTGCCAACTGTTAATAATTGCTCTCTCTATTTTTTATCCAAATACCAATATATGAGAAAGTATGCAAGCCAACAACATTAAACTATGCACACGAATAGTACATGAAATTTTAGATTAATTTGGAGTAACTTATATACGTCAGTTCTACCAACATGATTATAAGCCTGTTGATAGTACCAATTTTTAAATACATGTAACTTCTATACTATCAGTTGGATTTCTACCAAATTTCGTATGTTCTATGTGTACCATAACAGATATGACTATAAGTATTGTTAAGAGCAATCAGGGCTGCCAACAGTTAATAAATGCAGTCTATATTCTTTTTACCCTAATATCAATATATCAGAATGTATGCGAGCCAACAGCTCTATACTTTGCACACGTATCGCACCTTACATTCTAGATTAATTTGGAGTAATTAATACAAGGCAGTGCTGCCAACATGATTCTATGCCTGCTGATATGTCCAATTTAAAATTCATGTAACTTCTAAACTAACTAATAGATTTCATCCAAAATTGGCACAACAAGGTATCATAATAATTCAGATTATTTCTGACCAGCACACGCATGGTATTGTTGGCAACATGCTTTTACGCGTGCTGATAGATCCAGTGTCTAACTGCATGTAACGTCCATTGGACTTCAACCAAATTTTTTATTCTGTACCTTAAGAGGTGGAACTAAGAATATATTCAGTCACCAGGGCTGCCAACTGTAGTGCTCTATTAGGCTACATTATACCAGGAATATTTTGAACTAATTAGATATTTCGATATTACCAACTTAATTTCGTAATTATTCTAGATAGGTTCATATACTGTAGAATAATCATTGGCATGAAAAGTAGGCCGTTTAGTTCTTCACGGAACTTCTTGTTACAATCTTGTTTTTAAATTTTTAAAATTGAAATTTGTACAGCGCAAAGGTTGCATAAAGGTTTAAAGGTGAATACAGAACTAGTGTGAGAATTCATATATAAAGAGAAGGACGTAGAGCATAAAGAGACATTCTATATTTGCAGTAAAATGCAAGAGCTTTTGATAGCTGATAATCTGAACGAGTGGTATCAAAGCCACGTGGTGAATGCCTTGTTATCAAAATTTGATACACTGCAACAAGGACCGAGTGGTTTAGCGTTAGACAAAATTCATCATCTACAAATCAACATTTGTCAATTCAACCTGTTGAATGCTGGGTCTAGCTATATTAAAACACCACTAGCAATAGCTTCGAAAAAGGCTGTGGTCAATATAAAGAATCATGACAATGATTGCTTTCTGTGGTCTGTGGCTGCGTTTTTGCAACCAGCACAACGTCACTGTGAGAGACCAGGAAAGTACAAGGACAAGTTTGATGAATTGAAACAAACTTTAAATTTAACTCGAGTGTCGTTCCCTATGGACTTAACCGAGATCCATAGGTTAGAACAAGACAACCAGAACTTTTCGTTCATGGTGTATGGCCTTGATGGTGATGAGATTGTGGGTCCTCTTTATGCCACAAACGAACCAAAACGACACCACATTCATCTTTTATATTTATCTGTAGGAGAGGTGAATAACTATTGTCTGATTAAAAGCCTGAGTAGATTGCTAAGCAGTCAAGCGTCCAAGCATAATGGTAAGAAGTACATTTGCGACCGTTGTCTGCAATATTTTACAACCCCTACGCTTTTAGAACGTCATAGGGTAGATTGCGTTTCTCTGGAAGCCGTGAGATTGATATTGCCACAAGGGGACAAGGCTGTGTTAAAGTTTAAGGACATTCATAAGCGTGACGCTGTGCCCTATGTGGTATACGCAGATTTCGAAGCTCTCACCACACCCATGGCGGGATGTGAACCAGATCCCACCATTAGCTCAACCACACACATTCAAAAACATCAACCCTTTGCCATAGGATTTAATGTGGTGTGTGCCGTTTATAAATACCGCGAGGGGCCAGATTGTGCCAAATGGTTCTTGGATGAACTTGTCAAGTTGGCCGACCATGTACAGGGATTACTGGACCACCCAGTACCCATGAGCCTATCTCCAGAACAGCGGCAGCAGTATGAGCATGCCACGACATGCCATATCTGCGAAAAGCCTATTTTAAGTGGAGAGGAAAAAGTCAGAGACCACTCGCACTTTACGGGGGAGTTTCGTGGAGCTGCGCATAGTAAATGCAATTTGAACTTTTCAGCTTCTCGTTTCATTAGTGTCATTTTCCACAATCTGGCAAATTATGACATTCAGTTTTTGATTCGTGAATTGGGTCATGTCAGCAAGGGCTCGTTTACCATTTCCCCCAAAACCATGAGCGTTTTACAGCCCTGACATGGAGGTTGAGCGACTTTAGCATTCTATTTTTGGATTCCTTTTAGTTTATGGCATCCTCGCTAGACAACCTTGTGAATGGCTTGAATGAGGAGGAATTAAAAATTACTAGAATGCATTTTAATGATCCTGAGCAATTTCAATTGTGCATTCGGAAAGGTATATTCCCGTATGATTTATGCAACAGCTGGGACGTGTTAAAGCAAAGAAAACTCCCACCACAAGAGAATTTTTACTCGAAACTAACAAGCAGTACCGTTTCCAATGAAGACTATGCACATGCATGTCTAGTTTGGCGAGTGTTTGGCATAAAGACGCTAAGTGAATATGCCTTGCATTACCTAAAACTGGATGTATTGCTACTCACCGATGTGTTTCAAAAATTCCGTAACTTGTGTCAACACATTTACGGTCTTGACCCGGCTCACTATTATACGAGTCCTGGGCTCTCGTTCGATGCCGCTTTGAAATACACTCAAGTGGAATTGGATTTAATCACTGATGTAGACAAGGTTCTATTTTTTGAAAAGGGCATTCGTGGAGGCTTTGTGTCGCTTAACCAACGCCATGCCGAAGCGAACAATGTCTACATGCCTGATTATTCACCAGACAAACCAGAATCGTACTTAATGTACTATGACGTGAATAATTTGTACGGTTACGCCATGAGTCAGCCTTTGCCCTATGGGAAGTTTGCTTGGCTGACAGACAAACAAGTGTCAGAATTTGATGTTGTACCCGATACCTAGTTGAGGCTATCGGCTACGCCAGCAGACATTAAGCCGTAGTTGAGATTTTGGGAAGAGTTATGAAAAGATAGCCCTCAAATCGGGTTTAAGCGGAGATTATTCCAGAACATTGCAGTAGAGACGAGCGGGTTATTTCCAATTTTATACGCAAGTAATATGATAGAAGCTGAACTTCATTACAACATTGAGTTGGGACGCATATTCAGTAATCAAATTGTACAGGCAGATAGTTACGAGATACTGCAACTGTGAACTTTAAATGAACATAGTTATTCAATGACATTACGACTATGCATTTCATTACGGAACATGCAGAGCGACCATGGGGTCCAAGTAACATTAACGATTTTAGGCAAATGAAATGTTATAAGCATATGCACTTATGAACGTTGGCACGTGCATTAATGCAATTCTTTTTATGAAGTGTTATAAATTACCGAGTACGAACACAGCTACAGGGTGTTTCATAAACTTATACACTCTCATAAATAAATTTTATTTTCTGCAAGTGAGACTTAACCGCTGTGGAGATTGAACTTTCAACACTCAAACCGAATATTGTATGGGAAAGTGGCGTAACGTAGAAGAGGAATATGGGGTACGCTGTTTCTATGAACTTTTTCGTGAGGATTTGGACAGTATCCGCTATGGATAACCAGCAGTTCATCATGTCGGAGTAAACGAAGACAGAAACGCGATGGCACCACAGAGCGATGGATTCGATTCCTGAAGAAGAGGAGGTCCACCAGCTGATTCACTTGGGATTTGAAGGCAATCGTCATTGCGTGGGTGGAATGATATTCACGCCGATCTTTCGAGAAATTCATTACATAAGGATAATCGACGATCTTTGAAATTTAATAACAGCTGATTATGAGAAGGTACTGTAAGAGTTATAACTTCCTGATATGATTATTTTCATGAATACTGGGCACACATGTATATTTTTCTAATAGGAGTGATACGATTATTTAGACATGGCTTTGACTTTATATGCTTCAAATTTTGCTTGAATATGGCGTGACCATATGATATGGCTGGCATCATTATACGAAATTCTCACCATTGGTTGGCTTTATTAAGCAGATGTTTGGTCTTTTAGACATTTTTCCAGCAAGGATAGTTTTCATGAATAGTTTTTCTTTGTGTGACGAGTATTTCGAACTCGTGATCTGCAATTGATTATCTAAATTACTTCGTCAGTTCATTGCATACTAGCGAGTGTGTATTATTCATCAGTAGGGATTTTTTCCATTGGATTGTTTGGAGATATTAAGATGTTATTCACTTTAGTGAATGAATATCGCTTTTATATGACAACTAGAGACTTGTTGATTCCGATCTGGTACATTCACTCATTTAGTCTTCGAGATGGGGTCTTTCGTATTTATACGATTGTATGGTGGTTACTCATCTTACCCATCGTTCAGGGCACTATCATGTTAGACGACGGGGCAAGGTCTTTCGTATTTATACGATTGTACGGTGGTTACTCATCTTACTTGCCATTGAGGGACTCATTTTTATCATCCGAGTGTACTTGAGATTGTAAGAGGATCAAACGAGGAACTACTAGTCACATATCAGTCGAATTTTGTTAAATAAATTAAAGATAAATGTCAGCAGGGTTACATTTGTAATTCTTGTTTGCCAATCCAATATTTTGTTGCTATACTCTTTTGAGAGTACTTTCAGTTTAACAGCTGGTACAGCTGATGCTTTTGATGATTTTTATAATTGTGTTTGATACCTTTGAGAAGGATTTAAAGTAATTGAATCTTGTAAGATGAATCATTAATGGTCAAATTTAATTTAAGGCAGATCAGTATTGCATATTTTGATATGAGAGATTATAGCACATTGGTGTTTTTCTGTGATGTGAATTATGAGAATTGTAAGAGAATTTATGCTATTTGAAAGCAGATCTTGAATTACTAAGATAATATTTTTTCTAATTGTTTAAGAAGTTGTCTAGATGTGATCAGAGTAATTACAGTTATTGGAGATTGTGTGCGTTGATAATTTGAAGCCAGTTATATATTTTTTGTAGATCATGCAACATGGTTAAGTGAAGTTTGTGATAGGCATTTTGTGGAAGTTGCCAAGTGATAGTTGCAATATTGCTAATGTATTTTGAGGCAGACATGAGGTTGTCGAACCCAGTCTAGCGTAATTGTTGAGATTCAGGCTGTATGCTGAATATTCATGGAGTTTTGTGGAATAATTGTGGTATTCAAATGTGATATTTGAAGAAGTGAGGATATATAATGTAGTTGTGGATAGTCAGATCCAACGTGATGTCGTGAAGGCAATAATATTTTTTGGCATGATAATTAAATACGAGATATAACTTGGAAGTGATAAAACTGTAAGACAAAGTTCTATAACCCATATTAAACAATTTGTTAGGAAATTAAACAAATGAATAAAGTTGATAATTTCCTGATAATAATAATTAATGAAATAATAATCTGAAATTTAAGCATATTAATGATCTGACCTAATGAAATAAAAATCAGAATGACTAGATGAAATAATAAAAATCTAAATAACCAGAAGAATAAAATTTAAATAAATTGATAAATTAAATTTTGGGAATAAATCAACGAATTAAATAAATGGATGAATTAAAGATTGGATAAATAAACTGATTTAAATAAATTAATAGATGATTGGATAGATGATGAATAACTGAATTAGAAGGTGATAATTAATTAAAGAAGCTGATGATTAATGAATTTATATGGATTAAAATAAATTTAATTGAGATATGACTCGGAGAAATTGCAACTTGAGTTGATGAATTAAACGATTTATATTCATGATTTAAGATGATTTAATCTGAAGGAGATGATAATATAAGAGTTTGTGAATAATTAGAAAGTATAATGAAGTGATGATAATAATTTTCATTTAAATGATTTAATGGTGATGAGTTAATGATTCTGACAGGAATATGTTGAATTTTGAGAAGAGAATTAATGTGAGAAATATTTAACTTTGATGATGATGATGATTACAACCAATGAGCAGTGGATTTTCTATAATTCACAAACAAGCAGTTATTAATGACAATGTAAATAGTGTAAATTAATTATTCGATGTTTAGGAGCATTTTACTAACATATTCAACATTTGAATTATGCCATGCAAGCCATAAATTACGTGATATTTAAAATATGTGATTATAATATGTGTGTTTAGACAGATTAATAATATTTTTCAAATCCACATTCATGATGTTAATTTAAAGAGAAATTAGGTCTCAGGTATCACGAATGTCAGTGACGAAAGACGTAGTGCTACGGTGATCCTGAGAATCCAAGAGAACTTTAGAGATTTTTTTCTGTTTTATGTGGATTAAATATTTTTGATTAGAAAAGAGGTGGTTCGATTTTTGGACAATGACAATTTAACGTTGGCATTCGACCATGCTCTCAGGTAGGATGAATATTTAAAATGTCGGTCTGACTATCAAAGTGAAATAAATTTGTTTTTATCTAAGTTGTGATCTGATGATGGTGTGATTTTCCTTTGTCTTTCCTTGTCTTGATTAAGGCTTAACCGGAAAGGATGCGGTTTGCTAGGAGTTCAGTTGATGGCGCCCATTTATATTTGCATTTTTAGCCTATTTTCAATTTTGAAAAAATAGGCTTATGAGATCACCTTTTGTCCGTGTGTGTGTGCGTGTGTGTGTGTTTGTGTGTGTGTGTGTGTGATTCGTGTATGTGTCCCCCCCTAATAAAATCTAAACGGCTGGAGCGATTTCAATGAAACTCGGTATGTTCATAGCACTATTCCCGGCGACCTCGACCGTGCCCTTCAAATTTTGTTACGTCTCACCAATGCAAAATGGTGGCTGTGCGAAATATTTAACTAGCATTCAATATCTCCGAAACTATTACCGATATCGCCCTGAAATTGTGTACGGTGATAAAGGGTACTACTAGAAGTTCACCTATGAGACTTTCAAAAACCTGGTGACTACAAAACCAACATGGCGGTCAAGCGAAGTTGAGACTTTTAAATAGACTTTTCTTGCGATTTAACAATCCACACGTAATGAAACTTGGTACAGCAAATGTTTATACACATTGTAATGCACTGGAGTCTAATTTAGTTCAATTGTTTACATAACTTCAAAATGGCGGCTGTGCAAAATATTTCACTGACATTCTATATCTCCGAAACTATTACAGATATCACCCTGCAATTTAGTACGGTGATAAAGGGTACTGATACAAGTTTACCTATGTATATTTCACAAACTTGTAAAGTAGAAAACGAACATGGCGACCAAGCGAAGTTGAGACTTTTAAATAGACTTTTCTCACGATTTAACCATCCAAACGTAATGAAACTAGGTACAGCAAGTGTTTATACACATAGTAATGCACTGGAGTCTAATTTAGTTCAATTGTTTACATAACCTCAAAATGGCGGCTGTGCGAAATATTTCACTGACATTCTATATCTCCGAAACTATTACAGATATTACCCTGCAATTTTGTACGGTGATAAAGGGTACTGGTACAAGTTTATCTATGTATACTTCATAAACTTGTAAAGTAAAAAACGAACATGGCGACCAAGCGAATTTGAAATATTTTAATAGATTTTCTCGTGATTTAACTCTCTGAGCGCAGTGAAATGTGGTACAGTAAATGATTTTGCAGATTGTAATGCACTGCCATCTAATTTAAATCAATTGTTTACATAACCTCAAGATGGCGGCTGTGCGAAATTTTTTAATTAAGTTTTTATTTCTTGTGTCGTAATCATGCGATCGAAGTGAAAGTTTGAATAATGAACCTAGGCAATAATTGTCCTTGAATGGTACATAATTCTATGGCCTATACATATAACAATCCTAAATGGCGAGCTTCCGAAATATTTAGACTGTTCTCAATATCTATGAATCTTTTACAGCAACCAAACTGATTTTTTTTATGTTCATAGAGACTATGAACATATGTTCACCTATAGGACTTTCATTAACCTGGTGAGCACAAATCCAACATGGCGGCAACGCGAAGTATAAATATTTAAATGGACGATTCTCGCGAATTAACTATCCGAGTGCTGTGAAACGTTGCACGTTAAATGCTTATACAAATGTTGATCCACTGGCATCTAATTTATTTCAATGGTTTGCATTATCACAAGATGGCTGCTGTGCGTAATTTTAAAATCTCGTTTTTACTTCTTGTGTTCTAATCATGCGATTGAAGTTTGAATACCACACGTACACAATAATCTTAATGTAATAGTACAAAAATAAAAATCCAACCTGGCGACAATCTGAAATATTTAGACGGTTCTCAATATCTACGAATCTGTTACAGCAATTAAACTGAAATATTGTATGTTGTTAGAAGAAATTAACATGAGCAGGATATATGAAAATAGGCTGTATAGTTCTTTACGGAACTACTTGTTTAAATTAAATTTAAGCCCGTAACGACCCTAGAGATACTTTGTCTCTTGTTACCCTCTGCTTTTTCGATATCTCAGCTGAATTTCCGACACATTCCTTATTTGACTAGAGGTTCATTTAACTCCGCTCTGTCCTGGAACTCCAGGAATGCGATGTAATAGCAGATGGGTCATCGCATCCCCAGGACGAACGGGTACAGAGAGAGAGGGAGAATTGGCTTTACCCATCTGTGGGGCTTCGATTTTGTTTATTCTATGGAATCACATCAGATTTAGATTACTGAGAGATGAATCTCAAGTTCATTTAATTGTGTTACAAAATTTATTAAACTTAGTCAGACAGTATACTTTTGTGCCCATTCCAGTGTTCATGTTAATCGTATTAGTATTATATCATGTTAGTTATAAGTCATTTTTCCTATACCCAAGTGAATGCAGGAATTGAGACATTGTGATGTGTTGTTGTCTAACGACTCTGAATAAAACGTTTATTGAAAATATAATTATGTTGCCGGAAGATTTAGCTAAGGTGTTAGGAGAGTTACAGAGTGGCATGTCTGGTATTGCAGAAACTATTTCTAAAATGGAAACAGAAGTTAAAGAACAGATAAATAGTTCAGAAGCTAGGTTAGAAGCTAGATGTAAAGCAAATGTGCAATCATTACAGACTAGTAACGAAGGCAATCTGAAAGACAGTTTAAAGTCATTAGAGACCAGATTACAGTCAACTAGTGAGGATAATTTAAAGTCATTAGAGACTAGGTTACAGTCAAATAGTGAAGATAATTTAAAGTCATTAGAGACTAGGCTACAGTCAAATAGTAAAGATGAGTTGATGTCATTGGAGACTAGATTACAGACTAGTACTGAAAGTCATTTGAAAGCTAGTGAAGCTAACTTGAAGGATAGTTTTAAATCATTAGAAGAAAGATTACAGTAAAATAGTGAAGCTAACTTGAAGGATAGTTTTAAATCATTCGAAGAGAAATTACAAGCTCGTAGTGAAGAAACTAACACAGAGTTGGAAAACAAGTTAACTAGGTTAGAGAATAGATTAACTTTAAATAATAATGAGATGCTTAAGACTTTACAATTAGATATAATTGCAGTAAATATGAAAGGAGAGGAAAATGTTCAAATATTAAGAAAGAATATTATTGAATTAGAAAGTAGAGGAGAAGAAAACATTCTTACTTTAAGAACAGGCGTTATGTCTATAGAGAAAGACATTAAATCGGACGTATCGAAGTTGAGATTCGACATTGATGGTTTAGTGGCAGATGTAGGCAAAATTCAAGAGTGGTCTACCGAAGTATCTTTCGAAACTAAAATCAAAGGTCTAGAGATGAATCTAGGTAATGAGATCAAAGGTTTGAAGTCAGTAATTGGGACCATTAAAGAGGAAGTCTTAGGAGAGGTTAATTCTAATTTAAAATCATTAGAGAATCAATTGCAGAAAGATATTAGGAAAATGGATGATGATATAGAGCAAAAGGTTAATGAAAACTTAGCTTTATTCAAAAATATAGTCGGTGCAATCGTGGAAGAACGGTATAGTGAGGTCGATGCCGAAGCAAAAGAAAAACGTGCAGGATTAGATGAGAAATTAATCGCAGGTATGGCGAACTTAGCAGCGAGATTTACGGAGAACAAGGAAGCGATGAAGATAGATTCAACTCTATTTAGGACAGATGTTGATCTGTTAAAGGAACAAGTCGCGTCAGTAAAGAATACATGCCAAGACAAGATAGACAAGTTGAAAAACAATTTAGAAGAGAGTAACAGAACGCAGAATGTTACGTCGTTAGATGATTTGAAGACTCAGGTCAAGACCGTAGAGAAACTGGCAGAAGATAGGATGACTAAACTAGAATCTATGATTAATAGTTTCACAAGTCAAAATATTACATCAGGGGAAATATCGATAAATCAGACATCGATAGACCGCAGTATGAGTAATCAAGAGGTTAGCATGGGAGAAGACCGTCAAACGCAACAGAATGTGACATTCGAAAGGGCAAGTTCAACCCCTCAGGATAATCCGAATTCGAATAGGAGTACGTTGGGTACAAGTGAATGATACTCAGGTCCAGTTACCATTATCAGAAATCTGGATGACAAGCCAAGGAAGTTTTCAGGAAACACAGTCGAATTTCTGCGAGATATTCGCGATTACATGGCGGAACATAGAGTAGCCAAGGAGAGAGAACTAAGGATAGTCGAACGCGCCTTATACGGGCCTGCGTTAACTTGGTTTAGAGCATTCAGGAGCAATTTTGCGAATATGGAGCAATTTGCAATAGCATTCTTAAGGAGATTTTGGAGTGCAGAGGATCAGCTGAACGTAAGAGCAGAAATGTATTCGAAGCGTTATTCTACATCACATCCGACGCATTATGCCAATTATTTTACTTCACAATTGGCTAAATTACAGTTTTTGATTCCTCCATTGCCAGAAGAAGAGCTTTTGAAAGCTATAGCGAGACAGTTACCGATTGAGGTACAGCGATCACTCATAGCATCGGGAGCGAACACACTTGAGCACTATGACGACATTTTACGGCGATTAGACTACACAAGCGCTCAAGTTACACCTAGAAATGCAAGAAACGACAATCGAAACACGCAAGAGGTGAATGCGGTAGTCGTTGATAACGCAGCTCAGACGGATAGAAGAGATTCCTGGGGAAACAGAAGGAACGAAGGAAATCGAGGAAACATCCATAACGTTCGTGGAAATGATCGATATAGAGGACCATATGAGAGGCCATACGATCAGGACGCAAGAGACAGCCGATACAGAAACTATAATCAGTATTCCAGATACCAAGATAGGAATAGATACAACAATAGATATCGTGGTAGAAACAACTGGAACCAAGGTCAACAGTCTAATCGGAACGACAGGCAGGATGGCCGAAGAAATTATCCAAATGAAAGACGAGATGATCGTGAATATGAGAGATCGAGGCAAGAAAGTAGACAGCCTAGTGCACCACCCGAGGAGACAGTCAGAGATGTCAATCGAGCAAGCACGAGTGGTGAAGGAAAAAAAACGACAAATTAACTTCAGAGCAGGATGCTAATCATTGGGAATCGATCATCATTGTTGAAACGTATCAGGTCAAGGACGAGGATTTAATTGAAGAGGAAGACGTAGTACATCGAGGAAATAGACATGAATTGCCAGTTATCAGTGTGGAAGTCATGGGAAAGGAAATAAGGACACTAGTGGACACGGGGGTTATGGTGAGCTTGATATCCATAGGTTGCCTGGATGAGTTGAAATTATCAGGAGAAATTACGATGTTGCCAACTGTTGTTAGCAAGATTCAAGGGGTAATCCCAGACAGAAGTATGAAATGTAAAAGTCAGGTACTTTTAGATGTTGAGATTGGAACCAGAAGTTTTGAACAGATGTTCCTAGTAGTGGGTCAACTACATTTTGACATGATCCTAGGAGTGGATTTCTTAAGTGAGAGTGGCCTGATCATAGATATGCAGAGTAGGCGCATGTACTTTCAAGAAGGGGTCATGGAAAATCAGGAATCTGAGATGACATTCTATAGAGAGAATATATTGGATGAGATAGTATGCAGCATTGAAAGGTCTATAGAAGATAGAACTAGCATAAAAAGTAAAATAAATCCAGAAATTAAGGAGCAGTTTGACCAAGCAATTTCAGAATATGAGGACATATTCAATGACAAACCAGGTCTCATGGAAAATTTTACCTACAGCATCAAGTTGATGGATGACAAACCATACCATAAGAATTTATGTCCTATTCCCGATAAATGGAAGGAGGAAGTTAGTACAATGATAAGTGATATGGAGAAAGATGGAATAATCAAGAAGATGCCAACTGCTTATTTGAATCCTTTAGCTGTTGTCAAGAAACCTAATGGTAAGCTGAGGATATGCCTAGATGCTAGAGCCCTTAATGAAAGAGTTCTTCCTGAACACGACAGGCCACCTGTTATTCGTGAATTGTTGCGCAGATTCAGAGGAAAGAGTTTCTTTTCTACAATCGATCTGACTAGTTCTTATTATCATGTGGAGCTAGCAGAAGACTGCAAACAATACACAGGGTCCTTGTTTGACCATAAAACATATGTATTCAATAGGTTACCTTTTGGAGTGAAAAATAGTGGTCCGGTGATGATCCGAGCACTAGATGAAAATTTGTCAGATGCAGTCAAGGAGCATGTGGTGAGCTATATTGATGACCTGATTATAGCGTCTGAGACAGCGGAAGAACATATCAGGCACCTTCGAATGCTTTTTGAAGATCTTAGGAGGACGAACTTCAAGGTGAATTTCAACAAATGTCAGTTCTTTCATGAAGAAATTGAATTTCTTGGACATAGAATCGATGGAGATGGTTATAGGCCCAATCCATAGAAGATCATGGCTATTTCAGAGTTTCCAACCCCAAGAAAGATTAAAGAGGTACGGCAGTTTTTAGGCAAGTGTCAGTTCTTTTCAACACATTGTCCTACCGGGTGAGTTAGCCGAGGTCGTTGCGGCATGACTGTTGGCAGTCGCTCACATCCGGGAGGCGAGGAGGTTCGAATCCCCCCGCCGGCAACCTTGAAGATGGTCTTCTGTGGTTTCCCATCTTCCTTCCAGGCAAATGCCGGGGTTGGTCCCTAACTATAGGCCACAGCCGCTACCTTCCAACTCCTCGACCCTCCCATCCAACATTCCTCCCCAACGGTACTTGTAGCTCACCCATTGGGTGTCCGTCTCGAAGCAGCTACAACACTGGCGAGCCGAACATGTCCTCGGACACTCCCGGCACTAAAAAAAAAGCCATACGCTAAAAAAAAAAAAAAAAAAAAACATTGTCCTGAATATACTGAAACGATGGCACCTCTGCAGGATTTACTAAGAAAGGGAAATCGATGGAAATGGGACGACAGATGCAATCAAGCGTTTTTAGCGGCTAAGATAATGTTGATCCAAAATATCAAGCTTGAGAACCCAGATTTTGCAAGAAGATTTTTTGTGGAGACAGACGCATCCAAAATAGGTATCAGTGGGATCCTATATCAGTTGGACGATACCAACAAACACAGGTATTTAGCTTTCACCAGTCGCAAGCTCAGGAATTGTGAGAAGAATTACTATGCAACTGAGTTAGAGGCATTAGCAGTGGTTCATGCTCTTAAGACGTGGAAAAAGGTGTTGTTTGGACATGACATAACAGTGATCACAGATCATAAAGCCCTCCAATTTATTATGAAGACAGACTTAGCGAGTGACCGCATCACCAGATGGGCTCTGTTCTTACAACAATTTATATCAACTGTTGTACATAGACCTGGGAAATTAAATCTATTAGCGGATGTGTTGAGCAGAAACCCTTGTGAGGAAGTAATTGTCAACCATATAAATTTAATTCAAGAGGATAATGGTACTCTAGAAAAGTTGAAGATGTTAGCGCAAACTCAGAAGATATATGCACCTTTGCGAAGAATTTATCGTTTTTTGACACGCAGGATGGACAACGCTGATCCAGATTTTCGAAGAACTGAGATAGAAGCTAGAAATATCACATTTTGGGAGGTGTTATATGCCAATATATCGACCAGGATCATACTAAACTTAGAGTAGTGATCCCACCCAAGCTTGTCAAACCAGTTATTTGGATGATACACCGAACTGCAGCTCATGTAGGTGTAGACAAGACTTTGGCTCTCGCTCAAGAAACCTTCGTTTGGAGACAAATGGGACAAACGATTCGCGACGTCATAAAGACCTGTGACAGTTGTCAGCGAAGTAAATATTCATCTAAGCTAATGAAAGAAGTTCCTAGATCAATATTACCCAGCAAGCCAAGAGAACTTTTCGCTACGGACATTTTCGGTCCGATTTCTCGTTCGACGAAAGGAAACCAGTTTGTTTTGGTAACAGTAGACGTATTTTCTAAATACGTATCTCTATGCCCTATCCAGAAAGCTACATCCAAGTACGTGATCAACAGATTAGAGAAAACAGTTATTCCAAGTATGGGGAAACCTGAAGTTTTGTTGAGTGACCATGGATCACAATTCACCAGTATGGAATTTTCTACTGCTATGGAACGTTTAGGAATAAGGCATGTGTTTAATTCTGTGCGGTATCCAGAGGGAAATCCAGCCGAAAGAATTATGCCGGAAATTAGTAAAATGTGTCGCTTATATGTGTCAAGGCAACACCACAGATGGATGGAAGTGATACCCATCATTAGTCAATGCTTGAATTCCACAGTACATGAAAGCACAGGACAGATTCCGTCCATGCTTCATCATGGATTGAAACCTGATAGACCATGGGACCGAGTCGTGAGGGCACCAGTGGATCCTCAACCCACACAAGGAAGAAGAGTCGAGATGGCAGGAGAGAGACTCAGAAGACAGGTGGAGAAGAGAGCCAGGAGACAAGCAGGAAGGAGGTTCCACGAGCCGTTTCAAGAAAATGATGAGGTGCTGATTAGGAAGCCAGTCACTTCGGATCTTCAACTGAAGATCTACCATAAATTTGCGCCGTTGTACGCTGGCCCATTCCGTATTGAAGAAACGTACCGAAATAATAGCTACAAGATTGTCAGAATGGATACTAATGAAGTTGTGGGAACTTTTAATGCAGCTAGCATTAGGAAGTACCATCATGCTGAGTAAGAGGATTGTAGAGCTATCGTGTACATGTGTTATGTATAGAATGCCTGAGAGTGTATATTCTTTCTCAATCCTGATAAAAAAAAGGAGATGTACGGGAGAGATGTACCCGATACCTAGTTGAGGCTATGGGCTACGCCAGCAGACATTAAGCCGTAGTTGAGATTTTGGGAAGAGTTATGAAAAGATAGCGCTCAAATCGAGTCAAGAGGAATGTCAAGATGACGTAGAAGGTCTAGGATTAAGAAGGCACTGACAGCAGTCAAGCAGATGGAATTATGGATGGAAATATGAAGCTTTATTAAGATCTGTATGGAACATGGTATTTAAACATCTCAGAAGAGAAGATATAACAAGCATTATATATGGTTATAATTTGAAGGAAGACAGATAACCCTCAAGTTATTGTATAACTTAATAGCCGAGATGATCGGGGTTCGAGATTATATTTGTGACGCAAGACCACAGAGGTGGGGAGAACGTCATGTGACTGCGCCAGGGAGGTGCAGGTCAATGCAGTCTAGAGACAGTCAGTCGAGCTCAGTTAGCAAGAGAGTGGAGTTCTATTCGCAAGAGAGTCAAGTACAGCGAGCACGGCAGTCGAATTCAGAGAGCGAGCTGAGTAGGACATATGCCGAGCGTATGGTAAAAGTCGCGCAGCGAACAGCATTTGTCACGGAAAGTGAAAACGACAGTTTTGACTTCACCAAGCAGCGAACGGAAAGTAGGTCAGTGAGCCAGGCAGACACTCGCAGTAGGCAGCGTGAAGACCGGTTACAGAACCAGCTGTACGGGCCAAGCAAGCATGAGAAGGCCGGGGTTTAGAACAGAACTGTAATAGGAGTTGGATAACTTTATTTCAAGCTGCATTTTGGTAACGCAGAACAGCATAGCAGAGCGTCAGGGCGAGGCCAGCTTTAAGCGGAGATTATTCCAGAACATTGCAGTAGAGACGAGCGGGTTATTTCCAATTTTATACGCAAGTAATATGATAGAAGCTGAACTTCATTACAACATTGAGTTGGGACGCATATTCAGTAATCAAATTGTACAGGCAGATAGTTACGAGATACTGCAACTGTGAACTTTAAATGAACATAGTTATTCAATGACATTACGACTATGCATTTCATTACGGAACATGCAGAGCGACCATGGGGTCCAAGTAACATTAACGATTTTAGGCAAATGAAATGTTATAAGCATATGCACTTATGAACTTTGGCACGTGCATTAATGCAATTCTTTTTTATGAAGTGTTATAAATTACCGAGTACGAACACAGCTACAGGGTGTTTCATAAACTTATACACTCTCATAAATAAATTTTATTTTCTGCAAGTGAGACTTAACCGCTGTGGAGATTGAACTTTCAACACTCAAACCGAATATTGTATGGTACAGTGGCGTAACGTAGAAGAGGAATATGGGGTACGCTGTTTCTATGAACTTTTTCGTGAGGATTTGGACAGTATCCGCTATGGATAACCAGCAGTTCATCATGTCGGAGTAAACGAAGACAGAGACGCGATGGCACCACAGAGCGATGGATTCGATTCCTGAAGAAGAGGAGGTCCACCAGCTGATTCACTTGGGATTTGAAGGCAATCGTCATTGCGTGGGTGGAATGATATTCACGCCGATCTTTCGAGAAATTCATTACATAAGGATAATCGACGATCTTTGAAATTTAATAACAGCTGATTATGAGAAGGTACTGTAAGAGTTATAACTTCCTGATATGATTATTTTCATGAATACTGGGCACACATGTATATTTTTCTAATAGGAGTGATACGATTATTTAGACATGGCTTTGACTTTATATGCTTCAAATTTTGCTAGAATATGGCGTGACCATATGATATGGCAGGCATCATTATACGAAATTCTCACCATTGGTTGGCTTTATTAAGCAGATGTTTGGTCTTTTAGACATTTTTCCAGCAAGGATAGTTTTCATGAATAGTTTTTTTTTGTGTGACGAGTATTTCGAACTCGTGATCTGCAATTGATTATCTAAATTACTTCGTCAGTTCATTGCATACTAGCGAGTGTGTATTATTCATCAGTAGGGATTTTTTCCATTGGATTGTTTGGAGATATTAAGATGTTATTCACTTTAGTGAATGAATATCGCTTTTATATGACAACTAGAGACTTGTTGATTCCGATCTGGTACATTCACTCATTTAGTCTTCGAGATGGGGTCTTTCGTATTTATACGATTGTATGGTGGTTACTCATCTTACCCATCGTTCAGGGCACTATCATGTTAGACGACGGGGCAAGGTCTTTCGTATTTATACGATTGTACGGTGGTTACTCATCTTACTTGCCATTGAGGGACTCATTTTTATCATCCGAGTGTACTTGAGATTGTAAGAGGATCAAACGAGGAACTACTAGTCACATATCAGTCGAATTTTGTTAAATAAATTAAAGATAAATGTCAGCAGGGTTACATTTGTAATTCTTGTTTGCCAATCCATTATTTTGTTGCTATACTCTTTTGAGAGTACTTTCAGTTTAACAGCTGGTACAGCTGATGCTTTTGATGATTTTTATAATTGTGTTTGATACCTTTGAGAAGGATTTAAAGTAATTGAATCTTGTAAGATGAATCATTAATGGTCAAATTTAATTTAAGGCAGATCAGTATTGCATATTTTGATATGAGAGATTATAGCACATTGGTGTTTTTCTGTGATGTGAATTATGAGAATTGTAAGAGAATTTATGCTATTTGAAAGCAGATCTTGAATTACTAAGATAATATTTTTCTAATTGTTTAAGAAGTTGTCTAGATGTGATCAGAGTAATTACAGTTATTGGAGATTGTGTGCGTTGATAATTTGAAGCCAGTTATATATTTTTTGTAGATCTTGCAACATGGTTAAGTGAAGTTTGTGATAGGCATTTTGTGGAAGTTGCCAAGTGATAGTTGCAATATTGCTAATGTATTTTGAGGCAGACATGAGGTTGTCGAACCCAGTCTAGCGTAATTGTTGAGATTCAGGCTGTATGCTGAATATTCATGGAGTTTTGTGGAATAATTGTGGTATTCAAATGTGATATTTGATGAAGTGAGGATATATAATGTAGTTGTGGATAGTCAGATCCAACGTGATGTCGTGAAGGCAATAATATTTTTTGGCATGATAATTAAATACGAGATATAACTTGGAAGTGATAAAACTGTAAGACAAAGTTCTATAACCCATATTAAACAATTTGTTAGGAAATTAAACAAATGAATAAAGTTGATAATTTTCTGATAATAATAATTAATGAAATAATAATCTGAAATTTAAGCATATTAATGATCTGACCTAATGAAATAAAAATCTGAATGACTAGATGAAATAATAAAAATCTAAATAACCAGAAGAATAAAATTTAAATAAATTGATAAATTAAATTTTGGGAATAAATCAACGAATTAAATAAATGGATGAATTAAAGATTGGATAAATAAACTGATTTAAATAAATTAATAGATGATTGGATAGATGATGAATAACTGAATTAGAAGGTGATAATTAAATAAAGAAGCTGATGATTAATGAATTTATATGGATTAAAATAAATTTAATTGATATATGACTTGGAGAAATTGCAACTTGAGTTGATGAATTAAACGATTTATATTGATGATTTAAGATGATTTAATCTGAAGGAGATGATAATATAAGAGTGTGTGAATAATTAGAAAGTATAATGAAGTGATGATAATAATTTTCATTTAAATGATTTAATGGTGATGAGTTAATGATTCTGATAGGAATATGTTGAATTTTGAGAAGAGAATTAATGTGAGAAATATTTAACTTTGATGATGATGATGATGATTACAACCAATGAGCAGTGGATTTTCTATAATTCACAAACAAGCAATTATTAATGACAATGTAAATAGTGTAAATTAATTATTCGATGTTTAGGAGCATTTTACTAACATATTCAACATTTGAATTATGCCATGCAAGTCATAAATTACGTGATATTTAAAATATGTGATTATAATATGTGTGTTTAGACAGATTAATAATATTTTTCAAATCCACATTCATGATGTTAATTTAAAGAGAAATTAGGTCTCAGGTATCACGAATGTCAGTGACGAAAGACATAGTGCTACGGTGATCCTGAGAATCCAAGAGAACTTTAGAGATTTTTTTCTGTTTTATGTGGATTAAATATTTTTGATTAGAAAAGAGATGGTTCGATTTTTGGACAATGACAATTTAACGTTGGCATTCGACCATGCACTCAGGTAGGATGAATATTTAAAATGTCTGTCTGACTATCAAAGTGAAATAAATTTGTTTTTATCTAAGTTGTGATCTGACGATGGTGTGATTTTCCTTTGTCTTTCCTTGTCTTGATTAAGGCTTAACCGGAAAGGATGTGGTTTGCTAGGAGTTCATTTGATGGCGCCCATTTATATTTGCATTTTTTAAAATTAAATTTAAGCCCGTAACGACCCTAGAGATACTTTGTCTCGTGTTACCCTCTGCTTTTTCGATATCTCAGCTGAATTTCCGACGCATTCCTTATTTGACTAGAGGTTCATTTAACTCCGCTCTGTCCTGGAACTCCAGGAATGCGATGTAATAGCAGATGGGTCATCGCATCCCCAGGTACAATGTGAACATGGCTAGCCAAGAAACAGGCCGTGGATATGTGCTAGAAGTAGATATTGAATATCCCTCATCCTTGTATGATGAACATGCCGATTTCCCATTCTTCCTTGAGCAAATGGTCCCCCCTGAGTGTAAAGTGAAAATTGAAAAACTCATGGGCACACTTTACAACAAAAATCGGTATGTGCTACATATCCAAATGTTGGTGCAATGCCTCGCCCAAGGCTTGGTGTTGAAGAAAATCCACAGGGGTATTTCTTTTGCTCAAGAAGCATGGCTTGAGCCATACATGCGACTCAATACAGAGCACCGACAAATGGCAACACAGCAGTTTTTTTTAAATTAATGAACAACTGCATCTATGGCAAGTCCATGGAGAATGTCCGCAAATACCGTGACATTAAATTGGTCAATGTCTCGGAGGGGCGTTGGGGTGCCCGGCGGTACATTGCCAAGCCAAATTTTAAATCGATCAACATTATCGATGAGGATTTAGCCACTATTGAAATGAGTAAGACCAGCGTGACCATGGATAAACCCATTTACTTGGGTCAAGTCATTTTAGACTTTTCTAAATCGGTCATGTATCGATTCCACTATGAGTTTGCCAAACGCCATTTTGAGGAGGTCTCTCTTTTGTATATGGACACGGACTCATTCATTTACCACATTCGCCACTGCAACCCCTATGACTTCATGAGGCAGCATAGTGACTGGTTCGACACCTCTTGCTATAGCTCTGACAACGTATTTCATCTGCCCATAAAAAAACAAGAAAGAAATGGGTGTTTTAAAAGATGAATGCGATGATTCCATTATGACGGAATTCGTAGGTTTGGCTTCGAAAATGTATGCTTACCGCACACTCGACTGTAAGGAAGCCAAAAGAGCAAAAGGTGTAGGCAGGGCAGTGGTAAAATCGCTACGTGTTGAAGACTATCTAGTGGTTTTACGCACTGGCAAAGCTATGTCTCATACACAGTGCAGGATACAATCCAGCAACCATCATTTGTATCTTGTGGAATAGAGAAAACGCACCCTCGCCTCCATGGATAACAAGCGTGTGTGGGCTGATGACCTGCTAACCAGGCTGCCCTGGGGTTATGATCGCAAGGAGGAGGAGGTGTGATTTCACTGTTTAATCGTTTATGGGACATAGCTTTATGTAACTTGTAGATTTAGTATTTTGTAAATATTGGTTTTTTGTCATTGTAAATAGTAGATTTTGTAAAAAGTGGCAACCCACTTGGACCTTTTGCTCTTTAAAAAAGTTCTATGCAACCTTATTTTTAAAAAAATGACTGGTAAATAGTTTGAATTCTTTTAAAGCTGTACAAATTTGAGTTTTTTTGGTAAATATTTAATGAGTAATAGTATTTTTTAGTAACTTTAATAACTAGTATTTAATATTTTTTTAAATGTAAATGATAAACTAAAAACGTTCTTTTGGGATGAGTGTGCATGTCGAGAATGTGCTTTTGGGAATAAGTAAAGTGGTCGTGTTTGTTCCCAAAGACAGGTGTGAATGTATGAGTAGAGAGACAAAGCTGGTGTGTATGTATGGCCAGATCAAACACGGTGAGGTAGGGTGGGTGGGAGGGGGTAAATGGTCACTTATATACTCATTTTGTTTTCAATAGTTTTGTTTTCTCAGAAAAATGGCAGACAATAGACATTATTTTTGTAAAAACAGTCTTACCTGCATTAGTCGTAGACCTTGACGTTTCCACAATCCCATAAACTCACTGCAGCATCGCCATGGTGATGCACTTGCATCAACATCATTGTCAAATCTCAACTTTCAACATACTCCAAATGGAAAAATGTCAAACAGCAAAATGGAAAATCTATGTTTCCATATCACCAAAGACAGCAAAACTTAAAACGGACATTTTAAAAAACTGTAAATGGCCATGTGTGAAATATGAAAATTCAAAAACTTCAAACAGACATTGTTTAAAAAGTGTCATCAGCAAAATGGAAAAATTCATATCATCAAAATCACAAAACTTGAAACGAACATTTCTTTTAAACTGTAAATTGCAAATTGACAAAATGGCAGTGTGTGAATTCATCATGTGTGAAATGTGTAAAATGAGAAATCAGACATCTACATCATGATTTTTTTAAATTAAAAATAACACAACATCGTGCTCTGGTAAACCTTTGTTTTTATTTCATAGTCATAGTGAATTGACAAAAGAAATATAGAATACAAACAAATCCCAATTCCTCACTCCTCATTTCCTGAATGTTTATGTCCATGCATCATCACCTTTCCTTTCATAGCACTCATGACAATCAGGGCTGCCATCCTTTCACCCACTGAGGCATCACTGGATGTGAAACGTTGTTTAGCTTTCTTCGATAACAATTAATCTGCCACATGTCTTAAACCAGGATGACTATGGTGATAAGAAAGGTCATGTTCCTTGCATGCTTGATCCAAAAGATTAATGGGTACATCACCACGTAGTAAACGTTTTTCGAGACGAGTTCCAGGGCCGCAAAAACGATAACCTGGAAGATGGATTTCGAAAGGTAAGTATTGAATCACCCACTGCCAGTACAGGTCTGGCATATCCTTTTCCATCGATGGTAAAAAGGATTGGTCTTCCTCCTCTTCTGTGGACGATGTTTGTGTTTGCTGTTGTTGTTGCTTTTTGTATGACACCCTTGGAATGATTCAACAAAGTCTTTACACGGACTTTTATGACCG
This sequence comes from Meconema thalassinum, assembly GCA_946902985.2. Taxonomy (NCBI): domain Eukaryota; kingdom Metazoa; phylum Arthropoda; class Insecta; order Orthoptera; family Tettigoniidae; genus Meconema; species Meconema thalassinum. The sequence goes on from OX336388.2 coordinate 810,310,388, forward strand.
TGATACAGTTTCACTAGCTGGCAAGTCGCACACTGACGCATAGACGGTATTTTTGCCATGGCCACTTGCTTATGGTGATCGTAATCCGTACAGGGTTGCAATTCACTCAACACAGGGTCTTGAGTCCATGAGTTTGGTACATGTTGCCAGATTTCTCTGACCGCGTTGGCTGCCACATAATAAATGATCGACTTGGGGAGCGCCAAGAGTTCCTCTTTGGTAAAACTGTCTAGTTTCTTTTTGCACACAAAGAACTTGCCGATGGCTTTGTCCGTAGCATTGCCTTTCTCCATGGTATCACGTGCTAAAGATGTTTACACGTCGCTTGTAGAAATCTCACTGGCGTCATTCACAGGTAAATCTTGAGTTATAATTTTGATCAACAACTCCCAACAGGCATGGGTTGTTATCCAATAAAAGAGATGCAACGCATGCGCTAGGGCTGTATGGGTAATGTTGCCACAGGAACAAGTATCCATGAGCGTTTGCAGGGAGGGGCAGCCCAACTCCATGAGGTCGATACATTGACAGTAAGACGCCAAGAATGGTTGCAACCATTGACGTTTTTCATTACCTTTCACAATTACCACATTGGCCGAGGACAAGTGTGCTTTCATGACCACGTCCAAATATTTATAGGAAATGGTTCCCTGATTCCAGTCTAGTTGCCTATGATTTTCAATCTACTGGGTTTGTTTACGGTCTTTTTCACACAACAAATCAAAAGCTTGGGGTGGTTTAAATAGCAAATGCGTAGCTTGTGATATCCAAAACGTGGTACAATCGATCATGGCCACTTGTTTAAATATAAATTTGTTGTCACCAATTTTAAACCCTTGGCAATCAACAATGAGTGTGCGCAACATGTTGACGCTTGCCGGGACCAAGTTCAACTGACGACTGACTGACGATCAATGACTACAGTAAGGTGTGATCATGACATGGACTTACTTGCCATACTAGTTTCAAATTGAGGTTAGGGTAGGACAGGGGGACATGCAAAAATAAGAATTTAAGAATTACATCATTTTATTATCATAACACGTCTTACAGGCTTTTGTCATTTTGGGATAAGGACGATACCAACTGATACAACAATATAGCCTCTTGTGTTTGTAACGTCCATAACACCGATGATGTCCCAATGTCTCTAAACTAGGCGTTTTTGATGGTGAGCTGCTCACCGAAGCACCATGGACACCATACGGTCCACACGTATCGTAACTTGTTTCTTCATCACCCAGAGACACAAGTGAGGGATAGCTTGAATGACAGGGTATATTTCCTACTTCCATTCTACACAGGGGCAGGTGGGTGACCAGCGCTGATGTTCCTGCATGGATTCATCGCCCTCCTGCTATTGGTCTATGATGATGGGACAAAAGGCACATTTCACTTCATCTCTTGTTTTTAAATAGTAGAATCCAGCGGCCGCCAAGGCTTGAGGGTTTATGAAAGGCACCGGCCACTTGAAACGTTGTTCCTCAGAGTTTAAATTCATGGATGTGGCTTTAAAGCAAGACATGACTGAGCGGCTCGACGTGGGTTGATCTGTTATTTATACACTCGTCACTTGGTTGGACAGTGGATAATAGTTGACTTGTTTGTGATGAATAATCAAACAGTAGGCTGTCATATTGGCTGGTACATTGTCATGCGTTTCAAAATCTAGTCGAATGTCTATATTGGATGGCTTGACAGACTCTTCCAGGTAAGAACAGTCAAAGACAATCAGTGGTGCTCTTGTCTTAAACGCTTGGGGTAGCAGCATGGGGCCGTTCTCTTTTTGATAATACGACCATCGAAATTTAGAAAACAAGTCGTACAGGGGGCCAAAATTATTTTTTGAAAAATCCCAATCCAGTCCTTCATAGGGAAACACAGCTCCGTTGAGGAAAAGACGTACATTTCTCAATTGCAGGTGATCAAATTGCGTGGCATCTTTGGTTTATTGAAACTTGCGATTCGTTTGAAAACCCACGATCAGGTAGAGAGGTCCCTCCGTATAGCGAGCTGTTTTTACAGACCAACTGTGTGTGTTGGCGGTGGGCAATAGCGGATACTCATGGAGTGCCCAGATTCTAAATTCCATGGGTAGAGGCATATCTCTCTTTACCATTTTGAGTATGTCCAGTTTTTTGCTATCGTCAAGGGTCACATGGGGCACTTTCCATAGGAAGCGTTGTAGTTGAATTTTTGAATCTATGGGGGCATTGTCGGCTCCCTTGAGTGCATTATTATCACTCCTGTCTCTCACTAGATAAAGCACTTGGCTTGCGTTGACCACAATGCGCTGGTGATCTTCGGCAAACCTAAAATCAGTTTAAGAGGTAATTATCCAGTTAAGGTCCCATCGGTGTGTACCATCAAGTCATTGGTCGAGTCAGGACACCAACCTGCCATGCAAAGTGTTTTACCTTCTTCCTCACTATAAGAGGGGTATAGTTTCATGACACTGGAAATGCCCACATTTCGAGTTCTATCCACCACGACATCGTTAATCACGTAACGTACTTCAGAAAACAGAAAGGCCAAACCATGGTTGGCCAACTTGGATGTGGTGGGTGTAGAGCCATCGGCTTTGGTGAGCCGAACTTCAATCTGAATGACACTTTCATGCGGTAGGGTGTAAATATCTTGGTTGTTGATAACAAAATGAATTTCATCATTGTTATTGAATCCAGGTGTTTGAGCTTGATAGGAATGGAGATCAATTCTTACCACTCCTGGTTGCTCCTGGATGCGGTTCGTTACCTCTAGGATAGAATTCATCATGTGGGTTGACGTGGTAACCCAAATGCTGTAAAATCTGCTTGCCTTGAGATGTTAACGTGTATTCACGTGGCAAACAACTAACACCATTCCTAGACGGTGTTGTTGCTTTTCACACAAACTTCATAGTGGCTTTAGCACCAACTTGTAAGTCACTGGTGTGGTAGAATCTAGATCAATGAGTTGTTGATCTCTATTGATCAGTCTTATTGTTATATCACTAATACCATCGAGAGCCACAGAATGAAAAAGCACCACTGGAGGGTTTTCACGAATAATATACCCATTGGGCGATGTCACAATAAAGTCATAAAGCGAATGCGATGGTTCTTGATTAGTGTACACTTGGCTAATAATATTACATGTCACCGACACATGATGGTCCTCAATGAATTTCACTTCATGGTCCGATTCATGTTTTTTGTTGGGCTCCAACACACGTGGTTTAAATCCTAGTAATGGGCCAATGGAATGGGGGTGTGTTTTAAAGTCGATGTTGAATGTGGAAAAAATACTGCAGCGATGAGTGTTGGTATTGCCTACAAGTTCAAACTTGCGCGTTCCATCGAGAAATGACTTTAAACCATATTCATTGATCAACACCACATAAATGTGTTCATAAATATCATCGATCGTGTATCCGCCAGAGTTCAGGGCGAGCACAGAATCATCATAGTAAAACTTGTTGTTCACATTTTCACGTATGTTGTATATTCGATTGTACGTTTCAAGAGAAACAAGTCCCAAACCATAAGGTCTTTCACTCAATTCGATAGGCGGGTAAAAGTCTAGGCTGACTTCGGGTCCACGTCCATGCAGTGTAAACGTTTTACTTTCTGCCGACATACTGGTGGCGTTTTTGCTTATTCTGCGTCTTATATAACAATTAAACACAAACGTCCACACTGTTGGCTGTTAAACGTTTGCTCACGTTTCAGATTATAATATATCTTGATCCTGTTTCCAAAATAGGTCACTAGTTCCATGGGCGGGGCCAAATTCCCAAAACTGTCAAAGTACCATACGATGGATCCCTCTTTGACATAAGCTACATAATGTGTTCCTGGTCCTCGGTGATCATCCAAATTGACAACAGCACATTCCTGTTTCCAGGGTCTTGGGGGTAATTGGTTTCGCATAAACACACCTCGAAAATGAGAAAGCTTTAGTTGTTTAGCATAGCTTTCCACTTGCTGATGCGTCAGGGCATGTCTTGCTATGGCTGAGGTTAATATTTTTTTTTTGTATTTCGAAATGGTGAAATCCCAAATCCTTGTTGATAAAGGCTGGAATGAAATTGGGATTTCTGGCACCCATAGCAATCGCTTCCATCGTTTCATTGTGTCGCTCGCTTTCTTTGAGTTGTTGCTTGCCCTGCTGCATGGCTTTAATGGTTTTCGCCACTGCACTGGCACCGCCCAAAAGTGAACCCAGAGCAGCCAAACCGGCAAATAAAGCAGGTAAAAATCCCGCTCGTTTGGGGACGGGAATCACTCACCCTTGTTTTGAACCCTGTCGCCGACGATTTGGAATAACATGTCTCTGTGCTGCTCGAAGGGCTTTCCTTATGGTCAATACATTATTTTTTCTTTTTTTCTTTCGCAATGGCTTGTCCACGAATGTCGTAAGCCCAGGCTTTGCTAAGGACAGGGTCTTTTTTTAGTCTTTCTCACCACATACCTTTGTTTCACCATGATGATAATGACCAACAACCTTTCACAAGAAAGTTTAAATCACAACTAACGTCAGATTGTTATTTCATGGCTGTATATTTCAATTCCACATAAGGTGGGAAATCGTTTATGGTTTTTCCCGCTTGCTTTTCATCCCATGTCAATATGAGATGAAAGGATAATTCGTCACCTGCATTGACCATTTCATGGTTATGACCGTTTATCTTTATTTGTAAATGGTTCTCATCAGGCATCGCGTATTTGATGTGAATGGTTCCATCATAGTGTAATCGATAGTGGCTTAAACCTGAAGTAAGCACATAGGTCAAGTGCTGGTCACGAGCTAGCGTTAAATGGTTTCTGTCATTCACAGGTTTTTCATTTGTCAGATACACTAAAAATACAGATGGGATAAATTTATCAAGCCTTTTCATTTCATAGGTCACGTAACGCTTGGTACAGACATCGTCTTCGTCTTGCGGGTCTTCCACGTGAATAATCCGATGGTGATTAGCCCTATAGCCATTCACCGCAAGCTGGGGCACTTTGTCTTAAAACTCATACACTTTGTTACCCACATACTTTTTCGTAGTAACGTCTGTAGACACTGTAACGATTCGATCCCATAGCTGTTATATTTATAGGGTTATTCATTTATCATGTTATTATTATTATTATTAATTAGTACATCGATGAGATGATTTTTATATCAGATGATTGTAAACGGTTTTTATTATTATAGTCAGACAGATTTTTATTAACATTTACTTGTAAAGAAACAGCCTCCGTGGCTCAGGCGGCATCACGCCGGCCTTTCACCACTGAGTCCGTGGTTCAAATCCCGGTCACTCCATGTGAGATCTGTGCTGGACAAAACGGAGGCAGACAGGTTTTTCTCCGGGTACTCCGGTTTTCCCTGTCAAAATTTCATTCCAGCAACACTCTCCACTATCATTTCATTTCATCTGTCATTCATTTAATCATTGCCCCAGAGGAGTGCGTCAGGCCTCGGCAGCCGGCACAGTTCATATCCTCGCCGCTAGATGGGGGCTTCATTCATTCCATTCCTGACCCGGTCGGAGACTGGAAGCAGGCTGTGGATTTTCATTTCACTTGTAAAGAGACGAAGTATTATATATTGCAACAAGATTGGCAATAAGGACCAACCCTATGTGTCACAAACAGAATGACGCAGTATCGTTTCACCACGGCTAAGAGTCATTGTCTCGGGATGCTAAAACCCCATGTGTAATCATCACGGGTTTGACCATCTAGTTCCTTCTGGAAGGAATAGAAGCTTGATATTTCACCTTATTGTGAAAGAATCACGCCATTTCTACTGTAGGTACGCTGCTAAATATTGCAAGTTGTGATGCAATTAGCCCTCGTGAGTGAATGAACACTGAAGAGAGGGAAGCTTACTAGGGTGGGAGACAGTCGAAGACCACGTGATCAGGAAGCTATTAATACCTGCGCCCTCGACAATACATTCATTCATCAACAGCTCTCAATGAGGGGAGGAAGTAATAACCTGGCTTCCTGGTATAGAATCGAACTGAGTATACAGATTCGACACTGAACGATGTCTTGCCAATATCCATATCAGCCGATAGTGGATTATATCCCTACTCAACGGTCTTAACACTGATGGCAACGTAATTGATTATGGTATACCATATCTACTGAGATATCACAACATTTTCAACTTGAAACGGAACATCGAGATCATCTTGAACAATTTTTATGATGATACTTCAAATGGGTGAGCAAACAATTAAATATCCGACGTCTCTGTAATATGTAACTTCTAGATTAATATTTAATTCAAATGTTTATTTTCTTTTAAATTAATTGCCGCATTGAGTAATTTTAAATTCAATTGTGTGACGATCACTATTCTGTTTTATTAATATTTTGTTTTTGCATTTAATAAATTCATTTTCTTTAACGTAATGCCTTATTTCTTTCATAGTGGTTAGTAAATACTATAGGCAAATCAATCATACTCCTTAAATAAGTACTGAATGGTTAGTCAACTAAGTTACACTACGGCCCGGGTAAGTGGTCTCGAACTCTACTGCTGACTGCCGAGGATATATTTATAAATTTTGGTACTATATCTTAAATATTGAACCTGGCGCCCTAATTATATCCTATTATACTATCAAAGGTAAGTCCACACCACAGTGTTTATTTATTCTTATCATGTTTGTTAAATTGAACCATTACAAGTGTCACCACAGCGTTAAGGACTCATATTAAAAATGTTACAACACTTGAGGATGTTTTACATGGGTTAACCGCTTTCCCTTAAAGTCATAATCTCCGTGTTTTGTGCGTGGCACTACTGACCTACCCACATAGTGTTTATTAGCAGGATCTGTTTCTTTTTTAGGATCATGTATGGGGACAGACCTAGCTTTGGCCATCAACGCACGTCCAAAGACATCCATCTTCAACCTGTGGTATGACTGTACTGTTTCTATGACAAGGCTCGATGTCCTGTATATAGACAACCTGCTAGCCTCTCTAAGCCTTAGTTGATATGAAGATTATTAAGCAGCAAGAGTCATTCCCCGTGGGGGACATGGTTTCCCATCTCTGTCCCACATCACGTGAACAACGCCATGGTTCACTGTTTCCATCTTCCATTCGCTGCATCATTGTGGGGCCTTCCGGCTGTGGAAAGACTAATCTTTTGCTGACTCTCATTACAGCGCCCAATGGTCTGCGTTTTCAAAATATTTATATTTTTGCAAAATCTCTCTACCAACCCCTCTACGTGTTTCTGGATCAAGTCATGTCTGGTTTACAAAATGAGAATATGGGTTATTTCACATTTTCCATGCAAGAAAATGTTATTTGACCGAATAAGGTAAAGCCCGATTCGCTCATGATTTTCGATTATGTATCCACTGAACGTCAAGGCATCATTCAAAGCTATTTCAGCATAGGTCGTCACAAACATATCGATTGCTTCAATCTTGGACAAAAGTATTCTAAAATGTCCAAACAGTTGATTCATGACAATGCCAATGTCATTCTTTTATTTCGCCAGGACGAGAGGAACAGCCGTCACATTTATAATGAACATGTGAATCCGGATATGACCTTTCAAATGTTTACAGAATTGTGTGCCAAGTGCTGGAACACAACGTCATGCCTGTTTAGTGATTGACAAACAATGTTAACTCAACCAAGGACGGTATCGCTTAGGGTTTGATCATTTTACTGCTATTTAAGGCCCTGTCTCATTCCCTGTCAAGTCATTTGTCAAGACACCAAGGCGTTAGCAGAGAGTCAGTTGAAAAAGCATATTATTAGAAAAAAAATACTATTCGCCAAATGTTTCGTCAATTGAAACGATCGCGTGCCGATCATGCTTTGTTTATTCAACAACATTTGATGATGATGATAATTGTTGTTTTAAGGGGCCTAACATCTAGGCTATCGGCCCCTCAACAACATTTAGCACCTCCGCTAAAAGCCATGTTGAAACCCTCTTTCAAGCCATCTGAATTGCTACCCACCGTTTCACAAGCCACTCAGACGCTGCACGAGGAACCTGAGGAGGAGGAAGAGGATCAGGAACAGGAAGATTTGAGTAGTGTTAGCGAAGTTGAGGATTAGGAGGAACAAGTGTTTATGCCTAAAAAAAAAAAAAAAGGCCGCACCCCTTGCAGAATTTTTGAGAAAAAGAAATCCTTGGCCATGGTCGAAACACCTTGCCCTTCCAAAGCGTCTCCGTTTTCACAACACTTGGCCACCCCTCAACATAAAGCTCAACTGAAAACCATTTTATTAAAATATTACGGATCAACCTTGGAACCCTATTTCACCGATCTATTTATTGGAAACACTCATACCACGTATGGTGTTCGCTATGAGAATGATAGTCTTAAAATTGGCGATTCATCCATTAAATTTGCTCGTACTAAAGCTGTCATTAAAAAACATCAACTATAAATTTACACCAGGACTGTTAAAGCTGCTCTTTTCTCGGACCCCCTCTTCCCATGATAATACGTCAGAAGATATTGACAAATATAAATCCATTTTATTGGATACCCATGCTCACAAAAGACAGTATGATCCCGCTCAACAAGTGAATGCCAATATATCTCAAAAACATAAAACCATCATTGCAAAAATGTTTCCCACTGGTCAAAGTACTCGTCGTGAAGCATCCGCTTCGGGAGTGACATTTAAACTATTAAAACCCCTTGTGGATGTTACCTACTGTCACAATCCCAATAAGCTCGTCCAGCGGCTACAGTTGTTGCATGCTTCACGTCAAGCTGGCCATACCGGTCACGATTTGGAAATTCAAGAAATTGAACAAGAACTTCGAAATGCCAAAATTATTGTATAAGCACTCACCCATTAAAATGGGTATTGCTCACGAGTTGCATCGCCCAGCTAGGCGTCACTATCCAAGGCTCAATGTGATTTCACAAGGTGTGGATGAACTTTAGCAGGCTGACTAGGTTGAAATGATACCCTATGCTGGTGTTAACGATGGTGTACGCTATATGTTGACCGTCATTGATGTCTATTCCAAAATGGCCTTTGTTGAACCTGTGCGTCGCAAGTCTGGTCCACTAGTTACCAAGGTCTTTCAACATATTATTCAACACTCCAAACGTCAACCTCAGCTGCTACAAACCGACCAGGGGAAATAATTCTTCAACAAGGATTTCTCCAGTTTTCTCAAATCTAAGGATATTCATCATTACACCACATACAGCAATCTCAAAGCCAGTGTGGTTGAGCGGTTCAACCGAACATTGAAAACCCATATGTGGAAAGCGTTTACCGCTCAGGGCACGTATCGCTGGTTGGACATGTTACCAGAGCTAGTATCACGTTACAATGACACCAAACATAGAACCATTGGGACCAAGCCACGTCTCGTGACCAAAAATATTCAGCGACTGGATAAACTGTTTAACCCCATAAAACAGCAGATACTAAACGTCACCGACTGAAAATTGGGGATTTTGTTCGTGTGAGCAAATTTAAGTCTGCCTTCAATAAGGGCTACACGCCTCAGTGGGGGACTGAACTATTTCGAATTCGTCAAGTCAACTTGGACAGTCCAGTCACCTATTTACTCCAAGACTTCAACCATCAATCCATAAAAGGTAGATTTTATCTCCATGAACTTCAGAAAACAGCATTTCCTCAGCATTATCTTGTGGAAAAAGTGTTGAAACAAAAAGGAAATAAACTATATGACAAATGGTTAGGGTTTAACTCTACGTTTAATTCTTGGATCAATAAATTACATGTTGTGGGAACCTGTGCACTTTTTATTTATTCACACATGTTGTACACCCCCTATAGCTCTGTGTGTACAGCGCTCCGCGCTTCGTGCATGTTCATACATGTTTGTCTTTCCCTTTCCACCTGTGTTCTCTCTTACATTACCCCTCCCCCTCTCCCCCTCCACCTCCCACCACTGCTGTTCGCAGCTCTTGCCTATCTATTGGTTGTGACATCATTCCCACAAGTTGCATGATACTTTTACTGATTCAGCGATTCCCACGCTTTGAACATTCTGTTATCGGACACGTGGACAGATAACGTCCAAGATGAACACGTGTGTTGGATCATATTATACGTCAACTTGCATTTTGTCACGTACGAAGCAAACAGGATGTGACTTGTTAACAGTTATCGTGCACGTGGACAGCTAACGTCCCAGGTGAACACCTGTGTTGTATCATATTTCACATGAACTCGCATGTTGTCACGTACGAAGCAAAACAGGATGTAACTGGTTTAGCATACATGTCATCTCACACGTGTTCACATGCCTTTCGCACTCCCCTGCCACCACGATGGTCAGATTATTTCACCTTCAAGCGTCATTGTCATTTTTCCATTGCACCTGTTGTCAAGTCTGATCAGCGCATTCCAATAAGCTCAAATGACATTCACCTCCTGCTCGTCTGCTCCTCGGCAAGTTTGTTTTATCTACTCGCTTCGACCAACATAGAACCAAGTTCTCATCACCGTTTACACGTTAAAGGTAAAATATCAGAAAAACGAACCCTCGCTCTGTCATACACCGACGCGCCGAAATAGCGATTGTTCTATTAAGCATGGTCCTTGTGGTTAGCGGCATGTTCGTTGAAACACACACACACACACACACCCAGCAGTATCGTCTCTCTCAACCACCATGCTTCATGAACATTATAAATAGGTAAAGGAAAAAAGTTTTTCAACATGTATGGCGCTAGGCCCTTTGTGAATTTTTTTTTGGAAATCATATCTACCACGTTTGAAAGGGGGCGTTAGCCCGTGTCCTAGGACACCTCGTACATGTCTGTAGCGTTATGGGTTTGCGAGATAGAGCAAAAAGTCTAAAATCACATTTTTGCCCCCCCCAAAAAACCATGTTTACAGCACTTCACCTTTTCGACACCTACATTCCCGCAAAGAGCGCAACGAGACGAATAAACGAATCCAAGCATGCCCTCCTAGCATGACTCCTTCCATTCCAAGGTCGAAGGGGCTCACAACTTCCTAAGTAGGGCTGAACCTACAACCTAGCACTATTTTAGAGTGGAAATAAAACGTCCATACGAAAGGGGGTTCACCACGATTCCTAGGACACCCCATATGCTCAAATCCAACCATGGTTTTAGGAAATATTAAAAGCGGATGACCTATTAGTTTTGGTCTTTTATTTAAATAAAGAGCCTATAGGAAAGTAGGGGGCATTACTACGAGTGCTAGGACACCCTGTATGTTCAAATCCCATAATTGATTAGCAAGATATCAGGTTCGGGGCAAATACGAGGAGGGTTCAATAAGTTAGTAGACAGAACCCCTTTTACCACACTACTGTCAGGTTTTTATCCTAGAGACTTGAAATTTGTTTTGGGGGTAGAGGGGGCAGGGACCTTTCATTTCTGTCAAACAAACGTTTTTGTAAACTTCCTAGTTTCCAAAATATAGGAATTTCACAATTACACTGTTTTCAAAAAAACATAAAAAATAAAAAAGTTTTATTAAAAAAAAGGTCATAAATACCATTCGTTTGAGCCATGGCACAACGTTCTATCATGTTTGGGTTTCAAACTATCACCTACTTTCGAAAACAAAAATTTTCAATTTTTTTTTGAAAATATAATATGTTGTCCATAGGAAAGAACACATCAGCCCGAGTCCAACGACACCTCATTTGACAAGATCGGACCATGTGTTCGAGAGATATTTAACATGGCTGAGGCTTAGTAGTGGGGCAAGGAGGGTTCTGGAGTGGGTTAGAACTCTCACTACCCCCCTACTGTCATGTATTATGAGTGTGTAAAAAATAGAAATATTTGTGTGTTGATGAATGTCATGAATAATAAAAACGGTAACACAACCAATACCCATAGCATGAGACACTATTTGCGGGGTACGGAGTGGTCTGATGGTTCACTGACGTGCAATGAACGGAACAGACTGGGCCTTTATTATTATTATTATTATTATTTATTTACCATAAATCGTACACGAAGTATGGAAGGCCTAGTGAAAAAGGGCAAGCCCCACATACATATTTCATGCTTCACAGGCACAGCTTACATCTACATTTGTTTTAACAATATTTACAAGTTTTACAAAGATATTTGCAGTATTTACATATTTAGAATATTGACATAGTACATTTTCCTGTTCACTCACTCTCTCACGCACGCACTTTCATAGCCTCGATCACTCCATACATTCATTCATTCCATTCAGATACTCATTCATTCAGCGAGACAATCAATCACTCATACAGACGTTTATTTGTACAATGTACCTTTTTACGTACGGCTTGAATTTCCTAAGAGGCAAGATCTTGGCATCCCCTGGCAGCGCGTTCCATAACCGCGCAGTGCGGCCGTAGAAACCTGTCAGGTAAGCATTGCTACGTGCGAAGGGCGGAACGAGGGTTACACCTCGTCCTCTCCGAACTGAGCGATATGCCAATGACAGTCGGCAAAAAGGGTCAATATTAATGGAACCTGTAAGGGATTTTTTAAGAAAAATTAGATCAATTTGTTTGGCTGTTGCCTCTATAGATGGAAATTTTGACAAAGGGGAAGGGGAATAACGAGCTATTAGCCTTTCTGCGCGGCGCTGTACACGCTGGAGCTTGTTGATGTTTTCCGCTGTAGTGGGATGCCAAGCAGGTAAGCCGTACGTTAATATCGGACGGACCATGCATGTGTAAGCCATCCTGAAGGCTCTGGGTTTACAGCCTCTCATGTTTCTGTACAAGAAACCCAGAACTTTGGTGGCCTTACATCTTGCCTCTTCACTTTGTATGTTCCAATTCAGGGTGTCGGAGATTGTTACCCCTAATAACTTTAAGTTTGTGCACTGTGGGATGACACTGTTCATAATTTTGTATTCATTCTCAATGGGTTTTTGTGACCTGGTTATTCTTATGTATTTACAATTTTGTACATTTATATTTAAATTATTCACAGAACACCACAGCGATAAGTTGTCCAGATCTGATTTAAGACAGAGGGAATCTTCTTCACATTTAATGCCCCTGTATAGCACGGTGTCATCTGCATATAGTGACATTGATGAGGTGACACAGCCAGGAAGATCGAGCACATATATAGTGACGAGAAGAGGCCCGATCACAGAGCCCTGAATCACTCCAGAAGTAACTTGAGCAGCCTGCGATCGAGCTCCTCCGTACACCACACACTGCGTTCGACCCTCTAGGAATGACCTCACCCATGCAAGTAAGCTACCCCGTATGTTAAGCTGCTGTAGCTTTAACAAAAGTCTTTCATGAGACACTTGATCGAAGACCTTAGCCCAATCCAGTGCAATACAGTCCACTTGTTTCACTTCTGGCTGATTCAAATAGAACTGAAACTCATCAATGACTTTTGTCAATAGAGTAGTGCAAGAACGACCCGGAAGAAAACCGTGCTGATTTGGGTCGAGCAGATTGTTCTCCCGCAGGAATTCCAGCACACTGTGTATAAACGTATACATATAATCGAGTACACCTGACCATTTATAATACCAATGTATTTGCAATGCCCCGGCTGTACATTATGTAATGTCACAAACGTTCAACCCCTTACGATTTCAGAATCCCTTTTCCCGCTCACAGAACACGTTATTACATTTGACTGCAAAATGAACATTATTCACGACACCTACAGTTGTACGAATTGTCTATGTTTACAAAAAAAAAAAAAAAAAAAAAAAAGAGGTTCACCGGTGGGATTCGAACCAGTGATCCCAGGCTTACGAAGCAGGGCGCTTACCGCTGAACCATGCGCTCCTTGGCTTGAAGTTAACGTACAACGCACATGAACGCGCTACAGCAATTAGGAATAATTAATAATTAATTTCTCGGAATCGGCTGCGAAGCGCACCTTACTACTTGCACCTGGTATACGCCTGGTCATGCCCTACACGTATACTAAAGATGGTTCGAATCGGTGACCCATACATTGTATCCTCCCCTTGTAAGTACAACATTTCTATGGCTGAACCTCCAAAAATGAAATTTATATGTAAGGTGACCAGTATCTTGCTATTGCACTTGCTTCTTTAGTGGCATCTAATAGTTCTGAGGATGTATGTCGTCGGGCATAACTTGCAGCTGAGGAGATGATCCATGGTTTGCTCTTCACCGCATTCGCATTCCCACTTTTTCATGTTATTTTTGGATCAGTCAACACTGGACCGCACCCTGTTTAGTCGACCAATTTTCCTCAAGACCTGGAGGAAAGCTTTCAGATGGCACCATCCATCCTCTAGTGCAGTTCGATCTGGAATGCCATGAATTTATTCTGAATTTTGAAGGTGGTTCTGTTAGGCTTGCTGTAGAACGAGGTAAACTTTTTCTTGGTTTGGGCCTCGAAATTTCCGGAAGATTATGGGTCCTCTGGTTTAATGGCTGGCTCCAGACTCACGACGGATATCCGGAGGTGAAATACCTGTTAGACAATGTAGCGGCATTGTTGGCTGTCAGCCTGGAGGTCTGGGTTCGATTCCCACCTCAGCCATCTGCTAGTGGTTCTCCTTGGGTTCCCACTTCAACTTCAGGCAAATGCCGGGATGGTTCCTAATTTAAGACTTTGGCCGCCTTCTACCAAATCCTCACCCGAATTGCAAATACAGCCATCACTGTGACACAGGTTATCAGACAAGTTCCACACACACAGCAATGGGACCACGTGCATTGAACCATTGTTCCACCACGTCCAGAACTAGGCACAAGTCTCTCCTTGAAGTATTGTCATCAGAAGGCGATATTCCTTCCATTATTCCTGAATCGTGCTCTGGATGCTCGGCAGCAATGATCACAGATTAATGACGATAGATGGCCCAGGTGCAAAACAATAAGTATTCTGTAAATGATCAGGATTACCGGCCGCGGTGGGCGAGTGCGCTAACGCGCTACCTCGTGTCTCGCTGGCATCGGGAGAGCGTGGGTTCCAATCCCACCTCGGCCGTCCTGAAAATAGTTTTCGTCCTTCTCCATTTTCACTACCAGGCAAATGCCGGGACGGATCCTTTCAATAGGTCCACGGCCGCATTTCCTTTCATATCCCTTCCCTGACGCATGGCCATAGGCTGCATTAATAAAATTTTAAATGTTCAGGATTCTGTTTCTAATCACACTTGCGTGAGCATTGCCCCTGTGTGTACACACTGTTCTAAACACAGTCATATTGAACTAATTCTGTCATTTTATAATCAACTGTTCGATGTTTACGAGAACAGATCGAGCGCCGTAGATCTGAGGACGCT
Source organism: Meconema thalassinum (assembly GCA_946902985.2). NCBI lineage: Eukaryota > Metazoa > Arthropoda > Insecta > Orthoptera > Tettigoniidae > Meconema > Meconema thalassinum. The sequence goes on from OX336388.2 coordinate 810,325,612, forward strand.
CTTGGCATCTTATTTCAATAAAGCTGAATAATTCTTCAATAAGTGGTAACCTCTGTGTTAGTGCCCCCCCCCCCTCCTCCAATGGCTATTGATATCGTGTTCCCCTTTCCCAATTGTTTTCGTCGCGGTTCTATTTGTTTATCCCATCGTTTGTACATTCAAGGTGAACATTAATTATTGGATTATTATTATTATTATTTTCTATAGTTTTATCCCGCACACCTGTGCATGTAGGGACATGGCCGCTCTGTGCAAGTGGCAGCACTAGTCATTCATAGCCTCCTTGAGAATGAAAGAATCTCCATGACATGAAACAACAATATGTACCGTACGTTTAAAAATGAAGAGAAGATCTGGTGCAAAAACTATTAATTCTAGAAAAGAACTGTTTGAGAATGAAAAAAGAAATGTGAGGAAACCTTGGATCTCAAAGAGTCAACATTAAGGCCTCCAGGGAGGGAAGACATATATTAAGAGTATTCTTGAGGCATTGACGTCCGAGCTTATCCATTTTATTATGAAGAAGCCACCAAACCAAGGAAGCTTTGCATTCCAGAAAGCCCACACATGTAAGCTATTTATTAATAAATTATACATTATTTAATGATTCATTTTTCAATTTATGTACCATAGGTTTGGGCCTAGGAGCGAGTGTAGCGTCTTGCGACCTAGGAGAAAGCAGCTTCGGGGGCGTAGTTGGTAGCATGCTGAGCTTCTACGCCCAAGGTCGCCGGTTCAAACCCTCATTATGCCTTCCTTTGGAGGGGAAGTAAAGCCGGCGGTCCCATGTCACAGATTTATGGCATGAAAAAGAACCTTCCACTAACTACACTTGTCTGAAGCCAAAATTTGTAGGTTGGAATTGATAACGCTATATTACATCCAACGTTCGCCGCCAGGTACTGACTGCGATGCCATGTAGTATCCAAGTCCGCAAGCTAGGGGTCGTGGACGGTAGCATTTGGAAGCAGAAGTAGGAACTACCGTACGGTACTTGAAATTATTGTCTTCAGTCCTTACTTGAATTAAAAACCAACAACACACACTAATACAGCCATCACAATTAACACCGGTTTTCAGACAGATTCTACACACACTTAAAGTACACGGGGCTATATCACCGCGTTGTCGCAGCCCCTAACTAAGGAACCAACTAACCAGCCAACGTCTTAGGAGGAAATATTCTAGGCTCTATCCCCATCCTTAAACGCTATTGAACTCCTGATAAACCAAATATGGCATGCCTTAGAGGACAACGGAAAATATTACACCATGTTTATGTATTTTACAAATGGCCTTCGATCTGATAAATAGAAAGCTAGTTACTAGGGTGACCAGACGTCCTCTTTTTCGCGGACATGTCCTCCGATTTACGTCTCTGTCCTCTGTCCGCGAACATTTTTTATAATTGTCTAAATGTCCTCCTTTTTATTAATTTACTATATTATCGTATGAATGTATGTCACCGCTGGGTCCGTGGTTCAAATCCCGGTCACTCCATGTGAGATCTGTGCTGGACAAAACGGAGGCAGACAGGTTTTTCTCCGGGTACTCCGGTTTTCCCTGTCAAAATTTCATTCCAGCAACACTCTCCACTATCATTTCATTTCATCTGTCATTCATTTCATCATGCCCCAGGGGAGTGCGTCAGGCCTCGGCATCCGGCACAATTCATATCCTCGCCGCTAGATGGGGGCTTCATTCATTCCATTCCTGACCCGGTCGGAGACTGGAAGCAGGTTGTGGATTTTCATCGTATGAATGTATGTATGTTTTAGTTTTTCGCAATTTATATTGGCGCCATGGCAATAGATTTTTTTTACCGATGTTCAGCGCTACAATTTTTGTTTCCGGTCCACGCTGGGTTTGGGAATGTGTTTCTGTGTTTGTGCTCTGTTGCTCCGTTGAATGGCAGTCTTACGGCGTGATTGTGTGTTTGCCAGTTTAAAATTTGCTCGCATTCAAGATGCCTAAAAGAAAGTGCAAGTTTACAGATATGCTTTGAAAACCAAATATCCTGCATTCAAGCTTGGACGTAATGATTTTGAGACAGAATGTAAAATTTGCCCAACTGCAACTTTCGTCTCGGTAGCAAATCATGGTAAGTTCTATAATTTATTGTTTAAGTTAATACATTACAAATATTAAAACAGCGTTATTTATATAAAATTTTCATTTAATTTCGTAGGTTCTCAAGGTTTGGATAGCCACATTTCTTCAAATAAACACACAAAAAGTGTACAAGGCTGCTGCAGTTCCCAAATTATAGACAAGCTTTTCTCCACAAACGAATCACGTTTTAGCTGCGGAAGGAGCATTAGCATTCCATACCGTACATCATCATTCCTCCTACAGATCAATGGACTGCTCACCCAAATTGAACCAGACAATTTATTATGATCCAGAAGTGGCCAAAATAATTTCTACAGCTAGAATCAAAACTGAAAGTATAACAAACAGAGTAATAGGCCCACATGCTGTTGATGTTACAGTGGAATGTATGAAAGGTATATCTCGTTATGGAGTGTGTACGGATGGAAGTAATCATGGAAGTCTCATTCAATATTTATATTATAAACTAAGTTAGGTGGTATTGAAACTAAGTTTGTAGAACTAAAGACAACCCCTGATGAGAAGACTGAATATATTGCAGGGTATATTAAGAATACCTATGTAAAGTGTTTTTCGAGGGTATTTTACGCCACTGACATAAGTCAGTAGGAAGCCATTCAAAGTTTATTTACGCGGCAACTTGTTAAGCCAAGATTAGTTTAATGTAACTTATTATTATTATTATTATTAAGGTATTTTTGGAGAGTTTTTTATAAGATTATAAGTATACAGATAGGTTTTCGATGTTATAGAAAACACTATCAAGCGAATTATTACGAACAAAATTATCGCGGAAAATTATATGATTACGGAATTTAACGGATTTTAGTCAGTTAGGGTATTGTGAGAGAGATGAGTCATTGGGAATTCAGCTACAGGTATATTCTTGTCGAGAAGCGTGACGCAAGCCGTGGGGCACTTCCAGCTGGCTGCATCAAGAAAAGGCGAAATGGCCTGGACCGGAAATCGACATCTTCGCGCTGAGCATATTGGCCCTTATGTCGGGAGTATCGCGTGGTGTCTCGGCCAATCACAGGAGACCGGGCGACTAGGAGACTGCTCCAGAGAGGGGATTCGAGGAGTGCATATATTGTTTGCGCGCCGAGGAGGGAGGACGATTATCATTGTAAAACTTGACCGATGTGGTCGCTCGTTTGGTTGGTTCCGGTGTGATCGGACCATAACTTTACATTTCTACAACAATCTCCTCAACTGACGAAGAAGATGGCGACGTCCATAAGGTTGTGGGAAGCTCTCTTCAGCATCAAGTACGAGGGAAATGCTACGGCAATTTCCAATGGTAAGCGCGAATGACTCAGAACTACATAATCTCTCGCTTCATTGTTTCATATTCAGTATTTCGGTAACTTCTTAGCTTGGGAATAATAGTAAAATCAGTAATTCATCCGACTCCGTTTTCACGTAATTCTCTAGTGGTAAATTCAAATCGTTACGCTCCAATTTAAATTTATTATTATTATTATTTTTAAAATTGCCACTACTTGTTTTTTATATAATAAATTCATTTCTTATACTATGCAATCTTTGCTTTCAGTAGGTAGCATTAGATATAGACCAAATTCCTTCTCCTGATACAATTGTTAGTTGGGTTAATGATCAAATCATACCACGATCTGAGTGTGAAGATTCTTAAAGGTGTTCTGCCAGAGGTAGGTGTTGTTAAATATAAATTTAGATTTCAACATAGCGTTGAGGTCTTGGCTCCCATTAATACAACGTATCTTAGTCAGAGTAAACATTACATTTATCACCTCAAACGTGGGACTTGTTGTGGTTTTTCCACACTCTCCCCAGGAAAACAGTTACACTTGTTACCCAACAGTGGGGACACTAGTAAAAACGTTACACCTTGTCTAGTTTAGGTATTGTAGAAAAATGTGTTGCCTTTGCTGGTGAAAACACGAACACTAACTTTGGTAGTTTAAATCCTAGAGAAGGCAAGAATGTATTTACTAACTTAAAGGATGTTGTCAATAGGAATATGGTAGGTATAGGTTACCCAGCTCATATATTGAATAATACAATTCAACATGGAACTGATGTTTTATCTGTTGACATAGTTTGTCTTATTTTTAAGTTGAATAATTATTTCTCAATTTACACTGTAAGAACTGAACAGTTGAAGTCAAATTGTGATTTTGTTGATACCAATTACAAACAATTACTCTCCCACAGCAAGACAATATGGCTATCTCTGTTCCCTGCTGTTGAGGGATTATTGGAAAGGTTTCTTCCCTTGAAGTCTTACTTCTTGTTAGTGCCAAATCCTCCAAAACGTCTCATTAATTTTTTTGGAAATAAATTGAGTGAAGCTTATTTGTGGCACCTGCATTCTCTAATGTCAATATTTCACTCAAAGACTTTGATAATAGAGAAAGAAAAAGTTCTGTGTTAGAAATCATGAATGTGTTGGAAAGTGTCAAGGTTATGCTTCAAAATAGATATGAAGGTTCTTTCATTTCATTGAAGGTGCAAGATGTAGTAGAAAATGTTCGAAAATGGTAAGGAAGCAAATTTATTTATGAATGAAGCATTGATGTTATATAAAGTATCTTTGGAATATTTGACAAAATGGGTAACATATTTTGATGATTTCAGTTGTTTCATGTGGATGAGTTTGACTTTAAAGAAGATGGAATACACTGATGTTGAAAAAAGTATTATGTATTTACAAGGGAAATGTATTCACATTGATGATGCAAAATGTTTTGATCAGTTTTGTAATCTGAGTAAATTTACAGAGAGGTTATCAAATAACAGCGAATATCTTAAATTTACTTCTAGTCAGAAATATTTCAATGATAGTGAAATTATTGAATGCTACTCATAACTTCTTAAAATTGCAGAATATGTATTTTGTATCCCAGGTCACAATACTAATGTGGAGAGGGTTTTCTCATTGATTTCATCTCAATGGACAGATGAAAGAAACAGATTACAAATAGAATCTGTGAAAGGTCTATTAATGGTGCAGTGCAATTTTAAGGAATACTCCTGTCAGGACTTCTATAAATATCTCTTGGACAGACCTAAACTGTTGGCAGGAATATCATCCTGAGATAAATGTAAATAGTCTACAAATAAAGTGTAATTTCATGTTTTTAATTTCAGAATATGATAAATTTTCAGTGGCACTGTTCTAAGTTTATTAATGTAATTAATACATTTTGAAGTTCATAAAAATTTTATCGTATCTTATATGGTTTTATTACTTTTAGATTTGTCCTATTTTTTCCCTTAATGTCCTCAATTTTTTCCTTTGTTGTCCTCTATTTCACATTACTGGATCTGGTCACCCTACTAGTTACAGATAAGCTAAAGGAGATGCTAGGCATGAACAACATACGGGCCGATCTCATCACATCAATACTGCGATGGAACGAAGTACAAATTTCGGACAACCGAACTCTATCAGAACCGATAGCCCAATCAAACGGGGTCCTACAAGGAGACCCGCTGAGCGCCTTGCTGTTCATCATATGAACCACTGATATCCTAAAAATAGCGCAAAAGGAGGCAGTATTCTCTTGCGCATATATTGATGACATTGTAATTGGCTCCAGAGATTTAACAAAACTCCAGGAAACTGTAAATGACGTGCAAAAGTGGTGCTCCGAACACAAGCTGGACATCAACATCTCAAAAACAGATACCATGATATTCCGAAAAGGAGGAAGAATACCCGCTTCATCAGAGATTTTAATTCGGGATTTAAAAAATAAGATAGTTCCAGACTTCAAATATTTAGGCATCACACTGCAATCGAGCGCAAATTCTTTCACAAAACATGTCACAGATAAGGTAACCCAAGCAATGATGGCAATGCACGAAATAAAATACATCAGATCACTCAGTCTGGAGACAGCAATGTTGCTATTCAGAGTAAAATTTCTTCCAATAATGACCTATGGCATTGAAATCATCTGGACACATTTAACAACTAGGAACCTATCCACCTTGGAAAGGGAGAAAGCGGACTACATAAAGAAGGTGATAGGAGTATCGAAAACGACACGATCTAGACTTGTATATCTCCTGGCGAAGGAATCTTTCCTCGTAGATGACCTCAGGACAAGCATACCCCTACCGAACACAGGTGCATCAGAGAAACTGCTAGCAACTTTGACGGAGAAGAGAGAAGAAGTACAACCAGACGTCTATGGCACAGGGACCATGATAGACCGCTCGTGGACAAAAGCTAATTTCGAACTAAGACATGTCATTACAAGGCTGGCAGTTCACGGATTTCACCACCTACTCTGCAAATCAAAACACTTCCATGACACAAGTATAGACTGTGAGTGCACATTATGTGGAAAAATGTGTGAACGGTACCACATAGAATTCTGTACAAGAAGAATAATGTCTACAAATGATTATGCAAATATGTAACCCATCAATGTAACCTATATTTTCAGTTATGACTATTTGGCTGCGTGAAATATATTATTATTAAAAATGAACAGCTTAGGCTGTTATATCAGACAAACTGCTAGGAGAATCTGTGAGCCATCCAACCTCAACCAAGAGCTGAAATATATAAAGAGGGTCCTATGCGGCAACGGATATAGCAATAAGGAGATTGAGCGAGCCTCTCATCCCAGGCGCCGGAGCACGAGGAAAGAATCTGAGGAAACTCCGGTGGCCACCGCATTCCTGCCGTACGCGAAGAAGGTGACGGACAGGATAGGCAAACTACTCAAGACCTATGGGGTGAAGACGGTTTATAAACCCACCGCCAAAATCCGGGACTTGCTGCGATCCGCTAAAGACAAGCGCCACCCACACCCCACTGCAGGTGTCTACAGAATCCCGTGTTCCTGTGGGCAGGTGTACATAGGAACGGCGAAGAGGAGCGTGACCGCCAGACTCAAGGAACATAACAGACACAGCCGCCTGGGTCAAACTGAGAAATCGTCAGTCGCTGAGCATTCTCTCTTGCCCGGCCACGATGTACAGTACGGGGACACGGAGATACTCTCCACGACCACACACTACAACGCCAGACTGCAACGGGAAGCCATAGAAATATTCAAACACCCCGACAATTTCAATCGAAAGGAAGAAATTGAACGTGTGCATAATACATGGATCCCGGCTCTTAGGAACACCAAGGTCAAGATATCACGCACGCATCAACCTGAAGAACCTTCCTGCTACAGCCCGGCAGTCGCCCAGAGAACACCTGACTCTCACAAGCTCGGTCGCCGAAGCCGGAGCACGCACCGCACCCCACAACATGTACGCGAGACCAGATGATCCAGCCGGAAAGCGAAGAGAACGATCAGCTCACCATGCTAATTTTGAAGATCCAAAACTACCTTCCAGCCGTTAGTTCATCGCCTAGATCCACCCAGCCAACAGTCATATTCAAACAACAATACCCCACTACAAACCGTTACCCATTATTTCAAGCCTCTTCCTCATTCCACTGCTGACCAAGGATAGGAACGGAACCCTTGATAATGCCGGACGCAGTTTCCGGTGAAACGTCGAGAGATATCCTGCCTGGACCACGGCCTACAAGCCCGAAAAACTTGTAATTAATTAGAAAGTTTGTCTGTTTTTTTTTAATTACCCCGAAAATTTGCCTTATTTGGGCGTTTCAGACTATTTTATGAGAGATGTGCGCAAAAATGGAATGTTGGTATGTCTGTCTGTCTGTCTGTATGTGTAGAATTTGAGAACGGCTGGATGGATCAACGAAACATTTGCTACAGATATACATTCGAGGCAAGACACCAATCATTGCTGAACTCTTCTCCATACCTCTCATAATAGGGGGTCCACCCCCTTAAAATACATGGTGAAAAAGGCGTAGAAGAACGAGACAAAGCTTATTTTCAGCCCCTTAATCTGAGAGAGTCCCCAGAAACCACATTTTAAGGTCCTAAAACCAATAGTTTCTGAGATATTCCCAGAAAACTAATTTCATGTAATAAACGAAGATATGTAAGCCCGTTACCATGGCAGCAGTATCTCAAGTATTTCTGTAAAAGGCGATGCCACTCCGTTTATTACATTTCTGTTAAAATTTGCGAATGGCCATAAGGTTATCACGGAACCAACTTAGGCTGTAAAATCCATCAATACGTATAATATGCTTAAGGGAATCAAGGTGTACCGTAGAAATCTTTCACGCGATTTACACGTGCAATATATCGCACAGAAGGTCTATTATATCTACAAACAGCAACATTATTTTCAAAATTCCCGGAATTGAAATAGTATTTTTTGCATCTATTAGGAATTGTGGCCATTGAAGGCTAAAGATCCTGAATTATCATGTCCCACAAGCCTTTAAAATGTATTAAAGGGGTCTTCATAGGGATGGGAACTTGACGCAACGGTGAAGTCAGTTTTATATGACGTGTATTGCGTTTCTTCTACGAGGTTTTCAATTGTATTCTTACTTTAAGAAGTACATGTTAGGTAAATTTAGTGTGAAAATCCTTCTTGTTTTTTTTTTGTCGTCAAACGGCTTCGTCATGAGGATTTTGTTCTTTGATGCTGTGCGGTTAACATACCCATATTTGGCCACCTGGGTGATATAATGTAGTCAATAGAGTTAATTTGCCTCGTGGCCACCAGGTGCCTTTGCACTCTTATAAAGGTATACTATATACACCTATCTAGAAATATGAATGTTTGTTTATTCACTTTTCAATCTTTATAACGCGTTTCGGACTTTATTTTGTCGGATGCAAGCAAAATGTCGTTTTATCTTTCTGACTTACTGTGTATATACCGGGTGAGTTAGCCGAGGTCGTTGCGGCATGACTGTTGGCAGTCGCTCACATCCGGGAGGCGAGGAGGTTCGAATCCCCTCGCCGGCAACCTTGAAGATGGTCTTCTGTGGTTTCCCATCTTCCTTCCAGGCAAATGCCGGGGTTGGTCCTTAACTATAGGCCACAGCCGCTACCTTCCAACTCCTCGACCCTCCCTTCCAACTTTCCTCCCCAACGGTACTTGTAGCTCACCTATTGGGTGTCCGTCTCGAAGCAGCTACAAAACTGGCGAGCCGAACATGTCCTTGGACACTCCCGGCAATAAAAGCCATACGCTAAAAAAAAAAAAAAAAAAAAAACTGTGTATATTACTGTACACCTATGGCTCGTGTTCGGATGGTTGGGGCATCGTAAAATTAGGTATGGTATCCATTAGAGGCAATACACCAATCATTTATATACGTATAACTCTTCACCGAACTTCTCATAAAAAGAGGTAGCAATAGGGGAAAAACTTTTCAAAATATATGCTAAAATATACGAAATATAAAATGTATCCTAGAAGAACGACCAAAGCTTATTTTTAACCCCTCAATGTAAGACACAAAACTCGGGAGCCTAAAAAGGGTTTACGAAAATCTCATATTAAGGCCCTTAATTTAGCAGTGTCTGTGATATTCCCAGAAAACTTACTTCTTCTTCTCTTCTTCTTCAACGCGATCAGGCCCAGTGGACCGCGCGCTTCTCCATCGTCTCCTATCCATAGCTGCCATCCGCTAACTGTCCACACGTATCGCTGCCTGTTGCAGATCAAAATGGAGTCCATCACTCCACCGCTTCCTTGGTCTCCTTCCTGTGGGAATGAAATCCAGTAGCTTCCGTGGCCATCTGTGGTCTTCCATCCGGCCTACATGTCCATCCCACTGCAGTCTTCTGGTTTTGATGGTTCCAGCTATGTTGGCATCATGGTACAGGTCTTCTAATTCATGATTGTGTCTAATCCTGCATTCACCCGTGTGTACATCCCCAACCGGTCCGAAGATCTTCAGAAGAACTTTTCTCTCAAATACGAGTTGTTTTTGAAAGTCCTGTCTTCGGATATTCCATGTTTCACATCCATATAGTACAACGGGTTGGATCAGAGTTTTATACAGACGAATTTTAAACTGTCTGGAGAGACATCTGGACCGAAGAAGCTGTGTTAAGCTGTAGAGAGTTCGATATCCTGCTTGGATCCTGGCGTTGATCTCTGCCTCACATGATGAGTTCTCCGTGAAAGGCGCTCCTAGGTATTTAAATTCATGGACCCTATTGAAGGTCTGGTCCACAGATTGATACAGACAGATACATACAAATGAGACGCTAGCTGCCGAGTAAGCTACACGCTGTCGCTCCAAACTCCTGCCGCTTTCGTAATTGATTACCGCCGCTCAGCCCAGCTCTCCTAAACCATCATTCCCTTCCTCGCTCCCTAATTCAAGTCAACAATACCCAATCCAGCCGTTACCCATTGTTAAGTTACAATCCCACCTTCTTACCTTCTGGGTAGGTTTTAGCTTAGGATTAACTCTACCCGAGGGAAGTTGATAAAAAGAAAAGAGGAAGCGTGTTTCAGCAGGAAGAAAATGTAAGGATAGATAGGACGAGAGTTCGATACAAAACATAAACTAAAACTTGAAGAATGTGTTCAACCACAGTTTCCACAGTACAATGACTGTGAGACACCTAAAGTGGGTAGGGACCTGAACACAGCTAACGGGAAATGCAGCTGGAGCTTGGGCTATTTGCATGCAAGCGGTAAACGCACCTTCCCTTCCAAGCCAGTATTTGAATACTATGGGGATGGGTGGTGGTCTGGCAAGGCAAATAATGATAAGGAATAAAGATTTACTGGTTTTACCTTCAAGGGAGTTAGATTTAACCAAACGGTTTGAAATGCTAAAACAATTTGAATTCGCCGTGATATTTGTTAGTTCGGGAACTGTCGGATCTCCAGCGAATGATAGAGCGCTCCCAGAAAGGGAAGCAATGAAGCGGTTTTAATGCTTTTGTAAATAATTTTACTGGTTTCTTTGAAAATTTTGGTAGGAATACTAATTGTTGCACTTAAGAGCAGAGTGCCGACTAAAAGTTTAGATCAGAGGAAAAACTTAGATTTTGGAAACAAACCATAAGTTAGAGAAAAAATCTCAACAAGCAGGAAGCTTGCAGAGCTAGCTATGCTTGCCTTAAGGGCTCGTTAGAATTAGCTATGACAGGTAAGAGAAACTTTGAAAATGTTTTTATTGGAAGTTTTTGTTCAAATGCAACAAATAGTAAAAACTTTTGTGTAATTATTCCTTTTCTTAGAGAGAGCTTAAGCCTGCAGGAAGAATCAGGGAAGACACGGTCCTGCCTAATCGTTATTCTACTTAGATAAAGCGAAAAAGAGAAATAGTTTATTTTACAATAGAAAACGGTTAACTGAACAAAACATATAAGTTTGATTTGGGTTTGAATTAAGAACAATAAGTAGGTTTAACATACAAAGGTCTCAGACCTAATAATAACATGTTTATAATTGGTAAACTATGTTGAATGGGGTTCAAGTTTGAATCTTGCTATAAGCACTAACATCTGCATAAGATTTTTAAAAGTTATGCTTAAGATTAAGAACTTTTACGTTTATAGAACCAATTATGAAGCAATCATAACTTTGATGATTAAATCTGGTACAATGTAGGAGTTTTTAGAATCCCATTATGGAGATCTTAAAGGCTATGAACGAACATTAAATTCAAAATTATAATAACAAATAAAAGGAAAAATTGAGAAGAAGTTTCTATAACTTCATATATTTAAACAGGAATCACGAGAATTTTTAAATAAAAAATAGGGCAAGTCACCCTTTCGTGAAACCTGGAGAGAAAAATTAGTTGACTCACTTGTGAGGGGAAAGAATAGATTTCCCTAGTTAAAAGGGAAAAACAATATGTTTTAAAATGTGTGCTAGACACAATTATGCAGAATGAAGTTATGAGAAACGGAACAATTGTGGGAGGGCACTTGCTAGCAAGCGAGGCCTCATTGAAACAGACATAAATTTATAATTTAATTAGATTGTGTTAGTAAGGTATTTGGAAAGGAAGAAATGGGAACTTTGGGAGAAAGCCTTGGCCAAATTAATTGCTCTCAATCAAACGCGACGCGGTTGGTAGTTGAACAGGCACTGTTGTACACTATAGTTTAGTGATGGGTTTGCAAATTTCACTATTGCGGTACAGAAAGTTTGTAAAGAGAAAAGTTATTGTTGGAGATCACTAGTTGAATTGCATTAGAAAATTGATGTATTGCAGTTGAATGATGAGGTAATTTTCCCACGGAGGTAAGCAAATTAGGTGCTAACCAGCAGTTTATGTAGCGTAAATTTCTCAGTTAGGAAAGGCATCCCCATAATTGAGTGGAAAATATTCGATTGCTTTACTTGTTAGAAAGTTATGGAGTTTTGATGACTGTTGAATGGGGCAGTACGGTCCCACGGATGAAAAAGCTAAGTTTAATAGACAGTGATTAGTTTGACAAGAATCCCACGGTGTGAGAAAGCATTCTCAGTTAATTTGTACAAAAAGTACTAAATTTTAAGGTTTTAAAGTCAGCTTAGAAGTTAGAGCATGACTAGAAAAATCCCTTTAAGACGGTTATTCCATAACAGTTAGCAATTTTTCACACTGTCTATAAAATTGTATTAAAATCCATTAAAACAGTTTAAAATCTTTAGAGATTAGTACTTAGCTCATTTTGTAGAGTAGGCGATGGTTCCTGGAGACCGTTGGTCTAAGATGTAGACATGGCTTCTAATTTAAAAGTGTCTCTCGAGCACAGGAGACAAGCACTTGAGAGAGTCCCAACTGTACGTAAGATGTCTGACGCACAAGTGAGAGCGACTCAACGAAGCGTGGAGGGACCAAGGAGACGGAAAAGGGTGTGGGGGGAATAGACAATAGAAATTACATCATTATAACCAACATTAAAAACACAAAAGACTCTTCATAGATGCGAACTTCCTTCAGGAATCAGTTTTCATGGAGATGTTAACAGGCGACAACGACGAAGCCTGGTGGATTGGATTGCTGAGGAAGTCCTCTTGAGTATGGAGATATTGAGGAACTTCAGAGGTTAGCTGCCAGATGCCGCTAGGTAGTCCATGGGAGATATATATCTAGAACAGACTCAAGGGAAACATAAATGCCTGTACAAAGAGAAACGAAATACAGATATATCACTGTTGATGTCTGCAAAGAAAGAAATTAAATAAAAGGAATAAGCAAAGAGCAGCAAAAGCTAACTCTGCCTGACCGTGTATTCCAAAGAATACACCACCTTCCCAGTCAGGCAGCTCCTTCGCACTCGAGTTATAATCCAAGTTATACTCATCCCTCTTCCCTATCAAGCGGCCAATAATTAATTAATTATTTAATTAATGACTTTAATTAATTCAAACTTATCTGTTCACTCATCGTCACAGCTCCAACTGTTTAATCTAGTAAGTCTGAGTGACTGATACATTTGTTTCCTTTTCTGTTTCATTTCACTGGTCTACCAAGGTATTTGACCACTATCTGCCTTCCCCACTCACAATTACAACACCTTCAGATATTTCATTTCAACATGAACTCTGCCACAGAACAAACTGCACCTTCAGACAAGCGCCTGAACTGGGTAGAGCAAATTGATACAACGGAACAAATCTACGCTACCCGGCGCAAGACTGTTTCCCTTCTGAATGAGATGCTTATGATCCATCCAGCTCCAGACCTGGCTCTCATAACATTCAGACAGGCCATCTGCCAGACACTTGCTTCCCATTCCAACCTCATAGCCTGCATTGAGGAAACGGCTCAGCATTATGTCACTGTCATTCCTATTGACAATGAACACATTAACACCTTAGAAAGTCCTCTGGAACAACATCCAGACATTCCCCCAGCCATGAATATCTCTCCATATCCAGATTCAGATTCAGACACTCAGGATTCACACTCCCAAACAGACGACACTCCTGAGTTAGAGCCGGAACTCCAGCATGAGGAATTGCAGCATGAGTCCACGCAAACAGTCCCGGATACTAGCGAACACTGGACTCGAACCTCTAAGGCTCTTATTCAACCTCCTAGCAAACCTAGGAGGAAGAATAAGAGCATTCAAACCTCTCTGGATCAGCACAAACCTACATACACTACAGCAGATGCTATTCCTTCAGATAGCGCTGCTACACATGCTCCCCCAGCGTCCCCTCCCTCTACACCTTCACTAACACTGGCGTCACGACGCCCACCCCCTAGACAACGCCCCACACTCATAGTCCAATGCTACCGCTGCTAAAGGCTAAATCACTCTGCACACGAGTGCAAATATGACGCTAGGTGTAACCGCTGCGGCGGGCCCCATCGTCATAGTGAATGTTCAGTGCCCAGGGACTCCCCGCGTGTGTAAACTGCGGGGGTGGGCATGCCGCGTCCTATTCTGGATTTAAATACATCAAGGACGCGCTAAGACAACAACACTGGCAGCGGCAGCGATCATACAACTGCCAACATATTCCCTCTCTTCTCTCCATGCCCATCTCCCCTCCAAGCCCAAGCATACTCAAAAACACTGCCCTCACAAGCATTTTACACATCCTCCAACAGCTAATTACCTGTTAATTAGCTCCCCCACATTCCAGGTACTCATTCACAACCCCTCTTGACCCGCGATTCCTCTGAGTGCCTGCTCGGATGGTTGCCCACGGCCGGCCCCTTCCGGGATGGTGCTCAGTGGGCCGCGGGACCGACCTCACCTCCAAGACCCCCCTCTGCACTTCATGCTCTATCGCTGACTCTTTCTATCTCTTGCTATGTTCTTCAGTTAACTTCTACGAGCCTAATACCTCAATTTGTTAAGCATATATAAGATCTTAAACCGATCTCACCTCCAAGACCCCCCCCCCCCCCCCTCTGCACTTCATGCTCTGTCGCTGACTCTTTCTATCTCTTGCTATGTTCTTCAGTTAACTTCTACGAGCCTAATACCTCAATTTGTTAAGCATATATAAGATCTTAAAGCTGCTGCATTCTCCAACTCCCCATCCTTCCACAATTCCTAACTCTTAATTCCTTACACCTCATCTCCCATCCCAAAACCTCAGGTCATATTCTGGCCAGTTTGATTCAAATGCCCGAACCCAATCATTCCTAACTTATCAAGTTTAAATTAAGCAAGTTCCTTATCCCTGATAAAGCTCTAAAGACCCCATAGATGGGCTGAGGGGCTAAAAATCACGCAACGAAGCCGGCGTCTTGCTTGGGGGCTGACGCTGACTGAAGGTCTGGTCCCCCACCCACAGCGACTGTAGTTGCCCAAAACCTAGGTCTTGCCCGCGAGTCATAGCGAGGTACTCCGTCTTGGTTTCATTTACGATTGGTCCAAATTTTTTGGCAGATGCCTTGAGTGCTCTGGTCATTTGCCTCAACTCTTCCTGAGAGCTGGACAGTAAACTGATATCATCTGCGTAGGCAAGGTATGCTAGGTTCTTCCCTTCGACTTGGATTCCATAAAAATTCTCTTGAAAGGTCTCACGTATGAACTTATCCAAGGCAAAATTGACAGAAAACTTACTTCATTGTGATAAACTGATGAAGGAATTACAAGCCCGTAACCATTGCAACAGTAGCTCAATTGATAACGTCTAGCTATTAATACCGAAGACCGTTTGAAGAACAGGTACTGCCATTCTTTTAATAGTAAATACAGTATATATTGGTTAAGCATAATAAAGGAATGTGAGGTTTAAAGGTTACAAAGTTCTTCGGGCGTCTCCCGATAATGTATTGGAGTTTTCCAGAGCGGCGAACACTCAGGTGTTTTTGAACAATCACTGTATTGCAGCCTTTACAGAATATACTGTACCCAAGTGGACTTTGGCACAGGCGTTGAACCCATACTAGTTTAAGTCAAGAGAACTAAGGAAATATAGAGTTTGGTAGAAATTTAAAAGAACCGAAAGGGTTAATGCTAAATGCACATCTAGGTGACGCATGAATCAATAAGATAAGAGTTAAGCAAGAAGACACAGATGCATATGATTTCATTGCTAGTGAGGCAGAAAAGAGATGACGCACGATATAAATATAACCTTATAAAGTGTCCATTCAAGACGAAGGCAGCAGATGAAACAGAGAAGTGTGAACTAAGCGATAAAATGGCAACGCTGCAGGCTGGAAATTAGCAGAAATTATTGATATTGGCTAAAATATGCAATATTATTAAAGGATCTTTCCACAGAGAACACTCATTTTGGAAATTAGAATTTTATGGATGACAAAAGTTTCTAAGAGTTATGCCTAACAGAAAAGGCATGTCAGCGATATATTAACGGGGCTTCACAGACTCACGGATTGGGAGTAGAGGCAAAAAGAAACGTCTACCCTCGCGATTGGAGGAGCGATTTAAATTAATTAAAATAGGTTCTCACGATGCGATTCTTAAATAATAAACAGACTTGAAACGTTTAGACTAAAAGCTGTAAGATGGTTATTATCTCATAAAAATACCACGGTTGGTTTAGAAGATAATTTCAGAAGGGGAGCCATTTTTGTTTATTTTTTGTAAACCATATAAATTGAGCATGATAGCCAGAGGAGTTATTCAGTCTACCATAGGTGCCTGGGGGGCACGGTACTGTTTCGCAGTATTATTCAGTCGACAACGGACCTCTGAAGGAGGCCGTGCTGTTTCGCAGTATTATTCAGTCTACCATAGGTGCCTGGGGGGCACGGTACTGTTTCAATAGTATATTCAGTCTTCGAACGCTACTCTGAAGGAGAGTACGCTAGTTCAACAATATCAAGTTATTCAAATCATCGATATAAGTACAAATCGAACTTGCATCAAGTTGGACCCGAGAAGGGCTTAAAGAACATTATTCCTCAGTTTTACGACGAACCTCTGAGAGGTTGTATTGGGCGTCATACTCCAGTCAGCGTTAAGGCGCCACGCGCTAAGTAATATCAGTCAGACAGTATACCGTGACCACCGTGACGAAACATGTGGGTCATCAGTTACTCAACATTTAATATACAGAAGTCCGCGGAAGTACAACATAGTTCATCGAAATGTCATTTAGTACAAGTTGTAGTGCCGAAACGTGTCACACCGAGAAATTGCGAAGTATAATTCAGTTCATCGAAGAGTCAAGAAGGCAAAGTGCCGTCTCTAAAAGATAAACAGTATAAGTTAATACATCATGAACTTTGGGGAAGCCGTGCTAAATAATATCAAACTGAAAATTTTTAAGCACAAATCTATTTCGTCAGCACACAAACGATAGCCAATCCAGAGCCAAAAGGGGCGCTGCGCAGTGTTAGCCGACGAGTGGAAAGAAATAGTCACGAGTTCGAGAATTCAAGAAATCATTACGGAAAAGGTTGAGAAATTAACGTGACCTATAAAAACAAAGAACAGTATTTAGAGAATCGTAAAAACATTAAAGAACTCTTAGTTCAGAGGAGCCCGAGTTCGAATCAGTTATCTCAAAGTCAGGGATGCACGTAAAAATCCAGTGGCAATCCGTCTAACAGAAAACGTCGTTACGAACAGGTTATCGTCAGGTCAGAACAAACCATAAGTCGAATAATAGACTTAGTGCAGTATTCGAGAGACTCATTCAGAGATCCGGAGTAGGATTAAAAAAAACTGTACGAGCCCTTAGCACGTTCAATGCTGTTTTCTTGGAACCAGCAGCGAAGTGTCAGCCATAATTAGGAAATCACTGAGATATGGAAGTAGGAAGAAAATGCAGTGAATTATAGTGACGTGTGAAAAAATAGAAGAAAAGGTTATTAATGTTTGTAGATTAAGTGATTATTTTGTTTGAAAAGTGAAAATGTGTTCTTTTGAAAACCAGTGTGTAATTTATAAATGTGGTAGGCAGTGTGTAAGGGCAAGTGCCATGGAAGATCACTAAGCATGGAGTGGGTGACCCCATTTCAATGATATAATCACCAGCTGCAAATGGGTGAGCAACGAATATTATACTATGAGTGTGTTGCACTATGCATCGTTCTAGCAAAGCCAAGTGCTAAATGGGGAGTTTTGCCTTGATTTGCTAGATAAAAAATTTGAATTCCACGAAATGATTGATAAATATGTTTGGGATAAAGTTAAAATGTAATCACGAGGATAATCTCGTTAGAAATGCAGAGATAATTGCAGAAATTGAATATAATTTAATCAAAACCCGCAAATATGAAAAGATTCAATAAATAAATGATTGAAAAGAAAGAATCGTGATTGGAGATATAAATGGCTTACATTTTCGCCATAAATTATGAAGATAAATGAGCACCTTAATATTCGCCAGATAAATGAATGATAAAATAATTGAGCGTGAGAGAAACGTCATTAAAATTTGAAGAAATAATAATAATTATGAAACTATCGAGTGTTATATATTAAATAAATGGTTGGGAATGAGCATTTGCGGCCCATAAATAAAATAATAATGATGTATTTTTGAGAAGTTAAAGATTGAGCTCAAATTATAAGAGTATAATAAGTTGTAATAAATAATAACGCTCTGAAATGAAAATAGTGATTTTTGAGAGCCCTAAATTAAATGGTGAAAACGAACACCAGAGGTTGAAATAGTAAATTGAAGGTTGGCATGCCGAAGTTGCGAAGTAAAGGAAATAGGAAGACCCGGAAGTCTTATAGTGGAATTATATAAAGAAGGTTAATAAATTAGGGAGATCCAAGCCAAGTTGTAATTGCCGAAAATGGCCAAGTAATGAGTTAGCTGCAAGCTGTAAATGAATAAGTGATCCAGAATATGCCTTGTGTCGGGGGATGGGACAAATGAAAGTAAGTTGAAGCTACGTTGAAATGAAATAAATAATTAGACGCTGTTGTCGTAATGAAAGTAAGTATAAAAGGCAAAGCAGGCGAGGTATGCTATATATTGTTGTGTTGTATTGTCGCTGAGGCCGGGCTAGGTAAAGGACCTCCCCGATTCGTTCAAGCCATTGTTGTTAAAATGCATTATAAGACTGGATGTGTGTATAAAATGGGCGACGAGCATAGTGTCTCCGATCGTGCCATATTCTTCGTTGTAATTCCCAGCAGTGCAAAGTAAGTGTTATGAAACGGAACGTCGTATGAAAAGTCGACGAATTGGAGCGTCGTATATAAGGTCGCTAATATAATGTGTTGTACATTTCTCCGAACAAGAGCGACAATATTCTGGAAATCACAAATATAATTAAAGTAAACGCGAGTAAGTAATAATCTGTTGCTTAGGAATGCTATTTAAGGACTTGGATGACCGCGGTTTTAAAACAGTAAACCTTGTAGTAAATGTAGATGGGTCGCATGCATCGTAAATCTCCAAGTAATTGCTGAGGGAAGGAAGTGACAGCGGACCTGACCTTGCCTCTTGAAAAGGGGAGAGACCACAGATTGTCGTTTATCGAGTAGGGTTTTAAAAGGTACTAGCGTTAACCAAATGCTATTGAAGTTTTAAATTGATAGGTGCTAGCGTAAAACAAATTTGATTATTAATATACTGGGGTTGATACAATTCTCCCCATATTATATTTGAAGAAATTAAGTAATATTTGACTGACTTAATCAAATATTATTTTTGTTAAGTAACCGATTCTTTCTTTATGAATAAATGATACTGACGGGTATGGAAAAATGAATAATAAGATTAGTAATCCCACAAATTAAAGACACGGTGCATAGTGTAACGATAAAACACTTAACCATGGCATGAATAGACAGTAAGGGAGTGAGAGTCCGATCCACATTATGATATTGCTTGTAAACAAATGTATTATGTTCTTGTAATATCTAAGGCTTAGTGAGAGAGAATGGTTTGAGTAGAAATGGTAAAAGTATTAATAAACAAATAATGATGTGGATAAACTTGACCCTGAAGGGTAGTCCGGTAATCTAAATACCCACAAGCTTTAGAAGTGAAATTTTTACTGAAGTGATAGGAAGGCTTTATGCCAAAATGAGTAACTGAAAATTGAAAGTATTACTGAATATATTAGCTAAGCAAGAAATTTCAAGTGATTTTAAGTGATTTTTGATATTTTACTCGAAGAAGACGATTCCGAGTATTGTTTATTTTGATGAATTTGATAGTGAATTTTATTGATTGTTGCATTTTCCTTTTAGTAAATAAAATAATGTATAAGTATAATGTTGAGTTTTTCCTAAATCTTGTTAACCTGATTGTGTCTACATATCGGATGTGAAGTTAGTGGTAGAGGGAACGTAACGCGCCCCGATACCGCAGTAGCAAAAGCCGAGTACTAACTAAACATCCTCCGTATAAGCGGGTACAATACAATCATCACTTTTTGTTGGAATATTAAATTCGTATGCACACAATTTTATTCTTAAGATTCTGGTAAGTCTTCTGGAATCAAAATTATTGCTGGTGCAGTGATTCTGAGATCACAAGACCTGGATGAGAACTTCCAATCACCTCGACAGAGCTAACATTGCTTAATACAACACATAGCGTCACACGTTTTTAACATAAAACGCTGAGAGATAGCCTGCTTCAAAATATCAACAATATGTAAACACGGATACAATCATTCCGTAGACAAATCACTACATCTGCTTCTGTCACTAGGAACATCTGAGACAAAAGGGGCAAATCATCACCTAGAGCATTGGTCGCCAAACTTTTAAGTGACTGAGTTACCTTACAGCTCATACACCTTGCCATGAGCTACCCAACAAACCAGGAAAATAATACATGTTTTTGTTTAAATCACACAGTTGTTTATTACCTACAGTATAAAAATATACATTTCTAGTTTATATTAAAAATCTAATAAAATTCAATTTCTAACATTGCAATTAATAGCATAAGAATTTAATTTACAAAATATTTGCAATGGAGAAACATAGTGAGGGAAGGCACGCTTTTTTGTCATCAACAATTTTTTAATGTCAGGCTCTTATGTTGTAGCAGCCATTCGAATGCAATTGTCCAAATGTTCATCAGTCAACCTGTTCCTGTACTTGTTTTCATACTGGAAAATGAAATCTCACACAGATATGTTGAGCTGAACATTGCCTTCACTCGTAAACAAACGTGAACCAAAATTAGATATTTTTGCTTGAAGGGAGTGGTTTTAATGAAAGGTTACTTTGAAAATCAATCATTTTTATCTCCATCGCAGCGTTGTCTTCTTCAAAATATTGCGTGACACAGGTAGAGAATTCTTCAGCATCAATCTCTACAAAAGGGGATGTGACGAACTGTGCTACAATGGAAATGTTTCTAAAGTCTTGAAAGCATTGATTAAATTGATTTTTCAAGACTATATATTGTTAGTTATTGTTGTTTTAAGGGGCGGAACTACGAGGTCATCAGCCACTTTTCAAGTCTGAAATAGCTGCAATACCATGTTCTTTGTTGTTGTAAGGGGGCTGTGAAGGGCCTTGCTTGCCAAGGGTCTGCTTCAAACAGGCTAAGTGCTTGTGTTCACCCTGGGTAAGATCTTTTCCCCACAGCTCCAGCTCTTTTGTGAACGAGACCACATCTGTAATTGTTCCACCAAATTATTTATCTTTGCCTTGAAGCTGCAAGTTAAAGGTAATTAGCTTTTCAGTTATGTGTACAAGAAATGAAAAATCTCGCAGCCAAACCGGATCTTCTAGCCAGGTAATGATTCACCTCGCTCTTTCGAAAATTCCACCAAAGCAGGAAGTAACTCTTTGAAACGTTGCAAAACCCTGCCTGTGCTAAGCCAACGAACTTCTGAATGAAGCAATAGATCACCATACTGGCACTCTAACTCTTCAGTCAGAGTTCTGAACAGACGTCTTTGAAGTGCATGAGCTCTCACTTTATTTATTGGTAAGACAAGCATTTTGGAAACCTGTTGTGTTTACGACACAAGGCAATGAATCCCTTGTCGCAGGAGCTCCATCGGTTGCCAAGCCCACCAACTTTTGCACAGGAATATTTGAGACGTCTGATATAAAAACAACACACATCAACAAAATATTTCAGGAGACACATAAAACTGAATAACTCCTTTGTTTACTGAGAATTAAATATGCCTCTTCTTTGAAAGTTGTAAGTGATATAGACAAATATTTCCCTAAAGTTTCATAACTCATGCTGTTTTATTTTCCTTTCTATAAGCGTTTTAATATTTGATGTGTGTTATTTTGTTTTAAAACTTGCTGATGTATCTTGTTTTGCAACTCAATAATCGGATGTACTGTATCTTAATTTGAAAAAAAAATCACTCTTCACAAGTATAAAGTCGATTTAACATACCAATAGAAATGTAAACACA
This sequence comes from Meconema thalassinum, assembly GCA_946902985.2. Classification (NCBI taxonomy): domain Eukaryota; kingdom Metazoa; phylum Arthropoda; class Insecta; order Orthoptera; family Tettigoniidae; genus Meconema; species Meconema thalassinum. The sequence goes on from OX336388.2 coordinate 810,347,825, forward strand.
CCGGCTCTAACAGAACACGAAGCAATTGCATAAGCAGCACGCATAGCGCGCCCTTTCAGCTGATGCGCTGATCGATGCACAATAGAACCTGCCAAGATGTGTCTTGTTCTCATTCATCTACTTGTCATATTTTGAAACTGACCACTTCATCATTTAAGAACAGCATGATGTGTCCTGCTTTGAATACCTTCCTCCTCCCACATGCAAAGAGGGCATTTAGGACTTGATAATCAGCCACAATCTCAAAATCGCAAAAATAGTGATACCAGACGACTCATTTTCAGAGGTGATAAGGTTTATTAAAGCTGAATATGTGTCTTGTCCCGTAATATGTCCTTGAAGTGGTAAAGGTTTTACCAGTTCTTCTTTTAGTTCTTACAAAAATGGCCAACTAAGCTGTATCAACTATATCGGTTGATTCGTCAAGTTGCAGGGAAAAATAACTGCAGCTGTGTAAGTCAGTTTTAAGTTGTTTATTTATTATTTATTTATCGTATGGCTTTTAGTGCCGGGAGTGTCCGAGGACATGTTCGGCTCGCCTGAGTCTGTAGCTGCTTCCAGCGGATATCCTAAACGGTGAGCTACAAGTTCTGTTCAATTTCAAGTAGTTCCAACTTTCGCCACCAGATATCAATGATACCTAGTGGTGAACGTTGGAACCTTGATAGAGTGTTCTGACGAAATCTAACCTAACAAATTTTGCTTTACACAAGTTTAGTCTGTGAAAGGATCTTTTACATGCCATAAATCTATGACATGGGACCGCCGGCTTTACTTTTAAGTTGTGAAACTGCATCAGAAGTCATTGGTTCAACTCTTCTCATAACTGTATTTGATGACAGTTGAATAGATTGGATAGCAGAGATTATCTCACCTTTGTTTATAAAACAATGTATCTGTAGCTTCTAAAAATGCCTCTTTGATTAATTCATCATATTCGTAAGGTTTTTTATTTTGAGCAATACTTTTGCAAAAATGAAAAGATGCCTCAGTTGCTGTCTAATTTCTTGAAAAAAGTAGTTTGTTGAGCATTTAATTGAGATTTCAGTTGTATTACCTTCTCTTTCCTTAAGGAAGAATTCTGAGGGAAATCCTTTTCAATACTGGAGTAAACGGTATTGTAATGAATGACGTTCACGTTTGCTTTCTTCCAAACTGCTGCACTTGCATTACAAAGTAAGCACACACATTTGTCTACCTGGGTGAAAAGTAATCAGTTACCCATTCAACATGAAAATGATAGCCTTTTGTTTATTGCTGGAACTCGCCATTATTAGAACAGTCCGTAGTCCACAGTATGCATAAAATACAAGAAATAAAGTAACCTGCCCTGACGATCACACACCAGACACTGGCTGACAGACCCGCGGGACGTATAGTGAGAATGAGGGGGATGAGTAGTACAGATTAGCCAACTCAAGCGCTGCGTCTGAAATTTCCCCGCGAGCTACCAAAAATTACCCTGCGAGCTACCAGTAGCTCGCGAGCTACGGTTTGGCGACCACTGACCTAGAGAGTAACACTAGCTCTAGAGACCTCTTCATGCAGCTCGAACGCCTCATTTTCCTATCTGAATGGTCATCTAGTTGTCAGCGTCTCAACTCTGTGTGCCCCATTGCGAACGGTAGCATCTAGTAGCCAAGTTCACAGCTAGGTGTCGTTGATGGTAGCATTTGGTAGCAAAAGTATGAACTAGTTGAAATTGATCGTCTGCAGTCCTTACGTGAATTACAGATAACACATAATAATACAGCCATCACAATTAACACCGGCTATCAGACAGATTCTACACACACCCAAAGTACACGGGGCAACATGACCGCGTTGTCGCAGCCTCTAAACTGAGGAACCAACCAACCAACCAACCAACCAACCAACCGAAATTCCGCTTTATTTGAAACTAGCTGTTACCCGCGGCTTCGCCCGCAATAAGATTTGGAATCCCGTTATAACATTAGTTAAATAGATAGATAAGCATGGGTCCTAGTGGAAAATAATTCTATCACCTGAAACCAAAAATGCATGGGACGAAAAAAAAACAACATCAAAATATCATGTTGGTTTCGGACCCTAAAAGACGTGAAAAATATAATAAAAGTATTAAAAAATATATATTTTGAAATTTCATTCGAATCAATTCTTATGTCATTCCTGGGACTTAGAAAATTCCGGCCAAAAAGTACAAAATCATTAATAACTCCCTAAGTATTCGTCGTATGATGAAATAGCATAAGTCAAAAAAGATGTAATGTGTTATTGTCTACAACATAGGCCATGTATAATTTTACACTCAGACATATTACGTTTTCCCTCCCCCATAATTTCACCCCTTCCCATGGGCCCCTTAAATTGGATTTATGAAAAAACGGTCAAACACTTGTTTAGTTATTTTTTATGCTGATTTTTTTCCGCTGAGTTCCAAACTCCTCGCCTATGTCGTTTAAGAGATACACGCTCCGTTAGGAATCCTTCAACCCCCACTTTTCACCCCTTTCACCTCATAATATACACCACATCGAAAAACCCTCAGACACATGTCTTCTAATTTTTAATGATGAGTTTATATGCCGAGTATCACATCCCTCAATGAAACCAATCGGGAGATATTGCTATTCAATGAAATGCAGGTCTACCCCCTTAACACCCCTTTAGAACCTGAATATCCAAAAATTCTTTCTTAGTGGGTGTTTGCGGCCCTTGAGGAAGCTGCATACCAAATGTCATTCCAATACGTTCGGTGGTTTCTGAGATTTCGTGATGAATGAGTCAGTCAGTCAGTGGTATTTGAGCTTTATATAGTAGATAAATTGCAACTGATCTGTAGTGACCAAGGTAATGTAGTGACGAAGGTTGGCCACCAGAATGCGTCATAAACTCATTTCCGAAAGAAATGGACTTGCACCGTACTTTCCGTGGGGGCCTTCATATTTCAGGGTTTTCAAACTATATTTCTGTGTTTCAGATAATTCCTGGAAAAGTTTGTGGTAAAAAACAAAGTAAACTTGTGTAAGCCTACTGGCCTGGTACCGGGTGGCGTACTGTTTCACAAGTTTCTCTATTTGTACGGTATGTACGCTTGTAGTTTTACTCTAATTTCAGGGACCAGACAACTGCTCTTATTTTCCCCCTACAAGTGCCATTATCACAAAATAAGTTCTTAGCACAAATAAATGCCTAACCAATACAAATATGTTTGGGCAAGTGACACCTCATTGTCATTCCCAAAAATTTTAAACTTCCCCTAAAATTATTAAACCATCTTTTTCAATTTATCTAGTACTTCAACACAGAGTAAAAGAAGCCTAATTCATAGGCACCAGACTCTACTTTTTTCCCCATCTCCGTAAGTTAGAAATTGCGGAGTGCGCACTGCATAAGAGTAGTGTGGCTGTTAATTGCGGGACCATAAGCCATGCAATAGCATGTACACCACAGGGTCTTCATGACAAGTGTCATTATGTTGTAACCACTCCTGTGGGAGAATGGCAGAGTAATTAGAGTATTGATTGTGTTCAACAGGGGACTACGATCAACTCCACGCATCACCATTCCTCTCTGAGTAACCATGGAGCGCCGAAATCGTCACTTCAATAGGTGAGTGTTCTAAGCTTTTAATTCCATCAGGACACCATTCACTGCGATAAGGAATGTACAGACCTTGAAACATAATCGTACATATTCCTTGGCGGGGTGAGGAAACTTGGGTGCGTACAGTTCGCATCAGCTGAAACGCAACACTCCCCGACTACATTTCTGAACTCTGCCTGAGTTAAACGTGTAGGGACTGAGTCTAACGATGTAATTTTGGTGATTCGAATCCGTGACTCGATGTCAGTCTTCTGGAAGTACGGCAATCATGGAACGGCAATTCCAGCTAGCTATTAACCGGGTCGACAGGTGAACTCACTGTCGGGGTTTTCGTTTGTCAGCAGCGAAAACCTCCGTCGTCCATTTTTGTCGGCTCCGGAGGCTACATTTACTCCCTGATCTACATCTCAGGGATGCTGCGTTGCCTTTGGTTGACGCTTATCGCTTCCAGGCTCAGTTTGGCAGCAAATCAACGTGGCAGCACCATATACGGCAACAAAAAATAGCGTGTCTCAGGAAACTGTACATGCTCAAGTTTCTTAGTGGCCCTACGTGGGAGGCTGACCGTGCGGTGCTGCTACGGTTCTACCAAGCCAGTAGTGCTAGGTTGTAGGTTCTACGTCACAGCCTACTTTCCTGGTGACGTCATATACTAACCTGCCATACATTCAGGGGCAAAGCCGATATCTCTCGAACGCATGGCCGGATTTTAACGAATGAGGTGTCGTTGGACTCGAGCCGACGGGGACCTTTGCTATGGACCACTCATTTCAACCCTAAAATAAAACCTACCCCTACTAGGGGGGTGAAATTGTAATTTGTTAGTAAAAGTTGTTTTCCGTTTGATACATATATATATAAGCATGCCAATGCTAATATGAAATTAAACGTTTTTTGCACATGAGGAACATACAATCGGGTCAACGCCATAATGAATTAAATTTTTGTTTTTGTTTTTACGCATGCGCACTTGGGGATTTTCTAAGAGGGTGGGCTTTTTAAATAATTATTATAAATGAGTTTTTTTAATATTTATTAAGAAACAAAAAAACTAATAGGTCATCTGCCTTTTTAGTATCTCGCTAATCAATAATGGGATTTAAACATATGGGGTGTTGTAGGACTCGTGGTGAACCCCCCTTTCCTATGGACGGGGTATATGCACCCCAAAAAAAACTACCCTTACCCGGGGGTGAAATAGTTTTTTATTGTATGCATACGAACTCTTTAAATAATTATTATAAATGAGTTTTTTTATATTTATTAAGAACCATAAAGACTAATATGTCATCTGTCTTTTTAGTATCTCGCTAACCAATAATGGGATTTAAACATATGGGGTGTCGTAGAACTTGTGGTGAACCCCCCTTTCTACGGACGGGGTATATGCACCCCAAATAAAAACTACCCTTACCCGGGGGTGAAATAGTTTTTTTTGTATGCATACGAACTTGACGACTTTTGTAAAAGAGCGGGCTTTTTAAATAATTATTTATAAATGAGTTTTTTTATATTTATTAAGAACCAAAATAACTAATAGGTCATCGGCTTTTTACTATCTCGCTAACCAATAATGCGATTTAAACATATGAGGTGTCGTAGGACTCGTGGTGAACTCCCCTTTTCTATGGACGGGGTATATCCACCCCAAAATAAAAACTACCCTTACGCGGGGGATGAAATAGTACTTTTGTTTGTTTGCATATGAAGTTGGCGTTTTTTGTAAGAGAGCGGGCTTTTTTAAATGATTATTTATAGATGAGTGATTTTTTTAATATTTATTTAAATAAACCCAAAAACTAATATGTCATCGGCTTTTTACTATCTCGTTAACCAATAATGCGATTTAAACATATGAAGTGTCGTAGGACTTGTGGTGAACACCCCTTTTCTATGGACGGAGTACGTCCACTCCAAAATAAAAACTACCCTTACCCGGGGGGTAAATAATATTTTTTGTATGTGCGTACACTAACGGCTTTTGTCAAAAGGACCTAACTACACTTTTGTTAATATTTTCTGAACGCCTGATGGGAATTTGCCATAGGCAGTATCCTAGCCCTTGGGGTGACGACCCGTTTTTGAATGTATGATTCGTTTTTTGACAAAAGGGTCTAGATAAAATTTTGTTAATATCTCGCGAACCAATCATGCTAGGGACTTGTATGAGGGGTCCCAGCACTTGGGGCGACGTCCCCCTTTTGGCGGTGAAACTACCCCCCAAAATTGATAAATCAATATCTTGGAAACTAAGAACACTAAAATTAGGTGTGTTAGCTTTAAAAATAGGTGATGATATAGGCTTTTACCTTGATGGGTCATTTCACTCCTAAAACAGTAAATAGTTATTTTACGAGAAAAAACCTGTTAAACACTTAAAAATGATAAATGAACCTAGGATCTTTTGTTTTTGATGAAAAATAGCAGCTGGGTGAAAACTACCCCCAAATTGAAAAGTCGATATCCTGGAAACTAAGAAGCCTAAAATTAGGTGTGATAGCTTAAAAATATGTCATGACATACGCTTTTACCTGGATAGGTCACTTCACCCCTAAAACAGTAAATAGTGATTTTACGGGGGGTAAAAAGGAGTTAAACGGGGGAAAAAATTATAATTGAACTTAAGATCTTTTGTTTTTTATGAAAAATAGTAGAGGAGGGGGGGGGGGTGAAAACTACCCCCAAATTGAAAAATCGATACCTTGGAAACTAAGAAGCCTAAAATTAGGTGTGATAGCTTAAAAAATTTGTCATGACATACGCTTTTAACTGGATAGGTCATTTCACACCTAAAACCGTAAATGATGATTCTACAGGGGGTAAAAAGGTGTTAAACGAGTAAAAATGATAATTTAACCTATGAACTCTTTTTTAATGAAATATAGTAGGGGACTGTAAACTATCCCCAAATTGAAAAAATCGATATCTTGCAAACTTATGTACCCTAAAATTAGGTGTGATAGTTTAAAAATAGGTGATAGGTGATGACATACGCTTTTACCTTGATAGATTATTTCACTCTTAAAACAGGGAATAGTAATGTTACAGGGGAAAACGTTATTAAACACCTAAAAGCATAAGCGTTTTTGTGAAACCATGCTTTAATGGACATGTGTACGGAGGATTATTGTTATTATTATTATTATTATTATTATTAGGTAATTATGGATTAATGTGTGTATAGATAACTAACCAGTTGGGGGAGCGTGATGGCGCAGTGGCTTAGCTGCTCGTCTTTTCCCGGACGGTTGGGGTTCAAATCCCGATGACAGCGGGGTGGAATTTTCACCTAAAACATTACGTGGCTTCAGGAAGGGCATTCGGCCTTAAATCCCCGGCCAAAACCACAATGAGCCTGGTTGGCTCTGGCGACTCCAAATAATTGGGAACAGCCGAAGAAAGAAAGAAAGAAAGAAAGAGAAGAAAAAAAGGTAACTAATCTGTAATAGAAAACATTAGTTTGAGGTGTTGAAGAAGTCAGGATGGCCAACCCTTTGCCATGGTTCACGAATTGACCCCAAAAGTTTTACCTGTCAAGACACAGTGCACCCTGTTGCAGCCTTTAGAAAAAATTGAACCCGGAGCCTCTGTGGTGACAGTGGAGTTATATTAATGATGCTTTTAAAACAAACATATGCTTGCATACTACCGCTGGGTTGAATCTGCACAGAGACACTGGCTTTTGTTTGTGTAGTGAGCCTTGGTGATAACAGCACGGCGATCTTGTCAGCAAGTTTCATATTACTCGTCTGCTTGATAGTGGACGTGCTCTTCACCGTGTTAACATACAGTTCATGACTAGATAGTTGTTAGGTAAGTGTTGACAAAGGCTTATTGCATCCTTAAAATGAATTTCTTGGTATAGTCGGGGTTGGAAGCCAAGACCTTAGGGTTGACATCCAAGTATGTTAACCACTACACTGTGAGATGGTCAAATAATAAATGTAACAGAAATTATAGAAAAGTTTTCTATAGTTAACGAATTGACTAAGGGCCATACCATGAGAGGTGTAGGTAATGGAAATTGAATCCTTAGCTGATGACACTGCTACATGTAAGCTATAGCGATGCCCCCGCCTATAAGCTATCATGTTAGAAAAAGAAATGTATGGCTTGTTTTAAACGGAGAATAATTGTGTTCACTGTGAAACACAAATCTGATTTAAAAAATAGTTTATTTCCTACATGATGTTTGAACTCTTTTTTTATTTATACTTTTGACAAACGCTAACATAGTTGTAATTCAGAAGCCTCCTTTCCAATCCTACACCGTCTACTGAAGTTAAAATGAATAATGATCACGTTACAGACACCCAGTTTCAAAGCCATGACAAATAAGTGAACAAAGTATAAAATTCATGAGCCAGTGAGGAATTCAACATGGTGTCCTTTAGACAAAAGAGAAGCGTTCTATAAACTTAACCACCAAGCTGTCGTATCGACCCCCAATGTTTTGGGTCATCGTAAAGATGAAAATTAAATCTAAGCTATTACTAAAACTAACTACACACTTATATACTAGAAGAAGAAATGGAAAACAAAAGGACAACAGGCCAAATAAAGGACAGAAGGAATAAAAAATGGGCCTCAACCCTCAAGAATGTGGATTGGGGGAGTTGGAAGGAAGGAGAGCCATGAAAGGCAGATAGAAAAGTAAAATAGGAGAGGCTCTGCCCCAGAGGTAATGGATAAAGAGGAGGAAAACTGGACTCAACTGAGAAATCCCTTGGGGTGGCCAACTTCCAAACTGATCAGCCGTAAGCCCCTTGAGGGTGTAGCCATATGCATAGTGCCTCACAAGTGGTGGGGCTATATACACCCTACCTTCTTGAGGGGCTTGAGCAAAAGACAGTAAATAACATGAACATAAAAAGAAGGCTGCCTCCTCACACAAATAGGATATCAGAAAAAAATAAACAAGGGCCAATTAAGTTGCAAAAGGAAGAGACTCCCTAGGCCTCGGATACCCTAATAATGTCGGGGTCGGTATAAAACAAGAGTTGAGCAAATGTGGTCGACAGGAAAGAAGACAGAGAGGAGTCTAGCACAAGTTAGTGGAAACAATGACGGACTCAGCTGGGACTCCGTGATCGTCAACCTACATGACACTTGATATGACTCCCAGGGGTGGAATTAAAGACCTCTTTCGTTTTAAATCACTGGCGTTAAGGACGGTAACACATGCCATGCTTTTATAATGCGATACTGGTCCTAGGGTATGCTAAATTGTATTAGACACTCAGCTAATAATACTGTGCATGACCATTATTATTTTTCCTAAGTATAGTACATGGGACTGATAACCATGATTTCCAAGCCCCTAAGTAAGTCAAAAACAAATTATTTTCATTTTCCAATGAGATCGGGTGAGGTGATGTGAGTTTTCTATACACCAAACTGATGTGGTTTCCCACGTCTTCTCCAGGCAAATGCACATTTGATGTTAAGAATAGTGAAATGGTTTGCAACTGTCCAATGCAAGGACTTGATTAGTGGCTTTTAGAAATGGAATGGAATGGAATGGAGTACACTTCCCCCAAAACCAACATGAGGAGTGTTGGATCCCCCACAACAGCTATTCTTAAAGTAAATATAAATGGCTATGCACTTCAGGTCATGACGGTCTCCTCTCTCCAATCCTACCCCTTGGTGGTGAAAGGCACACTCTAATACAACCATAATAGTGACAGGTTATCTGTTAAATACCTAACTATCCCCAGATTTACCTTGAATTTTCCTAAAATCCACTAAATTATCCGCAAATTGACCAAATGACACAAAATTCCAGCAAAATTCAACAAATGACTACCAGATTTATTGAAATTCCATTGATTTACCTAAGAATGGTTCAAACTACCTCAAATTCATATAAAATTAGCCGAATATAAATGAAAATTCAGTAAAATTTACCAAACTTACACAAAGTGGGCTACAAACCATGACATTTATCCAATTTTTTTTGTAAATTCTCCAGATGTACTCGAAAATTTCATAATATTGCCTTTACATGTATGCTTTTTTGTTGTTGTTTCGTTTACCACACTCCCTGCAGACAAATACCTCAACATGACTTTCTCCTAGACTAGGAGCTCTACATTCGACATGATAGCTGAGTTTCATCTCCCATAAACTTGTCTCTGAGGTGGGTGTCAGGAAAAGGCATCCAGCTGTAAAAACCACACCCTCACTTAGACTTTCATAACCTCTTACGTTGAGGTTCCTAACACTAACGACATTGAATGATTGAACGGTTTCCTTTTCACAATTCCTGTCTATAATTTCCTCTTTAAGGTTGCAAGATGTTTGCAAGATTCCTAAAATGCAATTAAACTTAATAAATACCTTAAGATGGTTTGGTTTGTTTAATGATAATGGTGTTGATGATTGTTATATACGTTAAGACTATTTTTTTAGGTCTTGACTGGCCTTGCAATAAGAATTGACTAACCAAACACGAGTTACCTATGAGGGAAATATTTTAGCCCACTATGTTGGTTATTGACCAGTGAGTACAGTTGTAGAAAGCTGTTTATTATTTTTTGAAATCATACGCAACAGAGGCTTAAACCTATAGACAAACCGTGTGACCATGTTTGTTAAACATGACATTATACCAGAGACAATTAGGATACTTATGTAGAGCTTACCAAAAATAATGTTGTGTAACAGTAAATGCTAGTCAACAAACAGTTATGCAGTACTAAAAATCATCATACAATACCTGAGAGAGCTCTTCTAAAAGTATTGATGCGTAACATGTTTCCACTCGCTTGTTATATATTTTTCGGCGTGGATATGATTCTCAAGAAATGAAATGCAAATGGAACTGAAATGCAACACATACAAACAATGAGCGCGCGCGGTGACTGAGATTGATAACATGACGTACTGTCGGTTATGTAGCCATGTGGAATGTTTATCACATATGGTTTACTTCAAGGGTTGGAGATCCCATTAAAGATATTCCTACAATAAATGATCTTGAAAAGGTCATTCTATGGTGTGAAAATATGTTATTATATGATATTTAATAAAAACAATTATGATTTATTAAATGTTTATACGTTTACTATCATCATCATCATCATTTCCCCTTATCCAGCTCCTGCCGGGTTGGGGTATTTATGGCACTTCTCCACTTTCCTCTTTCCTTCCACCATTCTTCTTCCACGATCTTGTCCCAGTCCAGATTTCTTTTTCTTACGCTGTTCTTCACTGAATCAATCCACCTTGTTCTAGGTCTTCCTCTTGCTCTCTTACCCTTGTACTTCGCCTCCAGCATCTGTCTTGGTATTCTATTTTCCTCCATCCTCTTTACATGACCAAACCACCTTAGTTTATTCTTCTCAATTTTCTCATTTAGTTTTGCCATCCCAACTTCCTTCCTAACATCTTCATTCCTCACTCTGTCTTTCCTTGTCTTTCCTATCATACTTCTTAGGAATTTCATTTCACTGGCTTGGATCCTACTCTCTTGCCTGCTTGTCAGGGTCCAAGTCTCAGCTGCATAAGTTAATATGGGAACATAGTACACTTTATACATTACCTCCTTGCTTTTCCTTGGTACTTCCTTATCCCAAACAAGTTTTCTTACACTTTGATAGAATGCATTGCTCTGCTGTACCCTCCTGCCAATCTCCATGTCCAACCTACCAGTTTGCATCAATTCACTTCCTAGGTATTTGAACGTGTCCACAATTTCCAAACTCTGACTTCCAATTTTCACAGTGCCCTTTCCTTGTCTTTCCCCTCTTGTCATCACCATGGTCTTGTTTTTCTCTCTACTGATTTTCAGGCCGTACTTCTGAATATTTTCGTTCAGTGCATCTAGTTGTTTTTGCACTTCTTCGGTGTTCCTTCCCCAGACCACAATATAATCTGCAAATAACAGTAACTTCATTTCTTTATGTCCATATGCTTCCTTTGTTTCCTTTACAATATCATCCATCACCATTATGAACAGGAGAGGTGACAGCACACTCCCCTGTCTTAGTCCAGTCTTGTTCCTAAACCAGTCTGTCTTTCCAACTCAGGTCAGTACCCTGCTAACACAGTTGTTGTACATTGCTTGCACCATTTCCAACATTTCTCTTCCCAGTCTCTTCTTAACCATGGTTTCCCATACCTTCTCTCTGGGGACACTATCATATGCCTTTTCTAGATCTATGAAAGTCATGATCAAATCCTCTCCATATTCCCAGTTCTTTTCCATCACTTGCCTCAAGCTAAAGATTGGGTCCACTGTGGATCTTCCACTCCTGAAGCCATACTGTTCCTCTTGCAACTCTCCTTCCACCTTTCTTCTCATTCTTCTTTCTAATATCCTTTCCAGTATTTTCACTATCTGTGATATGAGGGTGATCCCTCTATAGTTATCACACACCTTCTTGTCCCCCTTCTTAAACACTGGTATTATTAGCCCTTTCTCCCAGTCTTCTGGTACACATTTCAGTTTCCATACACACTTTAGCAGTCGATACAACCATTGCATACCAACAGGTCCAGCAGCCTTTATCATTTCTACACTGATTTCATCCACCCCTGTTTCTTTTCCCATCTTTATTTTCTGTACTGCTATTTCCACCTCCAGCATTGTTATATCATCTTCTGTTATAGAGTCGTCAGGTTGTGTCACTTCCATCTCACCAGTACAATTGCTCACATTCAATAGCTTATCGAAATACTCCTTCCATTGTCCCTTTATCTCTTCTGGGTGTGTTAACAACTCTCCATCTTCCTTTTTCACTAGCTTTGTAGTAACTCTTTCTTTCCTCTTACTTCTTAGAAGCCCATACAGCATCCTTTTACTGCCACTTACATCTGTTTCCATTCTTCGTGTAAATTCTTCCCAACTTTTCTGCTTTTCTTCTCCTACCACTTTCTTACACCTCCGTTTGCTGTCGTGATACTTCCTTTTGCTTTCTTCCGTTTGATCACGGTTCCATTCTTTCCATGCAGACTTCTTTTCTTTCACTGCTTTCCTCACTTCCTCTTTCCACCACGGTGTCTCCTTCTCTTTCACTCTTGTTGACGTCCTACCACAAGCACTCTCTGCTGCTCCAACAAATGCCTTTTTAAAGTGGGACCATTCCTCTTCTATGTTTTCCACTTCAGTAACTGGGATTTGTTACTTCAATCTCTCCTGAAAATCTTCCTGTACAGTTTTGTCTTACAATTTCCATACTTTTATTTTACTTTCTCTGATCTCCTTTAGGTTTTCCAATTTTTCACATCTAAATGTTGCCACCACAGCTCTATGGTCCCCATCAAATGCTTCACCTGGTAAAGCTGCCACATCTATCAGCTTTCTGCGATTAGTCCTTTCCACCAGAAAGTAGTCAATTACTGATTTTGTTCTTCTATCGCCCCAACCATATCTCGTAATTTTCCTGCTGTTTTTCTTCCGAAACCATGAATTACCCACTATCAGTCCATTCCTTTCACAAAAGTTTACAAGTTCCTCTCCTTCCCGGTTCTTTTTCCCATATCCATATGGTCCAATGACTTCTTCCTTTCACTGTCTCTCGTTTCCGACTTGTGCATTCATATCTCCCATGATCACCACTTCTACATCTGAAATTACTCTTTCTACATCCTCCAGGAATACTTCAATATCTTCTTCTCTGTTTCCAGTCTGTGGTGCATACACTTGTATGAAGTCCATCACGTCATTTTTCATCTTCATTCTAATTTTCATTATTCTGTCACTCACACACTTGACCACTTCAACATACTCCTCCAGTTGTTTCGAGGTTATCAGTCCCACGTCATTTTTTGCCTCTTGGCCACCACTCCAGTATAATGTATATCCTTTCCTCAATTTCTTCCTTCCTTTACCTCTCCATTTCACTTCACTCAGCCCCATCAATCCAACATTCTCCCTCTCCATGAAGTCTATCGCCTCCTCCACCTTGCCTGTCAGGGTCATGACATTCATGATTCCCACTTTCATTTCGGTTACTGGTCGCCCATTTCTCACAGATCCCCCAGTACCAAAAGAACTGCGCGTCGCCTGCAGGGTACGCCCTAACCTTCTCCGAATCATTTGAAGACCGTTTACTGTATTCTTAATGTAAGCACTCAAGGCACTATCGACCAAAATACGGAACTATCAGGAATATATATTGCATACATGAAGATTTGGTGATCCCATTAAAGGTATTCCTACAATAAATGATTTTCAAGTTGTCTTTCTATGGCGTAAAAATATTTAATATATGATATTTGCTAATAGGATTTACCACTGGAATTATTTTATAAGTAGTTATTTTAATGACCAACAGAGTTCACTGTTAAGAAGGTAGAGCCCTATGTGGAATGTAGGATAACATGTAACATGTTATACATGATATGTGACAAGTGTAAGGCTTGTGATTTTTAAGATGCCTTTATCCCTATATTAATCACCCAGTTTACAAGACTCATAACTGTAATGTTACGAATAAATTGAAGCAAAACAAAAATCTGCATTGAAAAACCAAAAAGTGGTTGAGCAAATATATCCTGGGTAAAAAAGTTTTGTAAACACTGATGTACAACAAGACTAATTAAATCAGTAACTGTCAGGGTGGCCGAGTGGTTAAGGCGTTTGACTTAAGATCAAATTTCCGAATATATAGGGAAGCAATGGTTCGAACCCATTCCCTGACATAACTATTGCTTGAACATGCAAGAAAACAAGAAATATACACAAACTATGTTTATTAATTTTATCAAAATATTTTTTTTTACAAGAGATGGACACGCAGAATACAGCTTTTTTTGTTATCACTTCTTTTAAACATAACACTTGTTGAAAATTAATTTTAGGGGATGGGGGGTGTTGCTACGTTGACCCATCACACAATAATAGCAGCTTTATGAAGTTCATCTTCTATATTTAATAGCTCTTCCTCATAACCAAGATGACCAACCTGTTTACAGGCATGCAAGAGCTGTAGACGTTCGACTAATATATTAGGATCGTTCCATTTGCTATTTTTATGAATGGTTTCAAAAACTCGGGAAGCAGTTCATCATTATCACCATCATCATGATTATCATTCTAATCATTATAATCATATTCATAATGATGATCATCATCATCGTCATCTTAACCATCATAATTTCCACCTGTGTCCACAGTCTGTTCAATGGTTTGAGTTGCCTTTGATAGTGTTGAAAACTTCTTTTTAGATGTGCTAGAGTGCCTTAACATTGTTATGTTATTATTAACATCATGACCATTCTTTTCACCTTCCCCCACCATCTTCTTCATGGGGTGAGTAGTCTCAGATAGTGTTGAGGGCTTTTGAGATGTGGTTGTGTCTCAACATGGGTTTTACAGGAGGTGTTAAAGGTTTCTCATTAAACAACTAACTAGCAGCATGAGTGCGTTGTACTGTATTAAATTTGAGGTTAATATTATCTTTAGCAGCACTATCGTTTTCTTGGACTTGGTTTTTTGCTTTGGTTTGAGTTTTCCTTACATTTAGATTAGCATGATTATTAAGTTTACAATCATGATTGTTTGAAGAAAGTATGTCCAATTGTTTTGTCTTAAGAATTCCTCGACACTGTTTCGATCGTTGCTTTGAACAGCGCCAAATATCAGTTCCATTTTTATTGCTTCGTTTCACAATATATGCATATCCTTCATAGTATGCATAAGGCTTACCATACCTAGTCACAGATACTTCCATATCAACTGTCAAGCATAAACTAGTCTCAAGTAAAGAATTTTTTTAAATAACAACAATAGTTTAATGTGGGAGCGTATATACATGCAAAAAGTGGGAGCAAAGTTGGGGGTAAAAAATGTCAGCAAAAGTGGGAGCAAATGTGGGAGCTAAAACTGTAAGCAAAAAGTGGGAGCAAATATGGGATCAAATGCTGGAGCAAAGCAAATAGCATGGTTAACAGTCCCATGTACTATACTTAGGAAAAATAATAATGGTCATGCACAGTATTATTAGCTGAGTATCTAATACAATTTAGCATACCCTAGGACCAGTATCGCATTATAAAGACATGGCATGTGTTACCGTCCTTAAAGCCAGTGATATAAAACAAAAGAAGTCTTTAATTCCACCCCTGGGAGTCATATCAAGTGTCATGTAGGTTGACGATCACGGAGTCCCAGCTGAGTCCATCATTGCTTCAACTAACTTGTGCTAGGCTCATCTCTGTCTTCTTTCCTGTCGACCACATTTGCTCAACTCTTGTTTTATACCGACCACGACATTATTAGGGTATCCGAGGCCTAGGGAGTCTCTTCATTTTGCAACTTAATTGGCCCTTTTTTCTGATATCCTTTTTGTGTGAGGAGGCAGCCTTCTTTTTATGTTCATGTTATTTATTGTCTTTTGCTCAAGCCCCTCAAGAAGGTAGGGTGTATATAGCCCCACCACTTGTGGTGCACTCTGCATATGACTACACCCTCAAGGGGCTTACGGCTGATCAGTTTGGAAGTTGGCGACCCCAAGGGATTTCTAAGCTGAGTCCAGTTTTCCTCCTCTTTATCCATTACCTTTGGGGCAGGGCCTCTCCTATTTTACTTTTCTATCTGCCATTCATGGCTCTCCTTCCTTCCAACTCCTCCAATCCACATTCTTGAGGGTTGTGGCCCATTTTTATTGCTTCTGTCCTTTATTTGGCCTATAGTCCGTTTGTTTTCCATTTCTTCTTCTAGTATATAAGTGTGTAGTTAGTTTTAGTTATAGCTTAGATTTAATTTTCATCCTTACGATGACCCAAACCATTGGGGGGTCGATAGGACAGCTTGGTGGTTAAGTTTATAGAACGCTTCTCTTTTGTCCAAAGGACACCATGTTGAATTCCTCACTGGCTCATGAATTTTATACTTTGTTCACTTATTTGTCATGGCTTTGAAACTGGGAGTCTGTAACGTGATCATTATTCATTTTAACTTCAGTGTACGGTGTTGGATTGGAAAGGAGGCGGCCATGGCTTCTTAATTACAACTATGTTAGCGTTTGTCTAAAGTATAAATAAAAAAAGAGTTCAAACATCATGTAGGACATAAACTATTTTTTAAATCAGATTTGTGTTTCACAGTGAACACAATTATTCTCCGTTTAAAACAAGCCATACATTTCTTTTTCTAACATGATAGCTTATAGGTGAGGGCATTGCTACAGCTTACTTGTAGTAGGGTCATCAGCTAAGGATTCAATTTCCATTACCTACACCTCTCATGATATGGCTCTTATTCAATTCGTTAAACTATAGAAAACTTTTCTATATTTTCTGTTACATTTATTATTTGACCATCTCACAGTGTAGTGGTTAACATACTTGGTTTTTTAACCCTAAGGTCTTGGCTTCCAACCCCGACTATACCAAGAAATTCATTTTAAGGATGCAATAAGCCTTTGTCAACCATTACCTTACAACTATCTAGTCATGTACTGTATGTTAACACGGTGCAGTGCGCGTCCACTATCAAGTAGACGAGTAATACGAAACTTGCTGGCAAGATCGCCGTGCTGTTATCACCAAGGCTCACTACACAAACAAAAGCCAGTGTCTCTGTGCAGATTCAACCCAGCGGTATTATGCAAGCATATGTTTGTTTTAAAAGCATCATTAATATAACTCCACTGTCACCACAGATGCCCCGGGTTCAATTTTTTTTCTAAAGGCTGCAACAGGGTACACTGTGTCTTGACAGGTAAAGCTTTTGGGGTCAATTTGTGAACCATGGCAAAGCGTTGGCCATCCTGACTTCTTCAACACCTCAAACTAATGTTTTCTATTACTGGTTAGTTACTTTTTTTCTTCTCTTTCTTTCTTTCTTTCTTTCTTTCATTCTTCGGCTGTTCCCAATTATTTGGAGTCGCCAGAGCCAACCAGGCTCATTGTGGTTTTGGCCGGGGATTTAGGGCCGAATGCCCTTCCTGACGCCACGTGATTTTTCAGGTGAAAATTCCACCCCGCTGTACCGGGATTTGAACCCCAACCGTCCGGGTAATGACGAGCAGCTAAGCCACTGCGCCATCACGCTCCCCAACTAGTTAGTTATCTATACACACATTAATCCATAGTTACCTAATAATAATAATAATAATAATAATAATAATAATAATAATCCTCCGTACACATGTTCATTAAGGCATGGTTTCACAAAAACGCTTATGCTTTTAGGTGTTTAATAACATTTTCCCCTGTAACATTACTATTCCCTGTTTTAAGAGTGAAATAATCTATCAAGGTAAAAGCGTATGTCATCACCTATCACCTATTTTTAAACTATCACACCTAATTTTAGGGTACTTAAGTTTGCAAGATATCGATTTTTTCAATTTGGGGGTAGTTTACACTCCCCTACTATATTTCATAAAAACAAAATTTCATAGGTTAAATTATCATTTCTACTCTTTTAACGCCTTTTTTTACCCCCCTGTAGAATCACAATTTACTGTTTTATGGGTGAAATGACCTATCCAGTTAAAAGCGTATGTCATGACATATTTTTTAAGCTATCACACCTAATTTTAGGCTTCTTAGTTTCCAAGGTATCGATTTTTCAATTTGGGGGTAGTTTTCACCCCCCCCTCTACTATTTTTCATAAAAAACAAAATATCTTAAGTTCAATTATAATTTTTTCCCCCGTTTAACTCCTTTTTACCCCCCGTAAAATCACTATTTATTGTTTTAGCGGTGAAGTGACCTATCCAGGTAAAAGCGTATGTCATGACATATTTTTAAGCTATCACACCTAATTTTAGGCTTCTTAGTTTCCAGGATATCGACTTTTCAATTTGGGGGTAGTTTTCACCCAGCTGCTATTTTTCATCAAAAACAAAAGATCCTAGGTTCATTTATCATTTTTAAGTGTTTAACAGGTTTTTTCTCGTAAAATAACTATTTACTGTTTTAGGGGTGAAATGAACAATCGAGATAAAAGCCTATATCATCACCTATTTTTAAAGCTAACACACCTAATTTTAGTGTTCTTAGTTTCCAAGATATTGATTTATCAATTTCTGGAGGTAGTTTTACCCCCAAAAGGGGGTCGTCGCCCCAAGTGTTGGGACCCCTCATACAAGCCCCTAGCATGATTGGTTCGCGAGATATTAACAACATTTTATCTAGACCCTTTTGTCAAAAATCGAATCATACATTCAAAAACGGGGCGTCACCCCAAGAGCTTGGATACTGCCTATGGCAAAATCCCATTAGGGGTTCAGAAAATATTAACAAAAGTGTAGTTAGGTCCTTTTGACAAAAGCCGTCAGTTTACGCACCAACAAAAATATTATTTACCCCCCCCCCCCGGGTAAGGGTAGCTTTTATTTTGGAGTGGACGTACCCCATCCATAGAAAAAGGGAGTTCACCACGAGTCCTACGACACCCCATATGTTTAAATCCCATTATTGGTTAGCGAGATACTAAAAAGGCAGATGACCTATTAGTCTTTATGGTTCTTAATAAATATTAAAAAACCTCATTTATAATAATTATTTAAAAAGCCCGCTCTATTACAAAAGCCGTCAAGTTCGTTTGCATACAAAAAAAATACTATTTCACTTCCGGGTAAGGGTAGTTTTTATTTGGGGTGCTTATACTCCGTCCATAGAAAAGGGGGTTCACCACGAGTCCTACGACACCCCATATGTTTAAATCCCATTATTGGTTAGCGAGATACTGAAAAGGCAGATGACCTATTAGTTTTTTGTTCTTAATAAATATTTAAAAAAACTCATTTATAAATAATTATTTAAAAAGTCCGCTCTTTTACAAAAGCCGTCAAGTTCGTATGCATACAAAAAAATTACTATTTCACCCCCGGGTAAGGGTAGGTTTTTTTGGGGGTGCATATACCCCGTCCTTAGAAAAGGGGGGTTCACCACGAGTCCTACGACACCTCATATGTTTAAATCCCATTATTGGTTAGCGAGATACTAAAAAGGCAGATGACCTATTAGTCTTTATGGTTCTTAATAAATATTAAAAAACCTCATTTATAATAATTATTTAAAAAGCCCGCTCTATTACAAAAGCCGTCAAGTTCGTTTGCATACAAAAAATACTATTTCACCCCCGGGTAAGGGTAGTTTTTATTTGGGGTGCTTATACTCCGTCCATAGAAAAGGGGGTTCACCACGAGTCCTACGACACCCCATATGTTTAAATCCCATTATTGGTTAGCGAGATACTGAAAAGGCAGATGACCTATTAGTTTTTTGTTCTTAATAAATATTTAAAAAAACTCATTTATAAATAATTATTTAAAAAGCCCGCTCTTTTACAAAAGCCGTCAAGTTCGTATGCATACAAAAAAAATTACTATTTCACCCCCGGGTAAGGGTAGTTTTTTTGGGGGGTGCATATACCCCGTCCTTAGAAAAGGGGGATTCACCACGAGTCCTACGACACCCCATATGTTTAAATCCCATTATTGGTTAGCGAGATACTAAAAAGGCAGATGACCTATTAGTCTTTATGGTTCTTAATAAATATTAAAAAACTTCATTTATAATAATTATTTAAAAAGCCCGCTCTATTACAAAAGCCGTCAAGTTCGTTTGCATACAAAAAAATACTATTTCACCCCCGGGTAAGGGTAGTTTTTATTTGGGGTGCTTATACTCCGTCCATAGAAAAGGGGGTTCACCACGAGTCCTACGACACCCCATATGTTTAAATCCCATTATTGGTTAGCGAGATACTGAAAAGGCAGATGACCTATTAGTTTTTTTGGTTCTTAATAAATATTAAAAAAACTCATTTATAATAATTATTTAAAAAGCCCACCCTCTTACAAAATCCCCAAGTGCGCATGCGTAAAAACAAAAACAAAAATTAATTCATTATGGCGTTGACCCGATTGTATGTTATTGATGTGCAAAGAACGTTTAACAACTTTTACTAACAAATTACAATTTCACCCCCCCCCCCCCTAGTAGGGGTAGGTTTTATTTTAGGGTTGAAATGAGTGTTCCATAGCAAAGGCCCCCGTCAGCTCGAGCCCAACGACACCTCATTCATTAATATCCGACCATGCGTTCGAGAGATATTGGCTTTGCCCCTGAATGTATGGCAGGTTTGTATGTGACGTCACCAGGAAAGTAGGCTGTGAAGTAGAACCTACAACCTAGCACTATTCAAGCCCTCGTCCTGTCCCGGCTTGACTATGGTTCTGCGGCATACGGTTCAGCAAGGCCGGCAACCTTGAAAATGCTCGACAGTATCCACCATAGTAGCTTTAGGTTGGCTACCGGTGCCTTCGGGACCAGCCCTACTCGCCGAATCGGGTGTTCCACCTCTCAATTACAGACGCCAGCATATGCTAAGCCAATGTGCGTCAAATGCCTCAACATCCGAGCTATCGAGCTCTCTTCAATACGCAATACCACCAGAGGTACGCCAACCAGCCTCGTGCCACTCGGCCGGTTGGTATTAAACTCGATAGCTCGTGTACTGAAATAGGAGTGGCTGTAGCGGTATGATCCGGACATCTAGCAAGGTGCCTCCGTGGCAAGTCCCGCGTTTGGAAATTCGGTTAGATCTACTCCTAGGTCCTAAGGTGAACACGGATTCTTCCGTTTATCGGAGGCCGTTCCACAGCATAGTTCACCAATTTCCGGACGCTGGCATTCTCCAGACGGATGGTTCGAAGGTGGAAGAGAAGGTGGGTTGTGCTTACGTTATTGATGGTGCAAATACCAAAATCTCTTTGCCTGAAGCCCGTATTGTGTTTACTGCGGAGTTCATTGCCATCTATGAAGCTCTGCAGTTTGCACTACAGGACGCACGAATCTACTTTCTCGTGTGTACCGACACTTTGAGTTCGTTGCAGTGAATTGCCACATGTTTCCCGCAACACCCCCTAGTGCAGCGAATCCGCGACCTACTAGCCGGGCTATGCCACGCTGACACTCGAATCACCTTTCTGTGGCTTCCAAGCCACATGGGAATTGCGGGAAATTAGTTAGCGGATCAAGCTGCAAAAGAGGCGGTATCACTACCACCTCGACCAATGGAGGTACCCGCTAGAGATATTTGCTCTCGGTTAGGCTGAAAAGTACCGGCAGTTTGGGAGAGTCAGTGGCTAGCTGACCGAATGCCCAGTAAACTGAGAGTGATCAAGGGAACTACTCGCATGTGGCGGAGCTCTTTACGGTCACGGAGGGAGTCCGTCATTTTGTGTAGGCTAAGGATAGGTCATACAAGATCCACTCACTCGTAGCTAATGAGAAGGGAAGCCCCCCCCCCCCACTTTGTACCTCTGGAGCCATTTTCACCGTGGCCCACATTTTAACTGAGTGTGTGGATCTTCCTGACTTAGGAATAAACCTTGGTTTAAGATGACACTCAAACTTATATTAGCCGTCGACGCGGTGGCTGCAGATCTCGTTATCCGCTTTATAAGTGAGAGTGGGTTAGGGCCAGCAATCTTAATTTTCCAATGAACATTGACTTGTTCGTTTTTTAATGATATTTTTTCCCGTATTTTTTGTTTATTTTTAAAATTACTATTTTTATTTAACTTTTTGTTTTATTAATTTTTGGTCTTTTCAAATTTAGGTGTCCACCTCTAAATTTTAAAATCCATTCCAAATTTGTATACTTTAATCCGTTTTAAGGGTGGCAGATGACCTCGTAGTTCCGCCCCTGAAAACAACAATAACTACTACTACTTAGGTTCAGTTACGCCATCAGTGGGCCAGCGGCCTGGTACACACCGACGAACTACATCGCGGTTCGATTGAAAAGAAGGAGCTTCGTTTCCCCCAGAGAGGAGGGAAGCTTCCCCGAGATATAAATGCGTAGCTGGAAAGAGCCAACCGCGCTACAAAATTTCGGCAGGACAAATAATGAGAAACCTTGCATAAAACGTTGCAAGGAAAGCAACAACTCACATCCAATGGCGAGAAATGGGAGTGTGGCAAAGTGTTTCACAACATGAGATGAAGTTTCACCAAATACGCAACAAGTGCGCTCTCAAATACGACAAGACGTAAAATCAGGAATTTCACCATTTCAGTGAAATATTAATAATAATAACAAAAATTATTATACATAAAAAGTGTTTCATTTGTACGCTGCGGTCGGCCCTTGATCTGCCCTGCTCAGGTGGGTGGGATTTCCCAGACGTTTGCTTATTTCTGCCCATGCTGGCCGATTAGTGTAAGAGTTAAGTGTACTCATTGCGTATAACAATAGCGGAGAAAGTAAATGTAGAATCAAGTTCTAAGTAAAGTAATTTAGTGAAATGTGATCAAGTGTCATTGTTGATTAAACTGGAAGGTTATTAATGAAATAATTAAAGAATAAATTGCATTGTTAGGGGAAATGAGTGGAACTGTCAATTGGACAGAAGTCAAAATAAGGTTAGAATAGACATGTGTATAGGAATGTTTAACCTGGTAAAGTCACATTTGTGAGGTTTTAGGATGAAAGTATGACCAATTGATGTAGAGGTGTCTCATGAATGGACATTTGGTCATGAGTACACATAAGTGAACGGGGCACACTGAGAGAAGTAGGATTGCATCATGAATTGGTGTGAGAGTTGATAGTTTTGTAAAGTTGTAAAGTTGTGCAGGAAGGAGTGTTTAAATTTGTGTATTCATGCATGGTAAAGTGTAAGATCCTTCAGATAATGGGCCTTTATTTTAAAGTAAACCAAAAATGTGTATTTCCTAATGATTTAGCAGTTAGTTTCGCTGCTCAAATCTGCTGTGAATTGTGGGATATGAACGCACCACGCATGAGCTCTGGACAATAGTTGTATGATTCCATCATAAGATGGGAACAGTACGAAGATCACTACTGAATTTAGAAATCACACCCTTACTGATTAGTGATTACTAATCTTGTGCTTGTGGAATCTGACCGCTTAATTTCCTGCCTATTCGATTCAGTCCTGCTGACTGAACACATCTACTTCGATCCACACTTCTTGACGAATTCAGGCTCACTCTCACCACTTGGTACACTCAAAAATCACTAACCATACAATATTCCGAACACATCCAAAAATGAAGCCAGAAGGAAGTTAAATATTAAGTGGAAGAGACAACAACTACCTCACTGTGACACTCCGAAATATCTGGGAGTAAAGCTTAATCGTTATCTCACATTCAAAGCTGATTGCGAAGATATGAAGCTTAAAGTATCTGCCCGTAATAACATCATTCGCAAACTTACTGGTACCACCTGGGGTGCACAGCCAAAAGTGCTCCGTACATCTGCCCTGGGACTAAGTTTCTCCGCAGCAGAACATGCAGCACCAGTGTGGCGAAATTCTGCACATACAAGACAAGTTGATGTAGCCATGATTGGGACTGGACATATCGTGACAGGTTGCCTGCGACCAACTCCTTTTGACAAAATGTGCCAAATCATGGGTATAGCACCACCAAATATTCGCAGAACAGCTACAGAAGTAGAGAATAAGAAGCAGGAAACTAATCCTTGACACCCTTTATTTGGACATATACATCACCCCACGAGGCTTAGGTCAAGAAAGAGCTTCCTACAGTGAACTGCAGTGATCCCATCATCACCTGGATCTCGGCGATTATAGTTATGGCGGGATTCACTACCCGAAACTCACTGGAACAATATCAAGGAAGAACCAGCTGCGGGGTGTTTTAGCCGTATGCCATCTGGAAGGCAATCAACAGACTGAGAACCGAAGTATTTAGATGCAGAGCTAGTCTCAAGACATGGGGCTACACTGAAGACGGACTTTGTGAACGTGGGGAACTGCAGGACCTACCTGAGACTTGGACCACCGACGATCTTTGAGAGCAAATGGCAGGGCCATTAAGACTGCCAAATTCTGATCTTTGCATTCCATTTGATTTCATTTCATTTGTTGTTATAGTCCGTAAGTTTGTTTGTATTCTTCCCTTTATTTTGTAATTTTTCCTGGACTCGTAAATTAAATAAATAAAACCTATTAAAATATACACCTATTAGATTTCCACAAACCACCTGTGCGTACTACCGTACTATGCACAAGCCAGCCTTATTCAAGCTCCACGATATGGCCACCATTTGTGATAGTACATTCAAACCATAAGATATCCCCATGTTGAGTTCCATTTGTAATATTACATTCAAACCACAATATAACCCCATGTTAGGTGCCATTTGTAATATTACATTCAAAACAAAATATATCCCCATGTTGGGTGCCATTTGTAGTATTACATTCAAACCACAAGATAACCCCATGTTGGGTGCCATTTGTGATATAACATTCAAAACCAAATATATCCTCATGTTGGGTGCCATTTGTAATATTACATTCAAACCACAAGATATCCCCATTTTGGGTGCCATTTGTAATATTACATTCAAAACAAAAGATAGCCCTACGTTGTGGAGCCCTTTGTAACTGTGTACAAAATTATAATAAAATAAAATCTAACAACTTGACAACGTCTCTTCCCCAGGTGAGTGCAGAGATCCTGAAAGGTTCAATGTCTTACCTATATCTCCTCAACTCGTATACAAGGTAGCAAGACTAACTATAGGCACCTAACTAAAAAAACTGTACAGCACAATTTAAATTAATTGTATATTCTGAAACTTAGCAACACATGATTCTAATTTACACAGCAAAATATAAAATTTGGCCCTAAAATTAAGCTTGGCATTGATTAACTATTCTTAACGATAAGTACAGAGTTCCACTATAACACAACTGTGATGTCCTTCCTATCACACCCCTGCTGTGGCAGAGTGTCACCAATTCCATTCCGCCACTGTGATACAGCGGAACTTGGTCCCAGATTGCAGATGATGATCGTAGACTTTATTTCAGTACCTCCGTACCGACTCAGTCTTTTTCGAGGAAGCACTCACACAAATCACCGTTATGAGTGTTCCAGCATAGGAGCCAAACACTTCACAAATACAGATAAGAGATTTTAATACCGTAGTTTAAGTACTCCAGTCTAACAGCCATGTCGGTGTTCACACGAATTACATTTTAAGTACAGCAAACGGTTCTGACCTTCGCCGTCTATAATTCTGAAGCCGTGACAAGCAACGCCCTCCGTAGGCCTAGAACAGGCTCATGGCAAATTTATTGCTAACACTGCATAAATACATAGATTTTGCCACGAAATGTTTCCGCAAATACAACAGAACATAACGTCTGATAAATCTACACATACATATCACAATACAAAAGGATACATATTATCATACTAAGCACTGTGAATACCCGATAAGGTAACAATAAAATGCATTACCGTGCCTAAATGTCCCAATGTCTGAAGTTTTCTCTTCTTGCTGCCATGCTCACTGCCGTCATTGATGCGCTCAAAAGTTATTTTTAGCTATTCTAACGAACTTAGAGACTGACTTTGATAATACAGTATATCCGTCACTTTTGTCCACAGATGCACTCATGATAGTCGTATTATACTGCACCCGTTCCGTTATGGTATGCGATGACCCAGCTGACATGGCATCGCACACCAAACTTTACGGCACACACACACACACACACACACTAAAATAATGAAATGAAGCATGTGCCAGAATCCAGGAAGAAAAAAGAAAAACAAACAAACAAAAAAAACAATCATCTATGTGTAGCATGAGACGAAGTGTCTCTGGGTCCAATAGGGTGAAAACAACAATAATTATTAATGCAAAGGGCGCCATCCGCCTGGATTCCTATCAATCACATCCTTCCTGGTTAAGCCTGGAAAATGACTAGGGAAAGGACATGAGGAAAGATAGAATCACGAAAACAATCTAAAAGAAACATAAAATTTATTAAATCCCTGGCTTGGTCATGAGTGATTACCATAAGAAATCCTACCTAGGAAAATGGTGGATAATTAGTTAGGTTGAAAATGTTTATGTCAACTCCATCCATTTCCTCTCTAATTTAACGTTCACATGTTGAAAGAAAACACTAAATGTCTCTCTTGGTCACTCAGGATCACTGAAGCACAAAATCACTTGAAGCACAACACTTGTGATTCCTGAGCCCTGTCAGTATTTAACTTTAACATAAATTTCATGTGAACCGCAATAATTATCTAAACACACATATTTCAAATATAGGTAATATTGAGCGTTGGTTTAAGCAATAAAATGTTCAATCGCTCCCATCACCATAATCACAAATGAATTTTATAATATATTAATCATAATTCAACATTGTTCAGATATCAACTACAAAGTACCTGATTGTCATTCCAGTCACCTAAATATCAACGATAAATCTTTGTGACCATCTCATAACCCTCGTGTAAGGAATTTATGAACGTTTAATCATTTAATAATCATCATCATTTAACCATATAGTAATCGTTATCATTTAATCATCATCATCATTTAACCATCTAGTAATCGTTATCATTTAATCATCATCATTTAACCATCTAGTAATCGTTATCATTTAATCATCACCATCATTTAAATCACTATACAACACATAATTAAAAGAAGCTTCATAATATCGTCAAACACAAATACATATTACCCCAGATGAAAACATGAATTTAAATAAATATAATAATTATAGTGATAATAATAATAATAATAATAATAATAATAATAATAATAAATTCTTTTCAAAAAATTTGACACTTTACTAAAACTGAAATATCTCGGGAACTATTTGCGCTACGACGACGTTTGTTGTCTTAAAATGTAATGCCCGTCACGCATTTACGATTGATACCCACCTCACTTGATTATATCATCCGTGTATTAAAATAATTGCGAATATCACTTCCTTCAAGGTCGCACGAAAATAGAATCTAATGACTTGACGGACATATTGTCACTAGGCGACACAGACTTACTTTGTATCATGATAATCTGGTAAAGTAGAGTGCACATCTTCATCGTGGTTTCCATGGTAGTAATGTGAATCCAATTAAACATCTTCATATTAACAGAGATCAAATCTCCTTGGGGACATTACGCATTCACTTAAAAATTTTCTATGCGGTTTGAATCACGCCAAAACAGAATATTTCTTCATGCAATTTTTTGTTTTATTTCGTTCGTTTGGTGTTTAAATACATCCTACATAATTATAACATTCACTGGTATAGGGTGATCAGTTTCCTAATTATGTCATGATATCGTTAACTTCTACCTCCTCCACTCGGGCGCTAATGTCGCATGTATCCATACATGATATCGTTAACTACCAGGAAGCAGGCTGGTAGATTTCTGCACCGAGCATGAATTGGTCATAGCTAACACCTTATTCAATAACCACAATAGAAGAATATACACATGGATGAAACCAGGAGATACAGGGCGTTACCAAATCGACTTCATTATGGTCAAGCAGAGGTTTCGAAACCAGATTTTGGATTGTAAAACATATCCTGGTTCTGACATAAACTCTGATCACAATCTGGTTGTAATGAAATGCAGATTAAAGTTGAAGAAACTGAAGAAAAGTCAAAAGCCAAAAAGGTGGGCAATGGACAGACTGAAAGAGAAGGATGTAAACGAAAGATTCAAGAAGAGTATAAAGGAAGGACTAATCAAAACCCCTAAACAAACTTCAATTGCAGACGAATGGGCACTTTTGAAGAATGAAATAACAAAATCCGCAGAAGAAAACATTGGTAGGAAAGAAAGAATAGGTAGGAAACCGTGGATCACTCAGGATATACTAGAATTGATGGATGAAAGGCGGAAACACAAGAATCTAAGAGATGAAAAGGGGAAAGCAAAATACAGACGTCTGAGAAATGAGGTTAACAAGAAGTGCAAGGAAGCGAAAGAAGAATGGTTGAAAGAGAAATGTGCAGGTATAGAAAATTGTCTGAAATTAGGAAAAGTAGACACAGCTTATCGAAGGATTAAGAATACTTTTGGGGAAAGGAAGACTAAGTGCTGTAATATTAAGGACACAAATGGAAAGCCTCTAACAGATAGGGAAGAAAAGGTTGAGAGATGGAAAGCTTACATAGAGAGTTTGTATAAGGGAAAGGAGATTGAGAATCATGTAATGGAAAGGGAGGAGGAAATTGATGAGGATGCGAAAGGAGATTTAATATTGAGATCAGAATTTGATAGAGCTTTGGAAGACTTAAGCAGGAACAAAGCACTGGGCATAGATGATATACCTATTGAGTTGCTACGCTGCATAGGAGATGAAGGTCTGATCAGGTTATTTCACTTGGTGTGTAGGATTTATGAGACAGGTGAGGTACCCCCTGATTTCAAGAAGAATGTAATCATCCCTATACCAAAGAAAGTGGGAGCTGACAGATGTGAAGATTACCGTACAATCAGCTTGATTACTCATGCTTCAAAGATCCTGTCTAGAATAATTTACAAGAGGATTGAAAGCCAGATAGAAACAGAGTTGGGTGAAGACCAGTTTGGTTTCAGGAGAAATGTAGGAACAAGGGAAGCTGTACTAAGTCTTAGGCTGATTTTAGAAGGTAGAATAAGGAAAGATAAGAGATCGTTCATGGCTTTTGTAGACTTAGAAAAGGCTTTTGATAACGTTGATTGGACTAAATTGATTGACATTTTGAAATCAATTGGAATAAAGTACAGGGATAGGAGGGTGATATACAATCTGTACAGAAACCAGACAGCAGTCATTCGAGTTGAAGGACATGAGAGAGAAGCTGGTATTCAGAAAGGTGTAAGGCAAGGCTGCAACTTATCACCCATACTTTTCAATCTTTACATTGAACAAGCAATGAAGGAAATTAGAGAAAAATTTAAAGTGGAAGTGAAGATTCAAGGAGAAATAATTTCAACTCTGAGATTTGCTGATGACATCGTCATCTTGGCCGACAAGCCTGAGGATTTGAATGAGTTTTTGAATGGTATGGACTCCGTCTTACGGAAAGAATTCATGATGAAAATAAATAAATGTAAAACAAAAATACTGGAATGCAGCCGAAATAAATCAGAAACCTCTATGGAGATCAAATTGGCAGGTGAAAAGCTGAAGGAAGTAGGAGACTTCTGTTACCTAGGAAGCAGAATAACCAGTGATGGACGAAGCAAAGAGGATATTAAAAGTAGGTTGGCTCAGGCAAAGAAAGCATTTCTACCAAAAAGGAATCTGCTGACATCGAATATAGATTTAGGTATTAGGAAGTCATTTTTGAAAGCCTTTGTCTGGAGCGTGGCGCTCTATGGAAGTGAAACTTGGACTATAGGTGCAGCAGAAAAGAGGAGAATTGAAGCATTTGAAATGTGGTGTTACAGGAGAATGATGAAGATCAGATGGGTAGATAGGGTTACAAACAAAGAGGTATTAAGACGAGTGGGAGAGGAGAGATGTTTCTGGCGACTGCTAATGAAGAGAAGAGATAGGTTGGTAGGGCACATACTAAGACACCCGGGAATAGCAAGCTTAGTTATGGAAGGAAGGGTCGAGGACAAAAACTGTAGGGGTAGACCAAGGTTAGAATATGTTAAACAGATTGCCTCGGATGTAGGGTGTGGTAGCTATGTAGAGATGAAACGATTAGCTCAGGACAGGGAGGCATGGAGAGCTGCATCAAACCAGTCAAAAGACTGAAGACTCAAACAACTCAAACAGTAATTATTATTTCTATAGCTCTTATTAGAGGCTCGACACAACTTGGATTATTTAAATAACTTCTTTTATTATTTAATAATAATAGATCATTGTGGAATAAATAAATTAATAATAATCAAGGATGGAATACAACATTAAATTATAAATAATTTATTTTGGAAGGTAATAGCACCAATTCCTAAATCTAATTTAATTTTTTAATAGCGATTAAAATTACTGAATTAATAATCAGGAAGTGAGAGTGTTATAAATAATTTGTGATGAGGATTTATACAGTGATTTTATTATTTATGGATAATATAGAGCAATAATAATAATTCTGATGTTGTAGAAAGCAACAATGCCTAAATAATACTTTGCCAGGGATAATACATTTTCACGGAAGGATTTAAATAAATAGAACAGTAGTGAATTTAATATAATAACTTTTGATTATTTTTGGAATAGAAGTTCGTATTTATTAACAGGTTTAAATTAGTTTGTGAATGAAGTGGAATAGCAAGGATTTGAGTTTAGGAGATTTTACAGAAGCACTAAAAATATGTAATGAAGGAAAATAAGGCGGTAGGTATTAAAATGTATAAACTAGGGTGAGATTATGTAAAATGGAGGCAAGGAATAGTTGACCAGGAATAGCTACATCTTTTCATTGGAAAAATTAAATTGGAGAACACACAATAAATTGGTAAGAAAGAATATTACAAAACAATAATAATAATAATAATAATAATAATAATAATAATAATAATAATAATAATAATAATAATAATAATAATAATAAAGTAGTGTGGAAAAAAATTATTTGAAGTCAAATATGGTGACTTTAGTGTGCGATTAGGATTGTAGACACTTGAGCTTATGTGGAGGCCAGGGGTCATCCAAGAGGACATTGGTTCCTGTAGTTATGTGCACATGTAGATGAGTGTTTGTTATTTGAAGTGTTTAAGGATAGCATTTGTGCTCTCAGTTGTAAAAGAAGGATAAGGCAAGTGGTCCGCCCCATATTCTAGTCAAATTCCAGAATCTGTAGATCTGAATAATTTATTTTTACCTGGATCAATCGAGAATTCCAATATTATGCCTAAATAAATGAATAACATATGAGCTTAGATTTGATGAACCTCACCGAGAAAAATATTAAGAAAATAAATAGTTGCTAATGCAATAATGAAATAAATAACTGAAAATATTCATGTTTTGTGCTTGGAATAATAATAATAATAATAATAATAATAATAATAATAATAATAATAATAATAACATTTGAAGTGAGCATTAAATATGCATAATCGGAGTGTGAGAAAAGACCTGTTATGAATAAATTTATAGAAAATTTTGAAAATAATACTAATAATAATAATAATCTTAAATTCTGTGATTAATATTTTTTTTTGATTTTTTAGGTATTAGAAAATTATCCGAGTGTGAGAAAAGCGTTTTTGGAAACGATTTAATCAACTGATAGTAGATCACAACAATTTCTATTGTTAATAACAATTCATGCCAATTGACATAGCAAATTTTGAGATGAGTAAAATTAAAATGTTGTTCATGAGAGACAAATGGAAATGAGAGGAAAGAAAAGATTTATTTTTCATATCATTATAAAGATCAAAAATTTATGAACATTTTTTTGTTCTTTGAAACAAAAATTTCGCAAGACTCGCCAATATTAACATTCGACTTTATGTTAGCCGAATATTGATATTATATTGATGCAAAACTTCAATTAATTCAGTGAAATAATTATCCCATTTTTTTTAAACATCATGGACTCATCAAAGTGAAAAATTTTCAAAATGACATTCAACGTTTACTTGAACAATCTTAAGCAAATCTTCGAGAAAGTGAATCTGCAAATGTAAATAGAAGGGATCACTGGAATTCTTAATCGAATCGTGGTCATCTGAGTGTAAATGTTAGATTCTTTTTGTTGACACCAGAATGGACTATCAATTTTCTGGGTATCAATTCAGCGAAGTTTAGGTGTGTTTATTTATTTATAATAGATGTTGATTTTATTATATGTGATTGTGTTTCTGTTTTTGATGGTTTCTGCCAGTAATTTTCAAATTTTAATTATAAATAAATTGAGATTTCTAAGAAGTGTGCTATTTTCAAATAATTTCTCTCCCTACCTTACTTGAGAATTACCGATATCAGAAATAACCGTTTTAGACCTTGTATTCGCCCAGATAGACCCTGAGATAGATTTTCTCGTGCTGAACTGATTTCGGTAATTTGCAAAATGTGGTCTTTGGATCTCGGTCCAAAAGGGCACAGTACAAAACAGCCTTGAAAGGATGGGTAATGCATATTTCAGTGACGGTCCAGGGGGCACAAGCAAAACATTTCTTTACCAATGCTTGATTCACAGTTGCACAAATTTGGGGTTAAATGTAGTTTCGGTTGCATGGACTGGTGTTGCAGCAATGTTACTACCTCAGGGACGCACTGTACACAGCCAGTTCAAGTGACCTCTACATTTACATGAAAGTTCTGTCTCAGGATTAAAAGTTAACAGCAAGGAAGAGTAGGATAAATAAGCCGAAACTGGCGCAGGGGCTAATGGGCAAGATGGGCGCCGCGCGCAACCAGCCCTATGTTATTCCTAAGGAGGGGACAGTCATAGCTGGCGCAAGGGCTAATGGGCAAAATGGCTGCCACGACCTGAGACCGTCAATGACGTCGTAAAGACAGTTCGGCCGTGTAGTTGCTGAATGGGATATTTATTATTAATATTATTATTATTTATTATTATTATTATTATTAAGTAATTATTCATTAATTAATCATGTACAATTAAGACAAGTCTTATATTATCCACTTATGGTAAAGTGGCTAGTATTTTTACATGTCACTGCGGAGCCCCGGGCTTGAGTCCTGGCTCTGCCAAGAAATTTCATTTCTGGTATAATGGTTGCAATGGGGTACAATCAGTCCTGTGAGGCAAAAGTGAAAGAGGCGGGTTTAATTCGTACCTCAGCCAATCTGCTTAACCCCAACTTCACCTAAACTAACCTCACCCAACCTAACCTAACCTAACCTAACCTAACTTTACCTAACCTAACTTCACCTAACCTAACTTTACCAAACCTAACTTTACCTAACCTAACCTAACTTAAAGTGTGAACAAATATGAAAGCAAAAAGTGGTAGCAAAAAGTGAGAGCAATAAATAGTGGGAGCAAAAAAAAGTGGGAGCAAAAGGTGGGAGCATAAAGTGGGAGAAAAAGTGGGAGCAAAAGAGTGGGAGCAAATGTGACAGCACAAATAATAAACTTAGTTATAACCTTACCTAACCTAACCTATCCTTACTTCACCTAATCTAACCTAACTTGAAAGTGGGAGCAAATCTGAGAGCAAAAATAATAAACTTAGTTATAACCTAACCTAAGCTACCTTCTCCTAACCTAACCTAACCTAACTTCACCTAACCTAACCTAACCTACAGAAACCTCGTTTAAAGATTTAAATTAATGCATGTAAGATTTTTATTTTATTTTTACATTTTACATTTTAGTTTTTTATATTTAGATTTTAGATTTTAAGAATTTAGATTTTTCATTTTTCATTGTAGTTTTTTATTTTACATTTTAGATTTTACACTTTTATTTTTATTTTAGATTTTAGTTTTTTTGATTTTACATTTTATATTTTTAGATTTTAGGTTTCAGGGTTTTGATTTTACATTTTTATTTTAGCTTTACATTTCAGATTTTCTGAAAAGAGTAAACTACAAGGTCACATACCTAACCTAACCTCAGTTTACCTACCCAAACATGTCCTCACCCAACTCTACCTAACCTAACTTTACCTAACCTAACCTTTAAAGCTAGGCCAAAGGCCAATCAACACACCCAAAGTATATAAGGGCACACACAACTATCTTTATGCTAGGCTTAAAGAGAGTAAGGTAAAGTTACACTTGCACTGTGACTATTGTGCAAGAGGTTCGCTATGCAGAACCAGGAAAGTAAAATCATTTATTCATTTTTTTCTTTTCATTTTGTTGTTTACACATTTGTCAATTTCCCAATTTCCCATTTTCAGTTTTTAAAAATGATAGTTTTAAGTTTTCGAATGGAGACATGGATTTTCCATTTTTGCTGTTTACACATTGGTCAATTTATGTTAGTTTAAAGCTTTTTCAATTTTGTTAATATGGAACATGGATTTTCCAGTTTTGTTGTTTACATGTTTTTGATTTAGTTAATGTACAAAGTTCATTTTGCATTAGGAGTGAGGAGAGATGGGTAGTAATTAAAATGTACAAGCAGTGTCCATACAATATATTTTATTTTAAATTCTTGTACGCTATTTACACATAATAACTTTTTTGAATATATTTTTTGTTATAAATTGTACAGTTGTTTTTATTTTGTTTTGTATTTTTTATTTATTTTTGAGTATGAATGCCATTCTTTTCTTTTTGTGTTTTTTCTATTTTTGTAGTGCTATTGTTTTATTTCCTAAAATTATTTCGTTTTATGTATTTGCTAGATGCAAGCAGAGGATTTTGATATTCATAACCTAACTCTTTAAGCATGGTCA
This sequence comes from Meconema thalassinum, assembly GCA_946902985.2. Taxonomy (NCBI): domain Eukaryota; kingdom Metazoa; phylum Arthropoda; class Insecta; order Orthoptera; family Tettigoniidae; genus Meconema; species Meconema thalassinum. The sequence goes on from OX336388.2 coordinate 810,382,486, forward strand.
ATTGTTGAGTAATGACCATAGGCACGTGTAGCTATACCATTCGAATCAATCACTCTCTTATCTTCACCAGGACACAAAGCAATTTTGTTTAGTCTTATAGATGATATGTCATGTTGTTTAGAAGCGATAATGTTCATTGGCATTCATTTTACCTTGTTTTTCATAATACAATCCTTATAATCTTGAAAGGTTATACAATTTTTGACAACACCTCTGTTAATACCTTTAATCTTTTTGATTTCTTTACCATTTATGACTAAAGAATCAATTTTAGCTCTATAACCAGCAAATGCTTTAATAATTTGTCCACAAGCCTCGTCTTTAAATTTTCTTGTTTGATAAAGAGTAACACACATGATTAGTAGGATAATCAGATGTTTCCAGGTGTTCTAGGAAATCCAACTTGTCTTTTCTTTACATCTTGGGTGTTAACCAATAAATGGACGAGTCGGTATCCATATACATGAGTTTAAGATTGTCCATGCCATAATAGGGCAGCAGGACATCTTAGTGGTGGACATACATGAGATATTTTGAAATATCCAGTATTCCGATATATATATAGGCTTATTGAATACAATGTTACGGTTGGGCTTGTGGAAAGTGGCTAAGTTAGGACCATAAATTGTTCTGTCGATAAATGTTGGCTTTTCTGCCTTTTTGCTATCAGTCACAATACGTATGTCTATTCTTCTAGGAATATTTTCCATTGTTTTTTTTCCCAAAATGGCATTGTTGAATAATTTGTACAGATTTTTCTCAAAATCATTTTTGGCTTGTTTTCGAAGGTTGTTGTTAAAATCAACGTATGCCTTTAGCCAAGGTCTTTGTTTAAACTTTAACACACGATGAATTTTTATCAATTTTAGTCCATGATCTAGAGCCTGTATAAGTGCCATGTAGTGAACAACGTACCGCCTTCGATTTCCAAGATAAGTTTTCAGAGACGAATCCTTAGGTTGTGTACACTCTGTTACGAAAGGTAAATCGTTGTGTAGATCATGAAGGTTTGATAGGTAATCAACATCTACGTCTAGAATGTATCCCACAGGTTCGTCTTCCCTTAGTTTTTCTAGATCAACAGTATCTGGAGAAACCCATTGAAATCCACCACAAGGAAGACAGTAACATATAGCCCACCCGTATTAGTTGTTGGCATCATCATAGGTAATAAACTGCGATGATTGGCTGAATCATAGATTTCCGTGTATTTCTTGTTAGCTTCAACATACCGATGAGACACCTGGCATATGCCCCCACGTATTCCAGACACTATTAAAAGAATCTGATTGTAATCCTGTAGCAATTCCAGTTCAATGCCAGTGTAAAGGAGCATTGCCTCGAAACTTAAACCAGGCGAAGTATAGAAGTGAGCTGCATCCACTCAGTGTGTTTCTAGTGTTTTGTTTCTGAACATTACAAAGCTGCCTGCGAGAAGAAGTACATCTGAAGTTAGGTAAAGGTCACTATATTCCCATAGAGTTTCAATTTTGAACTGATTCCAGATATTTTTGGCATGTCCATAGTCTTCTTTGCTAACATTTTCTTGACTTAATATGTTAAAGAATGTCTCGTTTGGAGGTAAGCACGTTTCACTTAACTTTTCCCATGAAGCAATGTAGTCATAACAAAATACCCCTTAACGGGTTATGAGCGTTGCATTTTCTTTCCAAAGTACTTGTCTGTTTCTGGGCATGAAGTTAAGTTGGAAACTAAGTTTTCCAAACTACTCGTCATTAACCGAAACGTGCCCACAAATTGCAGGTTAACACTTCCTACATATTTGGTAAAGGAAATCTTTTTTTCTTTGGAGTTAGCGATAACATCCACTCTCTCAGTAGTACATCCCAATTGCTTTACAATGTATTTGCATCGTAGCCACTCATATTATGTAGAAATACAGGAACGGGATTACGTGTTTCACACCTCTAATTACAGTTATTGTTAGCACTTCCACCGTATTCCCCTGTAATATGGCAATGTTCTCGAACTTTCCAGTCCTCTTTGGTAAATGGGTATGACACAAATAACAGGTTTCAGAAGATTGGATCTCTGCTTCTTGATCCTCAGTCAAAGCCTTTGGAACATTTAAGCTGTAAAGGCGATCAATTTCATTAGCTATTGAGATCAAAGAGTCCATAAACTTTTCTGCAGCGTCATGTCAGCGAAAAATAACAGGTTGGCTCGGAAGGTTTGTCTTTATATGTTCCACAGCTGGTGAGGGTTTAACGTATATACCAAAGCTCATAGGAATATGACTCTGGTATGGCACTGTATAACTTGCCTCAGGATTAGGTAGACATGTTTGATATGGTAACAGTAAACTTTCAAAATATGCATAGATAACGTAAGGTACTCTTAGCATTTTTTCCTCATTTAAGAATTCAACAATTGAGTTTTAATAGGCATTTCAACCCTAGGAATGTCATGCTGGACACACAAAGCTCTATGTTCTTTTAATTTTTCCATTCCTTGTTGCCCATATTGATTATCAAAGTAAGTTAAACACCGTTTACACGTATATGCCATGCCAGGTAATCTGATGTCCTACTAGTTTATCAAAATCTTTGATTAAGACGTAGTGGTTATGGCCAGATGAAGAATTTAGCAGAAGAAGGTCGCGATGGTCTTGCAGCTCATGATCCACAACCTTAAGAGGAAACAATTTATTGTCTTGTTCCAGTCCAAATACATTTATGGATATGTCGTTGGCTTTCTCAAATTTGGGAATCTCAGCTTGTAATGTAGGAATCGAAATTTCTGAAAAATCATACTTGTTGTACATGTCCATGTATTTAGTAATGCGTTGAGCAACCTTTTTCACTAGTTGTGCTAAATTGGCATACATAAAACACTTTTCATCTTTTAAGTTTTCTGGATTAATGCTTCTTTTATAGCTGCTGGTAATGGAATATATGTGCTACCACGCAAGGGATTGTACTTATTTATTTTCAATAGCACTCCTTCCACTGCTAACAAAGCCCAATTACTGCATTTTAGCTCAGATTCTTCCATTTCTGTAGTTAACTTGGCAAATTGTGTTTCCAAGAAACTTCTTAAGTCTTTATCCAAAAATAGGGCCTGATTTCGTGTTTAAAAGCGCGATCTGTAATTTCAATGGTAGATGTATGAATGAATCTACATTCAGCCACAAGATTAACTTTTATCGACTTGTGCATTGTTGTTCTCTCTGCATAGCTTGTATTATTTTCTGTTTAGACTCTTTAAGTTATGAATTTAAATCGTTACACGTATCACAACGTATGAAATAGGATATAAGTCGATCTTCAAAAGATGTCTCATATTCAATAAGTCCATTTTTGTCTGGGACCTTTGAAAGTAGGTAATGTTTTGTATGCTTCTAGAGGCTTGAAATTTATTTTGGGGGAAGAGGGGGTGGGAACAATTGATTCATGTCAAACAAACGTTTTTGAAAAATTCTTATTTTCCGAAATATAAGAATTTCAAAATTTTTCTTTTTTCAAAAAAACTCAAAAAATAAAAATGTTTTAACATAAAAAATAAAGACATAGAGACCATCCTTTTAAGCCTATAGAACACTTTTTAGAATGTTTGGGGTTTTGAAACATCGCCTACTTTCCCAATTGAACTTTCTTGGATTTTTTTCTGGGTACTTGGACCTTGGTACGTTAGTAGAGGGTAGAAGGGCCAACAATTAATGTCAAATAAACATTTTTGTAACCTCGCTAATTTTGGAAATATAGCCTACTTTCCAAATATTTTTGGAAAAATATGAATAATTCACTATTTTTGGACAGGGAATGGGGGTTGAGGTAGGTGTAGGAGTTAACATATGACTTTTTAGGATTTTTAGTTTAAACATATAGCCTACTTTCCCAATTTTTTTAGTTTTTTATAAATACACTATTTTTGGACTGAAAGTGGTATAGAGGTAAGGGTATGAGTTAAGATAACACTTTTAGGATATTTAGTTTAAACATATAGCCTTCATTCCCAATATTTTTTAGAAAAATTTGAAAAAATACACGATTTTTTGACTAGGCATGGGATAGAGGTGAGAGTAAGAGTTAAGAGTCAATCATAACCTTAGAGTACTTTGGATTTTTTGAATTTTAGTGTGTTGTCGTTGTTGCTTACAATCATGGCGGTAAGCATTATGCTGTCATTAAAAGGGGTTAGATACTTTCCAAGACCAAAAGAAAAATCCACTAAATACATTGACAAAAGTAAATTATCAAATAAGCCAATACAAACAGCCAACCAAAGTCCACAAAAAGCCAACAAAACAGCCAACAAAAGCCAACAAAGCCAACAAAAAGGCCAACAAAAAGCCAACAAAAAGCCGACAAAAAGCCATGTAGCATGCTGGTAGTTGAGTGAGTTGTTATATTGACCACTAGGTAGCATTCTGGTAGTTGAGTGGGTGTTGATATCGACCGCTAGATAGCATGTTGATTGTTCAGTGAGTGTTGATAAAGAGCGCTAGATACCATGCTGTCGTTGATGTAGTTCTCTTAGTCACCGCTAGATAGCGGACACATACTTTGCGTGTCGCATGCGGCTATTTAACAAAGTTTTACTGCGTGAAAAACGTGCTTGTATAAGCTTTGTATATAAATTGAATATACAATTAACTACTAAGTGTTCAGAACTATCATGTATAGCCTTGTGTAGGGAATATTGGGGTCTTTAGCAAGAAAGAGTGCCTAACACATGAGTGTACAGCCTTTTGATACGCAGTAAGTACCTGATAACCTTGAGTAGGGTGTAGGAATATTTTCAGTTGACTACTACCTGTCACAGTGTTTACATTGTGAAAGACCGTTGAAACAACCAGTCTTTAGCCTTGTCATATGCAGTAAGCAGCTGTTACCCTTTACTAGGGGTATATTAGAGGACTCTTAGTAACAATATCACCAGTTGACTTAAACCTCTCATGGTGTTCACATTGTGAAAGGGTGTCAAAACAACCATTGCACAGCCTTTTACTACACAGTAAGTAGATGTTTGTCGCGACTATCGTATATTAGAGAACCGTTAGCAAGAATACAATCAGTTTACTACTACTTTTTACACTGTTCACATCGTGAAAGACCGTCTCACTGTCCAGTCTACAGCCTTGTCATTCGCTGTAAAGAGCTGTTGGTCTAGACTACGGTATAATAGAGGACCCTTAACAAGAATATCACCAGTTGACTACTACCTCTCACGGTGTTCACATCGAGAAAGACCGTCTCACCGACCAACCCCTAGCCCTGTGATACGCAGTAAGCAGCTGTTTTCAGAAATCAACATTCATGATGGAAGAACCCATTCCTAGCTATATGTGTAAAGAGTGTGGGAAAACTTTTCTTCGAGACTATCATAGGAAGCGACATGAAGAATCGTGTGGTGAATTCCATGAGTGCAAGACCTGAGGTAGTACATTTAACAATGTGTACAACGGACGTCAGCTTGAAGAATGTTGTAATGTTGTGTCGGCTGCTAAAAGACAAAATGCGGAGCCTACAAAACATTACCTACTTTCAATGGTCCCAGACAAAAATGGACTTATTGAATATGAGACATCTTTTGAAGGTCGACTTATATCCTATTTCATACGTTGTGATACGTTTAAGGATTTAAATTCATACCTTAAAGAGTCTAAACAGCAAATAATACAAGCTATGCAGAGAGAACTAGCAATGCACAAGTCGATAAAAGTTAATCTTGTGGCTGAATGTAGATTCATTCATACATCTACCATTGAAATTACAGATCGTGCTTTTAAACACGAAATCAGGCCCTATTTTTGAATAAAGACTTAAGAAGTTTCTTGGAAACACAATGTACAAAGTTAACTACAGAAATAGAAGAATCTGAGCTAAAATGCAGTAACTGGGCTTTGTTAGCAGTGGAAGGAGTGCTATTGAAAATAAATAAGTACAATCCCTTGCGTGGTTGCACATATATTCCATTACCAGCAGCTATAAAAGAAGCAAGAAAAGCCTGCATTAATCCAGAAAACTTAAAAGATGAAAAGTGTTTTATGTACGCCATTTTAGCACAACTAGTGAAAAAGGATGCTCAACGCATTACTAAATACATGGACATGTACAACAAGTATGATTTTTCAGTAATTTCGATTCCTACATTACAAGCTGAGATTCCCAAATTTGAGAAAGCCAACGACATATCCATAAATGTATTTGGACTGGAACAAGACAATAAATTGTTTCCTCTTAATGTTGTGGATCATGAGCTGCAAGACCATCGCGACCTTCTTCTGCTAAATTCTTCATCTGGCCATAACCACTACGTCTTTATCAAAGATTTTGATAAACTAGTAGGACATCAGATTACCTGGCATGGCATATACGTGTAAACGGTGTTTAACTTACTTTGATAATCAATATGGGCAACAAGGAATGGAAAAATTAAAAGAACATAGAGCTTTGTGTGTCCAGCATGACATTGCTAGGGTTGAAATGCCTATTAAAACTCAATTGTTGAATTCTTAAATGAGGAAAAAATGCTAAGAGTACCTTACGTTATCTATGCATATTTTGAAAGTTTACTGTTACCATATCAAACATGTCTACCTAATCCTGAGGCAAGCTATACAGTGCCATACCAGAGTCATGTTCCTATGAGCTTTGGTATATACGTTAAACCCTCACCAGCTGTGGAACATATAAAGACAAACCTTCCGAGCCAACCTGTTATTTTTCGCTGACATGACGCTGCAGAAAAGTTTATGGACCCTTTGATCTCAATAGCTAATGAAATTGATCGCCTTTACAGCTTAAATGTTCCAAAGGCTTTGACTGAGGATCAAGAAGCAGAGATCCAATCTTCTGAAACCTGTTATTTGTGTCATACCCATTTACCAAAGAGGACTGGAAAATTCGAGACCATTGCCATATTACAGGGGAATACGGTGGAAGTGCAAACAATAACTGTAATTAGAGGTGTGAAACACGTAATCCCGTTCCTGTATTTCTACACAATATGAGTGGCTACGATGCAAATACATTGTAAAGCAATTGGGATGTACTACTGAGAGAGTGGATGTTATCGCTAACTCCAAAGAAAAAAAGATTTCCTTTACCAAATATGTAGGAAGTGTTAACCTGCAATTTGTGGGCACGTTTCGGTTAATGACGAGTAGTTTGGAAAACTTAGTTTCCAACTTAACTTCATACCCAGAAACAGACAAGTACTTTGGAAAAGAAAATGCAACGCTCATAACCCGTTAAGGGGTATTTTGTTATGACTACATTGCTTCATGGGAAAAGTTAAGTGAAACGTGCTTACCTCCAAACGAGACATTCTTTAACATATTAAGTCAAGAAAATGTTAGCAAAGAAGATTTTGGACATGCCAAAAATGTCTGTAGTCAGTTCAAAATTAAAACTTTAGGGTAATATAGTGACCGTTACCTAATTTCAGATGTACTTCTTCTCGCAGACAGCTTTGTAATGTTCAGAAACAAAACACTGGAAACACACTGAGTGGATGCAGCTCACTTCTATACTTCGCCTGGTGTAAGTTTCGAGGCAATGCTCCTTTACACTGGCATTGAACTGGAATTGCTACAGGATTACGATCAGATTCTTTTAATAGGGTCTGGAATACGTGGAGGCATATGCCAGGTGTCTCATCGGTATGTTGAAGCTAACAAGAAATACACGGAAACCTATGATTCAGACAAACCATCGCAGTTTATTACCTATGATGATGCCAACAACTAATACGGGTGGGCTATGTGTTACTCTCTTCCTTGTGGTGGATTTCGGTGGGTTTCGCCAGATACTGTTGATCTAGAAAAACTAAAGGAAGACGATCCTGTGGGATACATTCTAGACGTTGATGTTGATTACCTATCAAACCTTCATGATCTACACAACGATTTACCTTTCGTAACAGAGTGTACACAACCTAAGGATTCGTCTCTGAAAACTTATCTTGGAAATCGAAGGCGGTACGTTGTTCACTACATGGCACTTATACAGGCTCTAGATCATGGACTAAAATTGATAAAAATTCATCGTGTGTTAAAGTTTAAACAAAGACCTTGGCTAAAGGCATACGTTGATTTTAACAACAACCTTCGAAAACAAGCCAAACATGATTTTGAGAAAAATCTGTACAAATTATTCAACAATGCCATTTTGGGAAAAAACAATGGGAAATATTTGTACGAGAATAGACATACGTCTTGTGACTGATAGCAAAAAGGCAGAAAAGCTAATAGCAAAGCCAACATTTATTGACAGAACAATTTATGGTCCTAACCTAGCTGCTTTCCACAAGGCCAAACGTAACACTGGATTCAATAAGCCAATATATATTGGAATGGGAATACCGGATATTTCAAAAACTCTCATGTATTCCCACCACTATGATGTCCTACTACCCTATTATGGCATGAACAACCTTAAACTCATGTATATGGATACCGACTCGTCCATTTTCTGGATAACACCCAATATGTATAAAAAGACGAGTTGGATTTCGTAGAACACCTGGACACATCAGATTTTCCTACTAATCATGTGTGTTACTCTTTATCAAACAAGAAAACGTTGGGGAAATTAAAAGACGAGGCTTGTGAACAAATTACTCAAGCATTTATTGGTTTATAGCTAAAATGGATGCTTTAGACATAAATGGTAAATAAATCATATAGATTAAAGGTATTAACAGAGGTCTTGTCAAAAATGGTATAACCTTTCAAGAATATAAGTATTGTATTTTGAAAAACAATGTAAAAGAATACCAATGAACATTATCGCTTCTAAACACCAGGACATATCATCTATAAGACTAAACAAAATTGCTTTGTGTCTGTGATGATAAGAGAGTGATTGATTCGAATGGTATAGCTACACATGCCTATGGTCATTACTCAATAATTGACCATACTTAAAGAGTTATGTTATGAATATCAAAATCCTCTGCCTGCATCTAGCAAATACATAAAACAGAATAATTTTAGGAAATAAAACAATAGCACTACAAAAATAGAAAAACACACAAAGAAAAGTATGGTATTCATACTCAAAAATAAATAAAAATACAAAACAAAATAAAAAACTGTACAATTTATAACAAAAAATATATTCAAAAAATGTATTATGTGTAAATAGTGTACATGTATTTAAAATAAATAATATTGTATGGACACTGTTTGTACATATTTAATTACTACCCACCTCTCCCCACTCCTAATGCAAAATGAACTTTGTACATGGACTTAACCAAAAACATGTAAACATCAAATTTGTAAAATCCATGTTTCCATATTGACAAAATTGAAAAACTTTAAACTAACATTTTTAAAAACTGCAAATGGGAAATTGATGAATTGACAAATGTGTAAACAGCAAAAATGGAAAATCCATGTTTCCATATCATGACATTCGAAAACTTAACACTAACATTTTTACATCTGGAAATGGGAAGTTGTCAAAAGTGTAAACAACAAAATGAAAAGAAAAAAAGAATAAAAATTTTACTTTTAAAACTTAACCGACTTTGTAATCCTAAGATGGTTGTGCATAGCGAACCTCTTGCACAGTAGTAACAGTGCAAGTGTTAGCTTTACCTTAATCTCTCTAAGCCTAGCATAAATATAGTTGTGTGTGCCCTTATATACTTTGGGTGTGTTAATTGGCCTTTGGCCTAGCTTTAAAGGTTAGGTTAGGTAAAGTTAGGTTAGGTAGAGTTGGTGAGGACATGTTTGGTTAGGTAAACTGAGGTTAGGTTAGGTATGTGACCTTGTAGTTTACTCTTTTCGGAAAATCTAAAATGTAAAACTAAAATCTAAAAATGTAAAATCAAAACCCTAAAATCTAAAATCTAAAAATCTAAAATCTAAAATCTAAAATGTGAAATCTAAAAAACTAAAATCTAAAATAAAAAATAAAAATGTAAAATCTAAAATGTAAAATAAATAAAAAACTACAATGTAAAATGAAAAATCTAAATTCTTAAAATCTGAAATCTAAATATAAAAATATTAAATGTAAAATGTTAAAATAAAAAAAATCTTACATGCATTAATTTAAAACTTTAAACGAGGTTTCTGTAGGTGAGGTTAGGTTAGGTGAAGTTAGATTAGGTTAGGTTAGGTTAGGTTAGGAGAAGGTAGCTTAGGTTAGGTTATAACTAAGTTTATTATTTTAGCTCGCTCATTTGCTCCCAGTTTCAAGTTAGGTTAGGTTAGGTTTGGTGAAGTTAGGTTAGGTTAGGTTATAAATAAGTTTATTATTTGTGCTGTCACATTTGCTCCCACTTTTTTGCTCCCACTTTTTGCTCCCACCTTTTTGCTCCCACTTTTTGCTCCGACCTTTTTGCTCCCACTTTCTTTGCTCCCACTTTTTTGCTCTCACTTTTTGCTACCACTTTTTGATTTCATTTTTGATCACACTTTCAAGTTAGGTAAGGTTAGGTTAGGTCAGGTAAAGTTAGGTTTAGTAAAGTTAGGTAGGTGTTGTTAGGTTAGGTAAAGTTAGGTTAGGTAAAGTTAGGTTAGGTTGGGTTAGGTTAGTTTAGGTGAAGTTGGGGTTAAACAGAATGGCTGAGGTACGAATTAAACCCACCTTTTTCACTTTTGCCTCACAAGACTGAGTGTACCCTATTGCAACATTATACCAGAAATGAAATTTCTTGGCAGAGCCAGGACTCATCCGGGGCTCCGCAGTGACATGCAAAAATGCTAGCCACATTACCATAAAGTGGATAATATAAGACTTGTCTTACTTGTACATGATTAATGAATAATAACCTAATAAAATAATAATAATAATAATAATAATAATAATAATAATAATAATAATAATAATAATAATAATAATAATAATAATAATAATAATAATAATAATAATAAATATCCCACTTAGCAACTACATGGCCGAACTCTCTCTATGACGTCATTGACGGTCTCAGGTCGTGGCGGCCATTTTGCCCATTAGCCCTTGCGGCAGCTATGACTGTCCCCTCCACAGGAATAACAATGGGCTGGTTGCGCGCGGTGGCGATCTTGCCCATTAGCTCCTGCGCCAGCTTCGGGTTATTTATCCTACTAGGAAGCTTTTTATATTCGTTCATCAAAACATATCATCTCGGATGAAGCCCGTATGGCTAATATCACTCGTTGAAGTGTGTCAATCGGCTGCTCAAGGACATCATGAATAACAACGTGCCTTTCGGAGGAAAATTATCATCTTAGGTGGAGATTTTAGGCAGCTATTGCCTCTTGTGCCTCACGCATGTAGAGCAGCTTCAATCCAAATGTCAGTAAGGTTCTCTCCTTTGTGGCCATCATTCAAAATTTTTAAACTCAAGAAATATATGTGAGCGGATACAGATCAACGAAACTTTGCAAACTTTTTGATACAAATTGGTAACGGTGAATACCCTCAAATGTTGGAAACGATGTCCTAATTCCTCGCCTTGACCTTACGCCATCAGTTACTTCTATGCCATTTTCTTTCAAAAGGTGGCAGTTTCCAGTACGTTTGGCTTTTTGTACAACTAACAATAAAGCTCAAGATCAAACACTAGATCAAGTAGGCATTTATTTACCTCAACCGGTGTTTAGCCATGGAGAACTTTACTGTATGTCGCACTTTTGGGAGCAAAATCCTTTCATGACGTCAAAGTTCAAATAGAACCAAAAGGCAAGCGAACAGCAAATGTCGTATGGAAGGAAGTACTATTTGAATGTTGAAACGAATGTTGCGGAGGAGCACAGCCATCAGCAAACGGGGCACAGATTAAATAACAATTATACAAGGACGTCCGCATCCCTAATACGATAACAGTCCTGTGGTAATTGTAAAAAGTGCTATTGTCCTACATCGGTGATTACTATCCTACATCCTGTTCTTTCATTGTCTCAGTTCTGTAACTAAGATATGCTCAATCAAATGTACAGCTTAATAAATATTAATTCCTTCTGTGTGAGTTATCTTTTCATTTCTCATCAATCACCCTTACTAAGTATTCTATCTGTAGGGGTGGAGGCGATAGCTGTCTTTACAGATGGTGCAAATTATTAGATTCGATGTCAGGTTTCCAAAATTGCATTTTTACTTTTCACGGTTTAATGCACTAAGTATGTTTACGAGGCGATGAAATTACTTCAAATGTTTAACCAAGACTCCTAATTATATTTTCATTTAAGAAACTGAAATTAAATTGATTTTTTAGAATTTCCACTAACAGGGGAGCCTTGCAAATGCAAAATGCCACACGTTACGTTTTTATTACTTCACTCTACTTTACGTGTGAATAAAGAGCAAAGGGATTTGGGGTCTTTGAACTGATGAACGCTATTGAACTATTCAAAGATTCATTCTATAGTCAGAGAATAATTGAAAAAGGACCCAGCTCAGATAACCCTCGGGATTCAATAAACTGAATGTTTCCAGACGCAATTCCTTATGGGAAAAGTTGTGATTCCACGGGAGAGGAAACACTACTAACAAGGACAACAAAATAAGTTGGTCAATAAAATGATTTTGAACAAAAGAAATTATGACTAATTAAAATTATTTTATTTAATTCTATTCATTTGCACACCTCTATATGTTACCCATGAGTTACACATCTAAATTCAAATATAAGCGACCCATATTTTATTTTAAATTTATACCATTGGTATCATAAGTAGACAGGACACCATATTGTACCGCTGTAGCCCTAAATTCTGTGGATATCTCTATCTAATTAGTATACACCTAAAACAAAGTTCCCAATTCTTGGAAGTAACGGGTTCTCTCGAGAGCAACTTCATGGATTATGATGCGGTTTTCAGCAATCTGTAAAGGATTTCTCGATGAAGGATTAGGTAGGAAAAACATTTATATATGACCAAAAGAAGCAGAGCAGTTACGATTTCAGTGAAACGAGTTGAAGAAAAACCTAACGTCCATGTGTCTTTTAAGCTTACGCTGGGTAAACCGTTAAACATATCTATATACTCTATTGTTCAGCATCAAAAGTTCTGCAAGAAAGTCCGCGACAGCTCCCAAATCGACCACTATAAGTGTTTTTACGTTTTCATTTCTTCAAGAGTAGTGTGTTTGTTACAGTTCTATATCCTCCTCCTCACCCTCCTCACAAGATGGAGGCGTCGCGATATCTCTCGAACGCATGGTCGGATTTTGACAAATGAGGTGTCGTTGAACTCGGGATGATGCCCCCTTTCCAATGGACAACTTATTTCAACCCCAAAATAAAACCTACCCCTATTAGAGGGTGAAATTGTAAATTTCTTTTTTAAAATCTCGCTTTTCAAGTGTAACATGTGAGAGTTTGAATGCTAATATGAAATTAAACGTTGTTCCGCAAACCAATAATCAAAGAGGGGCATGTTAGGCCTTGAGGCGAGAGCCCCTGTTATTGTTGACGAGCCCCTGCTGTCGGGCCCCTGTTGATGGGTTATTGTTGACGGGTCATTGTTGGCGGGTTATTGTTGACGAGTCCCTGTGGACGAGTCCTTTTTGTCAGGTCATTGTTGACAGGTCATTGTTGACGAGTCATTGTTGACGGGTCCTTGTTGACGAGTCCCAGTGGACGGGTGCTTGTTTACAGGTCCTTGTGGACGACTCCTTGTGGACGAGTCCTTGTGGATGAGTCCCTTTGGGCTGATCCCTTTGGACCGGTCCCTTTGGACTGGTTCCTACGGACTAGCCCATGAATTTATTTAAATTATGTCAAAGGGCATAAATACATTTTGCGTGTAAAGCTGTGTGTTGAACTGACGTTGTTCACCAGTCCCCCACTACTATAATGTGATAACGATATGAAAGGAAAGTTACGAAATACATGTGAACATACAAGGGATCTAACTTGGTGGATGGATGTGTTCTAACGAGTCATATGTAGTTGAAAGAGAATAATACATGTTCTTAAGATGTCAAAACTGTGGAGATGGTACGTGCAGTAAGACGTCTTGTTATTTCCTGTGTCATATTACAGACATGGCAGAGAGCGCGCAGATCTGTTGTTATGACTAACGCTGCAGTAATTTGAAACCGCAAGTGTCCATGAAGACAATGGGTGATGATCATGCAAAGTTAGCAGTTATTGGATATTACACAGGTGTTCCTTCCGGTGTCATGTTGCTGACATGGCAGAGAGCGCACACTGCTGTTGCTATGACTGACGCTGCAGTAACTTGAAACCCCAGGTGTTGATCAAGACAATGGGTGATGATCATGCAAAGTCAGCAGTAATTGGATACCACACAGGTGTTCCTAGTGTACTTTGGACTCTCAGCTGTATTGGGAAAGGAATTGCAATGATCTGCAAAAAACTGCTGACACGAGCGATGATAGTTTATATAAGAGAGGTGTCATATATTTCCCTACTGTCAGTCATTATTACTCGCTTTGAGTGAACACTCTATTACTGCTCATGAGTTGTAAAAAGCCTTTTTGGTAGAAAATCATTAAATTATTTTGCAAGGTAAGTACTTACTATTAAAGGATTGTAGTCTTTTATTACTAATTGATGTTGAAGTTATTGATTGGAAAGTATTTATTGATTGATTGATTGATTTGTTTACAGATAATTGGGTACCTGTAGGTTACCAGATTCCTACAATCTGTTCATTCAGTGGCATCAGTTGATACATTATAAAAAGGTAAGTGCCCCTCTAATAACTTATAAACAGTTAGAGTGATATTTTCCAATGTTCACCACTACATGTCAGTGAAAATGGTATATTTCGCAGTCAAAAGTTGGATCTACTTGACCATGGTGTGTAAAGCTAATTTTGTAGGTTAGATTTTGATTACCACTCTATTATGTCTGAATGTTCATTGCTAGGTGTCAGTGACAGAGGGAATATTTAAAGACTTAACCTCAGTTCACCTAACATAACCTAACTTTACCTAACTTAACCTTTTCACGTGACATGTTTTACAAGTTTAGACTTGCTTTATGACTGACTATGACGTCACACTTAGCACACTTAACTGGTGGCTGCTGGTTTCTATCACGTGACATGTTCTACAAGTTTAGACTTGTCTTAAAACTGGCTATGACGTCACACTTAGCTCACTTAACTGGCGATCGCTGGTTTCTATCACGTGACATGTTCTACAAGTTTGAAATTGTTTTAAGACTGGCTATGACGTCACACTTAGCTCACTTAACTGGCGATCGCCGGTTTCTATCACGTGACATGTTCTACAAGTTTAGACTTGTTTTAAGACTGGCTATGACGTCACACTTAGCTCACTTAACTGGCGACGGCTGGTTTCTATAACGTGACATGTTCTACAAGTATACACTTGCTTTAAGACTGGCTATGACGTCACACCTAGCTCACTTAACTGGCGACTGCTGGTTTCTACCACTCTATCAAGTTCCAATGTTCACCGCTAAGTGTCAGTGACAGTGGTATATAGTAACCCCCAGTTAGAACAACATGAAGTTTGACTTGCTAGGAGTTCACAGATGATCGATTTAAATACCCTGCTATAACCATTGACTGGAATGTAATTAAGCTATTTATATTGTACTTTGTTTTACCATTTATTAACATTTATGATTTCTTTCCTTTATAGGTAATTTCGAAAGTGATCATCATGTAAGAAACAGTTCTCAAGACCTGGCAACCTTCAACGACACGAAAATGTTAAGCATGACATTAAAATGTTTGTGTGCAGTCATTGTGCTACCACATTTAACAGACAAGATAATCTTGCACGTCATGTAAATTTAATGCATGTTAGTTCTGCACCTTTTTCATGTTCCGTTTGTGATCTTGGTTTTTCTGCTGTAAAGCGATATCAGTCCCACATGGTTGAAGTGCATGGTGAACAACAGGAATTAAAAACTGTAAAACCATCAACTAGCACAGAACCTTTAATCGAATGTGATGCTCAAAAGCGTAAACGTTCTCAAGATTGTGAAAATAGTTGTGCAACAAAAAGAAAAAAGTATGATGAAACTTCGATAACACATTGTGATGTATGTAATATTGATAAACCTTCAAAATTTTTCATGGACATTTACGCAGTATTCAACATAAAAATAACGCTTGCCATGAAAGAAATTCTGGAAATATTCAACAAATTGGTGGTGCATTTAAGAGTCGAATTGCTAGTTATAGACTTTATAGTAAGGAAAAACTCAAAGTATTGAATCACTTTAAAAAAATATTCCACCTACTGTGTTTGGCTTGGTAGGTAATGTTTTATTAGAGCATAAAACAATTAAAATGAATTTTGAACTTTTTGTAAAAACTGGGAGTGAAGGTGAAATTACGGATATCAAATCTTTTAATACAAAAAACATAATTGTTAGCGAATCAACTAATATTAGTGATATATACCAAAATATTTCAAGTGCTATCATTGTGAAGAGTGAAGAGTTCCAGGAAAGGGAGTCAGGCTGGGCGTTGGTTGAAGTACTTTATTTAGAAACTAACATGAATAAATATAATCCCCTTCGAGCATCATCATATATTGATCTACCAGCAAGGATCAAACGTAAGAAAGCTTGTGTAAACATTTGGAATAATGATCAAGCATGTTTTGCGTGGGCTGTAACCTCAGCGCTCCATTCAGCAGTGGGGCATATGGATAGAACATCATCGTATCCTCACTATTCCTCAGTGTTAGATATAGAAGAAATGGAATTTCCTATGGAGATAAAAGACATTCAACATTTTGAAGAGCTGAACAATGTAAGTATTAATGTGTATGGAATTGAAAACAAGAGTATAGTAGGTCCTCTATATTATACTCAGGAAAAAAGGATACTCATGTAAATTTACTATACATAACCCAAGGTGAGAATGCTCACTATTGCTGGATAAAACATTTCAGTATACTTGTTAGTAGTCAGCTATCAAAATGCGATGGTAAAAAGTGGTTGTGTAATGGCTGTTTGCTATATTTCAGAAAAGAGGATCAACTAACTCAACATCAAAATGGAGATGTAATCATGTGTGTACTGCGCCAGAATTTATTGAAGGTCATTACTCAAGAACTGATCGGGAAATGAACCAAGACCCCAGAAAATAAATGAGTGAATAAAAATTTTTATTTATAAAAAATTTGAGTGATATGAGAAAAAACTGTATAGAAATGAGTGAAATACTATAGATCTTATGCATTTATAAAAAGCAAGGAAGTAGGAATGATTTAAAGAAGGACATATATTCCATTATACGAAAGTAGGAGGTTCACTTTACGAGAAAGATCACGCCACTTGAAGCGAGAGTTACGTCATGAGAGAGGGGAAGAGGCGAAGGTCGAACTGCGGACGGAAGTCAGGAGAGGTGGTAGAAGTTACGTCACACCACGGGAGGAGAGGAAGTGAGACGAGAATTTGAGGAATGCGGAGAGCAGGACGAGAGAGTTCTTTCCAATTGAGATTTGAACGAGAGAAGACCTCGAGCATATACGAGTATATTTATAATAGTGCTACAGTTCACAAAGGTTGGAAGAAAGGAAGAGTGAAATTTCAGTAACTTGGGAGCAAGCTACAACCACATATAGCAGTGCTTATACAAAGTATTCCACATAACTAGAAACATTTTCGACAAGAAGCTACTCAATATTTCTACGTATAAAAGCTTATTTCAACGTTGTATTGAAAATGCAAGTTACAAGGCAGCAACGGGGAGGTCTCAAGTATATTGTCAAGAATATGAATTTTGACATGTGCTAAGTTAAGCATGGGGAAGTTGAAGACTACAAGAATGTCAGTTGAATTCCAGATTCACTAGCATGAAAGACGCTACAAATATCTACGCAAAGCACAACATCACCTAGCAAAACTCATACTTTTCTACGAGAGTTTTAACACATCTTGAGAGACGAAAAAGCTTGCAGAAACGACAGTATTACACCGTGATGTCTATTCTGAAGAAAACCGATGTCTATTCAGAAGAAACCATGATGTCTATTCTGAAGAGATGGAGAATCGAAGCCGGCCTACTTGGAGCGAAGGAGAGACGGGAGTTGGCAGAGCTGTTCTCGGCGAGGTCAGTCACCGCGAGCCCAGCTGGTGTTGTCACAGAACCGGTCTTCATAGCTGTGGACGTTGCTATGATCACGTCAAGTTTGGTCTGGAAGGAGCGATGCAAGTATTTTCAGCAGTTCAGAAGTCAACACAAGGTAGTGAGAAAATTGTCTTTTATAATGTAGAATTGTAGTTTAGCTTTGTGATTATCCAATTGACCAACCGCATTATTTTCAACCGCATATTTTCAACCATATATTTTTCAACAGCATTTTTCTTAACTGCATTATTTGGAACGTGTAATCTTGTCAAAGTAATTACATTTGTGTAGATCTTGTTATTGTGATTTTTCATATTTTTCTACGGAATTATTTGCCGTATTTCTTGGAAAATTTCAGTCACTTGGACGAAAGTTGGGCATGATGATGCTATTAACACTAAGGTTATAGTAAAGTAAAATCGTGTAAATATTTTCACACTTGCGTTAGATTTAATTTAATTAAATCTGTTTTATCGCAGCGATGGAATATAAAGGAATTGAGAGGAATATTGAAAGGAATTGTTCAGTGTAAATTAGAACCAATTGTATTAAATGAAGTTCAGAGCGTTAAAAAGGAATATAAAGGAATTATTGAAAGGAAGTGTATTAATGAGATTTAGAGCGTTAAAATTGAAATGGAATGTAGAGCAAACTATTTAAAAGGAATAGAACGTTGAACGAAGTAAAGAAGGAGTAAGATTGTAATTGAAGTAAAATTAAATGTATTGGAGCAAATTTAAGTACAGTATGCTTAAGAAGTAACGTCACGAAGTGTAAAGAATATTTCGACAACTCATGATGTTGATTCGAGTGTGAGAAATTTATTATGAACGAAAGTATTACGAAAAGCTTAAACACATATGTCTAATGAGATTTAGAGCGTTAAAAAAACATAAAGGAATTTGTTAAACAAATATTAATGGAATGAAGTCAAACTTATATCTTTTGTTAAGAATATGAATATTTACTGATATTTCTTGAAAAGTTGTAATAAAATGTAAAGCTGAATTTAAACACGTGAAGAGGAAAGTTAACGAAATCAAATCACAGGATGATTAAAAAGGTGAAAGTACAGAGATTTATTACAGAAATGAAATTACGAGCACGAGGCGATGTTGTATCAATTATAGAGGAGAAATGTTAAGTAAAGGAAGTATATGTATTGAAGTAGAAGTTTATAGTTGAATTACCGTGCAGATTAAGGAGTTATGAACGTAAAGGAGTTACGTAAGTTTACGAAGGGACGCAGGGGAGTCTCTTAAGTTTTTTCGAGTATTGAATGTAATAATTGTGAAGTTATGAGAGAGTAGTAAAGGAAGATTCTGTACAGGGTGTTTAAGAGAGAAAGTAATTGTTGTATAATTATGGAGAAGAAGTGTGAGAACGAAGGTTAATGCCTTGCACTTACTGTATTCACGTTTATCAGAAGATTGTTAACTCAGTAAAGAATTTCAGCACTTATTTCAGAATTTCATGATATATAGATAAAGGTAAAAAGGAACAGTGCTTAACTTAAATGTTTGTCACTTATGTTCAATTGATTATGACAAGTATTTGTTACTTACAACACGATAGTTGCGGTGTATGTTTTTTTGAATTTGAATTTGATGTTTAAGAGAAATGAAGTAGATGAAAGACGTATTGGAGGAAGAAAATTTAATCTTCGACGTTATGGAGTGTGAAATTTGAATTTCATAAAAAGATGTATATATGCACATAGTTCATGAATAATTTGAGTAGATATGGAACTACGGTTCATAGTTGAAGCGGACCTGTATGAAATAGGGCAATATTTAATGTCACGCCGTTTCACATTTTCTTACGATAGTAATGCCACGTGCAAATTTATCTTTGCAATTATTTTTGTTGAAGTGTCAGGGAGACACTGTATTGAGGGAGGAAGTAAATTGTTATATGTTTTATTAGCTTAATAAACGGCTAGTGCTTTTTAGCAACTTATTCAATTTTATCTAAACTGATTCCGTTTTCATTGTCGTCATCGTCGAAAATAGTACTACGAGGTATAGATACAGGCGCTCACTATAGATTAGACCTTATCACCCCTCGAGATTGGAGTTTCTCGGTTGTTCTAAATGTAAATAATAGTAGAAATTTGTACCTTGTCTAGTAGTACTATTTTCTTTACGAATAATATCTATCCTGTATGTTCCTGGAATTCCCAATTTTACTTAGTAGGCATGATAAGCTTGTGAGCTGGGTAACTTACATGTCTGCAATCCTTTTTCGGGCATTGGATATAAGTACTGATGGGTTTCTTCGGGCGCAGTACGGTATTACCGACTCCTAAAAATAACATTCTAAAATTTAAGGATTGTGAGAAACAGCTTCGAGTACCATTTGTTATATATGCTGACTTCGAGGCTTTGCTAAAACATTTTAATACATGTTCATCGAATCCAGCCCAACCTTTCACCAACACTACTCACATTCATGAACCTTTTAGCTTTGCATATTATATTAAATGTAGTTATGATGACTCTTTAAATAAGTTTGAGCTCTATAGAGGACCTGATGCACCTAAAGTTTTTATGGAAAGACTTGAGAAAGATGCCACCCGTATAACCTCTATTTTAAATACGATCATTCCAATGGAGCCACTAACTTCATCAGAGCAAATGAATTTTGAAACTGAAACTAATTGTTTTATATGTGGTGAATGTTTATATACAGACAGGGTTCGCGATCATGACCATTTAACACGAAAATATCGTGATGCTGCTCACCAAGAATGTAATTTAAATGATAGAGTAAGTAAATTCATTCCGGTCATTCTACATAACGGTAGCAAATACGATAACCACTTTATCGTTAAAGAATTTGGAGCTTCAGATGTGAAAATTGATGTGATTGCAAATAATAAGGAACAATACATATCGTTCACAAAATACATCAAAACTATCAATAAAAAACTATAAAACAGCGATTTTTAGATTCATTCCGCTTTATGCCGAGTAGTCTTGATAAGCTGGCTAGTAATTTAAAACCAGATCAGTTTCAAAAAATTCAACGTGTCTTTCCTAAAGAAGATGATTTTAATTTTATTCGTCAAAGGGTTATAATCCCTTAAGAATATATTGAACCCTTGCAAAGAAGCTTATGAGACTCAGTTCCGGGGGGTGTAACATTCCATTTCGTAAGTTGTTGTTAAAGCGCTTCTATAACATGCAGGGAAACACATAACAAAATAACATGCAGGAAGAAGTGAATACCAGGGTTAAAACAAATGAATTTAATAACAGATCAACTATTTACAAATAAAAACAAACAAACAAGAACTCCCAAATGACTCCCAACTGAATTAATTACTTGCCATAACTAGGCCTAATCTCAGGAGAGATTATAAACTGGACCAAAAGTCCCAAATACTTCAATGACATTGTGTATGTGTGCGGCTGCTCTACATGCTTAACGATGAGTACAATAAATGCGAGATTCGTCACCATCCGGTAAACCTTCAGAGGACGAATCTGCATTGTCTAGAGCTAGACAGACGCGGGGAACCAACTATACACTACTTAAATTAAACCGACACTTCCTACACTAAATAAAACAACAAATAATTTCCGCATGAAATTGGAATTTACGGATCTGCCGTAGCAAAACCATTAATGCCTATAATTAGGACTTTTCAAAATTCAACACAAGTAAATTAACACGTGACCAACAAAATCAAACACGTATGACCGCTTGCCATTTTTACAAGTAAATACAACTACACCACACAGGTGTCACAACAGACAAACTAACATGAAATGAGTCATAGAAAATCACTAGGCTCAAAGCCAACATTTACATCATTAAAACAATATTCCATTCATACGACATGCGATAATTCGTAACAGACATGGCGAACTCCCCAATTAATTGTGGTCCAATGACCATCACAAAAGAACAGGTTTGCTAATGATAGCTTATAGGGGTCAGTCGGTCAGCTGGACTGCCTAAAAGATGAGTCACTAGACCTAGACGGGCGCTAAGTGGAAATCTGCATATCTGTCAACCCACTTGTCAATAACCTCGACCTGCCGTGGCATGGGTTCGAGTCTCGAAGAAGCGTGCTTCCAAAGCACATAAAATACGTGTGTGTGTCAGAATAAAATATCTCAGCATTTCCCCTAGGAAATCCAAGAATCAGCACTGGACAAGGTACAGTAGCCTCCAAGAGCGCTCTGCCTTTCCATCAAAAATACAACAACAACAATATGAGGGCGGTAGCTCCACTTACCCCTCATCACGAAGAATCAATACACACACCTGACACAAGAACACACACAGAATCACACGTATGGGTTTGACAGAAACCTGAAATAAATGACATAAAATATTTTCCACCAACTTGCGCTTCCAATCTAGTCCGTGACTAAAAAAGCTGAAAAGGACTGAAAAAAATGCTAAAAATTTAGAACTAAGGTGTTCTACAGTTACATCTTATATTGTTGCACTCGGCAACCCTAGTATGAATAAAAACCTGTTCATAAAACATATTACAATAATTACCTCCCTTTTCCTATCAAAATTGAACTTTAATAAAGCACCACTTATCGAATGTGACGAGTGTCGCATTCGCATGGATAAAGATCAAATACACACGCCGTGTACACTAAATATGACTCCAAGGAAAAAATATAACAAACAAATTTGGCCACGCGCCAACGTACATTTAAAGATAATAGTGTCGGCACACAAAAAATCTAAACACAAGAAAAACAAGAAATGAACTATTTACAACGTTCCCGCGTCTTATCTAACTACATATTGAGTAAATCAATTTTTGTACATCACCGTTTCAGCTTTCAGAACATTAACCTTCATCCCGATGCATTTCCCTACGGGAAATCTAGCCCTCCATCGTCGACGTCGTTGTAGAAGCGATGCACATCATTCCATCACACGACCATATATCGGACATCTTGGCGTAGCTTCTTGGACAGAAATGTTCAATGTTAATAATATGCCTAGCTACAATCGCTGTGAGCTACTACTTTCACTCACAATAATGTCCTATGCGATTACTGATCGTAGACTTGCCCTATCTCAGCATTTGCTTAACACACGCACAAATATCACTCAAAATAGAATACAAAATTTACATAAAATTACACACTTCAAACTCATCGTCACTGGCTTGAAAACAAGTCTTAAACATGTCTATCTTGCAGCCCTTATCTCGCCTAGAGATCTCCACTGCTACACGTGAACCCTGCTCCCTTGAGCACAAAGTGAAATGTTAGTGAAGTATCCTCATTAGAGCTTCAAAAATCGTGACGCAGACTGATGTGAACGTTGCTCACCAGAGCTCAATAAAGTTGTGTCCTAAACAGCTCATCACCGATCAATTTATTGGAAACTGACAGACTGAGGTAGAGTGGGGAGAATTTGTAAAAATAATCTGGAGTTTTCACCTCACAAACTTGGGACTTATATCAATCTTCATCATTTTATCCAAACGTCTCAATGCACTTATGCAGAATTAATTCGGATCGGGGTTTTTTTAGATATGCGTTTCCGCACCTTTTTACAGGGTACGCAATTTCACTGCGTGGCTTTGGCGTGGTCTCTTCTGATTGGCTGATTCAATCCTGGATCGGTTGAAACTTTACTCATGACACTCCCATAATGACTCCAATTTAGGTGCGCGTTGGTACATAATTCGTCCTTGAACTCGGCTTAACCGGTCGTCTTCAGGAATAACTAGCAAGCTGCTTCTGTTGTAATAGTTGCAACACACTACCTTGCCTTCCCTTTGTCAATTTCAACATGTACTGCCTGGGCATCAGTAATAATAATAATAATAAACTCATGAAGACTTATTCATCGACTGATTAATAAGGGTTCATTTATCCTCAGCAAGGTTTTGAAATTCGAAGCAAGTGATTTATTTGGATTTTAAAAACAATATCCACAGTAGTATAGATAACATCTCTTAAGTACCTCACTCGTCTGCCTGAGTGTACATTCCACTGACCCAATTAGTGTGCGCGCTCCAGGCTGCAATGTCATTCACACGTCTCGCCAGACCTCACCTCTCACTCACACGATTACAACATCTGCCGGACCAGCTGTCTTGTTTACAAACAAAGCTTGCTCTTCCCAGGTTCTACATGGCCACGTACATTTGAGTGTAGGTTCTCAAATTAAAATTTTGCAATAATGATTCTGCATTCATAGTCCTGATTATTCATCAAATGGTTCCCATCTTCTTCTTCTCCCATCTTCTTCTCCCATCTTCTTCTTCTCCCGCCTTCTTCTTCTACCGTCTTCTTCTTCTACCATCTTCTTCTTCTACTACCATATTTCCAGGCCCTTGCCCGAAACTTCGTCCCGCGAATTTCCTCTGTTATTTTTCCGCGTGTCCTCCTGTCTTGTCACCCTTTCTGCATCCTGGTGATTATCTGGACTTTTTATGTTTTTAATGGCTCGTCCCCACTTCTCTTTCTCTGTTTCTTCAGCGTTTAATTCGTCTAAGTATTTCTGTGTCTCAATGTAACGCTTGTTCCATTCATCGCTATAATCTCCCTGGTTATCTTGCCGGTAATTCCGCTGGTCGTTCCATCTTCCTTCCCCGTTCCTTTGGTATGGCCTGCCCTGGTTCTGGTTTCCTCTCCAATTATTATTATCTCGCTGGTACATCCT
Source organism: Meconema thalassinum (assembly GCA_946902985.2). NCBI lineage: Eukaryota > Metazoa > Arthropoda > Insecta > Orthoptera > Tettigoniidae > Meconema > Meconema thalassinum. Next base: position 810,407,135 of record OX336388.2, read on the forward strand.
CTGATTGTGATTGTTCTGGTTATTATTATTATAATTATCACGGCGATTCTGAAAGTTCCTATTGTTGTTATTGAATTGGTTTCGGCCATCGAACTCCTGCCGTCTGGGCGTAAATTGTGTTCCGGTAGACTGTGTCTTCGTTTGATTACTCTGTGATTATTTTGATGCCCCTGAACAACTTCAGCCGTGTTTACACACCCCATGTTCCGTCTCCCTGTCTGCGGACTGACCATACTCGTCTCATCCAAATGGCGGAGTATCTCCTCGGCCAGAACTGCGGTTTTGATGTTACCAGCCACTAAAAACTGCTGAATATTCATCGAAAGCTGCTTACCGATGGTTAAAACCATGGTTTCCTCTGAAGGGGGTTCGTCAAAATCACGGAATTTAACCAGCTGTTGGCTAAAGAACTCGGAAAAGCTTGTGGGATGTGTGCTGTGATATTTCCTGGTGTATAAATCCATCCTCAACCCCTGCTGCAATGACGGACTCCAGAACTTCCTCAAGAATGCCTCTTTAAATTGGGCCATGTCATTAAATGTGTACTTGAAACTCTGGAACCAAATTAAACTTGGGCCCTCTAAAAATTTTTCAACCAGTCGCAGCTGTTTTGCGGGACTGACGTGTTGGTCATTAAAGTAGTCATCCAGCTGACGCAAAAATGCTTTAGGAGTAGATCCTGAGTTCTCCCAGAATTTGTCGGGTTTAAAGTCGTTTCCCCTAATTACTTGTATCACTTGGGCAGGTGCCAAGCCGGGTTGTGGAGTTGATGTCTCCCCTCTGTAGTTTTGGAATGTGTCGCACGTTATCTTTTGACTCTGACCTCGGCTCGTATCCTCAGCCAGCTTCAAGCCCACCGGACTTCCAATACTTCCCTGTTTACCTACTGTGTTTTCTGCAGAGAATAAAGTAGCGTTTTCTAAGGACCTTATCTCGTTCTTAACTATGAGGTCTGCGTGTTCCTGGAATTTGGATTTGATGTTTTCCTCCAAGGCCTGCACTCTAGAATTATACTCGCCTAGCCGCTTTAATATCGTCAGCCTATCTCCATTAGTTTCATTTACCTGCTGTTCCCAATCTTTCCGGATCCTGTTCTTCAAACTACTAATTTTTTCTTCACTCCTTTCCTGATTCTTCTCAAGCTCTTCTCGTATTTGCTCTTGTATCTGCTGCTGAGTTTTGATTAATTGTTCTCCCATCTCTTCCTGATTTTTAGCTAACTGGTCTTCCAGGTTTTCGCGCAAGTGCATCCGTTCTTTCTCCGTTTTTATTTCAAGCTTGTCGAGTTCCTTTATTAATTCTAGTACATTATTATAGACTGAATTAATCTGCTCCTGTATGTTCTCGTTCTTCGCATCTATCCTGCCGAATTGCCCCTGTAATTCATCCTGCGTGCTTTTTATTCGAGCCGTGTTGTTTACGCATGCGCTCTCAATCTGTTTCAATTTGGAGGCTACCATTTCATCTAATTGCACAAGTTTATTGTCGAATTTAGATTCTAGCTTCTTAATCTCTCCTTATTGCTTCGAGTTATTTTTCGCTACCTCTCCTGCCAGTTTCTCTAATTCTACCCTAGTACTTTGGTTTATTTCCTGGGTGATCTTTTCTAACTGCACGGATTGTGCTCTTGCCTGCTCTGATAATTTATGGTTTAATTCATTTAACGGTTTATTATTTTTCTCCCGCAACTCGTGTAATTGTTTGTCGGTATCCAATTTCTGGACCTGCAATTGTACCGTAATGTTACTGTTCACATCCTGTAATTGTTTATCACTGTCTAATTTCTGGGTTTGTAATTGCGCCGTAATGTCATTTAATTGTTTATCACTGTGTACGCTTATTTCCTCCTTCATGTTCTTTAACTGTTCTTCCGTTTTCGCAGACAGTTGCGCAGTCAACTGCACGGACATCTGCTCCATTAGCACTTTGATCTCTTCGATGGTAGCCATCGCAACACACACAAATATATACTCAGAGAAAAACAGGGTCATGCACTGGGATTTCAGTCATACACACGCACACATGTCTTGATATTTAAATATTACTGATTCTAATTTAATAAAAATTTCAGTAATCAAAATTTTACTGAATAATGACTCTTATTTCCAAACAACAAATAACTCCCTTGTGATCAGCTTTTAAATTCCTAACCAACAGAATTTACGAACAACACCAATTAACCGAAGTTAATTAAATGCATAATAAGGCAACACCTTCCTGCTTTGACTGAGTTCACTAATATGCAAATTTTCTAATTTTATGCCGGGTGCCAGAACAAGTTAACAACAAATACAATATCAACTTCTAACCTTGTTCAATATATCTAACTTTAAGAACTCAGTGATTTTACTAATGCACATGGCGGCACAACTTCGCCTCAATTTACTGAATTTACTCTTGCCCGTTTGACCTGGCATCATTACACAGCGAAATAAGTATGAGGTCAGCAAAGCAACAACAACAACCATCCCCACTTGGGCAGCCATTTTTGATATATGAACCCTTGCAAAGAAGCTTATGAGACTCAGTTTCGGGGGGTGTAACAGTCCATTTCGTAAGTTGTTGTTAAAGCGCTGCTATAACATGCAGGGTAACACATAACAAAATAACATGCAGGAAGAAGTGAATACCAGGGTTAAAACAAATGAATTTAATAACAGATCAACTTTTTACAAATAAAAACAAACAAACAAGAACTCCCAAATGACTCCCACTTGAATTAATTACTTGCCATAACTAGGCCTAATCTCAGGAGAGATTATAAACTGGACCAAATGTCCCAAATACTTCAATGACATTGTGTATGTGTGCGGCTGTTCTACATGCTTAACGATGAGTACAATAAATGCGAGATTCGTCACCATCCGGTAAACCTTCAGAGGACGAATCTGCATTGTCTAGAGCTAGACAAACGCGGGGAACCAACTATACACTACTTAAATTAAACCGACATTTCCTACACTAAATAAAACAACAAATAATTTCCGCATGAAATTGGAATCAAGGAACTGCCGTAACAAAAACATTAATGCCTAAAATTAGGACTTTTCAAAATTCAACACAAGTAAATTAACACGTGACCAACAAAAGCAAACACGTATTTTTACATTTTTACAAGTAAATACAACTACTCCACACAGGTGTCACAACAGACAAACTAACATGAAATGAGTCATAGAAAATCACTAGGCTCAAAGCCAATATTTACATCAGTAGGGGAGAGGTAGGAGTTCTAACGCACTCCAGAACCCTCTTTGCCCCACTACTAAGCCTCAGCCATGTTAAATATCTCTCGAACGCATGGTCCGATTTTGACAAATGAGGTGTTATTGGACTCGAGCTGACGTCCTCTTTGCTATGGACCACTCGTTATAAATATATTTTTTCGTTTTCGAAAATAGGCGATAGTTTGAAAACCAAAAATGATAGAACGTAGTGCCATGGCTCAAACGAATGGCCTTTATAACCTTTATATTTTTAATAAAAGTTTTTTTAATGTTTTTTGAAAACACCAGAAATTTGAAATTCCTATATTTGGAAACTGGGAAGTTTACAAAAAAGTTTTTTTGACGTAAATCAATGGTCCATACGCCCTCTACACCCAAAATAAATTTCAAGTCTCTAGATCAAAAATTTGTAGTAGGTAGTAGTGTGGTGACACGGGTTCTGCGCCACTTAGGAAGTCGTGAGCCCCTGGCAACCTTAAAATGGAAGGAGTCATGCTAGGAGGGCGTGCTTGGATTCGTTTTTTTCGTCTCGTTGCGCTATTTACGGAAATGCATGTGTCGAAAGGGTGAAAATCTGGAAACATGTTTTTTGGGGGTAAAACCGTGATTTTAAACGTTTTGCTATATCTCGCGAACCAATTATGCTAGAGGCGTGTACGACGGGTCCAAGGACTCGGGGTGACATCCTCTTTGCTATGGACCACCCGTTATAATTTTAAAAAATTTTGGAAACTCGATTTTGGGGTAAACACGTGTTTTTTGTGATTTTGCCGATATCTCACGAAGCAATAACGCTAGAGACATGTACGAGGTGTCCTAGGACTCGGGCTAACGCCCCCTTTCGGGTGTGGTAGATATATTTTCCAAAAAATAATTCACAAAAGGCCGAACGACATACATGTTGAAAAAAAATGTTTTTTTTCTTTACCTGTTTATAATGTTCATGAAGCGTGGTGGTTGAGAGAGACGATGCTGTAGGGTGTGTGTGTGTTGCAACGAACCTGTCGCTAACCACAAGGACCATGCTTAATAGAACAATCGCTATTTCGGCGGGTCGGTGTATGACAGAGCGAGGGTTCGTTTTCTGATATTTTACCTTTAACGTGTAAACGGTGATGAGAACTTGGTTCTATGTTGGTCGAAGCGAGTACAGAAAACAAACTTGCAGACGATCAGGAGGTGAATGTCATTTGAGCTTATTGGAAGGCGTTGATCTGAATTGACAACAGGTGCAATGGAAAAATGACAATGACGCTTGAAGGTGAAATAATCTGACCATCGTGGTGGCAGGGAAGAGCGAAATGCATGTGAACACATGTGAAACCACATGAGGGCTAAACCAGTTACATCCTGTTTGCTTCGTACGTGACAAAATGCAAGTTCATGTAAAATTTGATCTACCACAGGTGTTCACCTTGGGTGTTAGCTGTCCACGTGCACGATAACTGTTAACAAGTGACATCCTGTTTTGCTTCGTACGTGACAAAATGCAAGTTGACGTGAATTTTGATCTGCCACAGGTGTTCACCTTGGACGTTAGCTGTCCACGTGCATGATAACAGAATGTTCAAAGCGTGGGAAAAAATGATTATACATGCAACGTATTATTTAAATAGACATGTCGTTATCATTTCCTCTCTCACTTAGCCTTTGAACACATTGCGTTGCGTGAAACCCCTGGTCTTGTTTAACAGTTTTGGTGTTGGTGGAAAATACTTATTCTTGTTGTGAGGTAGGTATATATTTATTCATTTATACATTTATTGATTTATATATATTTACAAGCAATTATTTATTGATTAGGTAATTATTGATTTTTAAATTTATTTGTTTGCAGATAACTGGTATACCTTACATGTCTGAGAGAGAAGATACCATTGCACTTTTGAGCCCACCAGAAGGAAACAGCAATAAGCCACTGCAAGTGAAGGTGGGATTATTTTTTTAAATTAATTTGTTTTATTTTTGTTTGTTTTATGTTTTATTTTATGAAATGCATGTACTAACCTGAATTTAGGTATTGATAACGGTTTATTTTATTTATTTTTAGAAACTTGGAAAGAAAAGCCTTACCGCCGTAGCAGACGCTGAAAACCCGAGACGCAGTAAAGTGCAACCATTGTTTCCAGGCAGTGAACTATTTAAAACTCAGGTAAGCCTAACATAAAATGCTATTCCATTTTACCACTACTGAAAACTGGTAGACAAAAAAATTCATTACCTGTACATGACTAGGACGATGATAGCTTTCTTGATTAATGGCTATGTTGTTGTTGACTGGGAAAAGTACAAGGCCATGTTGGATTTTCTAAAAACAAAAATTTAAATTTAATTTATGGGTGGTTCCCTATGGACTCAACGAATATCCACAGGTTTGAACATGATAATGTGAACAAAATGACATGACATTCATTTTTGTTTATATATTGGTTAAAGGGGGGATGTAAATGACTGTAGCTTTATAAAAAGAAAATAAATACATGTGTTACTGTAAGTGCCAACATACAGTTTATTTTTAATGGTGTTTTATATATTAATGCCAATTAATGTTAACGTTTTATTTACAAGTATTGATTGATTGAGTGATGGGTTATTTTGTATGCTTTTAGGTGTCGTCATGCGCCATTAACGTCATGAACAGACAGTGAACAAGCATACATTGTGCTTTAAAGTACTCTGTGCAACGTTAATAACTTAAAATTAGAAAACGTTTTATTATAACACATGGCGTTAGTACCAAATACAACAAGTGAGCAAGTTGGTTTACCACGTGGGTTAAATTTAAAATCAGAACATGACCGTTGGTTAACATTTGAATCCCGGCCTGTAGGCTTTTTGTCGACACATGAACTTGCAAAAGCGTTTTTTTACATGAACCGAGTAGATGTGGTGCGCTGTGTGTTTTGTCGTATTGAACTTTCACACTGGGAAGAAGGGGATGATCCCTTTAGAGACCATTTGCAATGGTCTCCTTGTTGTCCTTACATGCTTGGAAAACAAGTGGGTAACATACCTGTGTATTCATCTTACCGAACCACAAGACCATTGGCCGCTACTTACGTTGCTGAATCACAAATAAATAATAATAATGTATTACCAGCCAACAACGGTAGTGTCGATATATGTGGTCGATATGCCATAGACAGTGTTGAATTGGCATGTGCTTTTGAAAAATTGGGAGTTTGCAAGACTAAAGCACTAGCACACCCAGAGTACAGCTCTGTTGAAAAACGTTTAGAATCTTATAAAAATATTTGGCCATTAATATTAAAACACCTTACCAAACAACTAAGTGAAGCTGGATTTTTTTATACTGGTGAAGGATATTAAACAATATGTTTTTATTGTGGATTTGCTTTAAAGGATTGGCAAATGACTGATGACCCTTTTGTGCAACATGCTCGTTGGTTACTTAACTGCAAATACATGGTGTTGCTTAAAGGTCAGGAATTTGTGAACACTATTCGTAAAGAAAACATGATTGCAGTACAAGACTTACAAGTGCCTTTAGAGTTAGAACATGCGGAGCAAATACACGAGGCTGAAAGAAAAGACTTGTCTCACGAACAGATACAAAAGTGTGACCAACAATTATGTAAAATTTGTTATCAAGACGAACTAGGTGTTGTATTTTTGCCTTGTGGACCCATGATAGCCTGTGTCAAGTGTGCATTAGAACTCAACACTTGTGCTATATGCAGAAAAGCAGTATCTGCTACAGTTAGGGCATTTCTTGCATAAATAGTAAAATTTATCCTCAACATTACTAAACCCAGTTAAATATTCCTGGTCCTGTTCCTGTTCCTGTTCCTCTTCCTCTTCCTCTACAGTGTCCTCATGTAGAGTCTGCGTGACTTTTGATAATGTTAAGGGTTTTTTGAACATTGAACTATTTTGAGCAGCAATATTATTTTCTTGTACTCGCTTTTTAACATTTTCATGATTTTCTGTTGACAGCAACAGTGTTTCATGCAGTACACTACATTGATGATCCCTGACACTTAAAACATCACTATTTTTTTTTACTATTTAGCTCACTGCGACATTGTTTTGAACGTTGTTTAGTACAACGCCAAATAACAGTTTCATTTTTATTGGTTCGTTTCACAATATATGAATATCCTTTATAGAATGCATGAGGCTTACCATACCCAGTCACAGATACTTCCATATCAACTGTCAAGCATAGACTAAGCTCTAGTAAAGTCAACTTGATAATAAGAACAATAGCTTAATGTGTGAGCATATATGGGTGCAAAAGTGGGAGCAAAAAAAGGGGGAGCAAAATGTGGGAGAAAAAATTGGGAGCAAAAAGAGGGAGCAAAAAGTGGAAGCAAACATTGAGAGCAAAAAGTGGGAGAAAAAAAAGTTGGAGCAAGTATGGGAGCAAATGTGAAAGCAAAAGAGGGAGCAAGTATGGGAGCATATGTGAAAGCAAAAGTGGGAGCAAAAAGTGAGAGGAAAAAGCGGGAGCAAAAAGTGTAAGCAAAAGTGCGAGAAAATATGAGAGCAAAAAATGTAGGAGCAAGTATGGGAGCAAATGTGAAAGCAAAAGTGGGAGCAAAATGTGAGAGAAAAAATATGGGAGCAAAAAGTGTAAGCAAAAGTGGGAGCAAATATTAGAGCAAAAAAGTGTGAACAAATATGGGAGCAAAAAGTGGGAGCAAAAATTGGGAGCAAAAAGTGGGAGCAAAAGTGGGAGCAAAAATTAAGAGCAAAAAGTGGGAGCAAAAAAGTAGGAGCAAGTATGGGAGCAAATATGAAAGCAAAAGTGGGAGCAAGTATGGGAGCATATGTGAAAGCAAAAGTGTGAGCAAAAAGTGAGAGAAAAAAAGTGGGAGCAAAAAGTGTAAGCAAAAGTGGGAGCAAATATGTGAGCAAAAACAGTAGGAGCAAGTATGGGAGCAAATGTGAAAGCAAAAGCGGAAGCAAAATGTGTGAGAAAAAAAATGGGAGCAAAAAGTGTGAGCAAAAGTGGGAGCAAATATGAGAACAAAAAAAAAGTGTGAGCAAATGTGGGAGCAGAAAGTGGGAGCAATAAGTGAGTGCTAAAAGTGTAAGCAAATGTGGGAGCAAAAAATTGGGGGCAAAATGTGGGAGCAAAAAGTGGGAGCAAAAATTGGGAGCAAAAAGTGGGATCAAAAGAAAGTAGGAGCAAGTATGAGAGTAAATGTGAAAGCAAAAGTGGGAGCAAGTATGGGAGCAAATGTGAAAGCAAAAGTGGGAGCAAAAAGTGAGAGAAAAAAGTGAGAGCAAAAAGTGTAAGCAAAAGTGGGAGCAAATATCAGAGCAAATAAAGTGGGAGCAAAAATATGGGAGCAAAAAGTGGGAGCAAAACGTGTAAGCAGAAGTGGGAGAAAACAAGTGTGAGCAAATATGGGAGCAGAAAGTGGGAGCAAATGTGAAAGCAAAAGTGGGAGCAAAAAGAGCGAGCAAAAGTGAGTGCACAAAGTGGGAGCAAAATGTGTGAGTAAAAAGTGGGGGCAAATGTGGTGTTTTACTAAAAAACAGTCTCCCCTAACCTAACCTAACCTAGCTTCACTTAACCTAATTTCTCCTAACCTAACCTAACCTTCCAACTCTCAGATCAAAAATTAAATACTGGCCATAGTCGAGTTGGAACCCAAAACCTCTGGCATAACACCCAAGTATACTAGCCACTACACCGCGAAATGTGCAAATTATCATGCAAAACAACACAAAAATAAAACGTTTCCCGTAGTGAAACTCATTGGCTGACAACCATAGTTGAGAATTCAAACCCAAGACCTCAGGACTTTTGTTTTGAACATTATCAGAAATATTATTCCATTACATTTTGCTGTTGCTTATAGTTAAAAGAGTTGGCATTAATATGGGAGCAAAAGTGAAAGCAAAAAGTGGGTGCAAGCATGGCTGGTTGTAGAGACTTTCATATAAACTAATACACATAAATTAATTTTTAGTAAAGTGACTTGGCTAATAATAATAATAATAATTATAATAATAATAATAATAATAATAATAATAATAATAATAATAATAATAACAGTTTAAAAAATTCAAGGGGATTGATATTTTTCAGAGTGTAATTTCCATAGTACTGTCAAGAATAATAATTACATGAACAGATTCCAAGAACTCTAGAGTGCTTTTAATGTTAATGATTGGCTAGGAGTGAGATAGAGCTTGCTAACGTAAGTTAACCTCAGCTCAGTAAACCTAACCTTGTCACATGACATGTTCTACAAGTATAGACTTGCTTTGAGACTGGCTATGATGTCACAGATGAATGGCGGCGGGAGGCTGGCAAAAAGGAAAATGTTTTTGTGTAATAAAAAGTCATGTCCAGCCTCCCGCCGCCATTCATCTGTGACGTCATAGCCAGTCTCAAAGCAAGTCTATACTTGTAGAACATGTCATGTGACAAGGTTAGGTTTACTGAGCTGAGGTTAACTTAGGTTAGCAGTTCTATCTCACTCCTAGCCAATCATTAACATTAAAAGCACTCTAGAGTTCTTGGAATCTGTTCATGTAATTATTATTCTTGACAGTATTTTGGAAATTACAGCCTGAAAAATATCAATCCCCTTTAATTTTTTAAAAACTGATATTATTATTATTATGATTATTATTATTATTATTAGCCAAGTCACTTTACTAAAATGTAATTTGTGTGTATTAGTTGATATGAAAGTCTCTACAAACAGCCATGTTTGAACCCACTTTTTGCTTTCACTTTTGCTCCCATATTAATGCCAACTCTTATAACTATAAGCAACAGCAAAATGTAAATGGAATAATATTTCTGATAATGTTCAAAACGAAAGTCCTGAGGTCTTGGGTTTGAATTCCCAACTATGGTTGTCAGCCAATGAGTTACACTACAGGAAACTTTTTATTTTTGTGTTGTGTTGCATGATAATTTGCACATTTCGCGGTGTAGTGGCTAGTATACTTGGGTGTTATGCCAGAGGTTTTGGGTTCCAACTCGACTATGGCCAGAATTTAATTTTTGATCTGAGAGTTGGAAGGTTTGGTTAGGAGAAGTTAGGTTAAGTGAAGTTAGGTTAGGTTAGGTTAGGGGAGATTGTTTTAGTAAAACACCACATTTGCCCCCACTTTTTACACACACATTTTGCTCCCTCTTTGTGCACTCACTTTTGCTCGCTTCTTTTGCTCCCAATTTTGCTTTCATATTTGCTCCCACTTTCTGCTCCCATATTTGCTCACACTTGTTTTCTCCCACTTCTGCTTACACGTTTTGCTCCAACTTTTTGTTCCCACATTTTTGCTCCCACTTTTTTTGCTCTGATATTTGCTCCCACTTTTGCTTACACTTTTTGGTCCCACTTTTTTCTCTCACTTTTTGCTCCCACTTTTGCTTTCACATTTGCTTCCATACTTGCTCCTACTTTTTTTGCTCTCATATTTGCTCCCACTTTTGCTTACACTTTTTGCTCTCACTTTTTTCTCTCACTTTTTGCCCCACTTTTGCTTTCACATTTGCTCCCATACTGGCTCCCACTTTTGCTTTCACATTTACTCTCATACTTGCTCCTACTTTCTTTTGATCCCACTTTTTGCTCCCAATTTTTGCTCCCACTTTTTGCTCCCACTTTTTGCTCCCAATTATTTGCTCCCACTTTTGCTTACACTTTTAGCTCTCACTTGTTGCTCCCACATTTGCTCTCACTTTATTTTTGCTCTCATATTTGCTCCAACTTTTGCTTACACTTTTTGCTCCCACTTTTGCTTTCACATTTGCTCCCATACTTGCTCCTACTGATTTTGCTCTCATATTTGCTCCCACTTTTGCTTACACTTTTTGCTCTCACTTTTTTCTCTCACTTTTTGCTCCCACTTTTGCTTTCACATTTGCTCCCATACTGGCTCCCACTTTTGCTTTCACATTTACTCTCATACTTGCTCCTACTTTCTTTTGATCCCACTTTTTGCTCCCAATTTTTGCTCCCACTTTTTGCTCCCACTTTTTGCTCCCAATTATTTGCTCCCACTTTTGCTTACACTTTTAGCTCTCACTTGTTGCTCCCACATTTTTCTCCCACATTTGCTCTCACTTTATTTTTGCTCTCATATTTGCTCCAACTTATGCGTACACTTTTTGCTCCCACTTTTTTTTATCACACTTTTGCTCCCACTTTTGCTTTCACATTTGCTCCCATACTTGCTCCTACTGATTTTGCTCTCATATTTGCTCCCACTTATGTTTACACTTTTAGCTCCCACTTTTTTCTCACACTTTTTGCTCACACTTTTGCTTACACATATGCTCCCATACTTGCTCCCACTTTTGCTTTCACATTTGCTCCCATACTTGCTCCTACTTTTCTTTTGCTCCCACTTTTTGCTCTCAATTTTTGCTCCCACTTTTGCTCCCACTTTTTGCTCCCAATTTTTGCTCCCACTTTTTGCTCCCATATTTGTTCACACTTTTTTTTGCTCTCATATTTGCTCTCACTTTTGTTTACACTTTTTGCTCCAACATTTTTTCTCTCACATTTTGCTCCACTTTTGCTTTCACATTTGCCCCCATACTTGCTCCTACATTTTTTGCTCTAATATTTTCTCCCACTTTTGCTTATACTTTTTGCTCCCACTTTTTTTCTCTCACTTTTTGCTCCTACTTTTGCTTTCACATATGCTCCCATACTTGCTCCCACTTTTGCTTTCACATTTGCTCCCATACTTGCTCCAACTTTTTTTGCTCCCACTTTTTGCTCTCAATTTTTGTTTCCACTTTTTGCTCCCTCTTTTTGCTCCCAATTTTTCTCCCACTTTTTGCTCCCACTTTTTTGCTCCCACATTTGCACCCATATATGCTCCCACATTAAATTATTGTTCTTATTACCAAGTTGACTTTACTAGAGCTTAGTCTATGCTTGACAGTTGATATGGAAGTATCTGTGACTAGGTATGGTAAGCCTCATGCATTCTATAAAGGATATTCATATATTGTGAAACGAACCAATAAAATTGGAACTGTTATTTGGCGTTGTTCTAAACAACGTTCAAAACAATGTCGCAGTGAACTAAAAAGTAAAAATAGTGAGGTTTTAAGTGTCAGTGATCATCAATGTAGTGTACTGCATGAAACACTGTTGCTGTCAAAAGAAAATCATGAAAATGTTAAAAAGCGAGTACAAGAAAATAATATTGCTGCTCAAAATAGATCAATGTTCAAAAAATCCCTTAACATGATCAAAAGCCACGCAGACTCTACATTAGGTCACTGTAGAGGAAGAGGAAGAGGAACAAGAACAGGACCAGGAATATTTAACTGGGTTTAATAATGTTGAGGATAATGTTGAGGATAATTATAGTGATTATAATAATAGAGATATAGATCATGCTGCTTATGATTATGATAGTGATAATGATCCAAAACAAGACAATAACGTTTTCATGCCTATAGTTCATCGTGAAAAAAAAAAGATCTACAACAAGCTTTGTTTCTAAAACTATAACACACTATCGTAAAGCAAATACTTGTATTAAGTGTGATTTTTATGGTCATAATCATGTATACTCTGCAATGTTAAATATTCTGACTTCTATAGAAAATAAAACAACATTGTACCATTATTTTCATTTATTTACAAACTTTATATACATTTTGTTTTGTTTCATGATAATATTTTTTAAGACAATACTAAACACTAAAACATTATTATCTATATACATATTTTTCTTTCAGTCCATTGTCACGACTTATATCTTCCATTATTATTTGACATTTTTTAATATTTAATAAAACGAACCATGCACCTATTGTTTTTAAAACCTTCATAAATTAAGTGTACAGGTTGTACAGCATTATTGACTTCATCAAAAACACTCTCCGACATATCATTAAACCGTGTAGGCAGAAATGTCTCCAAGTTTTCAGATACACAAAGTACACGATCACCATATGCTGTTTTCAATTTCAGAATCTTGATAATGTGGAATGGAATATGCGTTGGCAATTCGCTGAGCTTCTTTGTCTCTAAGCCACATGCTTGACCCACAGCATTCAAAACATTCATTGCAGTAGTCTATAAACAAAAGAAAAGCATATCAATTACACTCTAAAACAGCTTTAATTATATTGTGCAATTAGGAATTTTGCACTATGCATGGCTCATAAATTTTACTATGTATGCAAGAAATGCCCTAACTGTAGCAGATACTGCTTTTCTGCATATAGCACAAGTGTTGAGTTCTAATGCACACTTGACACAGGCTATCATGGGTCCACAAAGCAAAAATACAACACCTAGTTCATCTTGATAACAAATTTTACATAATTGTTGGTCACACTTTTGTATCTGTTCGTGAGACAAGTCTTTTCTTTCAGCCTCGCGTATTTGCTCCGCATGTTCTAACTCTAAAGGCACTTGTAAGTCTTGTACTGCAATCATGTTTCCTTTACGAATAGTGTTCACAAATTCCTGACCTTTATGCAACACCATGTATTTGCAGTTAGATAACCAACGAGCGTGTTGCACAAAAGGGTCATCAGTCATTTGCCAATCCTTTAAAGCAAATCCACAATAAAAACATATTGTTTTATATCCTTCACCAGTACAAAAAATCCAGCTTCACTTAGTTGTTTGGTAAGGTGTTTTAATATTAATGGCCAAATATTTTTATAAGATTCTAAACGTTTTTCAACAGTGCTGTACTCTGGGTGTGCTAGTGCTTTAGTCTTGCAAACTCCCAATTTTTCAAAAGCACATGCCAATTCAACACTGTCTATGGCATATAGACCACATATATCAACACAACCGTTGTTGGCTGGTAATACATTATTATTATTATTTATTTGTGTTTCAACAACGTAAGTAGCGGCCAAGGGTCTTGTGGTTCGGTAAAATGAATACACAGGTATGTTACCCACTAGTTTTCCAAGCATGTAAGGACTACAAGGAGACCATTGCAAATGGCCTCTAAAGGGATCATCCCCTTTTTCCCAGTGTGAAAGTTCAATACGACAAAACACACAGCGCACCACATCTTCTCGGTTCATGTAAAAAAAAAACGGCTTTTGCAAGTTCACGTGTCGACAAAAAGCCTACAGGCCAGGATTCAAATGTTAACCAACGGTCATGTTCTGATTTTAAATTTAACCCACGTGGTAAACCAACTTGCTCTCTTGTTGTATTTGGTACTAACGCCATGTGTTATAATAAAACTTTTTCTTATTGTAAGTTATTAGCGTTGCACAGAGTACTTTAAAGCACAAATTATGCTTGTTCACTGTCTGTTCATTACGTTAATGGCGCATGACGACACCTAAAAGCAAACAAAATAACCCATCACTCACTCAATCAATCAATCAATACTTGTAAATAAAACGTTAACATTAATTGGCATTAATATATCAAAACACCATTAAAATAAACTTTATGTTGGCACTAACAGTAACACATGTACTTATTTTCTTTTTATAAAGCTACAGTCATTTCCATCCCCCCTTTAACCAATATATAAACAAAAATGAATGTCATGTCATTTTGTTCACATTATCATGTTCAAACCTGTGGATATTCGTTGAGTCCATAGAGAACCACCCATAAATTAAATTTAAATTTTTGTTTTTAGAAAATCCAACATGGCCTTGTACTTTTCCCAGTCAACAACAACATAGCCATTCATCAAGAAAGCAATCATCGTCCTAGTCATGTACAGGTAATGATTTTTTTTGTCTACCAGTTTTCAGTAGTGGTAAAATGGAATAGCATTTTATGTTAGGCTTACCTGAGTTTTAAATAGTTCACTGCCTGGAAACTATGGTTGCACTTTACTGCGTCTCGGGTTTTCAGCGACTGCTACGGCGGTAAGGCTTTCTTTCCAAGTTTCTAAAAATAAATAAAATACACCGTTATAAATACCTAAATGCAGGTTAGTACATGCATTTCATAAAAAAACTTAAAACAAAAACAAATAAAACAAGTTAATTTAAAAACATATTCCCACCTTCACTTGCAGTGGCTTATTGCTGTTTCCTTCTAGTGGGCTCAAAAGTGCAATGGTATCTTCTCTCTCAGACATGTAAGGTATACCAGTTATCTGCAAACAAATAAATTTAAAAATCAATAATTACCTAATCAATAAATAATTGCTTGTAAATATATATAAATCAATAAATGTATAAATGAATAAATATATACCTACCTCACAACAAGAATAAGTATTTTCCAC
Source organism: Meconema thalassinum (assembly GCA_946902985.2). Taxonomy (NCBI): domain Eukaryota; kingdom Metazoa; phylum Arthropoda; class Insecta; order Orthoptera; family Tettigoniidae; genus Meconema; species Meconema thalassinum. Next base: position 810,422,548 of record OX336388.2, read on the forward strand.
CAACTCCAAAACTGTTAAACAAGACCAGGGGTTTCACGCAACGCAATGTGTTCAAGGGCTAAGTGAGAGAGGAAATGACAACAACATGTCTTTATATATGTTACGTTGCATGTATAATCATTTTCCCCCACGCTTTGAACATTCTGTTATCATGCACGTGGACAGCTAACGTCCAAGGTGAACACCTGTGGCAGATCAAATTTCACGTCAACTTGCATTTTGTCACGTACGAAGCAAAACAGGATGTGGCTTGTTAACAGTTATCGTGCACGTGGACAGCTAACACCCAAGGTGAACACCTGTGGTAGATCAAATTTCACATGAACTTGCATTTTGTCACGTACGAAGCAAACAGGATGTAACTGGTTTAGCCCTCATGTGGTTTCACATGTGTTCACATGCATTTCGCTCTTCCCTGCCACCACGAAGGTCAGATTATTTCACCTTCAAGCGTCATTGTCATTTTTTCCATTGCACCAGGTTGTCAATTCAGATCAACGCCTTCCAATAAGCTCAAACGACATTCACCTCCTGATCGTCTGCAAGTTTGTTTTCTGTACTCGCTTCGACCAACATAGAACCAAGTTCTCATCACCGTTTACACGTTAAAGGTAAAATATCAGAAAACGAACTCTCGCTCTGTCATACACCGACCCGCCGAAATAGCGATTGTTCTATTAAGCATGGTCCTTGTGGTTAGCGACAGGTTCGTTGAAACACACACACACCCAGCAGTATCGTCTCTCTCAACCACCACGCTTCATGAACATTATAAACAGGTAAAGAAAAAAACAGTTTTTTCAACATGTATGGCGTTCGGCCTTTTGTGAATTATTTTTTGGAAAACATATCTACCACACCCGAAAGAGGGCGTTAGCCCGAGTCCTAGGACACCTCGTACATGTCTCTAGCGAAATTATAACGGGTGGTCCATAGCAAAGAGGATGTCTTCCCGAGTCCTTGGATCCGTCGTACACGCCTCTAGCATGATTGGTTCGTGAGATATAGCAAAACGTTTAAAATCACGGTTTTACCCCCCCCCCCAAAAAAAAACATGTATCCAGATTTTCACCCTTTCGACACCTACATTTCCGTAAAGAGCGCAACGAGACGAAAAAAGAATCCAAACACACCCTCCTAGCATGACTCCTTTCCATTCCAAGGTTGCCAGGGGTTCACAATTTCCTAAGTGGCGCAGAACCCGTGTCACCACACTACTACCTACTACAAATTTTTGCTCTAGAGACTTGAAATATATTTTGGCGGTAGAGGGCATATGGACCATTGATTTACGTCAAACAAACATTTTTGTAAACTTCCCAGTTTCCAAAATACAGGAATTTCAAAATTCGAGTGTTTTCAAAAAAACATAAAAAATAAAAAAGTTTTATTCAAAAAATAAAGGTCATAAAGGCCGTTCGTTTGAGCCATGGCACAACGTTCTATCATGATTGGGTTTCAAACTATTGCCTATTTTCGAAAACGAAAAATATCAAAAAAAAAATCAAAAATATAACGTGTGGTCCGTAGCAAAGAGGGTGTCAGCTCGAGTCCAATGACACCTCATTTGTCAAAATCGGACCGTGCGTTCCAGAGATATTTAACATGGCTGAGGCTTAGTAGTGGGGCAAAGAGGGTTCTGGAGTGCGTTAGAACTCCTACCACTCCCCTACTTACATCATTAAAACAATATTCCATTCATACGACATGCGATAATTCGTAACAGACATGGCGAACTCCCCAATTAACTGTGGTCCAATGATCATCACAAAAGAACAGGTTTGCTAATGATAGCTTATAGGGGTCAGTCGGTCAGCTGGACTGCCTAAAAGATGAGTCACTAGACCTAGACGGGCGCTAAGTGGAAATCTGCATATCTGTCAACCCACTTGTCAATAACCTCGACCTGCCGTGGCATGGGTTCGAGTCTCGAAGAAGCGTGCTCCCAAAGCACATAAAATACGTGTGTGTGTCAGAATAAAATATCTCAGCATTTCCCCTAGGAAATCCAAGAATCAGCACTGGACAAGGTACAGTAGCCTCCAAGAGCGCTCTGCCTTTCCATCAAAAATACAACAACAACAATATGAGGGCGGTAGCACCACTTACCCCTCATCACGATGAATCAATACACACACCTGACACAAGAACACACACAGAATCACACGTATGGGTTTGACAGAAACCTGAAATAAATGACATAAAATATTTTCCACCAACTTGCGCTTCCAATCTAGTCCGTGACTAAAAAAGCTGAAAAGGACTGAAAAAAATGCTAAAAATTTAGAACTAAGGTGTTCTACAGTTACATCTTATATTGTTGCACTCGGCAACCCTAGTATGAATAAAAACCTGTTCATAAAACATATTACAATAATTACCTCCCTTTTCCTATCAAAATTGAACTTTAATAAAGCACCACTTATCGAATGTGACGAGTGTCGCATTCGCATGGATAAAGATCAAATACACACGCCGTGTACACTAAATATGACTCCAAGGAAAAAATATAACAAACAAATTTGGCCACGCGCCAACGTACATTTAAAGATAATAGTGTCGGCACAAAAAAAAATCTAAACACAAGAAAAACAAGAAATGAACTATTTACAACGTTCCCGCGTCTTATCTAACTACATATTGAGTAAATCAATTTTTGTACATCACCGTTTCAGCTTTCAGAACATTAACCTTCATCCCGATGCATTTCCCTACGGGAAATCTAGCCCTCCATCGTCGACGTCGTTGTAGAAGCGATGCACATCATTCCATCACACGACCATATATCGGACATCTTGGCGTAGCTTCTTGGACAGAAATGTTCAATGTTAATAATATGCCTAGCTACAATCGCTGTGAGCTACTACTTTCACTCACAATAATGTCCTATGCGATTACTGATCGTAGACTTGCCCTATCTCAGCATTTGCTTAACACACGCACAAATATCACTCAAAATAGAATACAAAATTTACATAAAATTACACACTTCAAACTCATCGTCACTGGCTTGAAAACAAGTCTTAAACATGTCTATCTTGCAGCCCTTATCTCGCCTAGAGATCTCCACTGCTACACGTGAACCCTGCTCCCTTGAGCACAAAGTGAAATGTTAGTGAAGTATCCTCATTAGAGCTTCAAAAATCGTGACGCAGACTGATGTGAACGTTGCTCACCAGAGCTCAATAAAGTTGTGTCCTAAACAGCTCATCACCGATCAATTTATTGGAAACTGACAGACTGAGGTAGAGTGGGGAGAATTTGTAAAAATAATCTGGAGTTTTCACCTCACAAACTTGGGACTTATATCAATCTTCATCATTTTATCCAAACGTCTCAATGCACTTATGCAGAATTAATTCGGATCGGGGGTTTTTTAGATATGCGTTTCCGCACCTTTTTACAGGTTACGCAATTTCACTGCGTGGCTTTGGCGTGGTCTCTTCTGATTGGCTGATTCAATCCTGGATCGGTTGAAACTTTACTCATGACACTCCCATAATGACTCCAATTTAGGTGCGCGTTGGTACAGAATTTGTCCTTGAACTCGGCTTAACCGGTCGTCTTCTGGAATAACTACCAAGCTGCTTCTGTTGTAACAGTTGCAACACACTACCTTGCCTTCCCTTTGTCAATTTCAACATGTACTGCCTGGGCATCAGAAATAATAATAATAAAATCATGAAGACTTATTCATCGACTGATTAATAAGGGTTCAATATTAACTGTGTGGAACGTCTTGAGGAGTGTTCTTTACCACCGAAAGATGCATTATAAAGTTCCTTAAACACAAGTCATATCAATGATCAGGATTATTTACAGGCACAACGTGTATGGACACAGTTCGACATTCAAACTTTTGGAGAATTTTCAGACACATATTTGAAGACTGATGTGTTATTATTAGCAGATGTTTTTGAAAATTTTCGGAATGTTTGTATGAAAATTTGTGACCTTGATCCTAGTCAGTATTTCACTGCTCCTGGGTTAAGTTTCAGTTCAATTTTGAAAAAAAAACGAAAGTAAATTTAGAATTAATGACTTATTTAGACATGATCAATTTTATAAAATCATCAATTCGAGATGGATTAAGCCAATGTATTGGACGGTACTCTAAAGCGAATAATAAATACATGCCTAGCTACAATCCTTGTGAAGAGTCAACGTATATTGTCTACCTCGATGCAAATAACCAATATGGTTGGGCTATGAGTCAATATCTACCACTGAAGGATTTTCGCTGGCTGACACAACCTGAAATTGATGTCTTACATGTTGACACTCTCACTGATAACGATGATAAAGGATATATTTTAGAGGTAAATCTTGAGTACCCTAAAGAGTTACATGATGATCATAATGATTTATCATTTTGTCCTGAGAATATGAAATCTCCATACATCACATCACGAACAAAAATGTTAATTGCTAATATAACTGATAAATGTAAATATGTAATACATTATCAAAACTTGAAACAGTGTCTACAGCATGGATTGAAATTAACTAAAATTCATCGTGTATTGCAATTTCATCAGTCAGCATGGCTCAAACCGTATATTGATCTAAACAATAATTTAAGAACACAGTCTACAAACGCGTTTGAAAAAGAGTTTTATAAACTATGGAAAGACTATGGAGAATGTTGATAAACGAGTTGATGTAAAGCTGATAACAAAGTGGGAGAATGATGCAACTTAATAAGCAAGCCTAACTTTCATAGCTGTTCAATTATTCATGAAGATTTAGTTGTAATACAAATGAATCGTCTTAAAGTAACTTACAACAAACCCATATATGTGGGTTACACCATTCGGGAATTGTCAAAAACACTTATGTATGAATTTCACTATGATTATGTAAAGAAAAACTGTCTTGATAATGCTAAATTACTCTACACAGACACAGATTCTTTTATTTATGAGTTTAAAACTGATGATTTTTATGAGGATATCAAAACTGAGCTAAATAGGTTTGATACAAGTGACTATCCCGTGGATAATGTTTACCATTTACCTCTAGTAAACAAAAAGGATCTTGGAAAATTTAAGGATGAATGTGCTGGTGTTATTATAGACACCTTTGTAGGCACAAAATCTAAATCATACAGCTATATGTCAATAGTAAAAAAATTAAAAGGAGTGAAAAAGAATGTTGTTAGTATAGAGTTAGATGTAAGTGATTATAAAAACTGTATAGTTAGTAACCCACCTGTATTATATAAGAAAATGTGTGTATTTAGAAGTAAAAATCATCAACTACATACCAATTTGCTGAACAAAGTTGCTTTAAGTAATGAACACAACAAACGATTCATTATACCCAACACATTTGATACTCTTGCTTGGGGAAACAGTCGCATTGACGACTATTACTTTTCTTAAGTCTGATCACAATGTTGTAATATTTGTAGTGTGTTTAATTTTGTAATATTTTTTGTAAAAACTGTAAGTAGAATGTACAATGTTAGGCTACTGTGGTTTAGTAAAAAAAAGATAAGTAATACATTTTAGTGTAAAATGTTTGCTTTTGTATATTACGAAAAAGATTTTAAAAATGTACAGAATATTTGAACTAAACAAGGGGAAAGTAAAAAATGTAAAGTGGAAATTGTAAATATCCATGTGTGAAAAAGTGAAATGGCAATCACCAATTTAAAATTAAAATACATTGTGATCTGGTGAACCTTATTTTTATTTCACAACAAAAAATGTACAGAATGTGTGAGCTGAACAAGGGGAATGTAAAAAAATGTAAAGTGGAAATTGTAAATATTCATGTGTGAAAAAATGAAAATGAAGAAATGGCTATCACCATTTTTAGCCTATTTTCAATTTTAAAAAATAGGCTTATGAGATCACCTTTTGTCCGTGTGTGTGTGTGTGTGAGGTGCGTGTGTGTCCCCCCTAATAAATTCTAAACGGCCGGAGCGATTTCAATGAAACTCGGTAAGATCATAGCACCATTCTGGCCGACCACGACAGTGCCCTTCAAATTTTATTGTGTCTCACCAATTCAGCATGGCGGCTGTGCGAAATATTTGACCAGTATTCAGAATCTACGAAACTATTACCGATATCACCCTGAAATTTGGTACGTTGATAAAGGGAACTACTAGACGTTTACCATGATACTTTCGAAAACTTGGTAACTACAAAACCAATATGGAGGCCAAGCGAATTTGAGACTTTTAAATAGACTTTAACCATCCAAACATAATGAAACGTGGTACAGCAAATGTTTGTAAACATTATAATGCACTGGCGTCAAATTTAGTTCAATTGTTTACATAATCTCAAAATGGTGGTTGTGCGAAATATTTCACTGGCATTCTGTATCCCCGAAACTATTACAGATATCACCGTGATTTTTTTACGGTGATAAAGGGCACCGCTAAGAGTGTATTTATGTAATTTTTAAAATCCTGTCAAGTACAAAACGAACATGGCGGCCAAGCGAAGTTGAAACATTTTAATAGACTTTTCTCCTGATTTAACCATCTGAGCTTAGTGAAATGTGGTACAGTAAATGATTATACATATTGTAATGCACTGGAATCTAATTTAGTTCAATTGTTTACATAACCTCAAGATGGCGGCTGTGCGAAAATTTTAAAATTAAGTTTTTATTTCTTGTGTCGTAATCATGCGATCGAAGTGAAAGTTTTAATAATGAAGCTACGCAATAATTTTCCTTCAATGGTACTGTCCCCGTTTACCCGGATAGTAGGCTGTCAGATATCCGCCCCCTCAATCGGATTGCCAACAATCAATCGCACCGGCTCAGCTACATCAATGAAAATGGCACTGACAGATACTATCGAGATATGAGCACAGAAGTTAACAGGAAATCATTGTGGAACACACCAAAATAGACGGGGGTTCATACTTACCTTCACTTACCTCTTAAAAATTATCTCGGGGATTGAGTTGACAACAGGATCACTAAAGTCTGTTCACACAATAACCTCCACCATGACATTTAAAAATGAACCAGAACGAAGACGAGAACTTTGAACTGTACAAAAGCTTTTATTTCAAATAAAGGTGTATGATTTTAACAACTCAACAAAATAAATGTGGCTATCAGTAGCCCAAGTCAATCTGACTACGTCCTCCTATAGGACTTGCAAGGTTATCATAAAACATGATATAGAACATATTAGCTCCCACGAGCTTAAAATAACGTAATATTCATAACACAATTGGATTGGAAAGGAAGTGAGGGCGACACACATATATAGAGCGTTTGGTTTCTTTTAATAAACATGACACTTGTATTTATAGGCGCAAGGCCAGAGTGTGGACGACCTCACCCGCTGATAACCAGTTGTCGGGACAGCTGCGAGCTACCCTTCAACCTGTCGCACACTTGTCAAATGGGCTCCCCTTCTCATGCCACATTGCGTAAGAATACAGCTCTCTCTCAAGCTTTAAATGTCCGCAAGACAACTCATATATATATTTACGCACATCTTTCAAATGCTTTAATCACATACTACTGGATTATTCTAACAATTCCGAAACTTGTTAAGTTCTCATCCAAATGTTTAATAAGCTCTTAAATGTTTATAACAAAATCACATAAATTATTTATAACAATTAGAAATTGTTTAAAATATTTGTCAAAGACAATAAAAATTTTAAACACGCCTTTAACATCTCTTTCGTTCCACATTATTGTCAAAAATATTTACATCATTTATTTACAATATTAACATTTAAATTAATCAAATTATTAATTTAAGAAATACATTAACCACATGTTCATCCTGTTGGTAATTTCATAATCGTGTCCATATGATCGACCAATGAAGGTTAGTTATACATTTTAATGTCACAATCTGTTTTAATAAAGGTTTTAATAATTATTTGTGACGGTAATCTTCATTCAAAATCTTATCTCAAATTCTTTCAAAACTCTTGTTAATTATAACAGTAAATTCACTTGATAAATTTTCAACGAACTATGACAATACACTCCATCGGAAAATACTTCGCTAACAAAATAATGCACAAACTGCATTAAAATTTAGGCCCAAAATTCATCATATATTAATCTATATGGCATCAAAACTTCCACAGAACTTACAAAAACCTCCACTAATAATTCTTTAACATCATTAATTCCTGTGGGAACCTCCTTCATATATTCAAGGGCATTATACATCAGCGACTTTCAACACGTGCGCTGCACTAGCGATTATACATTCATAGTTCCACTTAAAAATTCTTCATAATCATTAATTGTTTCAAAACTGTTGTCATTTAACCTTCGTGGATTTCATTCATGAACCGAAATGAAGTAAAAATTTGCCAATCACAAACAAATTTAATAGTGAATACGCTTATATACGCCTGTCTGGTCTATCAAAATTTAAGATTAACATCTTCAAAGAATTGTAGTATAAAAATACTATCATCAAATAAAGTGCGACTAAAACTGCAAAGAGTCGAATAGAATCCAATTAGACTGGGAATGCAAACATCATTATATAAATCTCTAATTGAGAAAAACTCCTAACAAAAGTTCACGAATTTAATGCATTCAATAATTCATTATTAAAGTTCATCTTTCACAAAAATGTCTATGATGCAATGATCGTTCATAACTGACGATAAATGTCTGTGTTGCAATCAATTCAAATAACGACTAGTATTTCCAAGATCGTCGACAACGTAATGGATTTTAACGCTCTAAAATCATTTAAATGTTCTTCCTTCTTGATGATGACAGAAAATTGGTCAAAGTAATTAAACTGGGGTAGAATTACTTTAATAAAGTGACACGCTGTCTGAATTTAAATCTGCCATAAAAATCATTAACTTACAGTCAAATCGTGACTACAAAAATAATAAGCAAATTACTGAAAAATCTAAATATCAGTCTCAACTGATTCAAAATCGTTTAACTTATGCCCATGACATAACAATGTCTTAATAAATCGTCGAAAAAGGCATAACTCATCAAGATGTACTGAGAATAGGAATCTCAAACAAGAATATGGGCAAAATACATGAGGACAAAAATATGGGAAAAATGGTTGCTCAAATATTGCTAAGAAACTCAAATACAATAAACGTTCACGACTACCTTATCTGCCGATTGACGTTCCAGAGGAAAATTCCCCAAAGAAGACTGCTGATGGATCCATTTCACCAAGTTAAAGCTGAGCTCCATCCTCGAAACAGGAAATAGCACCCTCGGAGAATCGAACTGCTTCCTCCTCCGGAAATTGCACTGCTCCGTGAAGACGAAAAGACATCCTTCCGGCGATAATCTTCTTTGTGAGTCGGGATAACCCTGACCTCTCTTGAAAAATCCCTGAAGTTCCAGTAGAAAATCGCCATGAAGTTTTTGTAATAATTTCCGAAGAAATATTCATATTCAGTGAGTATGAAATCATTTCCATTGCTGTTCGATAGTATTCAGCGTTGAACCACGAAACATGGGTGTAGATGGTATTCACCACATGTTCGCTTGTGTGGAATAGCAATTAGCGAAGTTCCATGCTGCTATCTTACTCCGTTGAAATATGTCCCAATCGCATTAAGTCCTTTAGCCTTCCATCTTCTCTTCGGTTATAGTAATAGAAGAATAAACTGCCATATTAAACTGTTCCATTATACTGTAGCGTTGTGTAACAAGAGCAATCTGAAGTCTCCCTATTTCACTAGCCGTGTCAGCCGTGGCGTAGAATCTGGCGATACAATAGTGCTTCTCAGGTGGCGAGATAATCACTTTTGTCAGTCGTGTAAAATTGCTAATATCTTTCAAACTAACTCCTCGAAATTGTTCAACTTTTCTATATTACTTCATGTAGCACTGCACAATAGAATTAGCTTATAAGCGACCGCTAACTGTTCAAAGCTAAACTTGTAGATGCGTTCTAAGGTGCGTTTTAACTTCACCTAGTTTTACTTGAATCTCGTTTAATGCAGTGGCTTCACCACGCGTTATAAAGACGACTCTTTCTACTCCTTTCACTCGACGTCTCACCAAAATGACTGTATAAGAACTTTCACGATTAGACTTCGATGATCTGAGAATGAGACTCCTCTCTTCTGCGCAAGGCCTTTTATTACCTTCATGAGGGGCGTATCCATCCCTTCCATAGCGTGATACTGCGTCATCGCTAAAAGTTCCAACTTCGTCAATACATGACGGATTTTCAAAATTCAAAAACTGAAAATAAATTTCACCAAAATTCCAGAAAAATGCCTCTACTGCAAATGAATTTCCTCAATTCTGCATTCCAAAAAGCATTAAAAATACCATAGTTTCAGCAATCTCCGTCTTCCTTTAAACTATCGTTCATTGGTTCGAGCCTCCCCTCCAATAGCATACTTTCTTCCTCAGCAGAATTCCACGTTTCCTGCGACTGCGTCGTACATCTCGGATCCTTCTCGAATAAATGCTGACGTCACTGAGAATCTCAGCTCAAGTAGCCTGCTGGCATAAGGTCTACGTCATCCGTGCTTACGTCATGACTACCCACGTCATAACTATGATAGCCATAACTTTCTTTATACTTTTCCAATATAGCCACCGTGGTCTCTATATAATTCAATTACGGGGGCATTCTCCTCTCACCACGTTTTAAAAACAGTTGCAAATTGTTTTTAAACTTAATGTTACAAGTACCTCAACTCTCTTGAACACGAAATTGTATTATTACTGGCTTACTTTAGTATGATGTTTCCTCTATGTTCCTTAATCATGAATCTCCTCTACTCTGGGTTGTGTGTGGTTAAATGCATTCTCTCCTCTCTACTTTCTCTTCTGTCCAGTATTTCTATTTTCTAAATTCTGCTGGCTCGTAGAAGGTCCAGGATCGATTACAACATCCTGCCTTTTCTTTTGATTTTCGGTTTCTTTTTCCCGTAATTCTTTTAGGTATTGCTGGCTTTCCTTCTCTCTTTGCTGATACTGATCGGGTGTCATAACCTGACCTTGAGGATTCTGATTTCTATTTTGGTTCTGGTTATTCCTATTATAATTTCTGTTATAACCATTGTTGTTGTAATATCTGCCTCTTCCATTGTTGTAATTTCCTCGATTGTAGTTCCAGCCTCTTCTCTGTTGATACGGACGGTAACCTTGCGATCTGTTATTTCTAAACTGATTATTCCTGTGAGGACCTACATTGTCAGTTTTCTCTTCGTCTGGCTTGTCAGTTTGTTGGACTTGGTCCATATATACAGTATTGATTTCTTTGAAGTCTTGCCTTTGACCTTTCTGTACTACGTTAGGCATTGGACTTGTGTAGTCTAACTTTCTCAGTAATTCATCCATGCTGGTTAAATCCCTGATGTTTGACGAAATAGTTAGTCTCCTCACCTCAACTGGCAGCATACGAGAAATCGCATCAATTAGTTGCTCCGTTGACAATGGGGGTTGTAAAAATCTCAAGCGGGACAATTGACTCGTAAAGAAATCAGCGTACCGTGTTGGAAGAGTACCTGAGTATTTTCTTGAATACACCTCCGCTCTTAACGAATTCTGCGCTTCTATGGACCAAAATCGTTTGATTAATGCCTCTGCAAACTCGTCAAAGTTACTGAATGTGTATCTGAATGCGCAAACCATTCGAGGGGTCCTCCAATCAAAAATCTTTCTACTATCTTCATCTCTCTCTCTCTGGGAATGTGAACTTCGATGAAATAATCTTTGAGGTTCCTTACATATTCGATAGGCGTCAAACTATCAGTGTTACTGAATTTTTGCGGTTTGTCTTCGAAATTCCTGATGACCGTCACGTTCCTCGGATATGAATCCGGATAGTTTTCCCCACTATCTCGATAGTTCCACTCAGGTTCCATATTCCTCTCGTCATCCTCCTCTCTGAATCTGGATATACGTTCTTCAGGAGTCACGTCTCTCTCTTCTGGATCTAGGTTATATCTTCTGGTATAATTCCTATTGATTTCGCAAGCCAAGCCTTCTGTATCCTTGTCAGTGATTTCCGTTAAGACTTTCTTGATTATCTCTTCTTTGTAGTTCTCCATCAAACTAGCCTCTCCTAACTTCAAATTCTGCAGTTTACTCGTCGTTTCATTTACATCAGAGACAACTTTATGAATCTGATCCTTTAATGTTTGCACATCCTGACCTAGTTGTGTTCTATCGTCAACTTGTTTTTCGGATAGCGAATCCATCCTGACGCTTAAATCTTTCCTAATCTGTACTACTTCATTGTTAATCTCTATTTGAGTACTGGCAAGTTTTCTTTCAATCCGTTCCTGAATTTGGGTTACATGTTCCCCACTTGACTTATTCCACTCGTCTTTCCATACTGCTACGTTTGCCGTTAACATTTCTGCTATGTCTACTTCGATATCTTCTTTCAATAATCTATTATGGTCTAATACCTGGGTTCTCATGACCTCTACATCATACTTTAAACCTGCTAAAGACGTTGTCGTTCTAACTGACTCATCAACTAATCTAGTCGCTAATGCACTTATATTACGCGTACAAAAGGTTTTCGAATTTTCTATCTCTTCCCTGACTTTATTTACATCAGTTTGGACTCTAGTGATATCTACGAAAACTGTGTTGACTTCTACCTGAATCTTAGTTATGTCACTTTGCACCTCAGTTATATCCGAATGAATGTTATTAATATCAACCTGAACATTGGACACATAAGTTCTAGCATTTTGAATTTCTCTTTGGACTTCCTCAACCTTGTCTTGGACAGTCGCAACATCGTTTTTAACAACAACAACTTCGGCTCTAGCACAAGAAATATCACCTCGGACATTAGCCACATCTAAATTCAACATTGTAAGATCTTTCTGTACCTTAGACACATCAATTTTAACATCAGACACATTTGTGCGGATGTCAGTTACAGTATTCTCAATTCCTAGGGTATTAATCTGTAAACGCGACATATTATCCTCTAAATTAGCAGCACTAGTATGAAGAACCTTCATATTCTCCTCCATTCGACTAGTATTCCTAGCTTCCATCTCCTTTATACTTTCATTCAGCATCTGCTTCATACTATTATTCATGCTAGCTTTCAAGTTAGCAGACATCTCCTCTAACATCATCCTCAAACTTTCATCTGCCATTACAATATTATTCAAAAATAGACTGCTGTAGGGACATACATCAATAGAGCAAAATAACAACATTTGAGCAACACTTTTCACCATATATAAATTTGATCAATTTTCTGTCTTAAATCTAACTTATAACTACCTTATAATTAACCTTCGAAGATACTTCATGTTGAAACAAACTCAAGCACATGTTCAACTTTCCCTGGCTCATTTTAAAATATCCTAACACAAATAATTTACATTTACAATCCAAATAATTTAATTTTATCTTTAATATGACTAAAATGTCATAAGCCGGTCAAATAAAATAAGATTCCAGATCATAGGCGATTTTCCTAAGTTTCCAGCCTATTTAACCTTTCCCAAGTTGTATAAGATCTGATCTTTTCTGAGTGTAATTTTCCTAATACAATACAACATTTAATTCCTATATAATCACACTCTTAAATTCTGCAATTGGCCTAGACATCTAACAAAGAATCAACCTCTTTATTTGAGTCTAATCGAGCCCCACGTTGGGCGCCAATCTTACTGTCCCCGTTTACCCGGATAGTAGGCTGTCAGATATCCGCCCCCTCAATCGGATTGCCAACAATCAATCGCACCGGCTCAGCTACATCAATGAAAATGGCACTGACATATACTATCGAGATATGAGCACAGAAGTTAACAGGAAATCATTGTGGAACACACCAAAATAGACGGGGGTTCATACTTACCTTCACTTACCTCTTAAAAATTATCTCGGGGATTGAGTTGACAACAGGATCACTAAAGTCTGTTCACACAATAACCTCCACCATGACATTTAAAAATGAACCAGAACGAAGACGAGAACATTGAACTGTACAAAAGCTTTTATTTCAAATAAAGGTGTATGATTTTAACAACTCAAAAAAATAAATGTGGCTATCAGTAGCCCAAGTCAATCTGACTACGTCCTCCTATAGGACTTGCAAGGTTATCATAAAACATGATATAGAACATATTAGCTCCCACGAGCTTAAAATAACGTAATATTCATAACACAATTGGATTGGAAAGGAAGTGAGGGCGACACACATATATAGAGCGTTTGGTTTCTTTTAATAAACATGACACTTGTATTTATAGGCGCAAGGCCAGAGTGTGGACGACCTCACCCGCTGATAACCAGTTGTCGGGACAGCTGCGAGCTACCCCTGAACCTGTCGCACACTTGTCAAATGGGCTCCCCTTCTCATGCCACATTGCGTAAGAATACAGCTCTCTCTCAAGCTTTAAATGTCCGCAAGACAACTCATATATATATTTACGCACATCTTTCAAATGCTTTAATCACATACTACTGGATTATTCTAACAATTCCGAAACTTGTTAAGTTCTCATCCAAATGTTTAATAAGCTCTTACATGTTTATAACAAAATCACATAAATTATTTATAACAATTAGAAATTGTTTATAATATTTGTCAAAGACAATAAAAATTTTAAACACGCCTTTAACATCTCTTTCGTTCCACATTATTGTCAAAAATATTTACATCATTTATTTACAATATTAACATTTAAATTAATCAAATTATTAATTTAAGAAATACATTAACCACATGTTCATCCTGTTGGTAATTTCATAATTATGTCCATATAATCGACCAATGAAGGTTAGTTATACATTTTAATGTCACAATCTGTTTTAATAAAGGTTTTAATAGTTATTTGTGACGGTAATCTTCATTCAAAATCTTATCTCAAATTCTTTCAAAACTCTTGTTAATTATAACAGTAAATTCACTTGATAAATTTTCAACGAACTATGACAATACACTCCATCGGAAAATACTTCGCTAACAAAATAATGCACAAACTGCATTAAAATTTAGGCCCAAAATTCATCATATATTAATCTATATGGCATCAAAACTTCCACAGAACTTACAAAAACCTCCACTAATAATTCTTTAACATCATTAATTCCTGTGGGAACCTCCTTCATATATTCAAGGGCATTATACATCAGCGACTTTCAACACGTGCGCTGCACTAGCGATTATACATTCATAGTTCCACTTAAAAATTCTTCATAATCATTAATTGTTTCAAAACTGTTGTCATTTAACCTTCGTGGATTTCATTCATGAACCGAAATGAAGTAAAAATTTTCCAATCACAAACAAATTTAATAGTGAATACGCTTATATACGCCTGTCTGGTCTATCAAAATTTAAGATTAACATCTTCAAAGAATTGTAGTATAAAAATACTATCATCAAATAAAGTGCGACTAAAACTGCAAAATAGTCGAATAGAATCCAATTAGACTGGGAATACAAACATCATTATATAAATCTCTAATTGAGAAAAAACTCCTAACAAAAGTTCACGAATTTAATGCATTCAATAATTCATTATTAAAGTTCATCTTTCACAAAAATGTCTATGATGCAATGATCGTTCATAACTGACGATAAATGTCTGTGTTGCAATCAATTCAAATAACGACTAGTATTTCCAAGATCGTCGACAACGTAATGGATTTTAACGCTCTAAAATCATTTAAATGTTCTTCCTTCTTGATGATGACAGAAAATTGGTCAAAGTAATTAAACTGGGGTAGAATTACATTAATAAAGTGACACGCTGTATGAATTTAAATCTGCCATAAAAATCATTAACTTACAGTCAAATCGTGACTACAAAAATAATAAGCAAATTACTGAAAAATCTAAATATCAGTCTCAACTGATTCAAAATCGTTTAACTTATGCCCATGACATAACAATGTCTTAATAAATCGTCGAAAAAGGCATAACTCATCAAGATGTACTGAGAATAGGAATCTCAAACAAGAATATGGGCAAAATACATGAGGACAAAAATATGGGAAAAATGGTTGCTCAAATATTGCTAAGAAACTCAAATACAATAAACGTTCACGACTACCTTATCTGCCGATTGACGTTCCAGAGGAAAATTCCCCAAAGAAGACTGCTGATGGATCCATTTCACCAAGTTAAAGCTGAGCTCCATCCTCGAAACAGGAAATAGCACCCTCGGAGAATCGAACTGCTTCCTCCTCCGGAAATTGCACTGCTCCGTGAAGACGAAAAGACATCCTTCCGGCGATAATCTTCTTTGTGAGTCGGGATAACCCTGACCTCTCTTGAAAAATCCCTGAAGTTCCAGTAGAAAATCGCCATGAAGTTTTTGTAATAATTTCCGAAGAAATATTCATATTCAGTGAGTATGAAATCATTTCCATTGCTGTTCGATAGTATTCAGCGTTGAACCACGAAACATGGGTGTAGATGGTATTCACCACATGTTCGCTTGTGTGGAATAGCAATTAGCGAAGTTCCATGCTGCTATCTTACTCCGTTGAAATATGTCCCAATCGCATTAAGTCCTTTAGCCTTCCATCTTCTCTTCGGTTATAGTAATAGAAGAATAAACTGCCATATTAAACTGTTCCATTATACTGTAGCGTTGTGTAACAAGAGCAATCTGAAGTCTCCCTATTTCACTAGCCGTGTCAGCCGTGGCGTAGAATCTGGCGATACAATAGTGCTTCTCAGGTGGCGAGATAATCACTTTTGTCAGTCGTGTAAAATTGCTAATATCTTTCAAACTAACTCCTCGAAATTGTTCAACTTTTCTATATTACTTCATGTAGCACTGCACAATAGAATTAGCTTATAAGCGACCGCTAACTGTTCAAAGCTAAACTTGTAGATGCGTTCTAAGGTGCGTTTTAACTTCACCTAGTTTTACTTGAATCTCGTTTAATGCAGTGGCTTCACCACGCGTTATAAAGACGACTCTTTCTACTCCTTTCACTCGACGTCTCACCAAAATGACTGTATAAGAACTTTCACGATTAGACTTCGATGATCTGAGAATGAGACTCCTCTCTTCTGCGCAAGGCCTTTTATTACCTTCATGAGGGGCGTATCCATCCCTTCCATAGCGTGATACTGCGTCATCGCTAAAAGTTCCAACTTCGTCAATACATGACGGATTTTCAAAATTCAAAAACTGAAAATAAATTTCACCAAAATTCCAGAACAATGCCTCTACTGCAAATGAATTTCCACAATTCTGCATTCCAAAAAGCATTAAAAATACCATAGTTTCAGCAATCTCCGTCTTCCTTTAAACTATCGTTCATTGGTTCGAGCCTCCCCTCCAATAGCATACTTTCTTCCTCAGCAGAATTCCACGTTTCCTGCGACTGCGTCGTACATCTCGGATCCTTCTCGAATAAATGCTGACGTCACTGAGAATCTCAGCTCAAGTAGCCTGCTGGCATAAGGTCTACGTCATCCGTGCTTACGTCATGACTACCCACGTCATAACTATGATAGCCATAACTTTCTTTATACTTTTCCAATATAGCCACCGTGGTCTCTATATAATTCAATTACGGGGGCAGTACATAACTCAATCACCTATACATATAACAATCCAAAATGGCGAGCATCAGATATATTTGGACGGTTCTCGATATCTACGAATCTTTTACAGCAATCAAACTGATTTTTTTAATGTTCATAGAGGCTATGCACATAAGTTCACCTATATGACTTTCAGTAACCTGGTGAGCACAAATCCAACATGGCGGTGACGCGAAATATAAATATTTAAATGGACGTTTCTCGCGATTTAACCATCTGAGTGAAGTGAAACTTTGCACGTTAAATGCATATACAAATGTTAATCCAATGGCATCTAATTTATTTCAATTGTTTTCATAACTACAAGATGGCAGCTGTGCGAAATTTTAAAATCTCGTTTTTACTTCTTGTGTCCTAATCATGCGATTGAAGTCTGAATATCACACGTACAGTACATCTAATAGTATATAAATAAAAATCCAACCTGGCGACCATCTGAAATATTTAGACGGTTCTCAATATCTACGAATCTATCACAACCTTCAAACTGAAAGTTTGTATGTTGATAGAGGCAATTAACATGTGTAAGATATATGAAAATAGGCTGTATTTTTCTTCACGGAACTACTTGTTAGAATTAAAAGATACAGTTATCTAGTGAACCTTATTTTTATTTCACAACAAAAAATGTACAGAATGTGTGAACTAAACAAGGGGAATGTAAAAAAGGGGAAGTGGAAATTGTAAATATTCATGTGTGAAAAAATGAAAATGAAGAAATGGCTATCACTATTTTTAAAATTAAAAGACATTGTGATCTTGTAACCTTGTTTTTATTTCACAACAAATAGAGCTTTACAAAAATAGAATACATAGAAATACCAATTCCTCAATCCTTTTCAATGTTCATGCCCACTCTTCATTAATTTTCTTTGTATAGCACTAATCACAATGAGGGCTGCCAACCTCTCTCCCACTGAGACATCACAGGATGTCAAACGTTGTTTAGCTTTTCAACGACACTTTGTCCGCTACACGTCTTAATGCAGGATGACTGTGGTGATAAGAAAGGTGCATGCTTGATCCAAAGGATTAATAGGTATAACATCACGCAGCAAAGGTTTTTCAAGACAAGTTCCAGGACCACACAAATAATAACCAGGGAGGTAGATTTCGAAAGTTAAGTATTGAATTACTTTGTCAATGACGCCATTGCCAGTACAGGTCTGGCATATCCTTTTCCATAGATGGTAAAAAGGTTTGATTATTCTCTTCCTCCTCTGTAGACGATGTTGTTGTTGTTGCTTCTTTCTCGCCGTCCCAAACGTGGTATGAGGAAACAATGTCTTTACACTGACTTTTATGACCGTGATACATTTTGATCAGCTGGCAAGTAGCACACTGTCGCATAGATGGTATTTTTGCCATAGCCACTTGCTTATGGTGATCAGAATCCGTACATGGTTGCAATTCACTTAACACAGGGTCTTGAGTCCATGATTTTGGTACATGTTGCCAGATTTTTTCACGGCATTTGCTGCGACAAAATAAATGAATGATTTTGGAAGAGCCAATAATTCTTCTTTGGTAAAACTGTCTAGTTTCTTTTTGTACACAAAGAACTTTCCAATCGCTTTATCGGTAGCATCCCCTTTCTCCATGGTATCACATCGATGTTTACACGTCGCTTGTAGAAATCTCACTGGTGTCATCCACAGGTAAACCTTCAGTTTTAATTTTATTTAACAACTCCCAGCAGGCATTGGTGGTTAGCCAATGAAAGAGATGCCACACCTGTGCCAGGGCTATATAGGTAATGTTGTCACAGGGGTAGCGGTCCATGAGTGTTTGCAGCGAGGGACAGCCCATGTCCATTAAATCGATACATTGACAGTAAGACGCCAAAAATGGTTATAGCCATTGACGTTTTTCACTACCTTTCACAAAAACTACATGGGCAGAAGACAAGTGGGCTTTCATGACCATGTCCAGGTGCTTATATGAAATGGTTCCTTGATTCCAGTCTAGTTGCATATGAGTTTCAATCCACTGGGTTTGTTTAGGTCTTTATCACACAACATATCAAACGCATAAGGTGTTTCAAACACCAAATGGGTAGCTTGTGATATCCAAAAAGTGGACCAATCGATAATGGCCACTTCCTTAAATATAAATTTGTTATCTCCAATATTAAACCCTTGACAGTCGACGATTAGTGTACCCAACATGTTCACTCTTGTCTGGATCAAGTCCAACTGACCACAGACTGACAATTGTTCAGTAAGGTGTACCTATGTCATTTACTTACAATCCATTCTAGTAAAAGAAAATAAAAACATTGAGTAGTCACTATGGAGGTTAGGATATGACAGGGGGGGGGGGGGGCATAAGAAATAATAATATAACAACAACAACCAATTTTATTACATTATTTTATTAGCATAACAAGTTTCACATTCTTTATTCATTGCAGGATAGAGGCGGTACCAACTCATACAACAAAAAAGTCTTTTGTGTTTATAGTTTCCATAACACCGATGATATTCTAATGTCTCTAAACTGGGTGTTTTTGACTGTGAGCTGCTCACTGAAGCACTGTTGACACCATAAAGTCCACACGTATCATAACTTTTTTCATCACTCAGAGGCACGAGTGAGGGGTAACTTGAATGACAGGGTATATTACCCACCTCCATTCTGCACAGGTAGGGGCAGGCAGGTGACCAGCGGTGATGTTCCTGCATGGGTTCATCGCTCTCTTGCCATTGGTCTAAGATTATGGGACAAAACACACATTTCACTTCATCTCTTGTTTTTAAATGGTAGAATCCAGCGGCCGCTAAGGCTTGAGGGTATATAAAAGGCACCGGCCACGTCGCAAAGGTCTTGAAACGTTGTTCCTCAGATTTTAAATTCATGGATGTAACTTCTCTTGAGGCTTGAAAGCAAGACATGACTGAGCGGTTTGATGTGGGTTAACCTGCTATTTATACACTTGTCACTTGGTTGGACAGTGGATAATAGTTGACTTGTTTGTGATGAATAATCAAACAGTAGGCCGTGGTATTGGCTGGAACATTGTCATGCGTTTCAGAATCTAGTCGAATGTCAATATTGGATGGTTTGACAGACTCTTCCAAGTAGGAACAGTCAAAGACAATCAGTGGCGCCCTTGTCTTAAAAGCCTGGGGTGACAACATAGGAAAATACGACCATCTAAATTTAGAAAACAAGTCGTACAGGGGGCCAAACTTATTTTTTGAAAAATCTAAATCCAGTCCTTCATAGGGAAACACAGCACCGTTGAGGAAAAGACGTGCATTTCTCAATTGCAGGTGATAAAATTGCGTGGCATCTTTGGTTTGTTGATACTTGCGATTCGTTTGAAAACCCACGATCGTGTAGAGAGGTCTCTCTGTATAGCGGGCTGTTATTATAGACCAACTGTGTGTGTTGGTGGTGGGCAATAGCGGGTACACATGGAGTGCCCAGCTTCAAAATTCCATGGGTAAAGGTATATCTCTCTTTACCATCTTGAGTATGTCCAGTTTTTTGCTATCGTTAAGGGTCACATGAGGCACTTTCCATAGCAAGCGTTGTAGTTGAATTTTTGAATCAATGGGGGCATTGTCGGCTCCCTTGAGTGCATTATTATCACTCCTGTCTCTCACCAGATAAAGCACTTGCCTTGCGTTGACCACAATGCGCTGGTGATCTTCAGCAAAGCCTAAAATCAGTTTAAGAGGTAAATATCCAGTAAAGGTGCCATCGGTGTGTACCATCCAGTCATTGATCGAGTCAGGGCACCAACCCGCCATGCAAAGCGTTTTAGCTTCTTCCTCACTATAAGAGGGATATAGTTTCATGACACTGGAAATACCCACATTTCGAGTGCTATCCACCACGATATCGTTAATCACGTAACGCACTTTAGAAAACAGAAAGGCGAAAGCATGGCTGGCTAACTTGGATGTGGTGGGTGTAGAGCCATCGGCTTTGGTAAGCCAACCTTCAATCTGAATAACACTTTCATACAGTAGAGTGTAAATATCTTGGTTGTTGATAACAAATTGAATTTCATCATTGTTATTGAGTCCAGGTGTTTGAGCTTGATAAGAATGGAGATCAATTGTTACCACTCCTGGCTGCTCCTCGATGTGGTTCGCTACCTCTAGGATAGAATTCATCACGGGGGTTGACGTGGTAACCGAAATGCTGTAAAATCTGCTTGTCCTGAGATGTTAACGTGTATTCACGTGGTAAACAACTAACACCATTCCTAGACGGTGTTGTTGCTTTATACACAAACTTCATAGTGGCTTAAGCACCAACATGTAAGTCACTGGTGTGGTAGCATCTAGATCAATGAGATGTTGCTCTCTATTGATCAGTCTTAATGTTATATTACTAATACCATCGACAGCCACAGAATGAAAAAGCACCACTGGAGGGTTTTCACGAATAATATAGCCATTGGGCGATGTTACAATAAAGTCATAAAGCGAATGCGATGGTTCTTGATTGGTGTACACTTGGCAAATAATATTACACATCACCGACACATGATGGTCCTCAATGAATTTCACTTCATGGTCTGATTCATGTTTTTTGTTGGGCTCCAAAACGCGTGGTTTAAATCCTAGTAACGAACCAATGGAATCGGGGTGTGTTTTAAAGTCAATTTTGAATGTAGAAAAATACTGCAGCGATGAGTGTTGGTATTTCCTACAAGTTCAAACTTGCGCGTTCCATCGAGAAATGACTTTAAACCATATTCATTGATCAACACCACATACATGTGTTCATAAATGTCATCTATCGTGTATTCACCAGAGTTCAGGGTGAGCACAGAATCCACATAGTAAAACTTATTGTTCACATTTTCACGTATGTTGTATATTCTATTGTACGTTTCAAATGAAACAAGACCTAAACCATAAGGTCTTTCACTCAATTCGATAGGTGGGTAAAAGTCTAGGCTCACTTCAGGTCCACGTCCATGCAGTGTAAACGTCTTACTTTCACCGACATACCGTTGACGTTTTTGCTTATGCTGCGTCTTATATAAAAAAAATCCTCTCGGCACGCCGGAAGGCGGAGGTAGATTTCACCGGACAAACTTGGGGATAGGCGAAAATAGGCAGAATATGCAGGTTTTCGTAGAAGGATCAGACCTCATTTATTGCGAGAAGGTATTTTATAATTGGAGCTTAATTAACTTTGTTTTTCGTCATCTTATGCTTATTCTAAACATTTTATTGTCTTATGGGAACGGTAACCTTCTTGTCATTTGGGGTCCATTTTTATACCTGCGGTCACACTGTCCCTATGCAAGGTTTCGACACTGATGTGTAACTATGTAACGGTCTGTTACTTCTTCACGAAAAATTAGATCTCCCTCAGAGATTTTGGTTGGTTGCTCAGTTTAGGGGCTGCGACAACGCGGTCATGTAACCCCGTGTACTTAGGGATGGCTGTATTAGTCTGTAATTCAGGTAAGGACTGCAGACGGTCAATTTCAAGCAGTAGTTCCTAATGTTGCTACCAGGTACTACCGTCAACGACACCTACCTGTGAACTTGGCTACTAGATGCCACCGCAGCCAGCAACTCGCAACGAACGTTGGAATTTCCCCTCCAAAGGAAAGCATACTGAGGGATTTTTAGCGCTCTTAGAAAATCCGACGACTTTGGCCGGCTTTGAACTCGCGACCTTGGGCATAGACATTCAGCATGCTTGCTACCAGTTACGTCACCGAAGCCGCTTCACACTTAGTCAGCTGGAATTCTGAATATGATCTCTGCAAGTGCGTTATCTTGGCAACGTCTGATGGCTCATCCCTCATCAATTTAGTAGAGTTGCCATGGCAAGCACTGATAGCTCTTGGCATTTTCTTATAATTCCGAAATCATTTTCCTCATCCCTTGGCATAATGGTGGGTCATATCAAAAATTCTTTAAGACATAATTTTAGGTAATTATTAGGGAAATATTGTCCATTTTGTACGGTTTTGAGATTGTGTCTATTAAGAGAGATATGATTAATGTTTCCCGAAAAACCCACTTTTTCCCACCCCTTTGGTCAATGGTTGGTGCTATAAAAAAAACTCTTCAAACATAAATTTTTGGGCTTTATCCGACACATAGTATGAACGTTGAACGGATTCGATATTTCACATATTAAGACATGTTTCGACTTCCGGAAAATTTCGACATATCTTCGCGTTTCACATCCCCCAGACCCCAAAACCACCGTCAGTTAAGTTTATATATAATTTATGTATGTATATATATATATATATATATGTATATCAGTTTCTTGTGGACACGATAACTGCCGTAATTTTGCACCAATCACTTTGAATTTCATACCGAATATGTATACCTATAAAATCTCGGTCGAGTTCGTTACTGGGATAAATCGGTCGAAGGGGGTGAAAATGGGGGGCTTATTTCGAAAAAGTGAAATATTGCTATAACTCTCTTAATATCTGACATATCGAATCCATTCAACGTTCATACTATGTGTCGGATAAAGCCCAAAAAATTATGTGTGAAGAGTTTTTTTATAGCACCAACCATTGACCAAAGGGGTGGGAAAAAGTGTTTTTTTCGGGAAACATTAATCATATCTCTCTTAATAGGCACAATATCAAAACCGTACAAAATGGACAATATTCCCCTAATACTTACCTAAAACTTTTGTCTGAAAGAATTTTTGATATGACCCACCATTACGCCAAGGGATGAGAAAAATGATTTCGGAATTATAAGAAAATGCCAAGAGCTATCAGAGGTTGCCATGGCAACACTACTAAATTGATGAGGAATAATCCATCATTGTAGCCATGACAACGCACTTGCACGAGATCAGATTCAGTATTTCCATCTGACTAAGTGGGAAGCGGCTTCGGTGACGTAACTGGTGGCATGCTGAATGTCTATGCCCAAGGTCGCGGTTTCAAAGCCGGCCGAAGTCGTCGGATTTTCTAAGAGCGCTAAAATCCCTCAGTATGCTTTCCTTTGGAGGGGAAGTTTCAACGTTCGTTGCGAGTTGCTGGTTGGGGTGGCATCTAGTAGCCAAGTTCACAGGTAGGTGTCGTTGACGGTAGTACCTGGTAGCAACATTAGGAACTACTGTTTGAAATTGACCGTCTGCAGTCCTTACCTGAATTAAGACTACTACAGCCATTACAATTCACACCGTTTATCAGACAGATTCTACACTCACCCAAAGTACACGGTGTTAGATGACCGCGTTGTCGCAGCCCCTAAACTGAGGAACCAACCAGAGGTAGATTTCATTAGAAAGCTAACTATTGCAATGGGTACCATGTTTCGACTTCCGGAAAATTTCGACATATCTTCGCGTTTCACATCCCCCAGACCCCAAAACCACCGTCAGTTCAAAAGTTTATATATAATTTATGTATGTATATATATATATATATATCAGTTTCTTGTGGACACGATAACTGCCGTAATTTGGAACCAATCACTTTGAACTTTTACCGAATATGTATACCTATAAAATTTCGGTCGAGTTCGTTACTGGGCTAAATCGGTCGAAGGGGGTGAAAATGGGGGTTTTTTTTTCTCGAAAAAGTGAAATATTGCTATAACTCTCTTAATATGTGACACATCGAATCCGTTCAACGTTCATACTATGTGTCGGATAAAGCACAAAAATTTATGTTTGAAGAGTTTTTTTTATAGCACCAACCATTGACCAAAGGGGTGGGAAAAAGTGGGTTTTTCGGGAAACATTAATCATATCTCTCTTAATAGGCACAATATCAAAACCGTACAAAATGGACAATATTCCCCTAATAATTACCTAAAACTTTTGTCTGAAAGAATTTTTGATATGACCCACCATTACGCCAAGGGATGAGAAAAATGATTTCGGAATTATAAGAAAATGCCAAGAGTTATCAAAGGTTGCCATGGCAACACTACTAAATTGATGAGGAATAAGCCATCATTGTTGCCATGACAACGCACTTGCACGAGATCAGATTCAGTATTTCCATCTGACTAAGAGGGAAGCGGCTTCGGTGACGTAACTGGTGGCATGCTGAATGTCTATGCCCTAGGTCGCGGTTTCAAAGCCGGCCGAAGTCGTCGGATTTTCTAAGAGTGCTAAAATCCCTCAGTATGCTTTCCTTTGGAGGGGAAGTTTCAACGTTCGTTGCGAGTTGCTGGTTGGGGTGGCATCTAGTAGCCAAGTTCACAGCTAGGTGTCGTTGACGGTAGTACCTGGTAGCAACATTAGGAACTTTTGCTTGAAATTGACCGTCTGTAGTCCTTACCTGAATTAAGACAAATACAGCCATTACAATTCACATCGTTTATCAGACAGATTCTACACTCACCCAAAGTACACAGGGTTAGATGACCGCGTTGTCGCAGCCCCTAAACTGAGGAACCAACCAGAGGTAGATTTCATTAGAAAACTAACTATTGCAATGGGTACCATGTTTCGACTTCCGGAAAATTCCGACATATCTTCGCGTTTCACATCCCCCAGACCCCAAAACCACCGTCAGTTCAGAAGTTTATATATAATTTATGTATGTATATATATATGCATATCAGTTTCTTGTGGACACGATAACTGCCGTAATTTTTCACCAATCACTTTGAATTTTTTACCGAATATGTATACCTATAAAATTTCGGTCGAGTTCGTTACTGGACTAAATCGGTCGAAGGGGGTGAAAATGGGGGGCTTTTTTTCGAAAAAGTGAAATATTGCTATAACTCTCTTAATATGTGACATATCGAATCCGTTCAACGTTCATACTATGTGTCGGATAAAGCACAAAAATGTATGTTTTAAGAGTTTTTTATAGCACCAACCATTGACCAAAGAGGTGGGAAAAAGTGGGTTTTTCGGGAAACATTAATCATATCTCTCTTTGTAGGCACAATATCAAAACCGTACAAAATGGACAATATTCCCCTAATAATTACCTAAAACTTTTGTCTGAAAGAATTTTTGATATGACCCACCATTACGCCAAGGGATGAGAAAAATGATTTCGGAATTATAAGAAAATGCCAAGAGCTATCAGAGGTTGCCATGGCAACACTACTAAATTGATGAGGGATGAGCCATCAGACGTTGCCAAGATAACGCACTTGCACGAGATCAGATTCAGATTTTCATCTGACTAAGTGTGAAGCGGCTTCGGTGACGTAACTGGTAGCATGCTGAATGTCTATGCCCAAGGTCGCGAGTTCAAAGTCGGCCGAAGTCGTCGGATTTTCTAAGAGCGCTAAAAATCCCTCAGTATGCTTTCCTTTGGAGGGTAAGTTCCAACATTCTTGCGAGTTGCTGGTTGCGGTGGCATCTAGTAGCCAAGTTCACAGCTAGGTGTCGTTGACGGTAGTACCTGGTAGCAACATTAGGAACTACTGCTTGAAATTGACCGTCTGCAGTCCTTACCTGAATTACAGACTAATACAGCCATCCCTAAGTACACGGGGTTACATGACCGCGTTGTCGCAGCCCCTAAACTGAGCAACCAACCAAAATCTCTGCGGGAGATCTAATTTTGCGTGAAGAAGTAACAGACCGTTACATAGTCACACATCAGTGTCGAAACCTTGCATAAGGACAGTGTGACCACAAGTATAAAAATGGACCCCAAATTACAAGAAGGTTATCGTTCCCATAAGACAATAGAATGTTTAAAATAAGCATAAAATGACGAAAAAAATGTTAATTAAGCTCCAATTATAAAATATCTTCTCGCAGTAAATGAGGTCTGATCCTTCTACGAAAACCTGCATATTCTGCCTATTTTCGCCTATCCCCAAGTTTGTCCGGTGAAATCTACCTCCGCCTTCCGGCGTGCCGAGAGGACTTTTTTTTATTTTATTTCGAAAAAGGTGAAATTCCAAATCCTTGTTGATAAAAGGTTGGCTTCAAATTGACATTTCTAGCCCCCATAGCAAAGGCTTCCATCGTTTCATTGTGTCGTTGACTTTATTTGAGTTGTTGCTTGCCCTGTTGCACGGCTTTAATAATTTTTGCCACTGCACTGGCGCCACCTAAAAGTGAATCTAGAGCAGCCAGACCAGCGAATAATGCAGGTAAAAATCCCGCTCGTTTTGGGATGGGAATCACTCGCCCTTGTTTTGAACCCTGTCGCTGACGTTTTGGAATAACATTTTTTATTTTTTTTCTCTCGCAAAGGCTTGTCCACGAATGTCTTAAGCCCAGGCTTTGCCAATGACAGAGTCATAGTTTTAGTCTTTCTCACCACATACCTTTGTTTCACCATGATGATGATGATGATGACCAACAGCCTTTCACAAGAAAGTTTAAGTCACAACTAACGTCAAATTGTTATTTCGTGGCTGTATATTCAAATTCTACATAAAGTGGGAAATCGTTTTTGTTTTTTCCAGCTTGCTTTTCATCCCATGTCAACATGAGATGAAAGGATAATTCGTCTCCTGCATTGACCATTTCATGGTTATGGACCAACATCCTATGACCATTTATCTCTATTTGTAAATGGTTCTCATCAGGTATGGCATATTTGATGTGAATGGTTCCATCATAGTGTAATCGATAGTGGCTTAGACCCGAAGCAAGCACATAGGTCAAGTGCTGGTCATGAACTAGCGGTATATGGTTTCTCTCATTCACAGGTTTTACATTTGTCAGATACACTAAAAATACAGATGGGATAAATTTATAAAGCCTTTTCATTTCATAGGTCACGTATCGCTTGGTACAGACATCATCATTATCTTGTGGGTCTTCCTCGTGAATAATGTGGTGATGATTGGCGCTATAGTCATCCACCGTATGCTGAGGCACTTTATCATAAAACTCATACACCTTGTTATCCACATACCTTTTTGTAGTAACGTCTGTAGACACTTGAGGATGTTTTACATGGGTTAACCGCTTTCCTTTAAAGTCATAATCTCCTTGTTTTGTGCGTGGCACTACTGACCTATCCACCTAGTGTTTATTTGCAGGATCTGCTTCTTGTTTAGGATCATGTATGGGAACAGACCTAGCTTTGACCATCAACGCACGTCCAAAGACATCCATCGTCAACCTGTAGTACGAGTCTACTGTTTCTATGACAAGGCTCGGTGCGATGTATATAGACAGCCTGCTAGCCTTTCTAAGCCTTAGTTGAAATGAAGATAATTAAGCAGCAAGAGTCATTCCCCGTGGGGGACATTGTTTCCCATCTCTGTCCCACATCACGTGAACAACGCCATGGTTCACTGCTTCGATCTTCCTTTCGCTGCATCATTGTGGGACCTTCCGGCTGTGGAAAGACCAATCTTTTGCTGACACTTATTACAGCGCCCAATGGTCTGTGTTTTCAAAATATTTATATTTTCGCAAAATCTCTCTACCAACCCCTCTACGTGTTTCTGGATCAAGTCATGTCTGGATTACAAAATGAGAATATGGGGTATTTTACATTTTCCACGCAAGAAAATGTTATTTCACCGGATGAGGTAAAGCCTGATTCACTCATGATTTTCGATGATGTATCCACTGAACGACAAGGCATCATTCAAAGCTATTTCAGCATGGGTCGACACAAACATATCGATTGCTTCTATCTTGGACAAACGTATTATAAAATGTCCAAACAGTTGATTCTTGACAATGCCAATGTCATTGTTTTATTTCGCCACGACGAGAGGAACCGTCGTCACATTTATAATGAACATGCGAATCCGGATATGACCTTTCAAATGCTTACAGAATTGTGTGGCAAGTGCTGGAACACACATCGTCATGCCTGTTTAGTGATTGACAAACAAAGTGAACTCAACCAAGGGCGGTATCGCTTAGGGTTTGATCATTTTATTGATATTTAAGGCTGTTGATATTGATATTTAAGCTGTCATTAAAAAGATCAACTATAAATTAACACCAGGACTGTTAAAGCTACTATTCTCTCGGACTCCCTCTTAAGTCATTTGTCACGACACCATGGCGTTAGCAGAGAGTCCATTGAGAAAGCATATTATTAGAGCAAAAAATACTATTCGCCAAAAGTTCCGTCAATTGAAACGATCACGTGCAGATCATGCTTTGTTTATTCAACAACATTTAGCCCCTCCGCTAAAAGCTATGTTGAAACCCTCTTTCAAGCCATCTGAAACGCTACCCACCTTTTCACAAGCCACTCAGACGCACCATGAGGACCCTGAGGAAGAGGAACAGGACGATTTAACTAGTGTTAGCGAAGTTGAGGATGATGAGGAACAAGTGTTTACGCCTCAAAAAAAGGCATCACCCCTTGCAGAGTTTTTAATAAAAAAGAAATCCTTGGTCATGGTCGAAACACCTTGCCCTTCCAGATCGTCTCCATTTTCACAACTCTTGGCCACCCCTCAACATAAAGCTCAACTGAAAAACATTTTAATAAAATATTATGGATGAACACTGGAACCCTATTTCACCAATCTATTTATTGGAAACACAGATACCACGTCTGGCGTTCGCTATGAGGATGATAGTTTTAAAATTGGTGATTCATCTTTAAATTTAGTCGTACTAAAGCTGTCATTAAAAAGATCAACTATAAATTAACACCAGGACTGTTAAAGCTACTATTCTCTCGGACTCCCTCATCCCTAGATTATACGCCAGAGGACCTTGGTAAATATAAATCCATTTTATTGGACACCCATGCCCACAACAGACAGTATGATCCCACTCAACAAGTTGGGCTTGTTACCTGAGCTAGTGTCACGTTACAATGACACCAAACACAGAACCATTGGGACCAAGCCACGACTTGTGACCAAAAATATTCCACAAATGGATAAACTATTTAACCCCATAAAAACAGCAGACCCTAAACGTCATCGCCTTAACATCGGGGACCATGTTCTTGTGAGCAAATTCAAGTCCGTCTTTGACAAGGGCTACACACCAAATTGGGTGACTGAACTATTTCGAATTCGTCAAGTCAACCTGAACAGTCCAGTCACCTATTTATTCGAGAACCTCAACCATCAACCCATAAAAGGCAGGTTTTATCTTCATGAACTCCAAAAGACAGCGTTTCCTAAACATTACCTTGTGGAAAATGTGTTGAAGCAAAAAGGAAATAAACTATATGTAAAATGGTTGGGATTTAGCTCAGCCTTTAATTCTTGGATTAATAAATTACATGTTGTGTGAACCTGTGTGCCTTGTATTTATTTATTCACTCATGTTGTACTTAATCTACAGTCCTATGTACAGTCCTCAGCTCCACATGTATTATGAGCAATGCATATTTCTTTCTCTCTTCACCTGTGTTCTCTCTTACACCAACTCTCCCCCTCTCCTCACCTTCACCTCCCACCATTGTCAAAACTGGTTGTGACTTGTTAGCTCTTACCGTGCACGTGCACAGGTGAACACCTGTGTGTTAGGTCATATTATACATGAACTTGCATTTCCTCACATATGAACCAAAACAGAATGTGACTTGTTTCACAAGGAGGACTGTAATAAGGTCATCTCACACGTGTTCGCATGTATTTCGTCACTTTCCTTTCATATCGTTATCTCATTATTGTAGTGGGGGACTGGTGAACAACGTCAGTTCAACACACTGCTTTACACGCAAAATGTAGTTGGCCCTTGGACATAATTTAAATAAATTCATGGGCTAGTCCGTAGGAACCAGTCCAAAGGGATCAGTCCAAAGGGACTCATCCACAATGACTCGTCCACAAGGACTCGTCCACAAGGACCTGTCAACAAGGACCCGTCCACAGGAACTCGTCAACAAGGACCCGTCAAAAATGACTCGTCAACAATGACCTGTCAACAATGACCTGTCAACAAGGACTCGTCCACAGGGACTCGTCAACAATGACCCGCCAACAATGACCCATCAACAATAACCCATCAGCAGGGGCTCGTCAACAATAACAGGGGCTCCCGCCTCAAGGCCTAACAAGCCCCTCTTTGATTATTGGTTTGCGGAACAACGTTTAATTTCATATTAGCATTCAAACTCTCACATGTTGCAATGGAAAAGCGAGATTTTCAAAAAGAAATTTAAATTTCACCCACTAGTATGGGTAGGTTTTATTTTGGGGTTGAAATATGTTATCCATTGGAAAGGGGGTATCAGCCCGAGTTCAACGACACCTCATTTGTCAAAATCCGACCATGCGTTCGAGAGATATCGCCCCGCCGCCATCTTGTGAGGAGGGTGAGGAGGAGGAGGATATAGAACTGTTACACACTACTTTCAAGCAATCTCCATTCAGTGGAAATATCAATTACTAGCTTCAAAGTGAGTTTACGAGCATGCGAGCAACCTATCGGCCTAGCTTCAGCCAGCAATAAACTGTCGAGTCGTGTCGAGTTAATACTTCAGAGAAGAGTATAGCTTATGTGATTGGAGTTAGCTGTTCACCTCGGCTTTTCAGAATTGCGTCTGGAACCATGCGCCATTTATGCTTACGCTGGGCAAATAGTGGGACACAAACACAGAGGACCGGCAGACACCCACACATTTGATCTCATAAGTCTACTTCATCAGTTACCCAAAAGCGACGGTATCGTAAATGTCTGTTCAGGTCACTAGCATGAGGATATGCAAATGTCATATGGACAGAAGTGCTGTAAGATAGTTGAAGTGAATGCTGCGGAGCAGCACGGGTCTTCTAGTTAATAATAATGTTAATCATCATAGTGAGACTGCGTCTACTACGAACGGTCCAGTGCAATGGGACACGTTGCCAACTCGATAAAAATTAATATAATATTGATAAACCGAAATAAATAATTTCAACAGCCTAAATCAAACTGTAATGGGGGACTCACACAAAATGTTTACAGAATAACGCAGTCGCATGACCCGGATATCTAGTGTTGTTATGGGAGATAGAATACGAACATCTGTTATTCATTTTCTAATGAACAAGCCACTGGAAAGTTGATGATCCTACCCATAAGCCAACCACAACAACCTCAGGTGTAGCTGATTCAAACGAGCATTGATAAACTATCCCTTACCCTAGTTGTAGCTGTATGAATTTCACCTTCCACTCCCTTTTCTTCAGATATGAACGTGATGAACAAAGGTTACCTTATCCTGCCTGGACGTCATCCCACACACCAGACCAAGAATATTCATCAGCGCTCGGACATCAGTACATGTATCCACGTCAGTTCGTTCTAAGAGTCCGAAAGAAAGTGTCAGATGCTGCAGCTAGACCCTCCAAGACGCAGTCCAGTGCTCTGAGATATACTCACGAGTTCTTGAAGAGGAGCAGTCTGCATGGTCTGCAGTTCGTGGGAGAGGAGCAGCGCCCTTTGGCAGAGAGGTGGGTGCTTTACGCTATCTTCTCGAGGGCGAGTAGCAGCGCCCTTTGGCAGAGAGGTGGGTGCTTTACGCTATCTTCTCGTGGGCGAGGAGCAGTGCCCTTTGGCAGAGAGGTGGGTGCGTTACACTAACTTATCGTGGGCGAGGACAAGCGCCCTTTGGCAGAGAGGTGGGTGCTTTACGCTATCTTCTAGTGGGCGAGGAGCAGCGCCCTTTGGCAGAGAGGTGGGTGCTTTATACTATCTTCTCGTGGGCGAGGAGCAGTGCCCTTTGGCAGAGAGGTGGGTGCTTTACGCTATCTTCTCATGGGCGAGGATCAGCGCCCTTTGGCAGAGAGGTGGGTGCGTTACACTAACTTCTCGTGGGCGAGGACCAGCGCCCTTTGGCAAAGAGGTGGGTGCTTTACGCTATCTTCTAGTGGGCGAGGAGCAGCGCCCTTTGGCAGGATGTGGGTGCTTTACGCTATCTTCTCGTGGGCGAGGAGCAGCGCCCTTTGGCAGAGAGGTGGGTTCTTTACGCTATCTTCTCGTGGGCGAGGAGCAGCGCCCTTTGGCAGAGAGTTAGGTGCTTTACACTATCTTCTCGTGAGTGAGGAGCAGCGCCCTTTGGCAGAGAGGAGGGTTCTTTACGCTATCTTCTCGTGGGCGAGGAGCAGCGCCCTTTGGCAGAGAGGTGGGTGCTTTACGCTATCTTCTCGTGGGCGAGGAGCAGCGCCCTTTGGCAGAGAGGTGGGTGCTTTACACTAACTTCTCGTGGGCAAGGAGCAGCGCCCTTTGGCAGAGAGGTGGGTGATTTACGCTATCTTCTCGTGGGTAAGGAGCAGCGCCCTTTGGAAGGAGGTGGGTGCTTTACGCTATCCTCTTGTGGGTGAGGAGCAGCAACCGAGCTAGAGAAAGGTATATAGAGTGGAAATGGCGCCGCTTTTTTAGAAGCAGGTTGAACTGGCGGCCGCCGTGATATACACTGTCAAGAGGGTGGGAGGAAGGGAGGGAGAGGCGAGACTAACGAGGAGTAATATAAGATTAGGCCTACGTAAGGCCTGACAGTTTAATTTGTACATTGAACCAAATCTAACACAATAAGCTACGTTGCTTATGCACAGTACATTGCATGATTTCATTGTTCTTTAAAAAGAATATGTTTTGTGTACAAATGACGCACCAGTTGACCTCTCTCACGTTGATCTGTATTTCTACAGAAGTGGTGAAGCCTGCATATATAATACTGTTTCACAATTCGCTCGATGAGTGAAGCTTAGTGAGACTTTTCCCCTGGTTCAGTAGCTGTAAATAGATGGTCAGTTTTGTGAAACAGATAACCCGGCAGCATAGCATAGACATCTGCCTGCAACTTCAGCATGAGATTCTTCGTGTTCTTTCGCAACATACAGTCATTCTTCCTGATGACACTGTCAGCTGTCTTGCATAACTTCACTACATCGTTTGATGGATTCGAAAGGCCATCTTTCAAGTCTTTCTCTTTAATCAGTCCTTCATTCTGAACATCGTGACCCGATAAAAGCAGTTCTAGGCATTCAATACAAGTTAATTTTTTAGACACATGGCGAACGACACTTCCTGCTATGTACTGAACAAAATTTTCTACATACATATCGTTCATATGCATACCCCGCCCAGGGGCTCACAACTTGTGGGACGTGGATTGTCGACCACGGGACCTCAGCTGAGACTGGCATTGCTTGCAAATCCACCCGTCAACCTTCCTTAGTCACCTCTTGTTCTCTTCAGGTACCAACGGTATCCGAGACCTGGAGAGCCTTTCAAATTCATGTCTTATTTGGCCCTTGTCTCATCTTTCCTGATATCCTCATTATTCGAGGGATCAGACCTGTTCTTTTCATTGTATCTTCTGCTTTGTGCACAAGACCCTAATGGATGCACGGCGTGAGCAGCCTCTTGAGAATTAGGCATCGTTACCAACGACCTAGAGAAAGGTATATAGAGTGGAAATGTTAGTTCCAGCTTCTGCAAAGGGAATCTGAAATGAAAATATCACACAAACTTAAACTGCTGCATCAAGCTTTCGTAAAGAGTCTATCCCATTCATTTATGAATTTGGATGACATTTCTTACCTGAAATACGACACTCCTGTTGTCTTATTACTTCTATTCGTACAATTGAATGACGAACACACTGACGGCATGGTCTATGTATTTTTAAATAAATTTCATTCAAGGCATGTGCATTCACAGTCCGAATAATCGCAACAAGCTCTTGTCAGACGACGTTTTGAATCATGGCCGCCTTAACTCAGGTTGCCTCCGCCCAGAGCGCTGCTACGTGGCTCCTTGCCTCTCTATACACCTTTCTCTAGCTCGTTGGGAGCAGCGCCCTTTGGCAGAGAGGTGGGTGCTTTACGCTATCTTCTCGTGGGTGAGGAGCAGCGCCCTTCGGCAGAGAGGTGGGTGCTTTACGCTATCTTCTCGTGGGCGAGGAGTATCGCCCTTTGGCAGAGAGGTGGGTGCTTTGATCTATCTTCTCGTGGGCGAGGAGTATCGCCCTTTGGCAGAGAGGTGGGTGCTTTGCTATATCTTCTCGTGGGCGAGGAGCATTGCCCTTTGGCAGAGAGGTGAGTGCTTTACGCTATCTTCTCGTGGGCGAGGAGCAGCGCCCTTTGGCAGAGACGTGGGTGCTTTACGCTATCTTATCGTGGGCGGGGATCAGCACCCTTTGGCAGAGAGGTGGGTGCTTTACACTATCTTCTCGTGGGCGAGGAGCAGCTCCCTTTGGCAGAGAGGTGGGTGCTTTATACTATCATCTCCTGGGCTAGGAGCAGCGCCCTTTGGCAGAGACGTGGGTACTTTACGCTATCTTATCGTGGGCGAGGAGCAGCGCCTTTGGCAGAGAGTTGGGTGCGTTACACTATCTTCTCGTGGGCGAGGAGTAGCGCCCTTTGGCAGAGAGATGGGTGCTTTACGCTATCTTCTCGTGGGAGGGGATCGTGCTTCGTGAAGAGCAAATGATCATCCAGTTCATAAATGTCTATTAACAGATTCTAAATGCCCTTTGACAAATATGTGCACAGATATTAAATGCGCATTAAAAATATATCAACACATATTATGCCCATAAAAATATGTCATCATATCGTCGTTGTTGTTTGAGTCTTCAGTTTTTGACTGGTTTGATACAGCTTTCCATGTCCTGAGCTAATTCATATCTACATAGATACCACACCCTAAATCCGAGGCAATCCCTTTAATATATTCTAACCTTGGTCTACCCCTACACTTCTTGTTCTCGACCCTCCCTTCCATAACTAAGCTTGAAATTCCTGTGTGTCTTAGTATGTGTCCAACCAAACTATCTCTTCTCTTCATTAGCAGTCGTCAGAAACATCTCTCCTCTCCCACTCGTCTTAATACACTTGGTCTACCCCTACACTTCTTGTTCTCGACCCTCCCTTCCATAACTAAGCTTGCAATTCCTGTGTGTCTTAGTATGTGTCCAACCAAACTATCTCTTCTCTTCATTAGCAGTCGTCAGAAACATCTCTCCTCTCCCACTCGTCTTAATACCTCTGCGTTTGTAACCCTATCTACCCATCTGATCTTCATCATTCTTCTATAACACCACATTTCTAACGCTTTTCTTTTCTGCTGTACCAATAGTCCATGGTTTACTTCCAACGAGCGCCACACTCCAGACAAAGGGTTTAAAAAATGACTTCCTAATATGTCTACCTAAATCTATATTCGATTTTTGAGGTGTTTCAAGCCATTTTTTCTGTGTTGCCTTAGTAAACAAAACTTTAGTGCTTTTCAGTCGGTCAACACGAATGTACCCAAATAGAGCTGGGTTGTGCCCTAATCCTGACATAAAATACATGAGATTAATACACTAGGATGACCAGTTTCGATCGTCAAGCGATCATCATCAGATCCATTACACTTAGGCTATAAAATCTATGTTTGAAAATACAGGTGAAAATATTTACAATATGTACAATTATTTAGTTGCAGTATTGGTACTGCAACTGTCGGTGTATGCTAAATGCAGTATATATGATGTTAGGAGAAATGCTAAATGGTGATAGATATCCGGAGTTTGTAATTTGGAGTGATTATAAGGTTGTAAAAATCAACTATGTTTAAACTAAAATATTATAGGCTAACTACTTATCTGATTGTCTTCCTTGCTAGAGCTACGCGCAGTTTTCGTGTTCACTGTAACTCAAGGTGCGGTCGACTGCGGTAGGTTGTTATCTTAACGACTGGTTTTCCCTTCTTTCTCCCCCTGTCCATATGTGCTGTGCGGAGTCATTGCGATGTGTTTAAGTGGGCTGTTGCCAACCTAGATAATATGTATGTTATTGAATGAGGTAGGTCTACAACTATCAAAGACCGTGGATTAGCCCTTGCCACGCGTGGACCATAAGTCATTCAAACTAAGCACTGCCCGGTCTTATGAGGACATCCCGGCACCTTTAATACTGCCGTGAATACGGGCCTTGGTTTATTGCAGAAGAAAAGTACATCATACACCTGCTCCAGATAACATTTACCTATTAAAACCCCCCTACTTTTCCCCTTTTTATCTAGCTTGGCTGTATCGCTAAATTGTGTCTTGTTTCTGACAGGGTGTGTTTTTTTTAGTAGCGTGAAGAGGGGTGAGCTCTCCATGAACGTGTGTTCATTTAGATTGTTGGGATTGTTTCGTTAGGCTAGGTGTATCTCGATTGCTTCCTTTATGTCAATAGCTCTGCCTTTCGATTCGTGATGGATTATTTTAAGGTCCGACTCTATGTTGGTAAAGCTGTGCCCCGCGTCACACATGTGTTCGCATACTGCTGAATGTGATCCGTATCTTATCGCATTCCTATGTTCATAATAACGTGTGTCTACTCGTCTTACACCCTGTCCGATGTAATAGGCTTGACAACTGGTGTCTTGGCACGTTATAGAATACACCCCTGACTTTGAATACGGGTCATGTTTATTTAGATTACTATTTAGGAGGTGCCTGCCGGTTGTGTTTTTCGTCGTGAAAGCTATTTTTATGCCTTGTTTTTGAATAGATTAGTGATTTTATATGTTTTCGCATTCACATAGTTGTAACGCGCAAATTTTTTCTCATTACTGCCCGGTTTGGGAATCGTTTTATCTTTATTTTTATGTTTGGCTATAATTTGGTTTATTTTGCTTGGCTGGAAATTATTTTCCTTTGCTATTTGCATAATGGTTCTTAATTCCTTATTATAGTTGTCTTTTGACATGGGTAGGTTTAAAGCTCTGTGCACGATTGAATTGAACCCTGCTAATTTATGCGTACTGGGGTGATTAGACTGATTGTCGATTGCATGCGAGGTTTGTGTGGCTTTCCGGAATATGGAATATGAAAGCTCGTTGTCTTTACGTTCAATAGTTATGTCGAGGTAATTTATTTTTCGGTCTATTTCGGATTCCTTAGTGAATTTGATTGAGTGGTGTAGGCTATTAATGGATTGGAGAATTGTCTCTTCGCTTGTTAATTCAGTATCGTAGATGCAAATTACATCATCTACGCATCTTTTCCATATTACTATTCCGTTTGTTGAAGCCTTTTCTAAGAACGCATTTTCTAGTGCATTGATGAAGATGTCAGCGATTAACCCGCTTAGTGGCGATCCCATCGCTAGGCCTTCTTTCTGTGTGTACATTGTATTGTCGAATTGAAACACGTTTTGTCTGAGAACGACCCTCAGTAATCTCACAATCTCTTCAGTTTCTTTTACCGAATTGTTGGATTTTATTTTCGATAGTGTTGATTGCTTCAATAAACGGAATATTGGTGTACATGTTAGTTACATCGAAGGATACTAGCCTGAAGCTAGGTTTCATTTGTAGGGTGTTCAATGCTGTTACTAGTTCTGTTGTGTTCTTTACAGAGTTGTTTTTGTCGTTGGAAAGACGGCATTTTAAGATTCTTAGTAACTCTTTCTTGATTTTGTAATTAGGGGCATTCCTAAAATTGACTATTGGTCTCATTGGGCACTCCTATTTGTGTATTTTTGGTTGTCCCCTCAATGACGGTATATATTGAACCCTTTTGAAAATAGGACGTTCAGGACAGGATTCTATTCTCGGGGGTAGTGCGTTCCTACTTGAGGGCTAACAACTGTCCTGGTATGCAACATTTGGAAGATCAATAGGGCTGATTAATAAATCATCACACACAGTATTCAAAACCAAAGGAAAAACAACTTTAATATCACTGGAAAAATACAAAAATGATCCAAAGGGAACCGTAAAGCAAAAATATTAAATCAGAAAAATCAAAATTTAGAATAAGAATCTATTCAAAATTGAACCAATCTCAAAACAACCTAACGAATTACAAAATTTTGAAATAAATCCAAAAGAAATCAAAAATATCGAAAAAATGTTAAAATCAATCCAAAGGATTTAAAAATAAATAAAAAATAAATAGAAAAAATTTCAAAACTCAAAAATGAATAATGGACAGTATAGTCTGCAGAACTTTCCAATCTCTCTCATAATCCTTTCCGAAAGGTTTCCTTCTGGATGCCGTCCCGAGCTCAGGACATGTCGAATATCAAGCCTCGCTATTTCCCGCCTAAACTCGGCGCTGGTGAAATAGCTTCCATTATCCGTAAGGCAAAACTCTATCTTCCCAAATGTGGGAATGAATAATTAAATTCCAATTAAATTAATCACACCTCAATTAAATTAATTACACTTTAATTACCCTTGCCTTGATTCGATTTAAAACTTGACGAGTATTCATCTTTTGAACTGGGCATAAAACCACGTATTTGGAAAATACGTCTACGCTGACCAAAATGTATTTGCATCCTCTTCGGCCTTTAGGCAAAGAACCATATCCATCCATGGCAATAAGCTCACAAGGCTTTTGCGGCAATATTGGCTTTGGATACTGCTTCATTAAGAATGAATTTGGTTTCACCCTTTGACATTGAGCACACGTCCTTAGAGTGCTTTGAATGGTTTCTCGTAGCTTCGGCCACACAAAAGTCTCTTGGATCAAGGCGCTCGTCTTGTCAATTCCACCGTGAACAGAAATACGATGCACGTGCCAGACTAATCCCTTCTGTAGCGATGGTTGTACCAAAATCCTCGATTTGGTGTAACCTGCGTCCACGAACTTATGTAATAATTCGTTATACCAGATATAATTGACAGAAATTTTCTCTGTTTCGATAAATTCGGGAGTTCCAGGTTGTAACTTTCTTTGGAAGTAATTTATGATCATGTTCATCCAAGGGTCCTTTTGTTGCTCAATTTTGATTCCTTTCAGTCTTTCCAAAAAGTCTCGATCCTGCCTGGTGAGTTCAATCTGGTTTAGTGACTCAACCTGATCCTCCTGATCTGGATTCCGACTCAAAATGTCCGGTATTAGGTTGAATCTCCCCGGATGATGTTCAATCGTGATGTCGAACTGTTGAACATAAAGTGACCATCTATTGACTCTTTCTCCTGCCATCGGCGTCTTCAAGAGAAACACAAGGCTTTTATGGTCGGTTCTAATGAGAATTTTGAAACCGTACACAGTTTTCCTCCTCTGCTGTAGAGCGAATATAATGGATAATAGCTCTCGCTCCGTGATGGTATAGTTCAGCTCACGCTTCCTCAGTTTGCGACTTGCAAAGGCTAAGTAGGATTTATTCTGTGGATTCTCTGGGTCTTCCCGGTATAGTATGGCACCGACTCCAATTTGGGATGCGTCAGTCTGTATAATGAACTGGCGTGAAAAATCAGGGTAGCTAAATTTGATGTTTCCCGCTAACAGTTCTTTGGCCTTCCTGAAAGCACGATCACATTCATCACTCCATGCCCATCGATTATTCTTCCGTAGCATGTCCTGGAGTGGAGCCACAGTTTCTGTGTATCCTGGACAATGATCAGAAAAGAAATTACATATGCCCAAAAATTGACGAACATGTTTTACTCTAGTTGGTTTCGGGAAGTTCCGAATCGCTTCCAATATTGCTGGGTTTGGTCTGATCCCCTCACCATCCGTGATATGACCTAAATACAACACTTCCCTCTGGCAAAAGTGAGACTGTTCGATGTTAATTTTGAAGTTGGCCTTTTCGAGATTCGCCATTAATTTTTCCAAGTTCGCCAGGTGTTCAACCACGTCTTCGGAAGCTAGCAAGATGTCATCCACGTACCGGTTAGTTATACTCTTCACTTCCGGCGTCAGGTTGCGATCAAGTGCTCTAATCAACGCGGATCCATCTGTTTTGATGCCAAAAGGTAACCTCTGGAATACGTATGTTTGCTGGTCAAACAAGAATCCCGTGAGCAGCTGCGATTTCTCATCCAGCTCCAGGTGGTGATAACTGCTCGTCAAATCGATTGAACTAAAATAAACCCTGTTTCTGAACCTTCGGATGATCTCCTTAATTGGTGGAGCCTGATCATACTCCGGGATCAGTCTCTCATTTATTTCACGTGCGTCTAAACAGACTCGCACTGTCCCGTTGGGCTTCAAGACTACTACCAATGTGTTTACGAAATGAGTGGCCAGTTTAGCTATTATGTCTCCTTCTTCCATTTTCTTTAAAGTCGTGGCAACTTCACTAATGTATTTTTCGGCAACAGGATATGCCATCTTCTTGAAAGGTGACCAGTCATTGATCTCCATCGCATATTTAAATCCTTTAATCTTTCCAGGCTTGGAGTAAAAAACTCGTTGATGTTATCTTAGTATTTCCCCTAACTTTGTCCGATCATCATCGTTAATTTTGGCCTCATGCAACTTCCTTGCAAATTCTGCTTCGGAAACTCCGACCTCATATTCCTGAATCGTGGTCCATACCTCCGGCTTTATTAGATCGTCGTCGATATCATTAATTCGCTGATTTAACTCACAACAACTCTGTACCATCCATACTTCCTCTGATTCCCTTGGAATGTCTGGATTCAGCGGAATCTTCATTGGGTGATTTCCATCCGCAATTCTGAATTGGACAACCTTATTTGCCAAATCAATAACAGCACCATATTCCCTTATAAAATCTGCACCCAGAATGATATTATAATTTATTCTACTCATTACAATGGATGGGTGTGGCATACTGTATCCTTGCACAACAATCTCGAGAAGAGTCTGACTCTTGCATGTGGTGGATTTGTCCGGAATGATTACCTTAATTTTGACATTGGAAAGGGGCAAGATTGGAAGTTTGAGATGCCTTTCCAATTCATTCACCAATGCCTGTGAGACTAGGCTAATACTGGCACCTGTGTCCACCATGCACTTAACCATTAATCCTCCTACTCGGGCATGTATGACCGGTAATTCTTTAATGACTTTTATCTCTGGCCCCTTTAAGTCTTCGGTCAATTGCTCTTCTCTTAAGACCCAATCGCTTATTTGAGCGACTACCAAATATTTATGTGGCCCATTCAAATCATCTACCTTGTCCTGTCGATCTAAAATTGGA
The DNA here is from genome assembly GCA_946902985.2 of Meconema thalassinum. Lineage (NCBI taxonomy): Eukaryota > Metazoa > Arthropoda > Insecta > Orthoptera > Tettigoniidae > Meconema > Meconema thalassinum. The sequence goes on from OX336388.2 coordinate 810,464,755, forward strand.
GTTTTTTAAAATCTTGGGATGCTTCCCGAGTCTTTTGACCTCTCGCTCTATGGCTATCCTGGTAATCCAGGCTTTCTGCTCCAGTCTTACGAGCTTCCATGCCTTTAGTCCATTTGTTTTCGTCTCCCCCTCTTGGTGAACCTTGATCTTGGAGTTCATCGAGGTATTTTTGCGTCCCTTTGTGCCATCGTTCCATTTCCTCCTGATGGGACGGACGTGGCCTTCCAGCTTGTCATGGCCTCCCCCGAGACCATGAAGATCTATCCCTCCAGAATCCTCGTCCTCTCCAAGGGTAAGGTCTGGGTGATTCTCCATGCATCCTCCATTCGCGATTGTATCTCCAATCAGGTCTCCATCCAGCATTCTGAGGATTCTCAGGCTGTTGGGTTCTGACTCCGGAATTTTGGCGTCCATGCTGTTCCCAATCCATTTGCTCTTCTGTGGTGTTAGCGTTCCTTCCCTTGCGTCGTTTACGGGGTGGCTCTGTAATTTCAGCTGAGTTGGCGTTTTCGACCGTCCGATGTGCTCGTTGTGGACTATGTACTGTTGTCTCGTCCAAATGGCGAAGTATTTCTTCCGCCCGTACCGCGGTTCGCACATCTGCCGTTGTCATAATCTGCTGGACTGCCAGTGGTAGCTGTTTTTCGATCGCCGTCACCATTTCTTCTTCCAACGGTGGCATATCCAGTTCCTTCATTCTGTGTATTTGAGTTATGAAGTACTCGGAGTATGTTGCGCCAACAAACTCCAATATTTCTTCAAAAATACTTCCCGAAATTCTTCCATGGTGTTAAACGTATATCGGAAACTCCTAAACCACTGTAAGGCATTGCCGGTTAAGAGCTTCTCTACCGTCCTCAGCAGACGATCTTCGGGGATCTTAGTCTCTTTGATGTACTCCATTACTTCTCGGAGAAAACTTTTTGGAGTAACATTTGTCGTACCTGATAACTTGTTTGGCCGGTCATCATTCATGCGGATGGCCTGTACTACTTGAGTGGCCACTGTATGCTCCGTCGGCGTCGAAGTCCTCTGATGTCATGAAAATCTGGACTGTATGGTCTCTCTTCATCTCCTGGACTGAGCCAATCTTGAAACCCAGTTTTATCTTTCCCATGGGTTTCCATTATTGGCTTATTTATTCCCCTCTGCAAGTCCGCTATAGCCTTATCCTGTATCATGGCCCTCGCTGCATTCTTGGCTTGCTTTCCTGTTTTTCTAGCCGTGCTAACAATTCCATTTCCACCTTGTGACGTCTTCTCTTATCTTCACCTAGTTCTCGCAACAGTTCTTTGTTTTCTTCTTTAATCTCTTTGCGAATATCATCATATACCAATTCCCTGTCTCTTTTGAGAGCCTCTCTGTCTCGAATCCATGCCTCACCTTTTCCTACCTGGGATTCTTTTATTTCTTCTATTATCACCTGCCATGTTCCCTTGACTTCTTCCTTAAACCTGGAGACGTCGGTCTCAACTGCCTCAAGTCTGGCTGATGTTTCCGTAAGGCCGTTTTGTAGTTCGATAACATCCGCTTGTGCCGTAATGAGCTCCCTCTTAAAGGTAGATATCTGCGTCTTTGTACCCATTTCTAAAACTGACATCCTCTGGGCGATACTGTCAACTTGGCTTTCAATAGCAACCCTGTGTCTTTGCATTTCCTTGTTATTTTGTTTGCAGGCTTGACTTATTTGCTTCATTTCAGACCTGATGTGATCGAGTTGGACCTCACTATCGACCTTCAACTGTGTTAATTGTTGTGTAAGCTGTTGTGACAGATGTTCCTCACTCTCGACTTTCAACTGTGTTAATTGATGTGTCAAGTGTTCCTCACTCTCGATCTTCAACTGTGTTAACTGTCCTGTAAGCTGCGCTACTTAGTCCTTACACATTTGCTCCATCAGAGCCTTCATGTATTCTAACGATACCATAACAATCAATTCGAACAAACGGGGTTGCACTCATCCATGCTGGGACAACAACTACGCCTGCACCAACGTGCAACACATCTCAAATTTCCATGTGGATATTCCAGTGAATATTTTGTTTTAAGTAAAACCCCATCTTCTTCACCAAAATTGAGGTAATTAACTGCGCAGTGTTAATAAAATGAAAATCTACTTCCCGTATACAAAAAAATAAAATTTCATGGACTCATGAACAACATTAATTTAATAAGAAATTAATGCCTTCCTTAGGCCTCACCAAAATAAGGCTCTATGAATCCAGTATGGAAACTCAACATCGAAACGTTAAGGGCTTTATCCAGCTTACTGTGTAATTAAATTTAAGAATAGTAATAATCCTGGCAAAACAGTAACTGCTAATTGGTTGAGCTCCATAAAAGCTTCAAGTTTCTGTCCCCACATTGGGCGCCAAGTGGGTGCGCGGAGGCGGTCGTCGCTCCTCCGTGGGTTGTGCGTCAGCCTTATGCCCACGGGGAATGCTTCGGGAAGTTGGTCACTCATGGGTGCCTGAAGATCAAGTGCGTGTACCATGCCATAAGATTAGGCATTGCACGATAAAACATACTAAGCTACGTCACCCGTGTGCCTTTTTGTGTGTTAACCATTATGATCTTCCACTAATAAATGAGAACAGACTAGGGTAGATGAACAATCTACCCACCGCCCTATGTACCCTTTTGAACATAGGACCTTCAGGACAGGATTCTCTTCTCGGGGGTGGTGCGTTCCTACTTGAAGCTAACAACTGTCCTGGTATGCAACATTTGTAAGATCAATAGGGCTGATTAATAAATCATCGCACACAGAATTCAAAACCAAAGGAAAAACAACTTTATTAACACTGGAAAAATACAAAAACGATCCAAAGGAAACCGTAAAGCAAAAATATTAAATCAGAAAAATCAAAGTTTAGAATAAGAAACTATTCAAAATTGAACCAATCTAAAAACAACCTAACGAATTACAAAATTTTGAAATAAATCCAAAAGAAATCAAAAATATCGAAAAAATGTTAAAATCAATCCAAAAGATTTAAAAATAAATAAAAAATAGAAAAAATGTCAAAAACTCAAAAATGAATAATTAAATTCCAATTAAATTAATCACACCTCAATTAAATTAATTACACTTCAATTAATCAACCTCAATTAAATTAATTACACTGTAATTGAATTAACCTCAATTAAATCAAATACATTTCAATTAAATTAACCTCAATTAAATCAATTAGACTTCAATTAAATTAACCTCGATTAATCGAATATCAATCCAAATCACTCAGTGAATCAAATAATATTCAAATTAAATTAATTAAACTTTGATTGAAATGTGAATCCCATCAATTATCAACAATCAATTATCAATCAATTAATTCAACCTCTCAATTAAACAAACAACCAATCATTGATCATATGCCATGATGACAATCAACCTGATATGACAGTAATTAATATTCACTGTAATACATTCCACACCTCTGAATTCAATATTCAAATTACCATGGCAACTTGCCGTTGTGTGCCAATTAATTAATACAACAAACATTAAACCATTTGCGAATCCACCATTAATTTAGGGCTTCCATAATTATAATATTCATGAGGTAATCATTTTATAACATGATCTGGCAACATTGCCCATATGATCCTTTGGTGGATTAAGACACTTTCACTAAATCACAATACTCATGTATCCCCTATTCACAACTACAAACTTTGCCCATCAAATGGATATGTAATTTGGCACACTTTTACCTTTGAGCTTTTAAGCAATACGTCAATGCGTACTTGTTAATATCAACGGGCAAATTTACACGTGTACGACCTCAATGGGATTTGAGTTTGAGATGTGCTACACTGATACTTTAAATGAACACAAAATACCTTAGAAACATGATCATCCAAGGATTGAACTCAGGACTCGTAACAAATGATCCGGGTCCTGGATTCAATACCGTCTGTCAAAGTCTTATGGACGTGTGCTTAACTATACCACATAAATACAACTCGAGATGCTTGCGAGTATCATGGCAAAAACACAAGCTTACCGTAAGGTAAGAAAATAAGGAAACCAAAATGAATACCAACCGTATGCAGAAAATTTGCATATTCCAATACTTAAAACAAACATCCTATGTTCACAAACAGCAACGAGCAACTATAATTAAACAATGGAGTGTGTATCTTATCAACGATGCCTGTTACCCTGCAAGAAACGACATGACACAAATATGTATTTACAGGAGAAAATGCTAGTAGGAAAAATATATACACTCGTAGGCTTCGAAGCAAGCACTCTCACCTGCATTTTTCAGAGCATTGTACGTTCACAGACGCTTGCTACTATCTGAGAGAGCAATTAACTTCACGGAAAAGAAAATCAATCACCAAACGAATTTCTCTATAATTATAGTCACCATTATTATTATTATTATTATCATTGCCATCAATGCTATCAATATCATTATCACCTTTAATTACTACCGCCGTGATGGAATCCACCATCCAAAGGTTACTGGATACCTGTACCCTAAAATAAATCCAGTCTCGAAATCAATGGATTATTATTATTATTATTAATAATATAATTATTATGATTATTAACATAGTTATTATTATAATTAATGCCTTCATAATAGACTTGGATCATAAGATTAGTTATTACAGTACCATATGTATATGTCATCATGAATTAATCCTATAAATGAATCTAAATATTATGCATTATTCCCTCTGACCAGGAAGTCAGCTGTCTACATGTAACATGACTGTCAAGCTCAGCCTCATTAGGACACAAAAGATCCCGTTATGAAGAAGGGTAGGGAGTGTACGACCTTGGCAAATGCCACCGTAGCTCAGACATTCAGTGGTGTGGGCTCTCAACCTGCACTCTCTGTAAAATACACAGGCAAAATGAAACACAGGGAGAAAACGATCTCTCCATCTAGATAGTTATTGGTTCGACCCGAGCGGAACCTGGTCTTGGAGCAATATCATTATCGTGGTCCTATTCATCATACGAAATATCTGTAAGCACAGTTCAGTCTTACCTGTTCCATTGGGTATGCTTAACCCACATTTCTTACCTTTCTTTTTCTTTTCAGTTGGCAGTTGAGTGACATATGGCTGTGTCACCTGCAACTCCTTATACCTTTTTCAATACCATTACACCATTTTATTTATTCATCGTTGAACAACCGGGGCCTCACGGAACCTTCCGGTATCACATTGGCATACCACTCACTTATTTTCTCATTAACATACCACGATTACGTCGATATTCCCCCTGCTCCCAATACACTCAAATAGATACTCTAATGACTTCTCCCACTCAACACCATACTTACCTGCGCTAACTAAAAAAAGGACGCGTCAAATCATCCCTGACACAGTTCAGAGTGCAACCATATGAATAATTATCACCACATGAGTCGCAATAACGGCATTAACATTAAATGTCCTCCCCTTCTATCCATACTCGATATTATTATTATTCCCGATATTATTATTATTAGAAAGAGGCGTACTACGAAGGTACTAATCAATTACAAACATATACCAGGGTACATATTTAAAATGCCTCATGAGAAATCCATTGGCGTGCTAGCCCGGTAAGTGAGGTTAAGTTAGCAGGGTCACGGATCGCCCACCGAAAGAGTAAACACTGGGTAGTTCATACAGGCAACTCAAGGCTCAAGTGTAGCAGGTGCGCACAAACATTTAACACCACACGAAGCGAGCAAAGGCACATGCTAGCAATGTGTAAAGACTTTCAGCCAGGAAAATGAACTAGATCCCTCATGCAGACGGAATAAGGCTGAAGTGTTACAGGTGCGCAAAAAATTTAAATTATTATTGTTGTATTGTGAAGTGTCTTACCAAAGCGGAGCGCTTGGAGAGAGTTTCTGTTATTGAGGACCAGTCAAAACAAGAGAGCATTGGGAATCTTCGTCCGAGTATTGAGAATCTTTTGCAACGGTGTCGAAACATTCTCAATAAGATGAAGCTTGCAACTGACAGGCAGCGTAATATATCCAAAGATGTGAAGAATGGCATTGTGGAACTAGAAGAGGCCATTGATTATATAGCCTATTGTGATCGTACTTCACATGCGACACAAGACGAAGCTCACAAGGTTGTAGTGAATGACCTACCGAAGTACATGACCCTCAATTCTAACAGCCAGAACGAAGTTACTTCGGGAACTGTAGCTGCTCAGGAGGGGGATAAGAAGAATGAGACAGAGTCGTCAGAAATATGGACTCCTGTTACATCGAGGAGAGACAGAAGATTAGTAAAGGTTAGAGAAAATACTGTGAATATGCAGGAGGATTTTGCTGATAATGTTGACATATCTACCCACCAGGGAACCACAAACAGACAGAAGAGACCTAGTAGGCCAAGGCGAGCAGCCTCACTGATCAGACCAGCTGAAGGTAAATCATATGCCGATATTCTGAAGGAGATTCGCCAAAAAGCAAACCCTAATGATACAGGAACTGAAGTCCGGTCCATTCGACAAACTAAAGCGGGAGACGTCCTTGTCGAGTTGGGAGCAAGTTCCAGGGATAAAGCAGCTTTTGGTAATTCTCTGCGAAATGTTCTGGGATCCAATGCTACAGTTCGTAGGCTTGAAGCGAAGGCAACTGTTGAAATCAGAGACCTTGATGCTCTAACTACTTCCGGAGAGGTCATGGAAGGTATCCAGAGAACTATCCCAGAACTCTCTCCAGATACCAAGGTACTGGTGACGAGGACGAATACGAGGGAAGTGAAGATGGCTGTTGTCACATTAACAACTAGTGATGCAGATGTGCTCTTGAGGCAAGATCATATCACCATAGGATGGGTCAATTGCAGGATTAGACGGAGGATCATGGTATCTCGTTGTTATAGATGTCTGGACTATGGACATGTTGCTAGCAACTGCAAAGGCACAGATAGAAGTAAACTTTGCTACAATTGCGGCGGGACAGGTCACAAAGCTAGAGGATGTACGGCCTCAAAGAAATGAGTTCTTTGTGAAGAACGAGGTTTTATCAAAGATTTAGCACATGCTATGGGATCTGGCCAGTGTAAGGTCTTCAGAGAAGCTTTGGACAAAGAAAAGGCACTGAGGTTCAAATGGTTCGTATACTTCAAGCCAATCTACATAGAAGTAAGACAGCCAATGATCTGCTATATCAGCTAGTCACAGAGAAGCAAAGCGATCTCTTGCTAATCAGCGAACAGTATAAAGATAAAGAGTCATCTCTTTGGTTCAGTGACACACTTGTCACTTCTGCAATCTGGGTGTTGGATTCTAGAAAAGTTATTATAAAGGATCATGGAAGTTCTGATAGTTATGTTTGGGTGAAGACCAGAAGGGTCACCTATTTTAGTGTTTACCTAGCTCCTAATGAGGCAATTGAGCACTTCCGCCGCAAAGTAAATTCTTTGGAAGATGCAATTCTAAACGCCACAGATAGTGTCATAGTGGCTGGAGACTTTAACGCCAAAGCAGTGGAATGGGGTATGCCAAGTACAGATTCCCGGGGTAAGTACATTCTAGAGATGGTATCCAGGATAGGCCTTCTAATATTAAATATTGGTACAGTTCCAACTTTCCGACGTCCAGGATGTGAAGGAACAATTCTGGATGTCTCCCTGGCATCAGAAGTAATTGTGTCATTCATTAAGGGTAGGAAAGTGTTGGAAGATTATTGTGCTAGCGATCATCAATTCATCGCCTTTGACTTTGAATCAAATGTTCAGGGACGGGAAGTACCTCCCCAGAAATGTCAACGGTGGAATGTAAGTAGGATTAGCATGGACAAGTTCAACGATATCATTGGGAAGGGTGCAGAACAGATTCGAAGTGCTGAAGCACGGAGAGAGTTTGGGGTTGAGGATCTGGTTTCTGCAACCATGAAAATTATTACGTCAGCTTGTGATGTTTCGATGCCCTCCTCAGTACCACGTCACCGAAAGAGCCCTGTATACTGGTGGACCAGAGAGATAGCAGAATTAAAGAAGAACTGCTTCAGGCTTCGCCGTCTTGCCCAGAGAGCAAGAAATCGGGAAGAAGCTAATGAAAAATCAGCGGAGCACAAAGCAGCAAAGAAGCTACTTCGGAAAGCCATAACTACGGGCAAGGTTCAGAGTTGGAGAAAGCTTCAGGAAGATATTGACACTGATCCATGGGGTTTGGGTTACAAAATTGTAACACAGAAACTTGGAAGTCACAGAACATCGTGCATTATGGAGGATGATATTATGAACACCATTGTTCAAACCCTTTTTCCAACTCATCCCACAAGACCTGAGAGGAATTTTGAAAGTGCTCTAGATTTCGCACTGTTTACTGAAGATGAACTTCGGGTTGCAACGCATTCTTTACGGAACAACAAGGCTCCGGGGCCGGATGGGATTCCTAATGAGGTTCTGAAAATAATAGTTGATCAAGATATGTTGTTGTTATTGTTGAGAATGTTCAATGTGTGCTTGAAAGCAGGAATCTTTTGCTTTCGTTGGAAGATCTGTCGCTTAGTGCTCATTAGTAAGGGCATGGGTGACCCTGAGTTACCATCATCGTACCCCCCACTTTGTATGCTTGTCACAACAGGCAAACTATTTGAGAAACTCATAAGACGGAGATTGCTTGAAGCAATAATCGCAGCCGGCGATTTATCACCAAGGCAATTTGGATTCAGGGTAGGCCGGTCGACACTGGATGCAGTGCAAGAAGTTGCCGATAAAGTACGAAGAGCGGAGAGTTATAATCATTACTCTCGCCGGGTGATTCTTTTTGTTACACTGGATGTTAAAAACGCTTTCAACTCTGTCAAAAGGACAGATATCATGGATGCACTAGAATTTTCATTCCATGTTCCAAGGTATCTCCTTCGGATCTTAGACTCTTACTTGAAGGATCGTGCTCTGCTCTACGATACTACAGAAGGGATCCGTAGAGTACAAGTCACGGCTGAGGCTGCCCAGGGTTCGATTCTAAGACCTGATCTCTGGAATGTTACATACGACAGCTTGTTGAGGCTTGAAAGCCTGAAGAAACTATTCTAGTAGGATATGCAGATGATGTTGCTACTCTTGTAGCAGGAAGAAGTGTCGAGCAGGCGCAGTTGCGACTCAATATGATAATGCGCAAAATCAATAGATGGATGGAGGAACATGGTCTCTAGCACTTAGTAAGACGGAAATTGTCATCCTAACAAAGAAGAGAATTCAGACAATACTTCCAATACAGGTAGGACAAATTCAAGTAGAGACGCAGCCAGCAGCAAAATACCTGGGCATCATGATCGACAGTAAAATGAATTTTGGAGAACAGATTAGACGGACTGCAGATAAGGCAGCCAGAGGAGTAACGTCCCTCAGTCGGCTCATGGCCAATGTTGATGGGCCAAAATCTAGTAAGAGAAGACTATTGATGACAGCCATCCATTCAGTTCTGCTGTATGGAGCGGAAATAAGGGCGGATGCCCTGGATAAGGAAATGTATAGGAAGTCACTGGCGCAAGTGCAGAGGCGGGGTGCTTTGCGCGTGGCATCTGCATATCGCACGGTCTCTGAGGAAGCAGTTCTCGTTATTGCCGGGATTATTCCGATTTTTTTTCTTGCGAAAGAACGCAAGAACATTAACTTGAGGAAATCTGATATGGGTTTACAAAATGCAAGACGATCGGCAAGAGTACAAACCTTTCAAAATTGGCAGATCAAATGGGAGCAAGGAGATCAAAGCCAATGGGCTAAGAGAGTGATCACTCAGGTAGAGGTTTGGACAGAGAGGAAACATGGTGAGGATGGTTACTATCTCACTCAGTTCTTGACTGGCCATGGGTACTTCTGTTCCTATCTTAAGAAGATGGGGAAGGTGGATTCATCAGATTGCATCTACTGTATCAACGAATTAGATAATGCTAATCACACCTTCTTCTCTTGTGGACGGTGGGTCCAAAATAGGCAGTCTCTTCAAGATCACATTGAAGTAGAGATATCCCCGGACAATATTGTTGCAGTGATGCTACAAAATGAGGAAAACTGGAAACTGGTAGCAAGCTTTGTTGTAGATATCCTCCGAACAAAGAATACGGATCTGGATCGCCACTGAAGATGATTCATTACGGAAGAGTGCCCTACAGGCAAATATAAAATGACTCTAGCCTGAAGTAATGTGATAAACGGTTCCAGGCTAGTATTCAGAAGTAACGGGGGAGTTTTAGTCGGTAGTCTGCTAGTCAGGATCAGGAGCCCGACACTCTGTGCGTAAATGCATTTCTTCCCCTAAAAATATATATATATATATATATATATATTATTATCCCTTCTTGACGTCATATTTATTTATTTATTTATTTATTTATTTATTATTATGATTATTAATAACCTATGTTATTAGCGTGTCTATAAATTTTACATTCTTTAAATCTCTCTCTCTTTTCAAATCTACGTGCTCTGCTCTTTCCGCGGTCTCCATCCTGGGGCAGAAATACATACATCATAATGGGATAAACACATGCATTCCTATCAATATATACAATTTGGCACGGTCCGTGAACAAATCTCATCGCAAAGCATCTCCTGAACTAAACAAATAGCATTCCGTCGTCACGGATAAGTTACAACTAACCTACCAGAAATAATACTTAAACTCAAAAATCTAATATTACACTAAGACAATTATCTATTCCTGTATCAAACTATAATAAACACGGCCCATAAAACTATGACTTATAGATAATTAACGGAAATTAATACTCATCATGCTTCCAACGTTGGGCGTCATCCTCTCCAGCAATAGACGTCGGCAAACCCTATCCATGTGCCTTTCACACCATACCGGCACTGAACATATTCACATACAATACTGTTACGGCTGTGAGCTTGTGTCATCACTCGCCGCATGAGTCACAACTGCCCCAGGGCTGGGCTGTGCCCTGCCTCCTGTATTGCGCGCGCCTTATGCAACAGGGCTACTAGGACAAAGGGATAGTCCAGAATGTTCGTGACTGGACCAGCGATGGAAACCTCGCGAAGCCGTGAACTCTGGATGGATCTAGAAGCATTTATTGAGTCACCGGCCTGCTATATAAGAGCGACCTGTCACGCAGCAGTGGTTGTTGTGTTTTACGAGCTAGTGCGAGCGATTATCTTGTGCGACAGAAGTGTGGTGACGAAGTGCTGTGCGAGTTACGAAATCCAGTGGCATTGTTTCTTCAGCTTGTGGACAGCGAAATAGCCTGCAGCAAGTGATCGTAAGTAATTGTGGTCGGTGAACATAAGGGAGAGGGACAGGTAGTTTCTGTCAAGGCCACCGTACTCATTAGGACGGATTAACTTCTGTGGTCTGTTTACAAGTGGAAGGCCAAGAGCGCATAAGGAAGAGACTTAAGGAAACTGAGTAAGGCTCCTAATTGCTTGTATTTGCTGATTAGTGTAATTTTCTGGCCTGTAATAAATTATATTTCTTTAAGCAGTAATTGGTGTTGTGCTTTGTACCCCCACCGTAATCCAGTTGACAAAAGTGCCACTAGGGGGTGGCACGTAACAACCGGTGTCAGAAGCCGGATTACGAACTCAAGCACAACACCTGACGGTCCTGGTTTAAAACCCCGAGCAGGTCATTTTCTCTAATTTTCCTGTGAGTGCATGCCCTTTACAAGACAAACAACTAAAATGGAGGAGAAATTGGCAGCATTGCTAGAAAAGTTAAATGGCATGGAAACCAAGATGGAGGACGGCCAGAAGAATTTAACCAAGGAGCTAACTGCCAAATTAGAAGACGGCCAGAAGAAGCTAGAGGACGGCCAGAAGAAGATGGAGGACGGCCAGAAGAAGTTAGCCGAGGACCTAACTGCCAAATTAGAAGACGGCCAGAAGAAGTTAGCTGAGGACCTAACTGCCAAACTAGAAGACGGCCAGAAGAAGATGGAAGACGGTCAAAATAAGCTAGCGGAGGACCTGAAGAAATTAGAACTGGGTCTGCGTGAGGAAGTCACGGCAGTGGAAAAGAAGTTCGACGCCTTACAAAAGGAAGTTGCCGAGCTGCGCCAACGCCCACTGACGGGGGTAAAAGAGGAATTCAACGCTCTACGAGAGGAAGTTGCCGAGCTGCGCCAACGCCCGCCCACCGTTACACCGGGAATATCAGGAACGGGACATAGCAGAGTGACGCCCCCAACCTTCGACGGAAAGGTCCCGTGGAGCACCTACTTACGTCAGTTCGAGGCAGCCTGTTCCATAAACAACTGGAACAGCACGGAAAAGGCTACAGCTCTCATTGTAGCGCTGAGAGGGGACGCCCTTAACGTCCTTCAGGCAATCCCGACCGGATCCCAGGACTACGCTTCACTGATCGCACATATGGAGTCCAGATATGGAGATAGCCATCTTCAGCAGGCCTACCAGATGCAGCTCCGGACCCGGGTACAGAAGAACGCGGAAACCCTGCAGGAGTTCGAGATGGACATCGCACGCCTCGTAAGGCTCGCCTACCCAACAGCGCCGGCCGACTTTCTGGAGCAGATAGCGACGCAGACTTTCACCGACGGACTACGGGACTCGGACACTCAACAATCGCTGCGTCTCGCGCGCAATAAGACCTTGGCAGATGCGCTGAGCCACGCACTTGAGTTCGAGACGGCAAAGCAGGTATCTAGAATGTGCGCGCGGGTGCGTCAGGTGGACGTCGACGAACCAGCCAAAGCCAACAAGACCAAGCCCCTGGCCGATGAACTGATGGAGGTGCTAGGCCGGTTCTTCAAGAGTCGCAGTACCACCAACAAAAACTTAGCCGAAGGACATCCGGAGAGGCGGCCTGGAAGAGGACTACCGACCTGCTGGACCTGCCGTAAGAGAGGCCACCTGAGCAAGGACTGCGGTGATCGCCGCCGCCAAGGGTTTCCGTCGGGACAGTCAGTCGTAGAGAAACCGCGCGGCCCAGGAAAGCAAGTATCAGCCAGCCTAGGGGGGCAAAGGTTGGCTTGTGACAGTCGTCAAGCCCCGGCAGTCCAAGTTCGTGTGACGAAGTTACGGAGGGACAATAGCAGCCTGATGGTCGACGGAGTCGTCAACGGAGTGAGCTGGCCCCTGCTGATCGACACGGGAGCGTCGAGGACCATCGTCAATCCCACCGTGATCCCGAAGTGGAGAGTGCAACCCACACAAAGGAACCTCCAGCTAATAACCGCGACCGGAGAGACCGCACCAGTACATGGCGAAGCATCACTGGAGTTCGTCATTGGTCGACGGGCGATAAAGCATCCAGTGCTTGTGGCTGACGTATCAAATGAAGTGATCATCGGACTGGACTTCCTGGACCAGAACAACATCATCTTGGACCTGAGTACCAACACTCTGCACTTCGGAGGTGAGGAACTTGCTTTGCAACCAGCACACGAGTCCGTCACCGCACGGCGAGTAAGGCTGAGAGAAGACGTCATCGTTCCCGCCAGGACGGAGGTCAGCGCTGCCGTAATTGTCGACGGAGCTGCTGAGGGAGTGGCGGCTGTCATCGAGCCAAAATATGAGGACATCCAGACAAAAGGATTGCTAGTTGCCAAGACTCTCATCAACACGACGTCTCGGCCGTACGTCCGCCTGTCCAACCTGAACGACTACGACATTACGGTTCACCGGGACACCAACCTAGGAGTCTGCGAGCCCGTTACCTGGATTGCCCGCATCACAGATACGACGGACGGACATCTGCAGACGGACAACCGAAGAAGACGCGCCCTGCCAGAAGAACTACAGAAGCTGTACCAAGGATCCCAGGACCATCTAGACGAAGAGCAATCAAGCCAACTTCAGGACCTGCTACGCGAATTCCAGGATGTCTTCTCCGTGGGGAGCAAAGACTTCGGCAGGACAAGCTTGGTCCAGCACAGAATCGACGTTGGGGACAGCGCACCGATTAGGGCCCCATTCCGACGTGTCCCGCTCGCCAAGCAAGCCGAAGTCGACCGGATGGTAGAAGAGATGAAGGAGCAAGGGGTGATCGAGCCATCACATAGTCCTTGGAGTTCTCCGGTCGTGCTAGTGAAGAAGAAGGACGGTTCCACCAGGTTCTGCGTGGACTACAGGCGGGTGAACGACGTCACGAAAAAGGACAGCTACCCTCTACCCCGGATCGACGACACGCTGGACACCATATCAGGATCAAGATGGTTCTCCACCTTGGATTTGAAGAGTGGCTACTGGCAGGTGGAGGTCCACCCTAAGGACCGCGAGAAAACGGCGTTCTCTGTGGGCAGCGGGCTCTGGCAGTTCACCGTCATGCCATTCGGTCTGTGCAACGCCCCTGCAACCTTCGAAAGGCTAATGGAGTCCATTCTGAGGGGACTACACTGGAAGACCTGCCTGGTATACCTAGACGACGTCATCGTTCTGGGGAGGAGCTTCGAGGAGCACTACAGCAACCTGAAGGAGATCTTGTTGAAGTTACGGGCTGCCCAGCTGAAGTTGAGCCCCAAGAAGTGTCAGCTCTTCCAGAAGCGGGTCCAGTACCTTGGGCATATCGTCTCCGAGGAAGGGGTGCGCACCGACCCAGAGAAGACCGCAGCTGTGAGGGAGTGGCCAGTTCCGAAGGACAAGTCGCAACTACGAAGCTTCCTGGGACTCTGCACTTATTATCGTCGATTCGTGAGAGGATTCGCCGACATCGCCAAACCTTTACATCGACTGACTGAGAAGGACCAACTCTTCACGTGGACAGCAGAATGCCACAGTGCCTTCGAACAACTCAAGCAGGCTCTGTGCGCCGCGCCTATTCTGGCCTACCCCAGACCTGGAACAAGGTTCATCGTCGATACCGATGCCAGCGACTTTGGCATAGGGGGGATCCTGTCGCAAGTAGTGGACGACGAGGAGAGAGTAGTGGCCTACTTCAGCAAGGCCTTGTCAAAGCCAGAAAGGAACTACTGCGTCACCAGGAAGGAGCTGCTCGCCATCGTGAAGACCATTGAACACTTCCACAAGTACCTGTACGGGCAAGAATTTCTCATCAGGACCGACCATGCATCCCTGCGGTGGCTCCTGAACTTCAAGCAGCCCGAGGGTCAACTCGCGCGGTGGTTAGAGAGACTTCAACAGTACAACTTTGAGATTCAGCACAGGAAAGGCCAACTGCATTCTAACGCCGACGCCCTGTCACGAAGACCGTGCCCCGAAGACTGCACCTTCTGTGCCCGAAGGGAGGAGAACACCGGGATACTGTGCCGACGGACTACTGTGGAACTTCAAGGGAACTGGAGCCGCGAATCTTTCACGCGGGCACAAGCAGAGGATGATGACCTGGGACTGATAGCCGAATGGAAGAGGGCCTGTGTCCCCAGACCCGGGTGGAACATTGTGAGTGACTGCAGCCCAAAGTTTAAGTCCTACTGGGCACAGTGGGACTCGCTGATTGTAAGGGATGGCCTCATCTGCCGTACCTGGGAGAGCACCGACGGGAAGACATCTCGGGAACAAGTCGTCGTTCCAAAGGCTATGACGGAGGAAGTCCTGAAGGAAGTTCATGGAGGATCATCTGGTGGACACCTAGGGATAAAGAAGACCCTGGAGAAGCTGAGAGAGCGGTTCTACTGGATCGGATGCCGAACAGACGTGGAGAACCACTGCGCGAGGTGCCACGATTGCGCAGCCAGCAAGGGCCCAGGACGAAGACGACGGGGTCCACTGAAGACCTACAACGTGGGCGGCCCCATGGAGAGAGTGGCCATCGATGTTGCTGGGCCATTCCCGTTAAGCGAGGCAGGGAACCGCTACATATTAGTCGCCAGCGACTACTTTACCAAATGGCCGGAGGCGTATGCGCTCCCTAACCAAGAAGCCGCGACGATCGCAGAGACCCTGGTGAAGGAATTCGTCAGCCGGTACGGAGTACCCCTGGAGCTGCACTCCGACCAAGGGAGGAACTTCGAGTCGCAGGTGTTCCAGAACCTATGCCAGCTGCTGGGAATCCGGAAGACAAGGACAACGCCGCTACACCCTCAGTCCGACGGGATGGTAGAGCGATTCAATCGCACCATCGAGAACCATCTCCGAATAGTCGTCAGCGAGCACCAGAGGGATTGGGACAAGCATCTTCCACTATTTCTCCTGGCCTACCGCGCCGCCGTGCATGAAGCCACCGGGTGCACACCAGCCCGGGCCATGTTTGGGAGGGAGCTCCGTCTACCTGTCGATCTTGCCTTCGGCCGACCTGGGAATGATCCGATCCCGATAAGCCAGTATTGTCAAGAACTGGTCGACCAACTGGAGGACGTACACGCGTTCGCGAGGAGGAAACTGCGGATCGAGACCGACCGAATGAAGACCCGATACGACCAGCAGACGGATGCCGGCGGATTCCACGAGGACGACCTGGTCTGGCTCTTCAACCCATTACGGAAGAAAGGCCTGTCACCCAAACTGCAGAAGTCCTGGGAGGGCCCGTACCGAGTCGTGAAACGGATCAACGATGTCGTCTACAGGATCCAGCGGAGCCCGAGGGCGAAGATGAAGATCGTGCATCGAGATCGCCTGGCAGCCTACGGAGGGACACAGACGGACCAATGATTGATCGGGACGATCAGCCTTTTTAGGAAGGGGGTGGTGTTACGGCTGTGAGCTTGTGTCATCACTCGCCGCATGAGTCACAACTGGCCCAGGGCTGGGCTGTGCCCTGCCTCCTGTATTGCGCGCGCCTTATGCAACAGGGCTACTAGGACAAAGGGATAGTCCAGAATGTTCGTGACTGGACCAGCGATGGAAACCTCGCGAAGCCGTGAACTCTGGATGGATCTAGAAGCATTTATTGAGTCACCGGCCTGCTATATAAGAGCGACCTGTCACGCAGCAGTGGTTGTTGTGTTTTACGAGCTAGTGCGAGCGATTATCTTGTGCGACAGAAGTGTGGTGACGAAGTGCTGTGCGAGTTACGAAATCCAGTGGCATTGTTTCTTCAGCTTGTGGACAGCGAAATAGCCTGCAGCAAGTGATCGTAAGTAATTGTGGTCGGTGAACATAAGGGAGAGGGACAGGTAGTTTCTGTCAAGGCCACCGTACTCATTAGGACGGATTAACTTCTGTGGTCTGTTTACAAGTGGAAGGCCAAGAGCGCATAAGGAAGAGACTTAAGGAAACTGAGTAAGGCTCCTAATTGCTTGTATTTGCTGATTAGTGTAATTTTCTGGCCTGTAATAAATTATATTTCTTTAAGCAGTAATTGGTGTTGTGCTTTGTACCCCCACCGTAATCCAGTTGACAAAAGTGCCACTAGGGGGTGGCACGTAACAATACACTATTCCACTGAGCGATTGATAATCATGGTTATCACTAAATTTCACTTTATTCTTACACAAAAAAAGAATAACACTACTGGTACGGTTGCTGTACTCTAGTACCTTATCCAAACCGACAGTAGTGGCTGCGCGGGCTAAAGCGCTGCGTTAGGTCAAGGGGCCAAGCTCTCTGCTGACTCGGTAGACGCGTGGGTTCGAGCCCCACCGTCGGCTGTCCTTGAAATGGTTTTCCGTGGTTTCCCATTTTCAACACCAGGCAAATGCTGGGACAGTACCTTCTGACAGGCCACGGCCGCTTCCTTCCACATCCTTGCCCAGTTTCATTCATCTTCATCAATTCCATCTCTCATCCCGGCGCGCAGGTCGCCCACGGGCGTCGATTAGAAAGACCTGCACTCGGCCTCTCAGGAGGCTACACGACAAAAAAAAAAAAACCTTATCCAACACGCATACGTTGTAACACAATACACTTTCCACATAAAATCGGGCTAGGATTACGCAACACTCGTTAGACCACGCGCCTATTCTTCTGTCACTTCTCCCTTCAAACGCGCCGGACTGGTAATCTCGATGCGTTCCTTCTTCCCACTGTTCATTCACAGAGCTGTCCTTATTCCAGTGGCGAGGGTTCGAGTCTCGAGCGATCAACTGCGCACCTCCCAACTTCTGCGACTGACAGTACTGTTTTTACAGCTATACAACATGTGTTAACTTGCAAGACTGCAGGCTCTTCCTGCATACATATGCTGCCTACTAAAGTTACTACTGCTTCTCTGAAATGTTCAACCTGTAGTCTTCAGTTGTACTAACCATTTACATACAACTGAGTGGCATTGTCTGTAGCGTGAAAACTGCATGACGCCTGATTGTAAAATGACTTATTGTGAGAGCGTGTAACTGTTTATCGAAAAAGTGTCGAACTGCACTGTGGCGCACTGCGAACACCCTAACAGTCTCCGGCGGTTTCCCGAAACTATGCATCAACTAACACTCACGAGTGACGACTGAAGACTCACTGACTGAAGACTCACAACTCACTGCGTGGACTGACAACTCGCACTAACTGCTACTAACTGCGTGGACTGCACGGAGGTGCATTATATCTAAAACATAGCGACTGAGCACCTGAAGATTGTTCCACAAGCAAGAGCCCCGTATTCCAAAACATCTATCCCAATACACTGTGTACACATTATTCGTGATAGTAAGGTCCGTTGAATAAGAGGATTATCATCGATAATCGATCGTAATTTTAGGGGGTATCAATACTGCGTCCTCCGGACTACTTATGGCGAAATATACGCCATCCCCACTCTCACACCGAAACTCTCCAACCCAGACGGGTCCGCGGAAGGATCCCAATTCTGGACCACTGATTTATTAATTTCTTGATGACTTAATTATTCTATTTATCTGCAAAAAATCTCAGGATTTCCTCCGGCTTGTTGTAGTCAATGGTTCGGTCCTGGGTGCTGCCGTATCGTAGAAATAAATTAATTTACAACTTAGGGGCGTGGTGTAACCAGAATACGACGTTCAACAGAACATTCCAGAACGAAAACTGATGCAAGCCCCTCGAAAATCTTTGAGCGTACACCTGCGTGGTAAATGCGTGTTATAGAAGCATGTTCTCGACTTGCCTTTGTCTGTGAATTCCGTGCGACGCATCTCTGGTTCGTCAAGCGGCCAGTTGCATGACTTGCCCTAATAACACTGCGGCAGGAGTTTAATATGATTAAAATGATGCAAAATTAGGCTTCCTTTTCCCCCTACCAATCGAGGCTCATTTAAACGCTGTTCTTTAGCATGACTGAAAACCATGCGAACTTAGACTACGACCGTAGGATAAGGGCACAATATATATATATATATTATATTCGATGTCAACAGATTTCTTTTTTGTAGAAAAGCAAGCCGCGTGGTCTTCACCCGGCCGCTTGCAGTCACGTGCAGCCACCACTCGGATGACATTCGACGAGCGTATTATCTAGCACCTTTGTGCGTCTTCGTAAATAATCATTGACGAGCTGAACAATCGTTTTCTCCCTCGGTCGCACCCTTGCCCACGTGAAAGCCACGTGGCTTGCCCAGCTCTATATGGAAACTGAATAATTCTATTTTGCAAGATGAGCAACCGCACGAGCAATACTCCACAGAATAGGAACGTTGGAGATACCCTGGACTGGTGGCTGCTCTATGTGGAACCTCGAACAATGGCTATAGCTCCTAACGTCGCCATCTCTTAAGCCAGACTAAACTGCCTACGTTAGTTTATAAACAAGATCCTACCAACCCGGTAACTTACCAAAGGATGAAGCAAATAAGGGCCCAGTTGTTGACACTTCATTGGAGACTAATCAAGAAGGATTAAAACTCGAGCGTGATATAATCAATACAACCTGACGAGACTCCTTCCTTCTGTCACCTCATGCCAGCCTGTCACAGAGGTCGTCAGAAATATGCATATGAATGTTCCACCTCTGAAGGATAGATTCTCAAGGTCCATCAATAGATAAAAGAAGCAATAGGAAACCTTTTTGAAGACTTGTACGGAGTAGGACTGTCATCCCCCAGTAGGTTTTGTAGGCCGGTCCTGGACCAAGGGCTAACGCGCACGGTGGCCGCAGCGCGCAACTGACCCTATGCTTATTGTATAAAGTGAGAGTCATAGCTGGACCAGGGACTACTGCGTAAGATGACCGCCGCGCGCAAGCGAACTCTTAAATACAGGGCTTTTCAAATAACTATTTATTAAAACTCAGCCATATTTTTAGGTTTATGCCGTGTTTTGTGTGGGGTTACGCCCAGCAACAACAAGCGGGCTCATCAGCTTTGCCGGGTGCAAACTTTGTTATTTGACACCCAGAGGGTAGCTTGCATGTCGAATTTCGTTGTTCCTTGAAGCACTATGAAAGTCAAGGGGGTTAGATATCTAAGCTCCTTGAATACTATAGCGCTTTCTAGTAGAGAAATGAGGAACTTTGTGTTGGCGGAAACTCCCGAGATTAATTTTGCCATTATGAACACGGCCTACTGAATTCAAATGGGTTCTTCGACATACCAACATCGCATGACATGCGTGTCGTATTTTTGGCGCCTTTCAAAAATCACTTTCCACGGCCAGGAGCGGACCTACAAGGTATTAAAAGGGCTGATATACTTTCCAATACCAAGATAATAATGTGAGCAATAGTGAGAGCAAAGTGGTAGAAAAGTGGTAGCAAAGTGGTAGATAAGTGGTAGAAAAGAGGTAGAAGAGTGGTAGCAATTCGGTTTGGTTTGGTTTTGGTTCGGTTTCGGTTCAGTTTGGTTCGGTTTGGTTCGGTTTAGTTCAGTTTCGGTTCGGTTTTGGTTCGGTTTAGTTCGGTTCAATTCGGTTTCGGTTCGATTTGGTTCAGTTTAGTTCGGTTTGGTTCGGTTTGGTTCTTTCGGGTTGGTTATAAAAGTGAGGGTATTGTTGGTTTACATTAGTATTTTATGATGTGTGTTTGGAAAGTTTGTTTTAACAAATTTCAACACTTTGCTTTTTGAATGCCCATACACTTTTACAAGTTACAACCCGTTTGCTAATGCGATCGTAGAATGTTAAACACCTGTATGGTATGAAATTTTAGCTGATGCAACATTTCCCTACAATTGTGCAATTTAACTTTCTGTTACGTCATGCGACAAGTTGTTTTTTCTTGTTTTAAACGATAAAGCAAACTCGCTGTGTGTATAGTCTAGGATACGGTGACCACATCGTGAAAGACCGTCTAACCAACCTTTCTACAGTCTTGTAATACTGAGTAAGCAGCTGTTAACCTTGACTTGGCTGTATTAGGGAGCCCTTAGCAAGAATATCTTCACAGATTGACAGGCTGATCAACACAGATTGTCTCATCATCGACAGATCAGATTCCGACACAAGCATCTACGCAATCCAGACGCTACTGCTCCAAGCTCCGACTCCAACCGTGAATTGATGTCAAATTGATGATCTGCCAGCCCCTCCGCGAAGCTTACACTTCGTAATCGACAAGTTTTTCGATATTGAGCTACTCCACTTAGGATTCATAAAGGCCTAATTTCACTTCACTAATTTCACTTGAATGAGAGATCATGTTTCCATTCAAATGTTCAGCATCAAACCCACCATCCAAATCAAGCAACTCCTGTCGCCCCAGAGTTTAAATACAAGTTAAACTCATCCCTTCTCCCTAACAAGCAGCCAATAAATAATTATTTTGATTAATTATTCAAATAATTCAAATTTAACCAGCGCACTCATCGTCACTGCTCCAACGGTTTTTAAACTGGAACATTGAGTGACTGGTGTTCGTATTTCTCTTTCCCTCATTTCTAAGGGTCTACCAAGGTATTTGCCCCTTATCATCCCCATTTATTCATAAAACTCACACATACACTACCCACTCACACAAACATGAATTCAGCAGGACTCATTACAACTGCAGAATCTCCGAACCCAGAACATCTCTGCAGTTCATCACAACCAACATCGCCCCATGGCACCTTCCCGAATGTTGATTTCGAGGAGCAGGTTTGATATGCTTCTCCCTCCCACAGGACCCTTAAGAGTACGCTGATCCTCCTCCGTCCTCCCTTAACCAAGTTCATTACTATGATTGAGGAACTAGGTAATTACCATATTGCCATCACTCCCACCAAGGATGATTACATCATTTTCCTTATGCAGGCTCTTCGGAGACACCCGGACCCGGCTATCCCCTCCCTTGTACTTGTCTCCTTCCGACCCATTACATATGATACAGAACACACTCTATCAGACATTCCTCCTCTCCCTGTGACACAACATGAGTCGACACAAACAGATGACGAAACAACACTGGTCACCGTGGAAACACAAACAGAAGACACTCCATCTACATTTCCTGACTTACAACACGAGTTTACTCATACAGTCCCTGGCACAGGTGAGCGCTGTACACAAACTAAAGAAGCCGACATTCGACTGAAGAGGAAAAACAAGAGTTCTCAAGCCTCTGTCCAGCACAAATCCGAACCCTCAGGCCTGGTCTCTCCTCCCTCAGAGGGTGACGACATCCTCACGCCCCCGACACTGCAATGGTTGCTACTCCCTCAGAGAGCACTGCAACACCTGCTCCACCAACGTCCCCCCCCCCCCCCCTCTACACCTATATATACAGAGGCGTCGCGACGTCTACCACCCAGACAACGATCTACACTCATTACCCAGTGCTACAACTGTCAGCGCCATGCAGCATATGAACGCAAGTACGATGCCAGGGGCAATCGATTTGGCGGTCCGCATCGACATAAAGATTGCACGGTGCGTAGAG
Source organism: Meconema thalassinum (assembly GCA_946902985.2). Classification (NCBI taxonomy): domain Eukaryota; kingdom Metazoa; phylum Arthropoda; class Insecta; order Orthoptera; family Tettigoniidae; genus Meconema; species Meconema thalassinum. The sequence continues at coordinate 810,487,319 of OX336388.2, forward strand.
ACACTCCCACGTGTATAAACTGTGGAGAGCGACTCGTGGCGTCGTACTTAGGATGTAGGTACATCACAAATGCGCTAAAACATCAACACAGGCAGTTGCAGCGTACACACAATCGCTAACACATCCCATCCCTTCTCTCTCTGCCCATTTCCCCTCCAAGCACTCCACAATTCCAAAATACAGCCCTTGCAAGTATACTACACATCATCCAACAGCTAATTGCTTCCAATGAGCTCTCCCACACTCTGACAGCAAACCAAGTACTCACTCATAATCCCCTGCTTACCTCGCAGCCCCGCTGTGTGCCTGCTCGAGTGGTCAGCCACGGCCGACCCTCTCGGGATGGTACCCAGCGGGCCGCGGACCTATTCACATTGCCTCCGTGTTGTTAGTTTCCCTTATTCTTACTTCTTGTCTCCCACATTATTTACGAGCCCTCTGGCTCCCTCAATCTTTCTTTATCCTATGCTTTAGGTCATATTATGAACAATTATGCTGCTAAAGGTAAAGGAAACCTCCTAATGCCCCCTAATTCCCACTCCTACATCTTGCCTACATCCTCCTACCCCAGGTCATAAACTGGCCAGTTTTATTCCATGTATAAATGCCCAACATTCTCACTCATTCAGTCCTATAAAACTACCCCTTGATAAAGCACTAAAGGCCCCAAGATGGGCTGAGAGGCTAAACTTATATGCATCGAAGGCGGCGAAGCATGCAGGTCAAGTCAGGAATATCTTCAGTTGACTACTACCTCTCACGGTGATCACATCGTGAAAGACCGTCTAACCAACCATTCTACAGCCTTGCAATACGAAGTAAGCAGCTGTTGGCAGAAAACAACATTCATGGTTGAGGAAACTATTCCAAGCTATAAATGCAAAGAATGAGGAAAGACTTCGAGACTATGATAGGAAGCGTCACGAAGTATCGTGAGGTGAATTTCATCAGTGTAAAACCTGTGGATATAAATTCAACAATGCCTACAACGGACGTCGCCACGACGAATGTTGGAATATTATGTCATCAGCTAATAGACAAACATCTGAACCTACAAAACATTACCTTCTTTCAATGGTTCCTGACAATAATGGACTTACTGAACATGAAACGTCTTTTCAAGGTCGCCTTAAATCCTATCTTATACGTTGTGACACGTGTAAGGATTTAAATTCATACCTTGGAGAGTCCAAACATCAAATTATCCAAGCTATACAGAAAGAACAATCAAACCACAAGTCGATATAGGTTAATCTTGTGGCTGATTGTAGATTTATTCATACGTCTACCAATAAAATTACAGATCGTAATTAGGCCATATTTTTGGAAACAGACTTAAGTAGTTTCTTGGAAACGCAATTTAAAAAGTTAACTACGGAAATGGAGGAATCTGAGATAAATGGCAGTAATTGGAATTTTCTATCGGTTGAAAGAGTGCGATTGAAAATAATTAAGTATAATCCCTTTCGTGGTAGCACATATATTCCATTACTAGCAGCTATAAAACAAAAAAGCCTGCGTTAATCCTCAAAACTTTAAGGACGAGAGGTGTTTCATGTATGCCATTTTAGCAAAACTGGTTAAAATGAAAGCTCAACGTGTTTGTAAATACAAGGATCTGGAAAACAAATATAATTTTTCAGTGATATAGTTTCCTACGTCGCTAGCTGACATTACCAAATTTGAGAAAGCAAACGATATATCGATCAATGTATTGGGACTGGATGACGACTACAAACTGTTTCCTCTGAGGGTTGTGGGTCGAGAGCTACGAGACCACCGTGACCTTCTTCTGCTAAGTTCTCCATCTGGCCAGAATCACTACGTCTTCATCAAAGATTTTGATAAACTAGTAGGACAACTGATTACTAACCGTGACAATAACATATATACGTGTAAACGGTGTTTACTCACTTCGATGATCGATATGGGCAACGAGAGGTAGATAAATTAAAAGACCATAGAGCTTTGTGTTTCTTGAATGGCATTGCTAGGTTTGAAATGCCTATTAAAACCCAATTCTCAAGTCTATAATGAGGAAAAAATGGTCAAGATACCTTATGTTGTCTATGCAGATTTCGAAAGTATACTCTTACCGTATCAAACTTGTGTAGTTAACCGGAGGCAAGTTATACAGATCCAAAAAGGTCATGTTCCTATGAAATTTGGTATATATGTTAAACCCTCACCGGCTGTGGAACACATTAAGACAAACCTTCCGAGCCAACCCCTTATTTATCGTGGTCCTGACGCTGCAGAAAAGTTTATGGACTGTTTAATATCACTAGGTAATGAAATTGATGGCCTTACGGCTTAAATGTTACAAAGGCTTTAACTCATGATCAAGAAGAAGATTTCCAAACTTCTGAAACGTGTTATTTGTGTCATAAAACATTTACCGAAGAAGAGTGGAGAGTTAGAGATCATTGCCATATTACAGGAGAATACCGTAGAAACGCTCATAATAACTGTAATTTGAGGTGTAAAACACGAAACCCCGTTCCCGTATTTCTAAATAATATGAGTGGATATGATGCAAATTTAATCGTAAATCAGTAGGGATGTACTACTGAGAGAATGGACGTTATCCCTAACTCCAGAGAAAAGTACATCTCCTTCACCAAATATGTAGGAAATTTTAAGCTTCGATTTGGTGATACGTTTCGAATAATGCGGAGTAGTTTGGAAAACTTAGTTACAAACTTAACATCATATCCTGAAACAGACAAGTACTTTGGGAAAGAGAATTCAACGCTTTTGACTCTTAAAGGTGTATTTCCTTATGATTACATTGATTCTTGGGAAAAATGAAATGAAAAGTGATTACTTCATAAAAAAGCATTCTTTAACAAATTAAGTCTAGAAGATGTTAGCAAAGACGACTATGACATGCCGAAAATGTATGGAATCAGTTCAAAATTAAACCTCTAGGGGAATATAGTGACCTTTACCTAACTTCAGATGTGCTCCTTCTTGCAGACAGCTAAGAAACTTTTAGAAACAAAACACTAGAAACACACAGAGTGGATGCTGCACACTTCTTTACTTCACCTGGTTTAAGTTTCGAGGCAATGCTCCTTTACACTGGAATTGAACTCGAATTGCTACAGGATTACGATCAGATTCTTTAAATAGAGCCTGGAATACTTGGAGGAATGAGTCAGGTTTCTCAACGGTATGCTGAAGCAAACAATAAATATATGGAAACATATGCCACAGAGAGGCCATCACTGTTTATTAAGTATGATGACGCCAACGACCAATACGAGTGGGCTATATGCCCCCTCCCCCTCCTTACGGAGGATTTCAGTGGATCTCTCCAGATACCATTATTCTAGAATCGCTAAAGAAAGACGAACCTGTCGGATACATTCCAGACGTTGGTGTTGATTATCCATCTAACCTTCTTGATCTACACGACGATTTATAGCCCAGTCACTTAAGCAAAAAAAAGTCCTCTCGGCACGCCAGAAGGCGGAGGTAGGTTTCACCGGACAAACTTGGGGGATAGGCGAAAATAGGCAGAATATGCAGGTTTTCGTAGAAGGATCAGACCTCATTTATTGCGAGAAAATATTTTATAATTGGAGCTTAATTAACTTTGTTTTTCGTCATTTTATGCTTATTTTAAACATTTTATTGTCTTATGGGAACGGTAACCTTCTTGTAATTTGGGGTCCATTTTTATACTTGTGGTCACACTGTCCTTATGCAAGGTTTCGACACTGATGTGTGGCTATGTAATGGTCTGTTACTTCTTCACGCAAAATTAGATCTCCCGCAGAGATTTTGGTTGGTTGCTCAGTTTAGGGGCTGCGACAACGCGGTCATATAACCCCGTGTACTTAGGGATGGCTGTATTAGTCTGTAATTCAGGTAAGGACTGCAGACGGTCAATTTCAAGCAGTAGTTCCTAATGTTGCTACCAGGTACTACCGTCAACGACACCTAGCTGTGGACTTGGCTACTAGATGCCACCGCAACCAGCAACTCGCAACGAACGTTGGAACTTCCCCTCCAAAGGAAAGCATACCGAGGGATTTTTAGCGCTCTTAGAAAATCCAACGACTTCGGCCGACTTGGAACTCGTGACCTTGGGCATAGACATTCAGCATGCTACCAGTTACGTCACCGAAGCCGCTTCACACTTAGTCAGATGAAAATCTGAATCTGATCTCGTGCAAGTGCGTTATCTTGGCAACGTCTGGTGGCTCATCCCTCATAAATTTAGTAGTGTTGCCATGGCAACCTCTGATAGCTCTTGGCATTTTCTTATAATTCCGAAATCATTTTTCTCATCCCTTGGCGTAATGGTGGGTCATATCAAAAATTCTTTCAGACAAAAGTTTTAGGTAATTATTAGGGGAATATTGTCCATTTTGTACGGTTTTGATATTGTGCCTATTAAGAGAGATATGATTAATGTTTCCCGAAAAACCCACTTTTTCCCACCCCTTTGGTCAATGGTTGGTGCTATAAAAAAACTCTTCAAACATAAATTTTTGGGCTTTATCCGACACATAGTATGAACGTTGAACGGATTCGATATGTCACATATGAAGAGAGTTATATCAATATTTCACTTTTTCGAAAAAAAGCCCCCCATTTTCACCCCCTTCGACCGATTTATCCCAGTAACGAACTCGACCGAGATTTTATAGGTATACATATTCGGTAAAAAATTCAAAGTGATTGGTACAAAATTACGGACGTTATCGTGTCCACAAGAAACTGATATACATACATATATATACATAAATTATATATAGACTTATGAACTGACGGTGGTTTTGGGGTCTGGGGGATGTGAAACGCGAAGATATGTCGAAATTTTCCGGAAGTCGAAACATGGGACCCATTGCAATAGTTAGCTTTCTAATGAAATCTACCTAAAAGCGGGTTAACCTCGGAATGAGAGATAACAAGCTGTAAATTCGTATACAGCATCATTTTGGTTTTCTAAACGTTGTCTCAAAAGTCTCATAAAATATCGTGTCTGCACCATAAGTTATGCAAGGTCGAAAGTCACAAAAGTCAGTTTTTCGCGACTTTCTAGGTTTCTATAGCTCCAATGATGTTAACACTTATTATAAAAATTGTAGAGCATAACATTTGTGATAAAGTTTGTTTTTATGTTTCTTGCATACGCCCAACCGATTTTGAGATAGTGGGCAGAGAGCCCGCAGCGCTCAGCCATACTCACTGCAATGCGAGGTCAACAGTGAATCTCAGTGAATAATACCTTGTATAAAGTTATTAAATCATTGAAATATCATTCACAATAAATAATTTGTATTATTTATTAGTCAATATCCGGCCCCGTGGTGTTGGGTTAGCGCGCCTGCCTCTCACCCGGAGGCCCGGGGTTCGTTTCCCGGCTCTGTCAGGGATTTTAGAAACTGACGTGATGGCTGGAACGGGGTGCACTCAGCCTCATGAGGACAATTGAGTATGACAGTGAGGCAAGGCCCGATCACGAAAACAAAGAATAACGGCCGAGGGGACACGATGCGCTGATCACGCGTCACCCCAATATCTGCAAGCGAAATGGCTGGGCAGTGGTCGCTTGATAGGCTCGAATTGAAATTAAGGGGAAATATATAAATCTTTAATTATTTGACGAACAAAAGTATTAATTTACTTCTTCTTCTTCTTCTTCTGCATCGTCGTCATATTCCGGGCATATAAAAATGTCACTTTCATTGTCATCATCTTCGTTGTCCTGAATCGTTGTTTCCAGCCCTTCCAGAATGTCCAGGTCATATGCATTCTGTTCCTCAGAGTCCCTTTGTGATAAAGCAGCACTGAGGCAAGCTTGTCCATTACACTGGTCACAAGCTAAAGTGCATTGCAATCCCGATTTTCTGCACCCACAGCGTACACCACATCCAATCTTACAATTACAAAATAGTGTATTAAGTAATTCCTCAGGAGCTGGTGGTAATATTATTGTTTTTGGCTGTTCAAAGGCGGAATGAAGAAAAACCGAGTTGCACACCCAGGGAAACTCCAAACACAACCACTCTTTTATGCTCATTGAAAAATTAGAGAGTGTAGATATTAGAACAAAACAAGCAATATATGATTCTGATGTACTTATCATAGAAACACCTATCGAAGAATCCAAACATGAGAGGACCCCCGTCGTCATCGGAGAACACATAGATTTGCTCGTTATTTTCACTGGACGCACTCAACTAATTCAAGAAGAAATTTTCTTCAAAAAGGTTGGAAAAGGCAATGTCAAAGCACAAATCTATTCATCAAAAAGTTCTTACAAATATCCCCTTTCAAATTTTTTTTTTACATGCATTCAATGACACAACATCTGCGCTGTTTAAAAAAGGGAAAAAAACTTTCATGAAATCTCTACAAAAACGTGCCCATTTCGACCGAATGGCTCAAGATTTTCTACAAGAAAACTGCCCTGTACAGCAATTATACGAAAATGGATTACGCATCTTACTAGCGATATATAATGCTCTTAAATCTCAGGGCAATATCGATCATCTACGATATACTCGGTTCATAAAGTCTACAAAGCTCCATAAACCTGTCCAGCTATCCAATCTTCCACCGACAAGTGCATCAGCTTATAAATCGTGTTTATTACCAGGTTCAAAAATGGTTAGAAGAGACTTTTGACACAACGTTTAAAACACCAAAATGATGGTGTATACGAGTTTACAGCTTGTTATCTCTCATTCCGAGGTTGATCCCTAATATGACTGGACTATTACCTTTTCTACCAGAGTGTATACAACCTATGAATTCACCTCTTAAGAAGCTAATTCCTCATCTTGGAAATCGAATATCGGCAGTATTAAAGGTCCCGGGATATTCTCAGAGACCGGTAGCGCTTACATGGCTACTAGTTCATGCGTGGCGTGAATTGACTCCACGGTCATAGTTGAAGACCGTCCTGAATACAATAGCATACACAATGTCTAGACTTGGCAACACACCACAGGTACATATGCACTAGGCACACACAGCATTCAGGAATGCGGGGCTGGGTCAGAAAAGGGGGGGGGGGGGGAGCAGCCCAGCATAGATAACAAATCCGTCAGTCGCGCGTTGCCAGGACTCGAGTGAACTGAACTGCGCCCTGATGTACTGCACAAGACGTCTACCAGATAAGTAGCCTATACAATGCAGTACAATCAGAATTGACCCTCCACAACCACCACATAGTCACTCCAAATAAACAAATTCAGATTACAACCAACAAATACCAACGAATTGCATTACCAATACTGCAACTAAATAAGTCAACATATTGTAAATATTTTCACCCCCATCATCAATATAAATTTTATAGCCTAAGTGTAATGGATCTGATGATGTTCCCTTGACGATTGAAACTGGTCATCCTAGTGTATTTATTAATATCATGTAATTTTTTTCAGGGTTAGGGTATAACCCAACTCTTTTGGGTATATTCGTGTTGACCGACTGAAAAGCACCAAACATTTGTTTACTTAGGAAACACTGAAAAATGGCTTCAAACTACATAATGTTCACGGCTAGTGAGACAAATCACTCAGGCTTAAATGGCTTAAACTCATGAACTTAGAGAAGTCAATTTGTTTCAATTAAAAATGTATAGAACTGTACCTCACCCCTAAATACGTACCAATTAAAACCGTACCGAAAACACCAGCGCCGATCATTTCAATTAAACATCCCAAAGCGCTTTGGATAAAAAACGAATTAAGATTCGCATACATAAGAAAGCAAAAAATCAACCAACAATTATACAACATTCAATTGCAACTAAGTAATTTCTGGCATGCATCCCAATAGGAACAGCTTCACCGAGCACCTACATGACTCTGTCAAAATAAGAGCAACGAGGAAGCACGAATCGCTAGAATTTGAACTAACCAAACTAGGAATAACACAGAAAAATCAACCTTATGAGCAACACACGAATAACAATTAATTCAATTTCCACAGCAGAGTAAACAACAGAACGAACGTAACTGTTTCTCAAGAATAAATTTATTTATTTATCGTATGGCTCTTAGTGTCGGGAGTGTCTGAGGACATGTTCGGCTCGCCGGAGGCTGTAGCTGCTTCATGCTGACACCCATAGGGTGAGCTACAAGTTCCGTTTAATTTCAAATACAGTAGCTCCAACTTTCGCTACCAGATGTCAATGACACCTAGTGGTGAACACTGGAACTTTCATAGGGCGTTCCAACGAAATCTAATCTAGAAATTAAGCTCCACACAAGTTTAGTCTGTGGAAGGATCTTTGACATGCCATAAATCTATGACATGGGACCGCCGGCTTTACTTCCCTTCCGAAGGAAGGCATACTGAAGGATTTTAACGCTCTTAAAAAATCCGATGACTTAGTCCGGGTTTGAACCCGCTATCTTGGGCACCACAGTTCAGCATTCTACCTACTATGCCACCGAAGCTCAATAAGAAATGAAAATGTTTGACAAAGGAATGAAATACAACTGCACAGACGCACACACGAACCACAATATAAAACAGTTCATCACAGATATTGAGATAGCCAGTCATAAGCTTCCAGCACAAGATAGGGAATTAACCAAAATTCTTGCCACCAACGAGGCCAAAAAATCCTCAAACGAGAGGGCGAAAGCAGCAACACTCAAGGCGACAAGCAACTTAAGGAAATAAAGTCACTGAAACAAAAAATACAAGAACATGACTTAGTCGTCACGAAAGCAGATAAGAGACCGGCAGCGCTTACATGGCTACTAGTTTATCCATGACGTGAATTGACTCCACGGTCATTAATAGTTGAAGACCGTCCAGAATACAATAGCATACACAATGTCTAGACTTGGCAACACACCACAGGTACATATGCACTAGGCACACTCAGCATTCAGGAATGCGGGGCTGGATGAGAGGCGGGGAAGCAGCCCAGCATAGATAACAAACCCGTCAGTCGCGCGTTGCCAGTACTCGAGTGAACTGAACTGCGCACTGCTGTACTGCACAAGACGTCGTCCATATAAGTAGCCTATACAATACAGTACAATAAGAATTGACCCTCCACAACCACCACATAGTCATTCCAAATAGACAAATTCCGGAGTTCTATCACCACTCTTAGCATCTCACTAAAACATCATATAGATTACAACTAACAAATACCGACGAATTGCATTACCAATACTGCAACTAAATAAGTGTACATATTGGAAATATTTCCACCTCTATGATCAATATAAATGTTATAGCCTAAGTGTAATGGATCTGATGATGAACGCTTGACGATCGAAACTGGTCATTCTAGTGTATTTATTAATCTTATGTAATTGTTTTCAGGATTAGGGTATAACCCAACTCTTTTGGGTACATTCGTGTTGACCGACTGAAAAGCACCAAACTTTTGTTTACTAAGGCAACACTGAAAAATGTCTTCAAACCACATAATAGTTAATAACTAATACATAATTATTTGAAAAGCCCTGTATTGAAGATTTCGGTTGCGCGTGGTGGCCATCTTGTGCAGTGGACCCTGGCCCAGCTATGACTCTCGCTTTGTACAATAAGCATAGGTTCAGTTGCGCACGGCAGCCATCTTGTCATTAGCCCCTGGCCCAGCATCGGCCTATAATATCTACTTCCCTCATTGACTACAACGACCCATACTTCAAGGGAATACGTGGAAGGGTCTAGCATCGTGACGCCTGAGCTACGAGAAGACGAAATACATCAAGCAATATTGCAGAGCGCTTCTACAGGGAGTTTCACTTAAAGTGGGGCCGGACACACAGCTGACGCAACACTGTCGGTAAAAGGTCCAGCCAAAGGTCAGACGAGCACATTGCAACATGGAGCTGAGACAGTTGCGACGCAGGATTTGTCGAGTAAAATTGACTTCCTTGTTTCGTTTATAGCCTATTTAAAGTTACTCGTGTTTAATAACGTGTGCACGTGGTTATTGTTAAATTGTTATTGTGTTTAAAAATTTTATAACATAGTATTGCTGAGTGTTTAAGCCTATTGCTTCAATTGACATGAAGTTCCGTGACGAACTAAAGAGCCTACTTTTCTTAAAATTTAAGATTCTTACCAATGATTAATCTATATGGACCTATCTAGAATAATGACGAAATATTTAAAGTTGGTAATATCGAAATTTCTAATTAGTTCGAAATATACCTGGCATAATATAGCCTAATTTGGCAGCCCTGGTGACTGAATATATTCTTAGTTCCATCTCTTAAGGTACAGAATACAAAATTTGGTTGAAGTCCAATGGATAGCATGGACGTTACATGCAGTTAGATATTGGATCTATCAACGCACGTAAAATCATGTTGGCAACAATGTCATGCATGTGTTGGTAATAAATAATCTGAAATATTATGATCTATTGTTGTGCCAATTTTGGATGAAATCCATTTGTTGGTATAGAAGTTAATGGTATTTTAAAATTGGACCTATCAGCAGGCTTAGAATCATGTTGGCAGCACTGACGTATATTAGTTAGTCCAAATTAATCTAGAATGTCAGGTACTATACGTGCACAAAGTTTAGAGCTGTTGGCTTGCTTACTCTCTGATATATTGATTATTAGGGTAAAACATATAAACATCATTCATTAACAGTTGGCAGCCCTGATTGCCCTTAAGAATACGCATAGTCATATTTGTTATGGCGCATATAGCACGTACGAAATTTGGTTGACATCCAATTCATCGTATAGAAGTTCCATGTATTTAAAAATTGGTCCTATCAGCAGGCTTAAAACCATGTTGGTAGCACTGACATACATTAGTTGCTCCAAATTTATCTAGAATGTCAGGCACTATACATGTGCAAGGTTTAAAGCTGTTGGCTCGCATACTTTCTGATATATTGGTATTTGGATAAAAAATAGAGAGAGCATTTATTAGCAGTTGGCAGCCCTGGTGGCTCTTAAGAATACGCTCAGTCATATCTGTTTAAGTACACATAGTACATACGAAATTTGGTTGAAATCCAATTGATAGTGTAGGAGTTATATGCATTTAAACATTTTACCTATCAGTAGGCTTAGACTCATTTTGGCGACACTGTATGGCCACCTGAAAATTAAACTGAAGTTTTATTATCTATATGTGTGCCGATTTTGGATTAGTTCCCATGTATACCTTCCAAGATATCCAACATTGAGCTCAAATTTCAATTGCGATTTTTCAGCAGTTGGTAGCACTGACATCATTTTCAAGTATGACATTGAGATGTTCCGGTATAGATCTTTACTCATACCAAATTTGGTTTTGATTGTTGCAGCCGATTAGGAGTTGATAGCGGGGACACACACACACACACACACACACACACAGAGAGAGAGACAGGCAGACAGACAGACGTTTTCCCGAATCGATCTCATAAGTCTACTTTTTCCTCATTTTTGCAAAATGAGAAAAGTAGGCTAAACATTAAGGTTTATGCAACAACACGCTAGATGAACTGAAACTAAATATCGCGAGAGAAATTGAGGCTATCTCGGTAGATGAACTAATGCGTGTGAATGAAAATTTCATTAGAAGATGCCAGAAAAGTGCAGATGCAGGGGATGACATTTTCCAACATCTTCTGTGACAATGATTTTACTTCGATTATGTGTTATTATATGTGCTTGTCATTTACATGCGATTCGTACGGGCGCTCACTCGACCCCAAGCTCTGCAAGTTTCCGTGTGCTCGTCCGACCCTCCACGCGCCGCGCGGCCGGCCCCACTTTGAGTGAGAGACCCTGTAATAAATCCCCAGGGTTAGATGGATTGAGGAAAGAATTCTGTGTATAGCTGTAGATAATCATTAAAGATGAGATTTTGTTGGCATTGAACAACTCCTTTTGTTCTCCACTAGCGACCTACTAATCATAATTATCTGGAATGGCGCAGCTGGTGTTAGGAATAATTCGTCCTTGAACAGCTCCTGACTGTTGTTTGGAAGTTGCATCGTCCAAGAAATTATTGAGCAGTCATTTCAGGCATCGAGCGAGTAGTTTATAATCAAACTTTAGGAGCGTAATGGGTCGGAAATCGACTGTGGCGTTTTGCTGTATGTTCCTTGGGACACGGACTATTTGGCCTTCCTTCATCCGCTCGATAGGACGTTGTTCAAAACTTGTGGAGGGTCATGTATAGAGGTAATACTTGGATTTCCTCGATTTGCGAACTTTTAACTATTGCTCTACTCCACTTTGTTATGTGTAATAGTTCTAAACATCTGAGATATCATTTTCAAGAGCTCCTATTCAGTGATTCAACGACTTAAGATAGTCTGAAATACTTCCTTTGTTGACCAAGAATGAAGTTAAAAGTGGAGAGATTCGACAAGTTTCTGAAGGAGGAGCAAGAATTACAGCTGAGAAGTACAAGAAGTCCGTTAAGTTAGACACAGCGTTCAGATTGATAACCTTAATTACATGTGTATCAGAAATTCTCCACTATGGCATAGCTGTCAGGATTTCTGGGGGCGATTGTGACATTTTCATAAAACGGGCTGGAACAGTTTAAATATGAGCTTTACAATTGTGATGTGCTGTTGGAAAAAGACGTAAGGGTAGCATTCCTAAGAAGATCCATAGATGTACTTGTATTAGTATCTTGTTATCTGCACCGTGATTTGCTAGCATGGAGTAAAGAAGCTATAGAGAAAGTATCATAAAGGATACGCAACTGACTTTATATAGGTAACATGCAAGATGGCTGCTCTTACTGATGGATTTGAAGTAGTGGTGAATCGTAGAACTAAACAGACTTTACTATGACATGCAAGATGGCTGCTATGGCTTTGGAACTTTTGCAGTGGTGATTTGGTGAAATAAAGAACTAGGTCGTCTAGAAAAACAGAGAGCCTACTAGAATTGTTTATTCAGAGAAGAGTGGACAATCACATATGTAATGATAAAAGGAAGAACAAATTTTTATATACTGGAGAGGTATAAACATAATCTATTGGAAATAGCTAGGCGAGGGCTTTATTTTCATACTTTCCTCTCGGAATGAAAAGTATCTTGGCCAATGTCCTAAATGATTTGAATCACAGTTGTAATATAAACGTATTCAGCAGCTTCATATTGAAACAATTCCATCATCGGGAGATACTGGATTACCTAACCAAAGTAATGCTGTCTAAAACATTAATCCGTGTTGAGCAAAGACTATGACCTGGTACAAGTTGATACCATATTGTATTTATACATTTTAGAATAACCTCAGAAATATTATATTAAATCCGTTCCTTTTGTTTTGATTGGTCTATGTTTTCATATTATATTAGATTACAGTATAATGGTATCTTGCCTCTTATCTAATCCTGATTGGTGATATCATCCTACGATCTGAGAAAGGAGAGTTCTGCTGTGCGTTACAAAATGTTATTTCTTTACTCGTTCACAAGCTATCTGCTTATGAACTGGCGCCCTCCCAGATACTGTCGATATATTGTATTATTACAAAGTGGTTAAGAACCCCAACCTATAAAATCCATTACAAGATCAGTAGCAGTTTTCATTGTCAACCTTAAACAAATAGATACATGTATACAAAAATAAAATTCATCACCATGAGTGTTATCATTATCAGACCACGGAGCTTGAGGGGACTTATCCTTGGGCGAAGCCGGGTAGTTTATTAACACATGAACAAACAAAATCAATGAGAGCTGGTTAGTTGACAAAGAAGACTAAGATCCATTTAAAACTCTCATCGCAGACCTGACCACCTTGTCCGCTGTGTCGTGCATCCAACCTGCTGTGTGCTGTGATCATAATTAATCAAGGAACAGCGTACACATGTTAATTACTCTTTGTTTTCAGAGTGTTTTGGGTGCTGTCTGTCGCGGTGAGCTTCGTTATCTGCAGCATGTTTATTAGCAGACAGTGGAACAAGTGGCAGACCTCTCCAGTCATAGTCTCCTTCGCAGAGACTCCAACCCACATCTGGAACATTCCCTTTCCTGCCGTTACAGTCTGCAGCGAGACCAGGTTTCTTCAGAGTCAGCTCAACTACACGGACCTGTATGACAAGTGGTTGGGCCATAACATAACCGCGGAGGAGTAAGTACACCAAGTCATTTCATACCATCATTCGGGCCACCGCAAACAGAAATACGCACACGTAATCGCACCTAACCCTCCTCTGTACATTGATTATGTCAATGAGAACAGCGAGATCATCTGCCCGTCCTATGTAGGTGTGGTAAAAAATCTTCTCGATGTGCTTTGTCCGGTTCCCCGAAAGTTAGCAATCCTCTGGTCTGTGACACAGCAGCTCGATCATTTTGATGCCAAACTAGTCTTTTGTATAACGGAACCACAATATCTACCGTCTACCTGGTATTTGTCTTCATTTAATATTAGGAGGATATCCTCGAAGCACATGCCCCAAGCATTCACTCCAGCTTAACTGCATTCTCAGTATCACCGCCTCTCATACGAGCATAGCCTTGGAACACGGTCGAAAGACGACACTCTCATGCTGATACCCATACACCGCACAGTACGCTATACCAACTCCTTCATTGTTGCTACTGCACGACTCTGGAACAATCTTCCTCGCTCTATCAGAGGAGCAACCCCGTCCAGCTTCAAGCAGCGTTGTGACCCGTACATGATCTCTAGGTAAATGAAAGTCGAACTCAACACTTATTCTTATATTCTTATGTCGTATTACATATATTCAATCTTTCCAATTCTCACTTTCTCATTTACTCTCTATTTACTGTAGACTTCTAAATAACCTTCTTCATCAGGGGCAGATGACCTCGTAGTTCCAACCCTTAAAACAGCAATAACTAACTAACTAACTAACCTTCTTCATCCATTCAAAGTACACTGCATAATTAATCTTGCTCACAAGTCAGTAATGACTAATCATCATCATTATCATCATCATCATCATCATCTACATTTTATCCGTATATCCTTTCCTTACTCTCTATTTAGACATCTAAATAACCTTCATCATCTGTTCAAAATAAACTTCATAATTAATGGCTAATCATCATCACCATCACCATCATCATCATCAACATCATCAGTCAACATTTATCCGTATTTCCTTTTCTTACTCTAATGTTAAACTTACTTCTAAGTATCTTACTTATTCACCCCAGCTATAAATTAGCAGTATTCCTGCCTATACCAAGCTAATCTGTTTTATATTGTATCAACATTGTATTATTGTTAGATTTAAGTAGTATTTGTATTGTTCATTATGTATCAATTGAATAATCTGGTTATGTGGAAGAGATGAACCAATGGCCATAATCCTGCTAGAAAATATAAACCTATCTATGTATGTATGCTATTGTTCTGAAGGCGCGTACACATTAGGTGAGCTAGTCTTTGCTTGTGGGAACTGAGGCGATGTTCTGATCTGCCCATTCTTTGCTCTAATAGACGTTTGTTCCGTTCACAAACGGGCACAAGCATGGCAGACTGGCCAAACGGTAGCTACAACAAAACCCAACTTCAACGGACCCTTTATCAAACGGAAACTTGTCTCAAAGAAAATACTTGACGGTCCCTTGAACTTAGTGGTGAAAAACGTGTTAAATTCCTTTCGTTAAACAAAAATCGCCTTACGTCGACAACGAAATACAAAATGTGCATTAAAACGGAAAATTTCGAAGTTCCGGAATGCAGTGATTTTCAGGAGCCCTGTGAAAGTCTACCTTGTCTGCAGCTAACAAAGAGTGTGCGAATAGGTCTTCTCCAACTTACACGTCAAAGTGTACGGCTAATTGCATGTTTGCCCTCCCCCATGCTCGCTTCAGTGAGCTGTCACACTGTAAATGCTTGTCATTTTTTTTTACCCTTGTCAATGAGCTTCTAACTGAGCACATCTCAACTGACACAGTTCAGCAGCAGTCATTATGGCATCATAAGCAAGAGTTGTGCCTGAGAGTAAAAGTGAAACCATTTTCCATGAATTTCCCCTTCAATATTATTAGTTGTAGTAACTGGTATTTTTCGCCTCTCATAACATGTCCAAAGTTTCTTGTTTTATTATAAGCAGTAGTTCTCTTTGCTTTTACATCCGACGAAGGACCTCGTTATTAGAAATTTTCAGTTATTTATTTATTTATTTATTTAGCGAATGGCTAATGCTGACATTACCAGTAAAATATCTATATTGTGCCCGATTGACGAGGATTCCGGGGAGCCATCGACCTTAAATGACCCTTCCGAAACCCCCATCTCCCAGGAAGACATATAGATCGGGAAGGAATGCATTCTTGGACTGGGAAAGCACTCAAGAAACTGTACTCGGGGGGTGTCGGGTGTAATGAGAGGAAAAACTACCAGTCCAGAGGAATACAAACTCAACAAATACAATAAAGAGGCAAGGCTTACATTTAATCACACTCGGTTTATTAAAAAAAAGTGGCAGACCCCTAACTACTTTCGTGAGGTAAAAACGGCGAGTCCGTGCTAACAATGTTCATAATAATTTAAGTCGTCTCCGTGCGATAATTCTAACAAATTAAGCCTCTCGAAGTCCTACGCAAAAATGAAAAAAAAAACAAAGAATGCAATCTTAGAGAATGACACGTAGATTGTCCCTATCCAATTACTTCGGAGATTCAAGAAAAATAATAGTACAAGAATGATTCTACAGCAAGGTGAGTTATTTACTTGTTTACAATGCAAGATATTAGTTACATTAAAGCACAATAAGTTTAAGGCTACGCTATGATGGTGTCATCTCCAACATTTAACGTTAAAATCATTTAATCTAATGCCTATCGTACGTTAATAATAATAATAATAATAATAGCAACGATGTAAACGAGAAGCGTTTCATCCAAAATTTATTTCCAAGCTAAAGCTATGCACATTCTGATCCTAACAGAAAGTATGAAAAATCTAGCCTAATTACAACACAAATGTATAACATGTAAACACTCTTAAATTATGTGCACGATGGGCGCCACTGCAGTTACCTTCCTACCTCGCAAATCCACTGTTTGTGAACTTGGGTCATGTTTGTGTTGGGCGAGAAAAGTTACGTCGGCGATAGCATGAGTAAAACATGTCTAACATCGCATTATCAGTTAGTAACCGCGTTTAGACACGTAACTACTGACTGTCGTCGCTCAATAGGGGAAAGCTATACTTGTATTTAAAAAGAATCGAAGAAGCAAATCTAAGTTGTGGTCAACAAGGTTCATTTAAGTTTATAGGTTTGGTTAAATTTTATATGAGTTCCTAGCTTTTGGTTTATACTCAGTTTTAGTTGAAAATCCTGATATTTGATTATTACGTTTATATTTGTCAGATTAGTTGAGTCCTATCAGTACCATTGTATTTTAATGACCATATTAAACTCATGTAGTGTAAACAATTGGTGTACCAAACATCCAATACAAACACATATTTGGAAGAAAAATCAATTCCACAACCTCAAATCACACATCTGTGTGCTGATCAATACCACTGATCCATTGATCATCCGCTGTAATGACGTGACAAAAGTTGTACACGTTACCAGCCCATAAAGTACTAAAACTTGTACTTGCATCTAAGGGTAATCATATCCTACCGCTGTAGTGCGTTTTAACGTAACATAGTTCTGTTTAAATCTATACAATCCAAGCTTGAGGATAAGGTTTAATAGTGCTGTCACAACAGCTGTATACTCTGAAGTTATATAAAAGTGTTTCATTTACTTATATATCAGTCGCCTAATGTCTGGAAATCTAGTATTATAAACCAGGGTCTTTTGATTACAGTCATATAAAATGACCCGTTCTTTCGAACCCAAGATAGCTTGCTCAGCTCATCTGATAATGTTACAATTCATAGCTGATTTGGCCGTCGTTTGCTTGTCTAATTAATACAGTTATTTGCTTCACTTCTCCACACTGCATAAACGGGTTTTCAGGTAGTAATGTTCGATATTCACTGGGCCCACTGCCTTCTATGTAATTTAATAAAGAAAAGAGTCCGCTGTCATCGCGTTTACAAGGTCAAAAATAAACAAAATAAAGTGTGACATTGGCTTCTTTCACGGCCAACAGCTGGTCGTTGAGTTTCACTGCTCAAATAAAGTACAACAATTGAGACACGACTGTGTCACAATTCCTACACGCTAAAGTGTGTTGGTTCGATGCTCTGTCGAAGTTATATAAAAACGTTATCTACAAAAACTGTTGGCAAATGCATTTATCCTCAGCAAGTGCAAATGATACGATATTTTGTGGTTCCTCCACCACTAAGAGTACATGTTATCAATGAAGCCTACCTAGGAATGGGCGTCGTAAGGTCATAACTAATCTAATCCCCAAAAACAGGATCGTACATAAAAATATGTTCGGCAATCCGCCAGACTCACGTGTGCTCTTCATATTTTCTTGCATGGTTTAAGTAGAAAGTTAGGCATGTAGATGGAATACCTGTAGTCCACGTGCTTGCTTTATAGTGCGATCCAGCCATGACTAATCCATTCCTAATGCGATACAACCGTCGCTAGACCATTGGTGATGCGATCCAACCATAGCTAAACCATTTGTAGTGCGATCCAACCATCGCTAAACCCCGCCATCCTATGGGATTTGTTACTCCACCTCTACAGTTATAGTTGAATGAATAATTGGCATTTCTTCTGTACAATAAATGTGCGTTAAAAATGCCATGATGCCGTGAGATTTGGTTGCACTGAATTTACTATTACGCCTCAAATAGCAATTGCACTGAATTTTCACTGGTGTAATGGTTAGCAAGTTTTAAAGGCCATTGGTTTTCCGCTCACAGAATTTAAATCTTGTAGTTTGTGCTACAGTACACACTAAAAACTGGTTTACTTTAAATCCACACGTAAAGTGTCATCACTGTTCTACACTGTTCTATAAATTCAGCTGCACGTATGAAAACGTGGTTTGGCAGCGTGCTCAATGCCTCTATTAGATAGTACTTGCAATTTCACAAATATTCAGAATTTACTATTTCTGATGGTTTTAAATGCACTCAGCAGTTATACTGCACGCAAACGCGTATCCTTATGTATCAGATTGAGTTACATAATACTGATATTCCTCGATTATGTCGAGCACGTTTTGACGTTGTTCAGGACCATGCCTGTCGAAGGTTACACGTCAAGCTATAATGCTTGCGATAGGAGAAAGACTGTTTCATCAAGATACTGGATGGACTCTCTAGCGAATAGTCAAGTGTGCGACTATGTGAATATCTATGGAACTCACTTGGGATCATTCATAATCATGTCTCTTATTTTAATAAATCATATTCTTCTTCTGTGCATTGAAAATATTTACAACATCGGTTAAAAATCATGTGTTTTACAAAACATAAAAAATATAATACACTCTCGGCGCGGCAACTCATATAAGTCAAATGAGCGCTCAATCGGCCTCCTCCATGGATGGTGAACTCTACATGAGCCAAAGAGGTCACATGGCAAGTGTGACATCGGGTTCAATATATACATATCTACAGACGAGAAACAATTTGTGCTTCACAACTGAATATCCAGATTTTCAATCCAGCGTACATCATCTGGGGTTACCAACATGAAGTAGGCTTCATCACCGTGATAAGCTCGAATCTTGCATTCACTGACAATGTGATGAATAGTCTTGTGTAGAACTCCGCAGTCACAGTCTGGATTAGTTAGCTTTTTCCACATGTGAAGAGCGTCTCTACACCGACCATGTCCTGTTCTGATTCTCTTCTGGACAGTCCAGGTCTTGCGTGATAGGTTGAATCCACTCGGAAATCTGGGACCTGAGAAGAAGGTACGCAGACGCATATCTGTTGCTGCTTCCCACCGACCTTTCCATTCATCAAGAGATTTAAAATCCTTAGCATACATGTCAGCAGCATCACGCAGAGTAGGATGGCGTGATTTTAGTCTTTTAAGATTCAAAATTGGCAGGTCATAATGCACGGGTAGACTAGGATTCCTGGAAATCTTGTGGAATTCCTTCATAAGGGCATTAGATCGGAGTAGATCAGGTGGCATTATACCGGGTAGCAGTGGAAGCCAATGAACTGGAGAAGATGTGATTGCGCCAGATATGGTGCGCATTGTGGTATTAAGTAGGGTGTCAACAAGCCCTGTGTGAAGGCTGTTCAACCAAACAGGTGCACAATACTCAGCACTTGAATACACCAAACCCAAGGCTGAAGATCGCAAGGTGGTTGCTGAAGATCCCCAGGTAGTACCACATAGTTTATAGAGGATGTTGTTTCGAGTTCTCAACTTTTGTGCTAAGTTCAGGAGGTGTTGTTTGAATGATAGTGTACGGTCTAAGATGACCCCAAGGTATTTAGGGTTCCAATTATGACGAAGAATTCTGCCTCCGAAACTTACATTAAGTTTCACGCTCGCCAAACGATTATTTAAATGGAAGCAAGACACTTCTGTTTTACTCACACTGGGTTGATGTCTCCAGATTTTGAAGTAATTTTCCAGTATAGGCAAGTCTTTGGTAAAATCTCTTCAGTCGTCTCCATTGCCTGATCTTGTACGGCTAGAGCCAAGTTGTCGGTATAGCGGCATTTTCTGGATGAAGTGTCAGGAAGGTCAGAGAGGTATAAGTTGAACAATAATGGTGAGAGAACTGATCCTTGGGGCAATCCGTTGTGTAGCTTCCTTTCCTTGCTTATCTTGTCTCCAGTGATTACTTGGAACTTCCGATCACTTAACATGTTGTTAACCAGTGTACCCATCGTTTTGCAGGGTGTGATACGAAGATATTTGTAGATAAGGCCTTCCCTCCACACAGTGTCAAAGGCAGCAGTAAGATCAACAAATGCTACAGATGTTTTCAGCTTCATTTGATACCTGTCTCTGTATGTATGAAGGATGTAAGAGACAATACATGGTCGCTGCAGCTACGCCCTTGTCTGAAGTCTGCCTGTTCAACTGGAGTATGCTCTAGGATTGCGCTACTTATCCTGTTATATATCAGCCTTTCAAAAAGTTTGTATCAATAGCTAAGAAGGGCGTTGGGCCGATAGCTGTCTACCTTGTTGCTGGGTTTGCAAGGTTTCAGGATAGAAATTATCTTCGCCTTCTCGTGCTCCAATGTAAGTTGACCAGTCAGTGAAGAACTCTGCCAGCCATTTCTTACCATATCCTCCCATATGAATCAGGAATTCCGGATGAATGCCATCGAAACCAAGTGACTTGAAAGGTTTGAGGTC